>OX422223.1:116247285-116872285 GCA_949130495.1 Sambucus nigra
TAGCCTTAGGAATTTCGTGGGTTTAATTACTCCTAAAATTAAAATGACTAAAATACTCTCTCGGACACTTTGGCACACTCGAAATGACCATACATGTGACTTATAAATAAATTACTTTATATTTCATTAAATTGCATCCTGACACGACTGACACGTGCGTCCCGACTTAATTTTCATAACTGTCGTATTATTCGCTCACCACAATTAATTCATAATTACATATTACTTTACTCACTAAGTAATATTCAACATAATTCACATCAATAAATACTAACTCTCATCACGCTAGTAATTATTTAATTAAATCCAGATTAATTATAAATAAGTTTCCCATTTCTTAAGTCAATTAATCCCACAATAAAAATCATTAAAAATACGGGGTACTACAATTTGTCTTATTCTTCTTTGATCTTTGCTATTAGTTATTTTTCTTATTTTCTTGCATTCTTTATATTTTGGAATTCACTCTTGCATGCTTAGTTATACATTAATGATGAGTAAATTCATATGCAACGTAGTAATCATGTCTTTAATCAGTAACACTATGTATGACTAGGTTTTCAAGGGTTGGGATGCATGAACCTAACCCTATGTGTTTCGTATGGTTACAAAACATGTTCTTGAATTAAACAAATAATTGAAAATGTGATATTTTGTTGACACAACTGCTGTAGGACTTTTAACTCCATTTGCCTTAGGTAACCATAGTGTTTAAGAAAGAAACGCGCGTGTTAACAATCTTATCACGGACTTTATTTTTATTCTGGATTACGTATTGTGAGGGTTAACTCCTTCATATATGTAAATCTTAAAACAAATAAAGTCTTCGTTTCGATTAAGTGTTTAATTCTCGACTAGTTTGTATCCGGTGAAATTACTCGGGGTTGGCAGATTGTATTCCAATCTTATCTTTATTTCATACTAATTAATCAGTCAATCTTTAGTCTTGCATGCGTAGTTAATATAGATAAGATTTAATTGCTTTCGTTAGAAGTAGTATATAGATTCTCATCATAATCATCTTTTCTTTTTGTTTTTAGTGAGTCACTCGTTAGGGTTAATCATCGTACTTAGTAGTCATCATGAGCAATTGTCTTAATCCCTGAGTTTGTTACCGGTTTATCGGATCATTACTTGACCGATTGGTTTGCACTTGAACTGTAATTACACACGTTAGAGACACTTTTATAGTCGCGCCAAGTTTTTGGTGCTGTTGCTGGGGATTAGGTAGATATACTAGGTTAGGTCGAATTAATCCTATAATTTGACTCTAATTCTTAAAAAAAAAAGCCAAAAAGCCAAAAACATTCATAAAATAAAATAAATTTTAAAAAAATAGAAAAATCCTCAAAATATTTTCTCAGTCCTTAAATGCAAAACACTCCTCCTAATCCCATAATTCCTAGGGTACATGATAATCTTATAACAGAGCTTAGATCCAATAGCCCACACACCCCAAATGCTCCAAATTTTTGGGATTTGCCTCCTACACCGCCCAACTCCATCGCGAGTCACACTACGAGTCACACGTCTAGGGAATCTAGTGAGGATATTGAGTTATTAAGAAAGAGAGCGGTGTCTCAAAACGCTAGTTATGGTACATGTGAGGGTGAGTTACCTTATGGCCCTATAAGATACCTCTTATATCCACAGCGAACTGTCACTCCGGGATGCATTATACTCTCATATGATGCATGACAGTTTCGTATTAGAATTAGGATGATCCAGATTCTCCCAACATTTCACGGTATGGAGTAAAAAAAAACCGACCTCCACATTCAAGAGTTTAAGGAGGCATGCGAGACTTCCACAGACCAAGCATGGCTAAGACATGGCTTTGGTAACTAGCACTGAACTCGATAGCCACTTGGAGGGATATGCAGGCCAAGTTTCTCCAAAAGTTCTTTCCCGCACATAGAACCAATGCGATTAGGTCTCAAATTCAAACAATTAGATAAAATGAGAATGTGTCCTTCTATCAATGTTGGGAGTGTTTCAATGAGTTAGTCAACATGTGCCCATACCATGGTTTTGAGAAGTGGAGACTCATCTCCTACTTCCATCATAAACTAAGCTTAACTTGTAAACAACTTGTTGAGACCATGTACGAGGGAGAGTTCTTAGGGTTAGATGTGAACGATGCGGAGGCCCACTTTAAGTACGTCGCTGAGACTACTCAAGCGTGGAACACATTGAACCTAAGTACCCAACCCAAGCCTAAAAAAATTTCCACGACTCGGGCAATATCAATTGGATAAGGAAGCCGAACTAAAACTCAAAATTAATCAATTAGCAAAGAGGCTAGAGGACGTAGCTGAGGCTAGGGGGAGAGACATATTCGGCTCTACTCAAGCATTGGAAGAGAAAGCGTGTGATATTTGTGATGTGGGACATTAAACTAAAGAATTCCCAATGATACTCGCCTACAAAGTGATGCTCCAAGAGCAAGTGGAAGAAGTAGGAGCTTTTAAGGGTAACTTCAATGCCTTACATAGGAATTCTTATAACCCTTCATGGAGAAACCATCCAGGTTTTAGCTACGGGAAACCAAACCCTGCAATCAATCCAAATTCAATTGTTGCCTATCATCCTCCACCACTTCTGCCTTTCTAACAAGCTCTACCCATACAAGCACCATTTCTCACGCCTTATATCACCCCACAGTGAAGAAGTCTTGAGGACACTTTAAATTAACTCATGGAAACTCAGTCAGCAATAAATATTGAAAATACCCAAAATTATTCCAACTTGAAGTCATCGTTGTCTAAGTTGCAATCTTCCATAAGTGTCCCAGAGAAGGGCAAGTTACCACTTTACGTAGTGGGAGGGTTGTTGGCTTGTCACCTCCCCCACACAATGAGCATAACGATAAGGAGGTTTCACCCGACACGAAAGAGGTCGAAGATGACCCCTTGGAGGAGAGTGATAAAGAGGACACAATTAGGCCTGATGTGGTAGTAAAACCCCCTAATGCCACGCCTTACCCTCAACAGTTGGTTCCTCCCCCTAAAGGGGCCACCCGTGATGATATCTTAGAAGTACTCAAGCAATTAAGGCTTAACTTACATTTTCTTAAGGCAATAAAGTAAATTCCTGCTTATGCAAAGTTTCTTAAGGACTTACTAACGGTGGAACGTAGACTAAGTTCGGTACTTTTTAGCGACCTCCCACCAAAGTATAAAGATCTAGGTGCACCCACCATTTCATGAACCACTGGAGAGAGAAAAATTGAGAGAGCGCTATTAGACTTAGGGGTGAGTGTTAATATTCTCCCATACTCCATATATAGGCAGATCGATTTGAGGGACCTTAAGCCAACAAAAATTTCTCTCCAACTTGCGGATCATTTCGTGAGGATACCTTGGGGGATTATTGAGGACGTGATCGCCCAAGTCGACACTTTATACTTCCCGATAGATTTTATCATTTGGAACACAGAGCCCTCCTCTCCCTCAAGCCATTATGTTCTTGTGATGCTTGGTCACCCATTCTTAGCTATGGATAATGCTTTGATTAATACACGCAATGGGAAAATACAACTCACATTCGGGAATATGACACTCGAGACTAATATCTTTAACATCACCAAGAAAATTGGTGATGAGGACGAGTTGTGCGAGATGGATCTTATTGAGGAGGTAATATAAGAACATTTTGAGGGTAATCACACGAGGGTTCCGTTAGAGACGTGTCTTAATATGGTGAGTGGGGGCGATAGTGAATACACCAAGTTCGAGAGAGGGAGCGAAGATAAGAGAGTTGTTATATGGGAGTGAGAGTGATGAGGACGTGAGCGATGTTAGTTAGGTCTCTCAATTTGAGGAACTACCACCGAAGGAGTCGTGCACGGTTCCCTTTGTTATATGGTCAGTTTCGTGCTCTGCATTTTTGTAGTCTCGAGGACTGTGTAACAACCCGAATTTTTTTTAATGGTAATTTTTAAATTAATTTTGGAAATCGGAGAAAAGAAAATTTTGGATTTTATAAATTTTATAATTTAAAGTGTTGGTTTTTATATTTAAAAAATAAATTTTCAAACCGAATTGGAATCAGAATTAAAATGGAATTTTAATTGAATTTTTATTATGTAGAAGAGTCCTCAAAACATAAAACTCTCTTAGAGTCCTCAAAACATAATACTCTCTAGCAAAAACAATATTTAAAATATTGAACATTCCGATCAAGCTAAAAATTTTGGGACAACTTCCTCTCGTCTTCAGCTAATTCTCTGTAAAATTTTATCCAATTCCAACGGTCCGGTCGTCCATAATAAATTTTTTAGTGTTTGTATCTGATTAAAACTCTTTTCTTAATCAAACTCTTAATCCTTTATATATCAACTAATTCGTGGCTTGGCTTTTCAAATCACTTTTTCTCAAACTTTTCAACCAGAAGACCTCTCCAAAATTACTCCCTTTCATCTACAAACCATAGCCCCAAACTTATTCAAGATTTCAACCTTAGATAGAAGGCTTATTTAGTATTTTCTCGAGTTTGGGCTAGAACGAGATTTGATTATTTTTGTGAGAGGAACGTGATGGTGTGTTTAGATTTAGAGGCTGAAATTATGTGATGATTTATGTTATGATTTGGAGGTATGAGATTTTACACAATATGCTCATTAATCTCGCGAGTGTTACTCCCTTTGTTTTCTTGTGATTATTTACTCATATTTGAATTGCTAAATTCATTAGAATATGGAAATTTTTGTTGGAATCTAATTTTGATTCATGTGGTATTATTATTATTATTATGTTGGGCATGTTGTCATGATATTTTAATATGGCACTGATGTTGGGCACCCGCCAAGACTCCAATTTTTCGGCTACTTGATAAAGTATGGGCGCGGTATGGTGAGGCCTGGTGACTCTGATTAATGTGCTGTTGAGAAATTATATTGATAAAAATGCTTATGAGATTCGCATTTGATTTGAATATTCGTACTCGTATTGTTGCGCTTTATTCACCGCTAATATTTGTTGAGCATCTTTTCTGTATTGTGTACTTTCCCATATTTTCTTTTAGTGGCAGGTTAGCCCGGATTTGGGCGCTTTGGATTGGATTTGGAGAATGGATTTTAGCGTGGATTATTTTGGGAAGATTATTCGAGAATACAAGTTGGAAGATTGTATTTATTTTGATGTATAGAGCATTGGAGATTTATTTTATTTCGAGATAGATAGTTGTTTTATTTCGAGAAATTTGTTGTATTTAATTTGAAGAGATTGAGATTAGTGGATTCTCTTGTTTATTGTGGGATTTTCTTTAGATGCTCTATACCTTGTTACTTGTGAATTTAGATTATTTTTATCGTAGTATCGCTCCGTTCGCTCTCCCCGGGCGCGTGGGATGTTATAGACTGATTGCATGTCTTTTGACACAAGACTTTGTGTCCGTTATGTCTCCCACGATATCTCACTTTTGCCCTTGTTGGCTCATTGCATTTACGATCAGACCGAGCTTTATTTTGGGGCTTTATATCCGTGTATTGTTTTAAAAAAAAGGGTTTTGATTTTCACTTTACCTCTTTCTCTCTCTACAAGAGCTGCCAATATTTCTCTAATTTTTTATTCTCCATATCTTCTACTACTTTCTTGAGAGATCATCCTTCATTTTTTTGTGTACTACATCAATCTATACTTTGTATACACTTTGTGAGTATAGTTTGTAAAGTGGTTGATTTTTTTGAGGTATTGTTCACTCGAATTGAGGTGCTCTATTTTTCTGGCGGTTCCTAGTCTGGTGATCTTTTTGGCGGAGGTTTACTTTTTGCGGTGGCTGTTCTTTTTCGATTTGTTTTTTTTTTCAGTGGATGTTTTCTTAAGGTAACATTTTTTTTATATACATTTATAAATCTACGCATATATATATATATATGTTTTTGGTTCTGCCATATTTCAAATTTGGTTCTGTGACTAAGTGTTTTTAACTTGCCACTTAACTTAGTGATTCAACTCATGCGTGTGTGTGGCTTAACTCACCTATTTGATTCAATGTTTAACTCAGTGTGTTAACTCGTTTAAACTCATGTATAACTCGGTATCTAACTCACTATTTTAACTCACCCTTTTAATATAACTGTTTAGATCTGTTAGGATAAATCTTTTGGGTAATTTACTTTCTTATTTAGACCCGTTAACACTTTCTGCATTGTTGGATTTTTAGAACTGTTTTTGTTTTATTTGAATCCGTTTATATTAATTAACTTGGATTTAATTTCTGATCACCTATTTGGACTAAAAGCTTTGGAGAGACTTTCCTTGGGTTGAAATTTTATTTTGGATCAAATTTTATTTGGATAAATTTTTATATATAAAAATATTTCAGATTTGGTTTTGGTTTAGGTTTGAGACTTTACCTTTCCTTTATTCAAACTCAACTTGCTCAATAGGCCTTTTAGTGTAACGCCGCCCCTCGATTGTTTATAGGCCTGATTGAGAAGTGTGAGAGGCTTTGATTTAGGAGATTGTAACTCTCGGATTTTAAACCCTATTCAAGTTTATGTTTGGACTGAAATATTTAGACTAAAACATTTATAGCAAAATTTTATTTGATCTAAAATTTGTTTGGACTGATTTAGTGGGCATTTTAGATCTTGGATCTTTTGTTGGATATTTTTTGTTGGACTCTATTTTACACCCAACTCATTTTGTGCGTACACTTGTTTATTGGCCGTACCAACCTGTTTGTGCAACACATTTTTTTTATTAAATAACTTTTATTTTAAAATCTGATTTGATTTATTTAGGGATAAAGATAAATATGATTTTTGACTTTAACTAGTTTCACCCTCTAAGTTGAACTTTTGTGTGTTCACTTTATTTAGTTGTGTTTAATTAGTGTGTAGACTTTAATCTTAATTATCTTTATTTGTTTAAATGTTATTTTAGTCAAACTCATCCTATTTTATTGAGTTGAGTGCTACACTCTATATCTCGTACTCAATTTGTCTTGGATTGGTTAATTTGACTCATACACTTTTTATTGCCTAAATTGAATACTTTTTGTTGTATTCTTTTATACTTGGGTGGTGTTTGTGTGTGTATAAGTTTTTGATCCAAACCTTGTATTAGTATTGGCTTGAACTAAAATTTGGAATTTAAATCTTTGGGATTATTTTTTGTATCACACGTACTTGGAATTTATTCTTGTGTTGATTTTAATTTAGTCCTAATTTGTATGAGCTAAGTGCTACACATATTTATCTTGTGCTCATTTTACTTGGACTTAATATTCTTAACATAACAACTCTTTAAATTGATCCATATTCTATTTGGTGTTAAGTTAATTTTATTTTAGTTGCGCGACACAATTGTTGGAATTTTATTTCCTATTTTATTTGTGGTCATTTGCTCCAACTAAATTTGTTTTTAGGATTAATCTTTACTTGAATATTAAATATTAAATATTAAGGAAGACCTTGCTTGTGACTTAATATTTAAGCATTCTTTTTAGTATCGATTAATTCAATATTATCTTACCTTTCACTTAGTCACTGATTGGTAATTTATCTTGTCAATTAAAATAGACTCAACCTTGGTTGTTTGGTCTATTTTTCTTAACAAGATTATTTTGTTGTTTGATTTAAAACAAACTTTATTATTAAATCTATTTTGCACATCTATATGGGGTCTCGGGTTTGAGTGTGTAGTTGTGTGTGGGTCTCACGATTTCACTACCTGGGTTGTTTAGGTAGATTTAGTATTGTGGGGTTGTTTAGTTTGTGCCTGGGTGTACTGGTATTGTATTGGCCTAACTATTTCATTTACACCGGATTTCTGAATTCTTTATCTAAACATTGGTATTAGTGTTGCGCGTGTTGTGAGTAGGTGATAGTCACTATTACCGGGGTGTTATTGGGTTGACTGATTTTCAGTCAAGTTGGGTTGTTTTAGACTAGGCGGGGTGTACGGGTTTGTATTTGTTTAGTTTAATTCATTGTGGACTTGGAGGACTGTAATGTAATACCCCGTAATTTTAATGACTTTTAAAATGTGTTATATTTTAAATTAAGGGATTAATTGGATTTTATTATAAATTAATTCGTTTGGGTTTTATCCGAATTGTGGATATTAAAATGAATGATTCTGAATATTACTTAAAGATATTTAGGTAATATATGAATGTGATGTTATTAATATGGCTGTGTGATATTAATTCAGTAATTTGAATTTTTAGTCAGACCCGGTATGGGACGTGTCGGGACTAATTTGTTAAATTAAAAAGGAAACTTATTTTTATATCAACCTTATAGTCATTTTGAGTGTGTCATTGCATGCGAAAGGAATGAAATAGTCAGAAAAAGTCTATTTGGATGTTGGTTTTGGGTCTCGGATCATTCGGAAATGAAAAGACAACCAAAAAGGGCATTTTGGTCATTTTTACAAGGGGGATCAGTAGTGATTTCGAATTTTATCTTATTATAAATATTTGGAGATTAGTTGTACGTGGGTTCATTCATCTCTTCTACACAAAATTGAAAGGTCACCTTTTGAGAGAGAGTGAAAGGTTGGTTGGGAGAAGAGAAGCTTGCTTGGAAAGGAGGAGAACTAAGGACCAAAGGTCACCACCACTAACCACCACCGAAAGTGATCGGAGAAGGGGAGAACCACCTGTGTTATACAACCCCAAAGGATCAGATCTTCATTAGAGGCAAGTATTTGATGATTGTAATCTAAGGTTTGTATATTGTCCATGTTAGGATAGTTATAAAAAGATGAGATTTTTCATGTTTGGAAGATAAAGATAGAGTTGTTAATTGATTTCTGGAAAATGGAACTATGTAGGAATCAAACTCATGTTGTAGGTAGATAGTAATCCACGAAATAATCATCAATCTGTTGAAGAAATTATGAGAATCATTAGTTTGTTCTTGAAGATATCATGTGTATAATTTTCTGGAAAAAGAGGATAAACATATGCTTTTAATTCAAACTCTTGATGATTCTAGGATGTTTAGAGCATTAGAAATCATTCACATATGTTTCTATATCATGTAGTAAGGTTTATAAGGAATTTGGGTTGTTAATATGAAGGTTTGAATGATCAAAAGTTATGAAACCCGTAGTATAAAAAATGCAGAAATCTGGGCTGTTATCTGGGCGATCGATCGATCGACCCCCTGCCTTCGATCGATCGACCTCCCCAAAATTCACGAGGTTGTTTCTTTTTAATGCTTGTTCTTATCCCACATCTTTTGTAAACCTTTGGTGATTATTAATTGGATATAATGGGACTTAGAGAAGATCAGTAACCCCTAGATAAGAATCGAATTAATGTGATTGGGATTTAATTGATTAGAATTATGATAATTAAATTGAAAAACATTTCGGTTACTAGATGCATGTGTTGGATTCTAATTTGTATGCATGAGGATTAAGGTTGGGTCCAGTATGGGAAATTTAATAAATCACTTGGGAAGCCTTAGGTTACAAGAGGGTTCAATCCTAGGTGAAAGAAGATGTGTTTATAAGAGATTAGAAACTATCGGTTATAGCCCTAATTAAATGAGAATTTAATTAGTAGTAATTTGGGAGATAAGATGATATGGACCAGTAGGATATTGGTGAGTTCTTACTGAATAAATACATTGAGGAAAACCTATTTGAACCTTGAGTAATGAGTGAGACTCTGGAATAATTAAATTAAAGAAGTAAAGTCTTAATAATTTAATACGTAGGATTTAAAGAGATATAATGCTACGTATGGGAATTATCTGAGGGTAGTGTGATTACCTTATTGATATTATATCTATAGGTAGATGATAATGCCTATTTGATTATTGATGATTTATGTGTATGACATACCTAGCTTACTTGCTATCGACGGGAGGTTCGCGCGTGAGGGCAGTCATATCTTGATGAATCCATTGGATTTTTGATTTGTCGCTCGAGAACATAGGTCTATGAAAGACTTATCGGGCTGTTGATAAGTCCGCTGTATATGGGAACGTAGGTATGTGCGTGGCCCGTGGGTATGAGAACTATGTTCGCCTCCAATTTTTGTGTTGTTGTTTTGGGGTTTGAGGAATCCTTACCGAACCTTTAGTCCCTTATTCGGCGACCAACGATATTGGGACATGATAGCAGAGTAATGCATGCACCGCAGTTGTGTCTCGAGGTGCCGTATTATATATGTATATATATAAGGGATTAAATGAATGTATATATATAGTGGTTAGATCTATCTACTGTGTGATAATTGTATATGACGGTGAATAGAGAAAAAAAAGAATTGAACTAAGTTAATGAATAGTTATTCTTATAGATTTGGAAAGCTTAATTCATATTAATGAGAAACGTATATGAATGATTATATTACGTATGGTATGGAACATACGGGGTTATGGGATGGGATAGAATCATATTATGGAAACTAGTTAGGAGGAACCATTAACTAGGAGGTTAATAGGAAACGTTAAGTATGCACTCTAGCTGAGAGGTGAGAATATCAAGTGAGAGTCTGGATACTAACATGTACATAATAAATGCTTTATTGCACTTGTTAAATACTTGCTGTTTTCAAAATCATTTTTACATCGGGCTCTGACCCGTTTCCTTGCATATTCTCTTTTCTATTGTACCTTCTATGTGATGTGTCCAGCAGCAGGGACGCCAACCTTAGTGAATTATGACGAGCTATGGAGATATGGAGCTTTGCTTAGATGCCTATCTTCATTTGATTCACAGTGATCTTTTATCTAGGGCATGTCGCCCGGAGGAATTCAGTTATCTTCTTTCTATCTGAGTCATATAGTCTTGTACTTGTGTCATTTTAATACTTTTGTTATTGTTGGGATGACGGTATTGGATTATTATTTGGGAATGTTTATTCCAGTTGCATTTAAATTCTTTTGAGTTATCTGTTCAGTTCTTATTGTGATAGAATAAAATGTGTAGTGTTATTCTTAAACTAAAAAGGATTTTATTGAATTAAAATTTGTACTCACATTTATTATCATTATCCCATCCCATTTAAGCCCAACCCATAGCTCACGTCTTCTTTAATAATATCCACAAAATTCATGGAAATATTTGACCATGGTTGGGTAGGAATAGGTAAAGTTTGTGGAAGTTTAAGGTAATGAAGGTATTTTATCTTGTTAACTTGACAATCCATACACTCTTGTACCCATTTCTTGATGTTGGCTTCCATATTGGGCCAATAAAAATATTGATGTTCGTCCACATCCAGAATTATGGAAGAATTCCATGATTTTGGATCTTAATTCTCCACGAGTCCCCGCATAAATCTTGTTATAGAGCTTCAGCCCCCCATGATTTAAAGTATAGCCTTCCACTCCTTGTTCCTGTTATATGATATTGAAAATGACATTTTTTGCATGCTCACCCCCCTCTAAAATTTGATTCAGATCCTCAATCCATGTTGGTTGGACCACAATAATAGCTTGTCATTGCACTGGATCCTCTGAAACCTTGAAAGGGCATCAATAACTTTGTTTTCACATCCTTTCCTGTACACACAACAGAATAATCCAAGCCCAAAAGTTTAGTTAGCCATTTTTATTGGAGTATAGAAATGACTCTTTGTTAAACAAGTACTCGAGAGATTGATGATCTATTTTGATGATAAAATGGTGGCCATATATTTTTGGTCTCAAATTTCCACAATGTAGACAATAGCCCACAATTCTTTTTCATAGGTGGACAACCCCCTTTTCTAGGAGGTAAACATTTACTAAGAAAGGCAATGGGTATCCCATCTTACATTAATATTGTTCATATTAATTACTTGAATTTGTCTCCACTACAAAAGGTTTGTTAAAATTAAGAAGTGCCAATACTGTGCTTTTAGTGACAACACTCTTAAGAGCTTTAAATGCAACATTTGAATCCTCTGTCCAAGAAAAATTATTCTTTTGCAACATATGTTTGAGAGGCCTGATAATTAAGCCGCAGGCTTTGACAAGCGATGTAATCTAGGGTGCAGAAGCGTAAAAAAGAAGTTATCTACACAACAACAACAAAAACAATAACAAGATCAAGATCAAGGGTTTCTTATTTCTCTCTCTAGTCTCTCATTCTCAATTAGGCAAAAGTGTCACAAAAGAGTATCCTTAGGATATTTATACTAAGGTACAAAAGGCTAAAAAAATAACAAAATAAAAGAATGATAAAAATGACGCTCATATCCTTATGCTCCTGCATCACTCTCCCCCTTAAGAAGACTCCATATACTCCGTATATTGCCGATAAAAATCAGGGTCGATGTGCTGGAGGGTGGTCGTGGTAATCGATGAGTCTTTAACCTCGGGGTGGCCAACCCAACGAACCAAGTAATGCGTATAATCACCCGAAGATGAAGACACAAGCTCAGAGTCTAGAATCCTCTCAATGCGATCTACGTGAGAACGGATCGGGTGGCATGTGGTCGAAGGAATGGGAATCGACGGAGCATGAGTGCCTCAACATGGAGAAAGGTTCGCCACGCTAAACGTTCGGTGCATGCGAAACTTATCGGGGAGATCAACCTCATAGGCATTTGTCCCAAAAGCTCAGATGATCGAAAAAGGGACAAATCGGCTCATAAGAAGCTTGGTACCCTTGCCCTGTCGACGCGCCTTTTGGAGGTATACCATGACTAAATCATCCGAACGGAAGGAGATAAAGCGACAGTGCTCATCAGTAGCCTCTTTATAATAGGCATACATGGTCTATAGGCAGGCGCGATCATCGGCCTAAATGGAAGTCAGGCGAGTAACAAACTCCTCAGCTGAAGGGAAATGAGGCACCATCGGGGTAAGCTCGGCGAGATATGTGGGCATCGTGGGAGGCTGAGCCAACATAATCTAAAAGGAAGATAGACCTGTAAAATGGTTTACGGCGTTGTTGAAGTTAAACTCAGCCTGTGCAATCACTATATACCACTTACGGGGATACTCCAATGCCAGATACCGTAAAAGGTCATCCACACTCCTATTGACCATCTCCGTCTGGGGGTGAAATGCAGTAAAAAACTAAAGCTTATAGACACTATAATGTCCACCAAAAATGACATGTAAATCGCGCATCCCGATCAAACGTAATACTGCGGGGCACTCCATGCAAACGAATAATCTTTTGAAAGTTTAAAGATGCGAAACATCTATTGTCCAAGTACACGAAATGAAGTGAGACATCTTAGAGAACCGATCCACGACGACGAGGATGGAGTCGTGTCCACTAGAAGTATGGGAAAGACTAATAATGAAATCCATCGAGACATCCTACCACGGGCACTCGGGAACTGGTAAAGGAGTGTATAAGCCGATGTTGTCCCTTAGTCGTCTAACAAGTGTAGCAACGCCTAATGAAAGCATTAGTATCTTATCTCATAGTTGGCCAATAAAAACGATCTCATAACATCGCATGAGTACGTGCCTGCCCCAGGTGCCCTGCTAGACCTCCTCCGTGAACTTCGAAAATAATCTTCTCCCGTAAAGAGAAGGAAGGAATACACTGTTGGAGCAAAAGTCCAAGGGTCTATTGAAAACACCTGTAAATTTGAACTACAAAAAAATATTGCACATACGCATCCTATAAAGTGGAATACGGATTTACCTTCGAGATCTCTTTGGTTTGATCTCGTCTTAGCATAAATCGTATGTGATGACAGTTGATCAAGAACACAGACCCGATGCACCTTATGGTCTTCTACTGTAATCCTGATATGGGCAGTCACGAGTAGAGTGTGGGCTCTTCCTTCGTGACCACGTTCTCTTCTCCTCTTTCCTCTTTAGTGGCTCTCTTTATCATAAGTCCGAATTTGGGTCTTTTGAGTATCAAAGAGTGATGGCTAGCTTAAGAAAGAATGAGCCTTTGGTGCATATATATAGGACACAATAGGGACCCTAAGGAAAAAATAATTACGTGTCTCCTAATGGGCCTGAGAAAACCTAATCCTTTCCGGATCCTAATCTCAGTCCCTTAATTATAATTAATACCACTAAATAATTATAATTGCAACTCCACTCCTTAACTCAAAATTATATTTCGAGCTCTTTATTATTAATAACTTAATTCTTCCCACGTTAAGGTTACAGATACCCATTAATAAAATAAATTATTGATAATTTATTTGATTGAATTCTTAAAATCCTTAAGCGATTCAACTTAACTTATTTGTAGTGTCAGGTTAACATAATCCACGTGCAGGGTTTTGACACATACAAAAATTATAAGCATCTCAAGGGGGTATCATCAGTCTCTATACCAAGACGTGGATTCCATCCATTAAAGATTTTTACCATAAAATAATCACACCATTACCCAATCTATCAAGATTATTGATCCAATAATGAATCTCACCCGAAAGGTCAAATCAATAAATAACTAGTGCATGTGTCCATCAATCATACCTGGATTAAGTAAACCTAATAATCATGAGGTTTACATTGTCTTATAAAATCAGTATAAAGACAATGATCTCAAGGTGGTCCCATTCAATACACATAAAGTGTACTAGCACAATAAGTTAAAACTATACAGTTTCTCATAATCAAGATAGACCTACTAAAATATTACGCTACAACCCTACTGATGGTGTGTCCCTTTCCATCTAAGACTATGAATGATAAAATTTATATTCTAAATGAACTGGTGATCTGATCCTATGTGTGTAAGCCGCACTCTACACACCACAACACCTACCGAGCAGAATTAAAGACATCGACAATATATAAAATAATGCAAACATCATGTCCATACATGATTCTCATTAAAATTGATTTTATTTTAATAATAAATCCATAACTAAAACTATTACATAAAGCATGATTTTAGTCTACTTCTCCAACATACACAAAGTTGTCCCCCGATGTAAAAAGCCGTTCGTAATAAGTACTCACCCGACACCGCATTGCCTTGCTGGTATGTGGAATAATTGGGCCTCAATTCCACATTGGTCGGGTAAAGGTCTCGAATCTCATTAAACTAAAAAACCTGACTCCGTAAAGTCACCAAAGCGTGTGATCGCCAGCTAAGTACATCCGCTACTAGATTCTCCTTACCAATCTTGTACTGGAGATGGATAGTGTAACGCTGAAGATAGGCGGTCCACTTGGTGTGTCTGTCGCTAACACGCCGCTGATTATGAAGGAACCGTAAGGCCTCATGGTCAGATTTGATCACAAACTCCTTATGTAGGAGATAAGGTGATAAAAAATTCACTGCCTTCACCACCGCATAGGACTCCAAGTCATACGTAGAATAGTGTAATGTCGCTCCCATCAACTTCTGGATAAAAAATGCAACGGGCTTACCATTATGACTCAAGAAAACTCCCACCCTTATCTTGCAAGCATCGCAAGACAACTCAAACAACTTATCAAAATCAGGTAAGGAGAGGATATGTGTAACACCCCGATGAAATTGAGGCACTACTACGAATAAAACTAAACTAAATCCTCAATAATCCATATCAAGTATCTATATTCCACAAAAATAAACATGACAGACCATCAAAATACATAATTTCCAATTCCAAAATTTACACGTCAATCTAAACTGTCTTCTAACAAAAGGCTAGGTAAAATACACCTTAAAATAATTACATGTTAATCCCACTCAAAATAACGCTAAGCTCCCATATATTTACACTGCCAATTTATAAAAAAATAATATTCTCAAAACGTTGTGCTCTTAATATACTTCAAAAATCTGTAACGCCCAAATTCATGCTTACCTGTCACTAAAAAAAGAACAGAATAATACACAATATGACAAGAATAGACGCTCAATACAATATCGGTGAATAAAATGCAACTATACGATATTGTATACGATTCCAATTCAACACCCGAGCATTGTATCAATTTATTTCTCAATAACACATCAATAGGTCACCGGACCTCATTTCACCTCAACTAGGCTTCTTAAAGCCTCATTCCGGCTATTGGACTTTTGGACTTTTAGCGCATGACCAGTCTTAGTGCCATATTAAAATTTTATGGCACCATGCCCACATAAATAAATACGCAATGTTTCATTTGAATAACAAATAGGATTCCAATAAATACCACAACATTTCAAGAAGAATACAAATAACTGAGAAATAAGAAAATAACATCGAGAGATTTAGAGGAGCATATTCTGTAAATTCTGTACCGTAAAATCATCACTTAAAAACTCATAAAATTCTTCCTCAAAAATAATAAAGACACCTTCTTAGTTGTTCTTGAGAAAACTTGGTTTAGATCTTTAAAACTTGGTTTGAAACTTGTGTTTAATGGGATTTAGGTTTTGTAGATGAGAGGAGATAATAATTTGGGAGGCTACTACTTTTTAAGAAGGGTTAAAAGTAATTTAAAAAGTCTAAACCCGTCCATTATATAAAGGATTTAAAGAAAGAGTTGTAATCAAATAAAAACACTAAAAAATACATTACGGATGATCGAATGGTCGGAATTGGCTGAAATTTAGACATGTTGTAGCTGATGGCGAGACAAAGTTTCTGTAAAAAATTCATCTCGATCGAATGGTCGATTTTTTTTCTCCTTAGGTCGGATCATCCCCCAATTTTTTTTATATAAAAAGTTATAATTTTCAAATTTTAATCCCGATTTAAATTCCACTTAAAACCTTATTTTTATATATAAATACCAACCTTTTTATATACCGAAATTAAATAGATTCCAAAAATTATTTTTTTCAATTTTTTTAATCTAACGAAGATTTTTATGGCTAAAAAATCACAAGGTGTTACATACTCCCTCACGAATACAAGAATTTCGTCCTCGAAATTCGACGAAGCGCAAACGTCACACGTAAAGTCGCGCATATAAAATAAGGCTTACATATGCCTACCCATAGAATGCTTTGGCATCCATATACCCAATCCCACATGCACCTATCCCACTAACAAAAATACATACATATATATATATATATTAAAATAACGGCGTATCACGATCACCCACAAACCACCACTCGATTATATATCCAAAAGTCATCGCAACACATAAATCCTCAAATCAATTCACATCACCAAATTAATACTTACGATACCTCACATCTGCACTAATGATTTCCAACATAAATCTCGTCTTCAAAAATCAATTCTAAGTATCCTCATATCACGATTACTACTTCTAACCTTAATGCCTACAATATTCTTAACACAAAACTCTCTATCTCAAAGATATACAACTAATATGTATACTAGACCCAATATCTTAAAGAGTACAAGTAAAAAAAAGAGGATCAAAGATCGGTGATGGAAAAGCTGAATGGACTCGCAACCTACGAGACCTAAGAGCATGCTCTGATACCATCTGTAACACCTCGAGAAAATCAAGGCGCTACTATGATTAAAACTAAACTAAATCCTCAAAACTCCATGTAGAGTATCTATATTCCACAAACATAAACATGATAGGTCATCAAAATACATAATGTCCAATCCCAAAATTTACACGTCAATTTAAACTGTCTTCCAACAATAAGGTTAGGTAAAATACATCTTTAAATAATTAAATTTTAATCCCACTCAAAATAACGCCAAGCTCCCAAATATTTACACTGCCAATTTTTAAAAAATAATATTCTCAAAACGTTGTGCTCTTAATATCGTTCAAAAATCAGTGACGTCTAAATCCATGCTTACCTTCCACTAAAAAGAAGAACGAAAAAAAATACACAATATGACAATAATACATGCTCAATACAATATAGATGAATAAAATGCAACAATACAAAACTGTATACGAGTCCAATGCGACACTCGAGCATTGTACCAATTTATTTCCCAATAACACATCAATTGATCATCGAGCCTCACATTACCTCACCTAGTCTTCTTAAAGCCTCATTTCGACTATTGGACTTTTAGACTTTTAACGGGTGACCATTATCAGTGCCATATTAAAATTTTATGGGACCATGCCCACATAAACAAATACACAATATCTCAATCGAATAACACATAGGATTCCAATGAATACCATAACATTTCAAGAAGAATACAAATAACTAAGAAATAAGAAAATACTCTCGAGTGATTTATAAGAGTATACGGTGTAAATCCCGTACTTTAAAATCATCACTTGAAAACTCATGAAATTCTTCCTTGAAATTCTTATTACAGTGATGTGTTCCTCGCACGAAAATAACAAAGACACCTTCTTGGTTGTTCTTGAGACAACTTGATATAGATCTTCAAAACTTGGGTTGAAACTTGTGTTTAATGGGGTTTAGGTTTTGTAGATGAGAGGAGATAATAATTTGGGTGGCTAATGCTTTTTAAGAAGAGTTAAAAGTGTTTTAAAAAGTCTAAACCCGTCCATTATATAAAGGATTTAAAGAAAGAGTCATAATCAAACATAAACACTAAAAACTACATTACCGACAAACGGATCGTCAGAAATGGTTAAAATTTTAATATGTTGTAGCTGATGGCGAGACGAAGATGCTATAAAAAATTCAGCTCTATTAAACGGACGAATTATTTTTCTCTTTAAGTCGGATCCTCCCCCGATTTTTTTATATAAAAAGTTATAATTATAAAATTTAATCCCGATTTAAATTCAACTTAAAACCTTATTTTCATATATAAATACCAACCTTTTTCCATACCAAAATTAAATAGATACCCAAAATTATTTTGTTCAAAAATATTAATTTAACAAAGATTTTTACGGCTAAAAAATCACGGGATGTTATAATAGGAGCAGTCGTCATTAACTCCTTGATGCGCGTGAAGGCTCACTCGGCCTCCAGACTTTACCTAAAATCGGCGCTCAAAGAAGTACTCATTAAGTCTGTGATAGGGGTCATAACGGTGCTGAATCCCGCCATGAACAGTCGATAAAATTCAATAAGCCAATGAAAACTGCAAACTTGAGTCACATAAGTGGGAGTAGGCCAGTCCAATATTGCCTAAATCTTGGCGTTTCCACCCAAATGCTATCTCCCGATACTACGTAACCCAAGAGAGTTATCGATAAAACCATAAAAGCACATTTTTTCAATGCGAGAAAAAAGTGCTCGGCTCGTAAAACCTCTAAAACCTGGGTCACGTGTCCAAAATGCTCCTCCTTGAACCAAATATAAATCAAAATGTCATCAAGGTAGACCACGATGAACTTGCTTAAGAAAGGGCGCAAAAGCTAAGTCATCACCCCCATGAATGTGGATGGAGCATTGGAGAGGTCAAAAGGCATCACCGTCCACTCGTAAAGCCCGTCTTTGGTCTTAAATGCCGTCTTCCATTCATCCCTTGGTCTCATATGTATCTGGTGGTAGCCACTCTTCAAGTCTAGCTTAAAGAAGATCGTCTCCCTATGGAGTTGGTCGACCATTATCCTCAAGTTTGGAAATTGAAAACCTATATTTCATCGTGATATTGTTAATGGCACAACAATCCACACACATACGTCAACTCCCATCCTTCTTGGGTGTTAATAATTCCTGCACCACACAAGGTGACATGCTCTCTTTAATATACCCCTTGTCACACAACTTGGTGACCTGCTTTTGTAGCCCAGCGTGCTCCGTAGGTGACATGCGAAAGTGGGGAAGGTTGGGGAGATGCACCCCAGGGATAAAATCAATGGCATGTTGTATATCCCGAAGAGATGGAAGATCATCTGGGGGTGTACAGATGTTGGTAAAAGAATCCAACAGACGCCTCCAGAGTGGTAATGGGACTAATGAGATCATAACACAATCCTGTCCCCCCGACCTTAGTATCTAACTCCTCATGTTAAACTAATAGGCGGAAGGTCGAGACATCGGAAATGGCTGCATGGGGATGAGGAGAAAGTTCCTCTCCTCATGTGTAAATGAATAAGTGTTGGCTCGGCCATCATGCATACTACGATAATCAAATTGCCATGGCCTCCCCCAAAAAAGGTGGCATACTCTTTTATCCACCACGGTACATAAAACCTCATAATGATAGTATCCAATGGAAAATGTCACCCAGCATTATCGTTTAGGGGCAAGTGTAGATCCACTTCCTAACCACCCAATAAGATACGAAGTGGGCAATAATTCCGTGGGAAGTTTTAACTTGTCTACCATCTCTTGCACTACCAAATTATCACTAGCTCATCTGTCAATAATCCCCACGCATAGACTTTCCTTTGCGGTGCAACGAGTTAAAAAATAAATACTCATTTGGATCCATGTGTCATCACTAAGAGGGGGTGATTGAGTGTCTACCGATGTCATAATCATAACGGTGTGAGTGTAGGGGATAGAAATATCGGCAAGTCTTACTTGAGAATGGAAAAAAGAGTCACGTTGTAGACAAATGGATTGGGCAGTGGATAAGGGCATGTTGAAATTTTAGATTTTAGTTAAGTAACTCGAATGAAGATTCTGAGTGTACTCTTGAGTCCGGAAGGTCCGAGATAGTCAAAATAGAGTACCCGAAAGTAGTAATTGGGTCTCGAAGCATTTTTAGGCATAACCGAGCCCACACGGGAGTGTTTAGGCCATTTTAATTAAGCCCATTAGTCAAAAAACGGGATTGTCATAATAAAACCAAAATATGAGAGGGTATGGAAACCATAATTCATTTTAGAAAAACCCTAGTTCCATAGGAGAAAAGAGGGATCAAGTGAGAGAGCTTTTGGGAGTCAAGCCAAGAGAAGATTTATGTGTTCTTCGTCAAAATCTCCATCTACATAAAAGAATGAGACTCTATAAAATTTCTAGGCAAGTACTTAAACTTGCTTTCATTTAAACTACGGTATTGCGATTCATATCATGGTGGGTGTAAGCCATATTCATTTTGGGATGAGTTATTATAGCAAAATTTATTTTTGGAGGGTATCACATGTTAAATCTGGGTTTTTAGGATTTAAGCATTAAGGGTGAAATTGATGTTTAATTGATGTGAGAATAGTATCATATGAGGCTAGAATATGATTTAGAATCGAAAACCTGTAGAAATTATTGTTGAATTCGGATTATTGAATCGAATTGAGAATTTTTATTTAAGGGGTATTGAGAAAAAATTAATTTATGAACCCTAGGATTTTAATAAAAATCACTGAGGATTAATGTCATATATTAGTGTTTGAACATGTTTATTGATGAAATAAATATGGGAGATAAAGTAATAGAGGTCTAGATTGAAGTTGTAAAGCTTCAGAGCTTAAAAATGGTGGAAAAAGAAGTCGGGGAAGATGACTGATATCTGTTGGATTGATCGATCGAACCAATTCCTCGATCGACCGACCCCTTCAGATATTATAAAATATGAGATTATAGAAATTTTCATCACAATCGTGTGGGCTCCGACCTCGTATTTTTCTGATTTTTTTGGATTTGATATGATTTTTCTACAATAGGGTGCGCGAGATTGACATCTTTAAGAAGAAATAAATTTGGGTTATTTGGAGATGTTCGTAGATGAGTGAAGGACTTTGGAAAAATATAAAGGAACATTATTTTACCCTTGGATTAGATAGGGATGAATCCGAAGTATGGATTTAGGAGTATTTTTAATGAACGACACTCGATAATATATGTAAAAAATATATGAACGTATCCGAATGGGAATTGTGGATGAATTTAGCATACGGACTGGTATCTTAAGGTGGAATCTAATTGATAGAAATTAAATGGAACCTACTACTTAGAGTCTTATGAGATGAGTATTAGGGACTATTAAATTTAATAAGGGTGTTAGACTTATTAACCGAATTTGGTGAAATGAATTCTAAAAGGTTAAAATACGAACCAATAAAGGGAGTCCAGGCATTTTGGTTGAGTGATACCACTTGGATAAAATTAATTGAGGTGATAGTAATTAAATTAAGGGTCAGGGTTTTGACTATGATATTTCTCATGTGAGTGCTATGGGAGTTAGGCACAGAGTATCCGGTTTAATTTATTACATAGATATATAATAAAGTATCGAATAATGAATTTAACAAGAGGTGTTAACCTTAATAGTGGATTTTTGGGTAATAAATTGAAAGATGGATATATAGACCGAATGAGTGAGTCGAGATATTATAGCTGGGTAATAAAACTTGAATGGAAAATTACACAAGTATGTAATTAATTTAATAACTAGTCGAGATAGGGACTCAGATACTTTGGGATAGTACTACGAGAGTTAGGTACAGATTACCCGGGTTTTGGTTTTAATTATATATACGTATGGTGATGGTGATAGTACCTATATGGGAGTGTGAATTATAATTTTCAAGTATTTAAATTGAGAAATATTCTGTTAAATACTCGGGAGTATTCGATGAGATTTATTGCGTTGAATAATTGATATGTAGGATATTCTAGTGTTATACGCTACGTATGGGATATGTAATATAGGTAGTGTGTATACCTAATGATAAAATAATAATAATATATAGGTTGTGTGAATGCCTATTGTATGCGTCATACCGCGCTACTTGCTATCACGAAGGTTTCCGCGCCAGGACAGTCTTATTCTGATGAGCCTAATTGGGAGAATATTGACTTGTACCTCAGAATATAGAAACTTGGTACAACCAATCTTTGAGTGATAGTGCAGAGAGTCATAGGGGTGAGTGGGTATGCACGTATCCCTTTTGACTTGGAACTATGATTCGCCTCCAAAATTTTTTATTGTTATTTATGGTTCGAGAGAGATAAATAATCAACGGTCCTTATTTAGTACGTGATGTAGTGGGCCTTGATAGTAGAGTATGCTTGCACCGCATATTAGCATGTGGGTGCCGTATTAGTATATATATATATAATAGAGTGATAAATATATATACTTGTGATTTATTCTACTGTGTGTGCTTAGTAGATGATGTACCAAGAGTTATTAGCAGAGTATGCTTTCACTGCAGGTCTCAGCTTAGGGGTGTTGTATTTGTATATGTATAACTAGTGGGATAAATATATGTCTACTTGTAACTTATTCTATTGTGAGCACTGGTAGATGAGAATGATAGTAACATTTAAATTAACCTAGGTATGTGGAACTTAATCTTTAAATGGAAAATCCATAACTGGCTAAAAGACACGAAAAAATTCAATAACGTATTAAATGGGCAATATGAGCAGGCAAAGAGGAATGTGTATGCACAAAGAGACTTAGTTTGAACTAGTTAGACGGGGTTGTAACTAGTGGGTTAGAAGGCAAGCGTTAGTAGGCCTTTCAATGGATCGGATTTTATCCTAATCCGAATTCGATCCATTTAAGCGGATTTGGATCATGCCTAAAATCCGATTATCTGATTACCCGATTATTCATTTATTAAATGGAGCTGATTTGGATTCATATACTCCGATCCGTTAATAATTGGATCCGATTAATATTTTTAATATATATATATAAAATATTTTTAATTAATATATATTGTATTTAATAATATTTTAAATATGTATTGTAATAGTTCTTTATTTCATTATCTGTTTTTTTGGAACATTTGCAAAAATAAATTTATGAAATAAGAGTTGAAAATAAAAATGTTGCAAATCAAGTTTAATATAAACGGATAATTGGATAAACGGATCGGATCCGAATCCGTTTAATATAAACGGATTTGGATTTGGATTTGCCTGATCCGATCCGATTAATAAACGGATCAGATCTGAATCCGTTAACATAAACGAATATGGTTTTGGATTTACCTGATCCGGTCCGAATTCGATCCGTTTACAGGCCTAAGCGTTAGGACACCCAAGGTTAAATTTCAGGCAAAATTTTTGCTCATAGGAGCGGCGTATTAGTGGTGGGAGCCGGTCACCACAACCATGTAGAGATACCATAGATAAAATGGAAATTTCGGTGCGGTTTAACCACAAATCCCCTCATCAGTTGTGTCAATATAGGGGTAAAGGAAATTTCAGTCCTACTTCAGAAGGTCCGGACATGAAGGAGGGTTGACTTGTTTAGCGAACTTCGTACCCAATGAGGTAGATACGGAGATTAAAAAAAGGTTCGTAAGTTAAAAATGGGCTCGTGGTGAAAATACACAAACGAGGATTGGGAAAATTCGGCTAGAACGATGGGTGTTACTATAGATTTTCATGTGAAACGGGTTTAGTAGAGGTATCGTAAATACAACTATAGTGTGTGGTTATTCACCGTTGAGTAGAGGGGCTCTCTTTAGATCCATCGACAGGGGAGCGGGTGTGAACACTAAGAATATATATATATCCTATGAGGCTATTTCATTTTGAGAGGTAATATTCGAGGTATGGTTCTATCCTAAGTACGGATTGTTAAGCGACGGTGAGCGGTTACAACAAGCCTATCATGTTCGCTATTCCGGGGTAAGATGGGTATTTTTATGATGTCTCACTTAAAAAAGGGTCGATCTCGCGACGATAATTTTATGAAGCAGACTTCAGAGAGTACATAGGTCAAGTTATATTGGATCCCGATGTATAGGGACTTTTACTAATGTGATTCAGGGTATATCGAGTTTACCGTTGAGTGAAGAGATTTAACTCATTAATGTGTAAGTGTTGAGAACTTAATGATAGTGAGAGCAGAGTATCGTGTGACGCCTTGAGAGATATGGGCATATATGATTTGATTTATGTGTTGGGTGATAAAATTTATAATATCTTTGTTATGTGCTTGGGATGCACGGATTTCGATGACCGACAAAGCTAGGGGATAGTGCATTGGGGAAAGTTCTTTTGAACTTCGTTACGGGGGGTTACACACATGGATCGTAATAAACGTTGGGAATAGCGAGCTGTTATTGGATGTTAGTGCATCGATTTTAAATGTTAAATTATTAAATGAGTAGAGGAAACACTTTAAGCTGAGAGTTAATATGATATATGGCCAGTGGAGCCAGGTAGTGCGACGAAGGATGCACTGAGAAAATTTTTGCACCACAAGTTAATGGGTGGGGCAGGGTCGAGAAGGACCTAATTTTCAAATTGGGGTAATCGAGAATACCCGTATGATATAGCCACGCCGAGAGTGGGGAGATGAGCTTGAGATAAATATTTTGTGTACGAGACGTTACTGATAATTATACTGAAATGTTTGGGCTATAGTATATAGTATGGTGAGACTTTCTGTTCGCTATTCTGAGATATGATTTACATGTGCTAGTTATCACCTGAAAAAGGGTCTAACCTATATATTCGTGTATGTATATTATCGTGTGTTGCATAATATACTTATGAGAAAATGTTTGTATTATTACATTTGATCTCGGTAAGTAGGGATGTTTACTGATGAGATTCAAAGTGGATATGTTTAGTAACAAGGGAGGATATATAGCTTGTGATTGACTCACGCTAAGATACTAGTGATAGTAAGGGGCGATAAATTGTACGATGTCTTTGGTAACATTAAAATGATTGAGTATACGTTTATGTCATGAAACGGGATTTTTGGGTACGTGCTATGGAATGAGTGCCAAACGGATCTCATCGACTGACAATGCTAGGTAGTAGTGTATCGGGGGGGTTCCTTGTTTGGATTTCACTTTACGAGACATCTCACGCATGAAACTTAGCGCAACGTTGGAAGTGGGGAGATGTTTGGTCACTAGCACATAGTTTTGGTACCTTGGCTATTATGCATTCCAGTAGTTATAACTGTAAGTTGAAAGTTATATTACAACTTAAGGCTAGTGGAGCCGGGTAACCTGTGTGCAGTTATACATGGGTATAGGGTGTATGGGCGCCCTGGACAATTAATTTAATTTTAACATAATTCGCAATTAGAAGGGGTAGAAATATGTGTAGCGATCTTGGAGACATGTGAGTGAGGAATTATTCGAGGCTTGGAGTACTAGACTCATCTTAATTTCGAGGATGAATTTCCTTTGCAAGGGGGGAAGTATGTAACATCCTGTATTTTTTAGGATTAATAATTTATCTAATTTGGATAATTATAATTTAAACTAAATTGATGATTTGGAGAAACAATTTAATTTGGAGAATTTATTTAAATTGGAAGATTCAATTTATTTGGATAATTGAGATTAAATTAATTCGAGTTATTTCTTTTAAGAATACATGTGTCGTACTTTGAGGTTGAAATTTGAGATTTTATTTAAGTAGCTCAGATGATGATTCTGAGTGTACGGTTGAGTCCGGAAGGGTCGAGATAGTCAAATTAGAGTACCCAGGGGTAATAATTGGGTCTCGGGGCGTTTTTAGTCATAACCGAGCCCACACGGGAGTGTTTGGGCCATTTTAATTACGCCCATTAGTCTAAAAACGGGATTGGCATAATAAAATCAAAATGTGAGAGGGTATGGAAGCCATAATTCATTTTATAAAAACCCTAGTTGTAGAGGAGAAAAGGGGGATCAAGTGGGAGAGCTTTTGGGAGTCAAGCCAAAAGGAGATTGATGTGTTCTTTGTCAAAATCTCCATCTACATCAAAGGATCAGACTCTACAAAATTTCTAGGCAAGTAGTTAAAATTGATCTCATTCAAATTGCAGTATTACGATTCATATCATGGTGGGTGTAAGCCATATTCATTTTGGGATGAGTTATTATAGCAAAATTCATTTTTGGAGGGTATCACATGTTAAATCTGGTTTTTGGGGATTTAAGCATTAATGGTGAAATTGATGTGAGAATAATATCATATGAGCCTAGAATATGATTTAGAATCGAAAACTTGTAGAAATTATTATTGAATTCGGATTATTGAATCGAATTGAGAATTGTTATTTAAGGGGTATTGAGAAAAAATCAATTTATGAACCCTAGGATTTTAATAAAAATCACTGAGGATTAATGTCATATATTAGTGTTTGAACATGTTTATAGATGAAATAAATATGGGAGATAAAGTAATAGAGGTCTAGATTGAAGTTGGAAAGCTTCAGAGTTTAAAAATGGTGGAAAAAGAAGTCGAGGAAGATGACTGATATCTGGTCAATCGATCGATCGACCCAATTCATCGATCGATCAACCCCTTCAGTTATTGTAAAACATGATATTATAGATCTTTTCGTCACGGTCGTGTGGGAGCCGACCTCGTATTTTTCTATTTTTTTTGGATTTGATATGATTTTTCTACGATAGGGTGCGCGAGATCGACATATTTAGGAAGAAATAAATTTGGGTTATTTGGGGATGTTCGTTGATGAGTGAAGGACTTTGGAAAAATATAAAAGAACATTATTTTATCCTTGGATTAGATAGGGATGAATCCGGGGTATGGATTTAGGAGTATTTATAAGGAACGACACTCGATAATATATGTAAAAAATAAACGAACGTATTCGAATGGGAATTTTGGATGAATTTAGCATTCGAGTTGGTATCTTAAGGTGGAATATAATTGATAGAAATTAAATGGAACCTACTACTTAGATCCTTATGAGATGAGTATTAAGGACTATTAAATTTAATAAGGGTGTTAAACTTATTAACCCAATTTGGTGAAATAAATTCTAAAAGGTTAAAATACAGACCAATAAAGGGAGTCCGGGAATTTTGGTTGAGTGATACCACTTGGATAAAATTAATTGAGGTGATAGTAATTAAATTAAAGGTCGAAGTTTTGACTCTAATATTTCTCTGGCTAGTGCTACGAGAGTTAGGCACAGAGTAGCCGATTTAATTTATTATAGAGATGTATAATAAAGTATAGAATAGTGAATTTAACGAGAGGTGTTAACCTTAATAGTGGATTTTTGGGTAATAAATTCAAGGATGGAGATATAGACCAAATGAATGAGTCGAGATATTATAGTTGGGTGATGAAACTTGAATGGAAAATTACATAAATATGTAATTAATTTAATAACTAGTCGGGATAAGGACTCGGATACTTTGGGATAGTACTACGAGAGTTAGGTACGGATTAACCGGGTTGTAGTTTTAATTATATATACGTACGTTGATGGTGATAGTACCTATATGGGAGTGTGAATTTTAATTTCCAAGTATTTAAATTGAGAAATCTTATGTTAAATACTTAGGAGTATTTGATGAGATGTATTGCGTTGAATAATTGATACGTAGGATATTCTAGTGTTATACGCTACGTATGAGATATGTAATATAGGTCGTGTGTATACCTACCGATAAAATAATAATATATAGGTTGTGTGAATGCCTATTGTATGCATCATACCGCGCTACTTGCTATCACGGTGGTTTTCGCACCGGGACAGTCGTTTTCCGATGAGCCCATTTGGGGGAATATTGACTTGTACCTCAGAACATAGAACCTTTGTACAACCTATCTGTGAGTGATAGTGCAGACGATCATAGGGGTGAGTGGGTATGTGTGTATCCTTTTTGACTTGGAACTATGATTCGCCTCTAATATGTGTGATTTTTATTTATGGTTCGAGAGAGATAAAGAACCAATGATCCTTATTTAGTACGTGATGTACCGGGCCTTGATATCAGAGTATGCTTGCATCGCAGATTAGCATGTGGGTTCCGTATTAGTATATATATATAATAGAATGATAAATATATATACTTATGATTTATTCTAATATGTGTGCTTAGTAGATGATGTACCTAGACTTATTAGCAGAGTATGCTTGCACTGCAGGTCTCAACCTAGGGGTGTTGTATTTGTATATATATAACTAGTGGGTAAATATATGTCTGCTTATAACTTATTCTACTGTGAGTGTTGGTAGATCATAAAGACAGTAACATTTAAAATAACCTAAGTATGTGGAAGTTAATCTTTAAAAGGGAAATCCATAACTGGCTAAAAGACACGGGAAAATGCAATAACGTATTAAATGGGCAATATGAGTGGGCTTAGAGGAATTTGTATGGAGAAAGAGACTTGGTTTGAACTAGTTAGATGAGGTAGTAACTAGTGGGTTAGAAGACAAGCGTTAGGTGTGCCCATTAGATAAGGGGTGAGCAATGTCTCAAGAGAGTGCGACAATAGCTTAAATATGAAAAGTGTGCATGCATATTTAATTATTGCAATTTAACTACTTGCTAATTATTTTCAAAATGTTTTACTTGGGCTCTGACCCGTGTCAAAATCTTTTACAAATTCTTTTAGATGTCCAGCCACAGGGATACCCAGTTTGAGGATTCTATCTAGGGATGCGTAGCTGCAGCTGTTGTGGAAGTTACAGGACCTTGTTATAGACGCTTCGTTCATTTACTCCTAGTGTAGAAACTTTTCCTCCGTACTCATTTGGGCATGTCGCCCTCAGATTTTTTATTTAGTTTATTTATTGGACTTTATATATCTATGTTATTGCTTCTTGGACTATTGTATTTTACTGTTGAACCGATAGTTGATTCGGTTATCTTGATTTATGTTATTTATTTGTGTGGGATTCAGTTATTAGTTGTGTTGATGGTTTTATTATTATTTATTTTTCGCCCGTTGTTAATTAATGAAAGATAAAATTTGGCACCAGTCTAATTAAATTAATAGGTGGTTAGTAACTTTAAAAAGTTTTCGACAGTGATGCTAAGAATGAGCCATATGAGACCAACGTTTTATTTTGATCACGGGTTAGTCACCCGGTATTTTAGTAGGTGGGGTGTCACACCCAGTCCTTGCTAATTTAGGGTTAGGGTTTGTCTTAACATCTTCCACATGAGTCTAATTTAAGTTCCAATCTTCCATGAACATGGTTGATTGATCCAAGAACAAATCACGCTCTAATACCAATTTGATGTAATCTAGGGTGTAAAAGCGTAAAAAAAGAAGTTATCTACATAACAACAACAATAACAAGATGAAGGGTTTCTTATTTCTCTCTCTAATCTCTGATTCTAAATTAAGCAAAAGTGTTACAAAAGAGGGCCCTTAGGCTATTTATACTAAAGGTACAAAAGGCTTAAAAAAACAAAATAAAAGAATGATAAAAAGAAAGCTCATGTCCCTATGCCCATGCATCAACAAATCTCATGTACTCATTAATCCCAAGAGTTGCCTCAATCCCTTGATTGTTTTAGGCAAGGGCCAATATAACACAACCTCTATTTTGGTGTGATCAACTGCTAAGAGACGATATAGCCAAGGTATTCTAACCTTTCTTGGCCAAAATAACATTTCGATAATTTATCAAAGAATTGATGTTCTCTAAGAAGTTCTAGGGCGGTGGTTAAGTGGTACAGATGTTCCTCCATGGAGGTGCTGCTATAAACAAGAATGCCATCAAAGAACACAAGAATGAATTTACTTAAAAACTCTTCAAAAATAAAATTCATCAGGTCTTGGAAGGATGTTGGTAGATTTTTAAGTTTAAATAGCATTACAAGAAGTTCATCATGACCTTGGAGAGTTTTAAAAGCTGTTTTAGGAATATCAGGTTCAAATACTCGAATCTGGTGATAACCAGGTCTAAGATCATGCTTGAAAAAAATAGAGGCTCCATGTTGTTCATCTAAAAATTTCTCAATAATAGGAATGGAAAATTTATCTTTGACATTTATATTATTTACCTCTCTATAGTCCACACACATTCTTCGTGTGCGAACTTTTTTCTTCACAAGTAATATAAGGGAGGCAAAGGGGCAGTAAGATGGTCTGATTACACTATATTTCAACATTTCATTTACTAATTTCTTAATTTCTTCCTTTTGTATATATGATTACCTATAGGGTCTCACGTTAACACTATGACTTTTAAGTGGTGTGTTATGATCATGCTGTCTCACAGGTGGAAGTCCAATAGGTTCTTTAAAAATTTCACCATCTTTATGAATGGCAAGTTCTAATTCTTTAGATATAGGCACCCCCCTTTGTTTTCTTGAATTGTATGCAGTTGCCCCATCACCATTGATCCATATTTATTGCATTGATTCTTATTTTTTTACAATATTGATATGCAATTAAAACTTGTTTGTTTCACCTTTTAATTCAATTTGTTCTCTGATTTCTGCTTTAAATTTGTAGCCTTGCATTGACCAATCCAATTTTTTACACCTTGAATCAATAACAATTTGGTTGTCATTGGCTATTGTTGATAACATAGGCTACATCTCGTCAACAACATACCCAATCATTTTAGCTACTCCAAGATTTAAGAAGAAGTGTGAACTCCCTAAATCAATCAAGATAGTTAAAAAAAAATTATTGGCCTTTCCTTTCAACAGCATAGTTCTGGGTGATTGGCTTCCCAAATTGGAATTTAGTGAAATGTTGGCATCTTCTATTTTATTAAATTCCCATTTGTCTTCAATGGAATATTTTTTCTCATCAACAACATTGTCAAGATTCCCTTGATCTAGGTGCACTTCTTCCCATACCAACTTGTACAATTTCATTTTTTTGTACTTATGGACCAAGGTAAACTTTTCATCGCAATTGTATCACAATTCCTTATCATTTCTTAATTACATTTTTACAGGGCTGATTCTTTTGATAGTTGGTAAGGCTAGGGTATTTTGGTTTTTGGGTTTAGTAGATGGATCATAAGTAAGGGTTTGGGGGTTATTATGAATTTAGTAAGGAGTTTTTTTTTATTTTTAGTGATAGGGTTTTTTGAGATTGAGTATTGTGAATGAGCTTTCGTGAATGGATTTAAAGGAAATGGGATGTCGTTATGGTAGGATTATTTGGGGTAGTGATTCTTTGGTTTTAAGGTAAATTCTTGTAGTTTGGATAAAAAGTAAGTATGGCTAAGAGTTTGGGGCACAAACATTTTAACTGGCCTCCTTATTTCCTCCTTCAAGCCACTTAAAAATATAAAGATGAAATAACATTCAGTAAGGCTTGGATTTTATAACACCACCTTGGGTTCAAGGTCCTCAAACATTTCTTGATACTCAACCACATCATTCTTTTGGTGTAGTTTATTAAACACTGCTACTATATCTTCCACTCTTCTTGAGGGAACCTGCCATAAATTTTAGAAGTAAATTCCTCCCAACTCACTATTCTTGGGCCAAGAAATTCAGTCTGAAACCAATTTCTAGCCCTTACTTCTAAATGAAATGCAAGAAAAATATTTTTTTTGATCTTCTGGTAGGGGATTAAAAAAGAAGTACCAATTAATGTTCTTTAAGCACTCCCTGGGGTTCCCACCTTCAGATTTTGGACACTCCAACTTAGGAATTTTGTGATCATTGTAGTCAAATGGTTTATCAATTCTATCTTCCCCTTGACCTTCAAAATTCCCACTATTATTGTGAGAATCATTGGAATGTTGCCCTAATACCCCATCTTGGGAGTTGAACTTTTTAAAATAATAATTCATATTCAAGATCATATCCTCAAGGATTTTTGGATAGTACCCAATTTATCCTCAACACTTTCTTGTCTCTGAGATAACTCACTCTTTTTATATTCTAGGGCTTTCCACCTTGTTTCCGTGATGGATGGATTGAGATAGACTCGAATTGAAAGTAATGTTTATATCAATATTTGGATTGGATGGATGAATTAAAAAGAAAGACCTAAATTAGAATTTTAGTGAATGGAATATTAATGGTAATTGAATAATAGGAAAATTTAGAGTTAAACGAATCAAGAATTCAAAGATTGATATTGATGGAAGGTTGGAGGTAGAATCGAAGCTCTGATACCAATTGTTAGAATTTCATTTGAAGCTTTTAATTGGAATTTTACTCTAACTTTGTAATTTGAAAAATAAGCGGATATGGGTTAAGAGGAAGAATTAAGAGGAGAGATTATAAAGGATTAAGGGTGAAGAGCAACATAATAGATAATGAAAGAGAATTGAACAATTTTCTATTCATCAGATGAATCCCAAATTACAATTGAAATTACATTTTACTATCAAAACCCCTAACAAAAGATTAACAACTAACAACAAGCAATCAAATTGAACCAATAATACTTTGGCATATGGACTCCTCTATTAACCAACTGATCCCCATTTTTTATTCCCATACGAAGCTATTACGAAGTTCTGACACTTGCCCAGTTCACTCATTTACAGCCTGTTTGGGAGTTTTATTTTGGAGAGAAAAGAAAGGAAAGGAAGGGAAATTATATTTCCCTTCCGTCGTTTGGGAGTTTACATAGGAGAGAAAGTATTCTTTCATCATGTTTCGTCGTTTGGGAGTTTAAAAGGAGAGAAAAGAAAGGAATTTTTTTAAAAAAAATTCCATTCCTTTCTTTCCAAAACTTTCCTTCCAAATCGTAAAGAAATGGAGAGAAAGGAAAGTTTTCTAAAGAATTTACCATATTTCCTTTAAAAAAATTATTTTCCTTCCAACTCCCAAACACTAGAAAAGAAAATTATTTTATCTTCCTTCCTAAATCCTTTCTCTTCTCTTCCTTTCTTTTCTCTCTTATAAATTTTCCTTTCTTTTCTCTCCTAATAAAATTTTCCTTTCCTTTCCTTCCTCTGAATAACTCCCAAACAGGCCGTTAAAGAAGAAAAAAATCACATATTTGAATCACAAGAATAACACGAGAAGAGCACTTGAATATAATAATAACAACATTATCTTTATTCAAATTAAAGTCAACAAAAAAAGTCTTAAATATGTTCGAAACCAAAACCACCCTTGCCTAAATTAAAGACAAGTTTGCCCGCGATATAATTTGGCTTCCAGGAGAAAATCTTACTGTCGACATTTGAGTTCTTAAGAACTTGTATGATTTCTTCCACGACTATGATGCAAGGGATAAAATACACGTTTCGGTTCGTTTTTAAGTGTGACGCTCAACGATTCGGATTTAAAAAGTATTAAATAGTACAGTCAGGCTCCCGTGCGGGAGCCCAAAATAAGGGATCCGTGCGGGATCTTTTTTAGAAAAAAAATATATATTTTTATTTTTTATTTTTTTTGTGTGGGTTGTAAACATTTCAGTGCAACCCTTTAAAAAAAATCAGCTCAAAATAACACTTTTTGTTATTTTAAAAAAATGGGTCAAGTTTTGACAGTATTTTAAGCAACTTAAGTACTGTAAAAAATTGACCCATTTTTTTAAAATACCAAAAAGTGTTGTTTTGAGCTGATTTTTTTTATAGCGATGCACTGAAATGTTTATAACCCACACAAAAAAACTAAAAAAAAACATTTTTTTCCCTAAAAAAGATCTCGCACGGGAGTCCCGCATTTGGGCTCCCGCACAGGAGCCTGACTCTGTATTTATTTTTTAATAATTAAAAAAATAAAGGCTATTTTTGCCTCTGAATGATTAAAAAATAAATGTACCTCTGATGTCTGTATCAGTCTTAATATATTTATTTAAGAGGTCCATTAGAACATATAAATAAATATATTTTTCAGATTCAGATTCAAACTTCAAATTCAGATGAAAAAAATAAACACAACCTAATTCTTTTGAAATTCCTATTATAATATTCCCAAAGTTTATTGAAGAAATATATTTATTTGGTTTGGGGCAGAGCAAGGACTCAACCTATCAAGAAAGGATAGGTACTTAAAGTATATAAACGATTATATATATATATATATATATATATATATATAACTTATTAATTTTAATGAACCTTAACAAAATAATACCTAACAACTCATTAATTTTAATTTCTATGTTGTAATTGGTCCGCGCCAGCGACAAGGAACACGTGTGTCGATCGATCACCACCCCCACCCCCAACCACCATCACTACCATGCCAGCCCTTATAGCAGCCCTTATGACAGCAGGGCTATCGTGGTGGTGGTGGTGGTGGTGGTGGGTGGTTGGGGATTGATTGACACACGTATCCATTGCCGCTGGTGCAAACCAATTACAACATAGTAATTAAAATTAATTGATTATTAAGTATTTTTTTGTTAAGGTTCATTAAAAAGTTCATCTTTTAGGTTCACTTGTGAACCTCTCCCTATATATATATATATATATAATCATGATAAACTCCCTCAACAAAGCATCATTGTCAATGGGATCAACGATGTAATAATTTTTATATAGCTTTAGATCCTCAAATTTGTTATTCAGAATAACTTATTTCAGATCTCATGCTTTTACCCACGTATGTGATATATTGAATCCGAATAGTTGATTATTTGAACAAAATAAGATTATTGCTAAACGATTTATAACATTATTAGCCCTTTGTTTACAGTGTAAATGAATTCGAAATATATTCTCTATTGTACTATGGGCATTATTATCTTCAATTATATTAATTGTTATAATATAGTCACTCTATTGATAAGTATTTCGAAGATGCTATGATGTGCAGCTTGAATATTATAGTCACTTTATTGAGAATTTCATCCTCGTGCACAATTGGATTCGAGTAAGGGGAACCGAACAAAGATATGATAACCATTGACAAAAGTTTGAGTTGCAGATTGATTGAGACCAATATGATCGAGAATCCTCTTTTAGCTGAAAATTAACTTAAAGTTGAAGTTGCATATTACTCAAGTTCATCAAAGTTTGATCGACATCTACATGCTCGAACGTTCTTACTCAGATTGACAGCCAAATCTAGTAACAAAAATGAATAAGGTATCAATTACCTTTTCTAAATGGAATTAAAGATTATGAAATGTGCTACCTTTTGGTTAGATCCATTAAGAAATGTGTTACCTTTTATTTTTATAATTGTATACTACTGATCTGCTTCATTTCCTACCTTTTGGTTAAATCTGTTAAGAAATGTGTTAGCCTTTGATAATGAGATCTAATTCAACTAACTTTTGGGTTGGTTAAATCTGTTAAGAAATGTGTTACCCTTTGACACCTTTTTGGAGTGTTACATTGATGATATAATTGTGAAATCCAAAAACTACAGCAGATAATATTAAGCATGTAGAAAATTATTTTACAAGAATGAGACTTTACCAATTGCATTGTTGGGAGATAAATTTCATCATACTTAGTGTAGGAGTTGCTTTTCATTTTAGTTTTTATTCCGGTAGTCATTTTTATTCAGGATGAATCAAGGTGGTTCCAATTATTTTTACATTTCAGTTGGAGACTTTTATATAATGAATACGTGTTATAATGGATTCGGTTTTATTAGAGAGTAATATTTTAGAGTTAATTACCTAAATATTCCTCAAACTCGTCTCCTTGGTTTCAGTTTGATCCTTAATATTTAGTTTGTCTCAGTTTGGTCCTTGAACTATTAACGCGTATTCAATTCGGTCATTAATCTACATGAATTTCAATTTGGTCCTCAAACTATTAGACAATTTCAATTTGGTCCTATTTTTATTTTTATAAAACTTTTAATAATTATTATTTTTAGGTTGGCGACAAAATCTATAACTAAAATAACTCAAACATATTACAAAATTATTATGAATTTAGCAATAACGACTTTTATAGTACTAGGTGGGCAATCTATACTGATTTTAACCATGTATTTTTACTTTTAATAATTCAAGGTCCACTGTACTTCACTAGAAGATGTCCCATGGTGTATATTATTGAGGATGATATAGCCTTAATAGACACCTCAAAGGAAATCTTAGTGATGAGAGTTTGATACTTGGAGAAAATCCCTATAGTCTAAGGGACTAAAAAATAAGTAGAAATAAAATAGAAATTATGGAATGTAAATTTAATAATGAGGCGTCAAGTAACATAATGTTAAAGATTGAAGAAAAAATGATAAACCAAACTAATAAATTTCGTTATCTAGGCTCAATGTTACAAAGTAATGGGGATATTGACGAGGATATTGCGAGTAGAATATCAATTGGTTAGATGAAATGGAGACAATCGAGTTGAGTATTATGCGATAAGAGGATAAATAATAATTTTTTTTTTATAGAACAGTTGTTAGGCTAGTGACCTTGTATGGAGCATAGTGTTGGGCGTTAAATAAGAAACATGAACAAAGTCTCCATGTTAATGAGATGAGGATACTCAGGTGGATGATAGGAATTACTATAAAGGACAAAATTAAAACCAATACGTGAGAGAAAAGTTAGGAGTAGCTCCCATTGGTGATATATTAAGAGAAATTAGGCTTAGGTGGTATGAGGATGTGTTGAGCAGACCAGCAGATGCCCCTATAACAAGAGGAAGAATGTTGAAAATAGAGGGTAAAAGAAAAAGAGATTGTCCTAAGCTATCGTGGGAAGAAATTATTAGGAGAAACCTTAAGGAATTAAACTTGAATGATAATAATGCATGTTGATGTAAAAAATTAGATTATCTCTAATTGTTTAATCACAGATAAAAAATAAATGAGACAAGAGATTTTAGAGTGGTTCAGCCTTAAACGAATGGCCTACGTCCACTGTTTGTGTTATTATTGACTGTTTGGGAATTCTCGAAGTAGGAATTCTCGAAGTAGGGTTTATGTCCAGAAATTCCGGTCCCCTTATAATGAGGATGATACAATGTATTTATAGCCATGAGGCTGTACATGTGAATGGGTAATACATAGCTGTTCAACAAGCGTATACATCCGTATGATAATACTCAGCATTTAATGCGCATTTAATTCTCTTGATTGTCTGATAATAAATGCTCTGATCGAGGTGCAGCTCGGACCGCCCAAATATCTTGGTATCCATGAGTTGCTCGGTGCAATAAAGTTCCTCGGTGATCCCCTACTGCTCGGTGAGTTGATCGGGGAAATTGAGTTCCTCGAAGTCAAGGTATTGTTTAAAATGTTTGTTAGTGCCATGTAGATTGACACGTGTCTCCACTTCATTGTGCCATGTCAGTAGACTAAAATTGGTATCAACAGAAGCCCCCAATGTTTCACAGTTCGAGACTGAGGAATGTGGAACATTCTTCTCGAAATATGGCGGGATTAAATGGTCATCTTGAATTTTAGGAGCGTGTTCTTTGCATTTATTTTTCCTTTTCGAATTCATAGAATCAGACTTTTCGAATTTTTCTAACTGCTTCGATCTCCGCGCCCTTTTTGTCCTTTTAGCCGCCGGTAGCGTAAACGTCTCCCTTTGTAATCATTATTTTTACCTTTTCCCAAGGTAAGGTATTTAAGCGTTGCAGAAAATCATATCATCTTTTACTTTTTCAAATATGTATCTTTGAGTTTTCCATTTTCTCTCTCTCTTGTGCGTTCATCCTTTTCATCGTTCGTTGTCAACAGATCCATCCTTTTTCTGTAAGATCTTCTTCCTTCTCTTTTATTTCTTTTATTCGCCATGGTTTACCTTGTTGAGTCGCTTGATAAGTTTCGTTCTGATTTCTCTATTCCTTCATGGGTTGTTTTGGAGGAACTTTCTGAGCCTTCAGATTATTTTCGTTTGGCTGAGGGACATTGGTTCCCCAGTCTCTTTGTTGCTGAATGTGGCTTTTCTTTTCCCCCAAACCCTTTGTGTCTAGAATTCTGTTAATATTTTGGCGTGGTTCCTGTAAAAATAGCCCCCAATACATGGAGAATAGTTAACGGAGTTCATAGATTAAATCAGATTCATGGAACTCATATAGGAATTCCAGAAATCATGTTTTCCTATAGATGGGCTGTCAGCGACAGTACTTTTTACTTAAAAACTAGGTTTTTAAATAGAGCTTTAGTGGTCAATCTTCCAGATGCCAATAGGGATTATTTTGAGCATGGTGCTGTTATAAAAAATTGGCATCATGCTCCACTAACTGGAAATGATGTGTATCAGGGTCCCAGATGCCCTCCCTATGGCAATAGGATAGGTTGTTTTTACTTTACTTTATTTTTGAATTTATGCTTTCTTTGTGTTTGATAAAATGTGTCACTGATATTTTAATTTTCATTTATTTGCAGTTGACAGCAAAAGAAGGTCTCCAAAAGAGACAGAAGTTAACTTAAAACATTTGAAACTTATCTGGGGTTTGCATCAAACTGTTGTCGACGAGCATATCAGATCAGCTTCATATTTGCTGTAGTATAAGAGTTATACCTCGTCTTTTACTGCTCGTTCGGTGATAAGTGACGTAGAACCAGTACCAGCTTCTTCAAGTTCTTCACCTGAGTCACATATTCCTCTGAGTGAAAGAATGAAGAGAAGAAGAGCTCCTGCCCTCTTCGAGAAATCTGCCTCTGTTGCTGAGAGGCAAAGAAAAGCAAACATGAGGTCCCAGAAGAAAGGACAAGAAAAATCGATGCACCTCCTCCGACTACTCCTGTGAAGGTTGTCGAGAAGCCCCCAGTGGCTCCGAGCAAGGTCGCTGCTCCAAGCGAGGTTATAGTCATATCCCCGACTAAGACTACATCCTTGGTCGAGACCGTTGATGCTCCTCTAAGGAGGCTGAAGAAGAGCTCCTCGGTCAATTTGGCTGAATCCATCGCTCAGCCCCCGACTACTGGAAGTGGTCTTCCCACTTTTGTTGCCCCGAGCTCTGCCATGAGCTCGGTGAAGTCTTGGATCATTCCCGAGATCCAAGGTATTGAAGAAAATCTTTCTCGGGATATGGTTACCACATTAGCTGCTCGTCATATTGCTTCTGTAAGTATTATTGTCCTAAAGTTTCATTTTTCCCTTGTTATATCTTTGCACTGACTTGCTATTATTTTCTTTTCCCAGTTGGAACCTGTTTTAATACAATTTTGAAAAAAGATGAAGCTATTAAAGCTCCAAGCTCCTCGTCAGGTGTAGAGGAAGCTTTGGTGGGTCTGACGCAGTCTCTGAAGGATTCTCGTCAGAAGTATGTTGATGATAAAACTGTTTGGGAGAAGAAACTTAATTCCACCGAGCAGGAGAGGGATCAAGCTGTTGAAGTCTCCAAGGGGTTGGAGAAGAAAATAAAAGACTTGGAGGGGAAGAATAAAGAGCTCGAAGGGAAGCTTCAAAATGCTGGGGAGCTTGAAGGTTAGCTTAAAGCTGCTGAGGAAGAGTTGGGCAAACATCGTGAAGTAAGTCGTCAGAAGGAGGAAGTGGAGAATAAATTGAAGGCTACCGAGGAACTTCTATCCGAGAAGCTTTCCTCGGAGAAGGTGAAAAGAAAGTTAGCTGTGAAAAAGTCCTTCAGTGCTGGCTGGGACAAAGGATGGAATAAGGGTCTGGCTGCCATTATGTCGCAGGTGGAATATGGTAGCCTTAAGTGCTTTAGGGATGGCTGGGTCGCTGCTCGGAAAGAGATGAATGTTGATGAAAATTCTGACCTGTTTCAGCGACACATCCCTGGCCCCCCTCCAACTCCTGAAGAAGAAGAAGAGGACGAAGCTGCCTCTGAGGAATCCTCCATGGTGATGGGGGATCAAATTTCTCATCCCCCAATTGTCCAGTCCTCCCTCGAGCAACTCCAACCATCCATTATTTCAACCGAGAAGCTTCCAGCTCCCATCGAGTAGCTATATGTGCCACCCGAGCAACCTACTTCCTCGTCCCAGCCTTTTGAGAAAGTTTTGGGAGACAAGGAGAAGGTGTAGAGTTGTTCGGATTTTTCTCTCTGTTTATTTTTGCCAATTGTAAATCTGACCTATGTACTTCTCTTTTATGATGTAATAAAATTTGAAATTTTGACTATTCATTGATTCTCTTCCTCTTGCTCCTTATTGATTCTTGCTATCTCTTCTTTTTACTAGTTTATGGCCAGGATGGAATTGCTATCTGCTCATGATACAAAATTGTTGAGGCAATGTAATGATTACTTCAGAGCTGGTCATACAGATATGACTGAAGCTCAAATCATTGATATCCTTGGTCAAGATGCTTCAGAGAAGGCAGTTGAAGCCTACCAGTATTTAAAGTGTCTGCTCGACCGGGCAGTGGCTAATAATGTAGCATATTATGACATGATTGAAGACCTCCAAGTCACTCTCGAGGAGCTTCAACAGCAATATAAGGAATCTTCAGCCCTCTTGCACCAAGGATATGAGAAGAAGTATCAGCAACTGAATGCTGATAAGGGATACGATAAATTGTTTGCTGCTTATGAAGTGAGGGAGAGAACTTTGAAAACCGAGGTCGAGGAGCACAGGCAGATAGCCAAGTTGTTGGAGCAGGAAAATAATAACCTGTGAGGAGAAGTATCCCAGCTGAGATCTGCTGCCTCTACTCAAATGATTTGGTCCCTGTAAACGACGAGGGATTCTCTTTCTTGGAGGTCGAAAATGCCAATCTGAGAGATGAATTAGAAACCTTGAAGAGGATTGGGCCTTCTACCTCTACTCGGGGATGAGCAAGAGCTTCTCGGGGACGAGCAAGAGCTGCTCGGATTCCTGTCGAGGAACAAAGAACTCAATCGGCACTAGAGAATCAAGCCTTCCAATTGATGGCAAAGAACCAGGCATTGGCTAAGATGTCTAAGAAAATCCAAACTTTAGACGAGCAACTGGCTGCCCAAAATTCTACCTTGGAGAATAAAACGAATTTGGTGAAGAATCTCCACGAGCAGTTAGAAAGATTAACCTACCAGTTCCACAAACAGCCTAGGGAGTTCTGGATGGATGGTTACAATGAAGCCCTCTACCATTTAGATGATCGGCTCGAGAATGCAAATAATGTGGGTTATAAAGGCGTACTGAAGTTGGAACAAGGTCATTATTTGTGGGATTACCACAATCCTGGGTTGCTCGACCTACCAGTGGCTCCTTTCAAGCTTGATATGAGTTGGATTCCTGCTCGGGCCATTCCACAATGCTTAATTTCAAAGTATCTCGGCGACTATAATCTTCACTCCAACTTTGAGATATCTCGCCCCGAGCACCTCCTTGATCGGCCATCAGTTATGAACATCAGGATGCTTAAAGATTTGAATTTCATTAACTCCCCTTATGCCTTAGACGATCCTCCTGCTGGTGAAGAACCTGTTTCAAAGGCAGAGGGGAAGAAACCAATAGAATAGGAATCTTGATGTAATAATTAATATGTATTTCATTCTCGATGTATTTTGCTCTAGATTTAATGAAAGACTTTTATTTTTCTTTGCAATCTTGATTTCCATTGTCTTGTAGATATTTTGTAAAACACTTTACATATGTGTATGTATATCTGTTAAAAATATAACAACATTGTGTTATTTTCCGATCAACTAAAGTTGGTTAAAACTTATTGTCGACTATCCTGAATTTGTGGTAATCATTTGACGACTAACCAAAATTGATGATTTTGTTTCTCGACCAGCTTGGTGGTAATTTAAAATGTTACGAGTATCAAAATTTTTTCTTAATCACTTTTTAATTCTAAGCCATTAGCTAACTTTTATCACATACTCATGCTTTGTTTAATAAAAATGTTCCCTACCAACTATAGTTGGCAGCTTCTTATTCCCGACCAACCTGAGTTGGTGGATTTTTAGAAATATTTTTCCTTCCCAACCAACCTTAGTTGGTATTTCTGGAAAATATATATTTTTTATTTTCGACCAACCGGAGTTGGTGGATTTTCTTCCCAACCAACCGGAGTTGGCACTTTTGGGAAATATTTTTTATTCCCGACCAACCGGAGTTGGTGGATTTTCTTCCCAACCAACCGGAGTTGGAACTTTTGGGAAATATTTTTTATTCCCGACCAACCCGAGTTGGTGGATTTCTTTCCCAACCAACCGGAGTTGGCACTTTTGAAAAATATTTTTTATTCTCTACCAACCGGAGTTGGCAGTTTTGGGAAATATTTTTTTATTCCTGACCAACCGGAGTTGGTGGATTTTCTTCCCAACCAACCGGAGTTGGCACTTTTGGGAATTATTTTGTATTCCCGACCAACCGGAGTTGGTGGATTTTCTTCCCAACCAACCGGAGTTGGCACTTTTGAGAAATATTTTTTTTATTCCCGACCAACCGGAGTTGGTGGATTTTGCTAAGTAGTGTGTAGCACTAGTATTCCGCGAAAAAAAATTCAATAAAAGGAGAGAATTGGGTAGAATATTCACATTTTATTCATACTGATGAAACTGCATTACATGAGAGTTTACATTACTGATAATATTTGCACAGGTGTTCTGCATTCCATGCGTTCTTAAACTCCTCCCCCTCTAAAGTTTCTATTCTGTAGGTTTCTGGTCAAACAACTTCTGTAACTCGGTAAGGTCCATGCCAGTTCGCTTCCAGTTTGTTGTGCTTTTGAATCACTTTCTTTAGCACATAGTCTCCTTCTTTCAGGTCGCACTTCTTCACTCTCTTGTTGTAGAACAAAGATGTTCGTTGCTGGTAAGCAGCATTCCTGATGGCTGCTTTTTCTCTAACTTCCTCGAGCATGTCCAAGTCTAACCTTCTCATTAAATCGCTGACAGGGGAATTGAAGTTCAGCACTCGGTGTGTTGGGAGGCCCAACTCGGCAGGTATAACAGCTTCACTTCCAAATGCCAGCATATATGGAGATTCTCCAGTTGCTGCTCGGGGAGTAGTACGATAACCCCACAATACCGAATGTAGCTCGTTGATCCAGTTTGCTTTCGCGTCATTTAGTCTTTTCTTCAAGCCATTTAGCAATGTTTTGTTTGTCACTTCAGTTTGTCCATTGCTTTGGGGATGGCCTGGTGCCGAGTGAATCTTCAAGATATTTGACTGATGACAATAAGCCGTAAACTCCTCGTTGTCGAACTGGGTTCCATGGTCTGTAATGAAGGCATGAGGAAGACCATATCGACAAATGATGTTCTTCCAAATAAATTGGTACATCTTGTCATACGTCATATCAATGAGGGGATCGGCTTCTACCCACTTAGTAAAATAATCCACTGCAACGACGAGATATTTAAATCTTCCTCTAGTTGTTGGAAGTGGCCCGACCAGGGCAATTCCCACATGGAAAATGGCCAAGGGGGAGTAATGGGTGTCAACAATGCTTGGGGAGTTCTTTGGATGGAGGAGAAGCGCTGACACTTGTCACATTTCTTGTCATAGGCTATACAATCAGCCCTCATCGTTGGCCAGTAGTATCCTTGCGTCATTATTCTTTGCAGAAGTGTCCGACCTGCTACATGGGCTCCACAAGACCCTTCATGGACTTCTTCAATCAAATCATTCACCTCGGAGGGATGTACACACCTCTGCAAGCCATCTATGATTCCTCGTCTGTATAGAATACCATTACTTAGTACATAACGAGCAGCTTTAAACTTTAATTTCTTGGCTGCGAGTTTGTTAATTGGTAATTCTCCCTCCTCAATATATGCCCTGATGGGATCCATCCAAGATGGCCCTAAATCAAGGGTAATAAAATTCATCGTCAGATCTTCATCTATGCTCCGACCAGTTAGAACTTCAATTGGTATTATTTTTCGTAGCTCGGTACGAGTAGCCGATGCTAATCGAGCTAAAGCGTCTGCTCTCGTATTCTCCATTCTTGGTATTCTGACCAGTTGAACAGTAACAAATTCCGATACCAATTCCATTGCCTTTGCATGGTACTTAATCATCAACTCTCCTTTTGCTGTATATACACCAAGAATTTGGTTTACAATCAACTGTGAGTCACTTCATACGATTAGCTGCTCTGCCTTCATGATTTTTGCCAGACTAAGACCTACAATCATCGCTTCATATTCGGCCTCATTATTAGAAGCTTGAAATTGAAAGCGCAGAGCATATTCTATATCGATCTCGTCTGGACTTTTCAATACAATCCCAGCTCCACTACCCGAGGTGCATGATGAGCCATCCACATATAGGTTCCATACATGTATTTCGTCTTCAAACTTCTTATTGGACAAAATTCCTCAATGGAATATTTGTTGCTCCTTTATCTCCATTTCTACCGCACCTCACTGCTCGTAGACCTTCTCCTCTTGCTCTCCAACCAGCTTAAGTTGATCGGGGTTTAAATTTGATGATCCTGTAACATCCACAGGTTGGTCGATGCTCAGCTTTTGCTCCTCGGGGGTATCAGGATAAGTGAACTCTGCTATAAAATCTACTACTGCTTGCCTTTTCAGTGACGATCTAGGCTCATAAATTATATCATATTCACCGAGTTCTATTGCCCAGTATATCAATCTCCCTGATTTTTTTGGTTCGTAAAGAGCTTGCCTCAACGGCATATCGGTATATACGACTATGGTATGAGCCTGGAAGTATGGCTTCATTCTTCTACTTGCTTCGATCAGCGCTAGTGCCAACTTTTCCAGCTTCGGATTTCTGATCTCTGCTCCTCGGAAGGCCTTACTAGTGTAATAAATTGGTTTTTGTACTCCATCCTCTACTCTTATTAATGCCGAGCTAAGTGTATTTTCCAAAACTGCCAGATACAAGTACAACCTTTCTCCCATCACTGGTCTGGATAACAGTAGAGGTGCTCCCAAATATTTCTTCAATTCTTGAAAAGCTTTCTCGCATTCTTCATTCCATTCAAAAGTCTTTCGAAGCGTTTTGAAGAATGGGAGGCATCTATCAGTTGCTCGCGATACAAATCTGTTAAGTGCTACTACTCGCCATGTAAGACTTTGCACTTCTTTCTTCATCGTTGGAGATTGCAGCCCTAACAGAGCTTTGATCTTTTCAGGGTTTGCTTCAATGCCTCGTTGATTGACAATGTACCCAAGAAACATGCCTTCTCGTACTCCAAATATGCACTTTGTCGGGTTCAATTTCATTTGATATTTATCCAATTGATCAAAGGTCTGGCCTAAGTCAACTAGATGGTCAGTAGCTTTCTTGCTCTTTGTCAGCATATCATCAACATAGACTTCCATATTGAGATTGATTTGTTCTACAAACACCTTGTTCATTAGCCGCTGATATGTCGCACCTGCATTTTTCAAACCAAAAGGCATAACATTATAACAATAAGTTCCCCTAGGGGTAATGAAAGAGGTACTTTCCCTGTCTTCAGGTTTCATTTTAATCTGGTTGTAACCAGAATAAGCATCCATGAAGCTAAACAACTCGTGTCCCGAGGTAGCATCCACTAGTTGATCAATTCGGGGCAAGGGAAAATGGTCCTTTGAACATGCCTTGTTGAGGTCGGTGAAGTCTACACACATCCTCTATTTGTTGCTCTTCTTTTTCACCATTACTACATTTGCTAACCAGTCTGGATATTTAACATCTTCAATAAAGAAAGCTTTTTGGAGCTTCTCGACCTCCTCCTGTATAGCTTGGTTCTTCTCAGGGCTGAACACTCTTCTTCTTTGCTTCACTGGCTTGATTTCCTTATTCATATTGAGCTCATGATATAAGAAATTTGGGTCTATTCCGGGCATATCTTCATGACTCCAAGCAAAGGTGTGTTTTCTGCTTTTTAAGAAAACTATCAACTCTTGTTTTAATGAGGCATCTAATGACGAACCTATCTGAGTTGTTCGTTCAGGGTGATCGTCGTCCAGAATGATGTTTTCAGTAGCTTCCACCACCTGACCTTTCACGAGTTGCGACTCATCTTTAGGATCCAGTGTTTCAATTTCTGCACCTTCATCCACCTGATAGGTAGTAGTCTTTTTCCTAGATTCCTCCAGTTCCTCCTGTTCGGCAGATGAATAGTAGCATTCCCGAGCTACTTTTTGATCACCCTTCACAACTCCTACTCCAAAATTGGTTGGAAATTTTAGGCATTGATGTACCGTAAATGGTACTGCTTTAAACTTCTTCAATCCTACCCTTCCCATGATGATATTGTAGGCTGATTGAACATTCTTATCCATCACGAAGAAGCGTACTCTTTCTGTTCGACAAGCAGGCCATGTACCAATGAACATATCCAACTTGATCGTCCCAAGTGGAAAAAATTTCTCGCTAGCAAAATCGAGGAGGGGCCTATGATAAGGCTCCAACTGAGACAACTTTAGATTTAAGCTGTCGAAGCACGAGTAGAACATAATATCAGCCGAGCTACCATTATCAACCAGTACTCTCGAGATCATCACTTCCTTCATTCTCATTTTGATTACTAATGGGTCATCATGAGGATACAGCACACCTGCGAGGTCATTTTTTGAGAAACCAATGACCAGTTTTTCTTTGTTGACCTTCCTCGGGCGATTATCTTCAGCCAAGTTTATTCGTTGAATATATGAACAGGCTTGAGCCTCATTGAGGTAAGCTTTTCTTTCTGTATTAAGGTCTCCACCTCCTGCATCTCCACCTGTAATAACATTACAATCAAATGATCCAAAACCTATTGAAAATACCTCATGTTCTGGCTGCCTTGGTCTTTTGGGAAGATCGGGTTCGTCTTCTGGATCATCTTCATGGTCTCTTTTCTTGTTCTCCTCTGCTCGACGAGGAGATCTAGACCTCTCTCTTGGTCGGTCGTTGTTTCTTCTTTCATTTCTACGATCAACATACTTTGCCAGTTTTCCTCGTCTAATGAGTGCTTCGATCTCATTCTGAAGAGCTATGCAATTTTTGGTCATATGGCCATGATCCTTGTGGAACTCGCAATATTTGGCCTTATTCCTCTTGTCAGGGTATGACTTCATTTTCTCTGGCTAATTTAATTCCTCATTGTTCTTGATTTCTTCTCGAATATGGTTGATGTCTACCTTCAAAGGAGTATAATTTTCAAATTTCTTTAATACCTCCCATAATGACTTTGTTTTTGAATGCTTGTCACCACCATTGTTCTTATGCTCTTTCTTTTTGGCCTTATCACCCTCCACCTTGGTTTCTTTGGTATCCATATTCTTCTTTGCAGCCATAGCCTCCTCGGCATTCATGATTTTGGTCGCTTTTGCCATCAATTCTGACATGGTTCTAGGTGGATCTTTAGCCAAAGTGTAGTATAACTTGTTGGGAAACAACCCACTCATCAGAACAGTAATCGTTGTCTTTTCCTCGTAATCAATAACTTCGAGTTTCTCGTTATTGAAGCGAGTTATATAGTCCCTAGTGCTCTCACCTGCCTTTTGTTTAACACTTAACAAGTGGGCTACTCGTTTAACAGGTTTTTCTCCAAAATAGAAGTTTCCAATGAAGAGCTCGGCCAGTTGAAAGAAAGTTGAAATCTTACCCCGAGGAAGATTATTGTACCATATTTGAGCAGATCCTGTAAGAGTTCCCGAGAATGCCCTGCATCTCATCTCATCTGGCACAGCATAGATGTCGGCAGCAGCTTGGTATTGCTCTATATGAAGGACAGGGTCAGTTTTTCCATCATATTTAGGAGTCACAACAGGTGCTTTGAAGGTACAGTGAGTATTCGAGTGATGTATACTACGTACGAATGCTAATAATTAGGTTGCAAGAATACCAACTGAATATGTATATATATAGGTCGTGTGTGTGCCTATCATATGATTAGTGATTTTACGTGAACGTACTTACATTGCCTGCTATCACAGAGGTTCCCATGTAGTGAGCGATCCCACCTTGCCGATTCCATAGAGGTCTGGATTTGTTCCCCAGAACATAGAATTTAGGGCAACTCACTATATGTCGTGTATTAGTGGAACTGGCGTGTCGCTTGGGTACGTTAGTATGTACATAGGTCAAAGGCTTAGAACTATGTTCGCCTTTATTATTTATTGTTTGATTTTGGGTTCGAGAAGACATACCAAACCAATAGTCCTTATTTTAGTACGAGAGGTACACGGACTGATAGCAGAATATGCCTAATTTGTACGGTGGTCCTTTTGAGAGACATCATAATTATATATATTAGTAAGAAAAATATATATAGCCATTTGACTAATTTTACTTACGTGTGATAGTAGACTAATTGATAGTGTGCATATATATACTGAATTAAGTCGTGACACTTAATTAAATGATTAAATATCCAGGGACGTAGAATGGTGCTTATGATGTCAATAACATACGAGAGATGTTAATTTGGATTGCGTACTGTATGGGCGGTACAGGGGACTTATAGGTGTCGATAGTTCAATTAGATACTTATTTCTAGTTAGCTTGGGTAGTGTGGCTAGGTGGGCTAAGTAGAAACTTTAGGCGTGCACAATAGATGAGAGGTGAGAAAACTCAATGGAGTGTACGTGAACATAACATGCGTAATCAATAACTGATTTTTTAAATTGTGATAATACTTTCAAAATATTTAGGGTTCTAAACCTTTCTATAAATCTTTTTCAAAACCTTTTAGGTGTCCAGCGACCGGGACACTAGACTTGATAATCCATTCCAGGGACGATTAGCTGCAGGCGCTGTGGAGGCTTTCAAGACTTGCTTAGACGCTTCTATTATTCACTCCTAGTGTAGGCTTTCATTACAGACTACAATATCTCAGTTGGGCATGTTTCCCCAATCGGACTTTATTTATTTCGGTTATTCATTTCAGACTTGTAGTAGGATTTATTTTCCTATTTGTTGGATTATTGTTTGGGTTGGGTTTAGCCGATGGTTTATTCGGTAAGATATCATTCGTTCATTTATTTCATTGTGATGGTTGAGACTATATTAATGGTGTGAACGTTTTAATTCAATTTTTGGCATATTATTATCAATTGTTTAATGAAAGATAAAATTTTGACACTGGATTAATTAACTAATATGAGGTTAGTAATTAATACGATTTTCGACAAAGATGCTGAGAATGAACTGAATGAGAAACCTCTTTTAATTAATAAAGGACTGATCACCCGGTATTTAATTAGGGAGGGTGCCACAACCTTAACTTCCCTATTAGAAATAATAAAAAATTTCCATACTTTCGAATTCCAGGGAGGCATTGTTTTCCGGGCTTCATGATCTGCTATGAATTGATACCATTTTTTTAAAATACATTAATATATATTTTTTAATTTTCTACTGTACATTGGTTGGGTGTTGAAAGATAAAAGTTAGAATTTCAAATGTTAGTAAGGTTAATATAACATTGTGTGTAACTTTAATTAGTTCGTTCGGGGCCCTTTCTAGCAAATTGCAGCTATCTTACAATGATCTTGTTGTCCTGTGATACAAAGTTTAGGATTTTCTTTATTTCTGCTAGGAGCGTTTCTTTCTCTAGCAGAGATAGTTTTTAATTCTTGTTCATCTGCAAATTCTCTTATTAGGCTATCAGCTAAACAATTATTTCTTACATCAATATGTTCTACACTAAATGTAAATTCCTTTAACCATAGCTGCTATCTCAATAGTCTGCATTGTGCCTGTATGTTAGATAATTTTTATTCACAAAATCTAATAGGCCTTTGTCATCTGTTCTTATTAAAAATGTTCTCGGTTCTAGGAATATAGTTTTTTAAAACTTGTAATTATTTCTAATAATTCTTTTTTCATAGTACGATAATTACGTTAAATTTAATTAAACCTCCCACTGCAGTATCCACATAATTTATTTTCTTCCTTTATTTTTAATACTGCACTCAAATGACTATTACTTGCATTTTTTTCTATAACTAGGTTATCTTCTTCGTTTGGTTGTGTTAATGTTATAAGGTTTTTATACTGTTGTTTTAATCATTTTACTAAAGAGGAGTCAACAGAGTTCCACGTCCAACTCACATTTTTTTAATTTTTTTTGTAATGGTTTTCTTAAATTTGCTAATTCTTTTATAAAACCTCATGCATATGTTAAACATCCTGAGAACTTTTCGACTTATTTTCAATTTATTCCTTTAAGAATCTTTTCTATTTTAGCTAAAATATATATTTGTATTTTTATCGTTCTTACTTTTATTTCTAATCCTAGGAATTAAATTACTTATTGTGCATAAGTGCACTTCTATTCTCCTAAAACAATACCTTGTTCTATTCATTAATTAGTTACTTCTTAAATATCTATCTTATGTTTCTATATTGTTTTAGAAAATATAAGAATATCATCTTTATATATTATTCAAATATTACTAGACTCTTAAATATATTATCCATTATTCTTTGAAACATCTGTGGTGCATTTTTAAAACCAAATGGTATTACTAGCCACTTAAATGCACTTGAGAAGCACTGAATGTTGTTAGTGAAATACTTTTGTCTTCCATCCTTATTTGCTAGGAACTACTTTTATAGTCCATTTTTTTAGAGCCAAGAGGCACCTTGTATTTTGTTAAAAAGTCTTGTTTATTTGGGATGAAATAACCATCAAATTTAGAGTTATCATTCAGTTACTCATAATTAATTACCATTCTGGCTTCCCCCCTTTTTTTTCTTAATGATTCCTAACCATAAAGGTTTGACAATTATAGGGGCTTTGACTATCTCCAGATAATTATTTCTTTTCTAGTTCTTTTATTTGCATTTTAAATTCTTTTATATCTTCATATGTATACACCATTTTTTTTACCATGATTATTTTACTAAGATCTATAAGTTTAATTTTTACTAGAATTTTAATGGGTCTTCACTATACAATTCTTTATATATTGTGTTTGGTTTTCTTTTATTTCCTTTTGTAGTTTTATTCCTTTAATGCATAAACTGGTTTCATAGTTTGTGGAAGAAATTACTGCCTCAGCAATCTTGCTGCAGGTGAAGTCAATTTTTCATGTGTTACTGCGATTTTTAGCTTTAAAGACTTCTGCTTTCTTATTTTCTATTATGAAGATGATTGAATGAAGGGTTTGAGTACATGGGCTATATAGACTCTGAAAATTATTTTCTATTACGAGATCACATGAAGGTTGAGGAATGACTAATTTTTTATTATTAATTCCCATAGATAAGTTTTCAATTGACTCATTATGGATCACCATGCTATTATTAGCTTCCTAACTATAATTGTTTGACTCTATTTTTCTATAAGCATTTGATAAATAGTGACCTTTAAAAAAAACTCAACATTTACTATCTAAGTAAGCACATAATTCATTTTGTTAAATCCTTCAACACATATATTTATTGGAATATATATACTATAAACATTAATGTCTTATTTTGTTATTTTTTTGTGCAATATATGCTAAAGATTTCTTCATATTCTTTTTATGCTATCTCTTTTTCTTTTGTGTTCCATGTCATTAGATTTTGTTCATCTTCCTATATCGGTATACTAGTAATTCTATATCATACGATGTTTCTATCCATTACAGATCTCCTACTTGCTTCCAAACTTATATTATCTATTTCTTCAACATTTCGAGAAAAGAATTACTTTTCTGAGAAGATTTACATTCTTCAGATATACTTCCTCCAAAGGGATCAAATGGGAAAGGATAATCTGAATCATAGAACTCTAATGAAATATACAATCAACCAACATTTATCGAATTTGAAAAAGAGTCAAAAGAGATGGTTCGATCCTCTTATTTTTATTTCTTGAACCACAGTGTTACATTCTCCAGATATACTTTCTCCTGGAGTTTTTATTTTATATTTCCTTCTTTATTAATTTTGTTTATACTTTGCCTTTTATTACTAATGTTAATTAGACCATTAAAAATCTTTTTTTTTATTTAAAGAGGAAGATCCCCTAGATATTATTACGATTTAGGGAGAATAGCCCCCTCTAGGTAGCATTACATGAAGAGAACACAACTATCTGATTTTAGAATATCTAATGTAAGGAAGACTGCAAGCATTTAGCTTTATAGCTCCCACTATCTTTCTAGAAAGATCAACAAAAGAATGAAATTCATACTTATTTTTAAGAGAAGGACCATGTTTAGACAGAAGGTCTGCAAATGGTTAGATTCATTAAAAATATGAGTGAAAGAAAAATTCCTATTGGATAAAAGGAATAGAATTTCCTCTATTATTCCCCTGGTTATCCAAGAAGGAGTAAGAACTTTATTTATGCAATTAATTTCAATCTCATAATCAAATTCCACTTTAATGGTATCCCCATAGAAAGAAGCCACATAGTAAATGCCTTCCTTGAAAGCCAACACTTCTTTTAGAATGCTTGATCCACCTGTAATGTAGGAAGATAATCCCCAAATGACATGGCCCTTATTAAAACTCTCAATCCATATATTATCAAATCTAATTTGACTGGGGTTAATTCTTTTCTGTTTTATTCTATCTGTCTGTATTCCATTTATTGGTTCAAATTTATTTAGTTTTAATATTCTATGTTATATTTTAGGATCTATAGTATTATCTAATTTATAAATTATATTCCAAAATATTCTTAAAGAAAAAGTTGTATCATGCATATCTATGCCTACAGTCTTTATTTTTAATGTTAGAAATATATTTACGAATCCATCTTTTAGTCTAACATAATATCCTAGTCTACAATTAAATTCTATTGGTCCTGCACATAAGTTACTCTTTATTCCACTAATTATTGATCTTATAAAATTTCTCTGCCTAACATCACGTAAAAATCATAAAATATCTACATCACAATCTTTATTAAATAAGGGCGTTATTTGCACTTGTACACGTTCAATATGTTTATATTTATATTTATTATGTTTGTTATGATTTAACATATTATCAAATTTTGTTAAATTTATTTCTCCTACATCATACTTACAATCTTTTATTTCTACATCCCCTTCCATTCTTTCACATTTGTATTTACTTTTTAGCCTAAGTATTGATTTTTGGTATACTTCTTCCGCATGATCAAGAGTTAATATCCAATCTTTACTTATCTCTCTATCTTGCATATTTTCTATTACAAATTATTCACCTCTTAATTCTCTTATACTAACTTCATTTGACATCATAAAATTCACTTCCTCATCACTATATAAATCGTAACTTTCTTCTTCTTCCTCTTTATGATTTTTACCATTCCTTTATTATTGGCTTCTTATTCTTCTTCTTCTTCTAGACTTCCTAAAACTTCAATTAGTTTTTTATTCTTTTTTTGGGAAGAGGTATAACTCCCCCACTAGTTTTATTAATAAATGAAGAAAAGGCCTCTCATATATGGCATGAGCAAGCTCAGAAATAAAAGAAAATCAATTTACTGTTGAGTCCAATGAGTTGACTTTAAAAAACAAGAAAATATGGTATTTATAAGTATTTTCTTTATAAAATTAAGAGATATAGAGTAATACAAATTAAAAAGGAAATTAACAAAAGATCCTATAACTTCACTTAGAACAAAGTTTTTCTATTCTTTTTAGTTATGCATTTATTTACATAATATCATATTTCTCCACACGCCCAACATTTACAACTTCTTTTTCCCTATGGAAAATAATTATTCTTTCCAAAAAATCTTCTCTTTTTAAATATGGGTTTCTTATAATATTTTCTTTTGTATTTTTCACCTCCCTCTTTAGTGAACCTATTCTTTCCGTAAAAATTCTTTCTTTTCTTATATTTATTTCTATGTTCCGAGCAACCCTAATGATTTGGATTTTGTCAACAATTTATGTGTTATTTTTTCATCTTCTTTCTTTGCTTGATTTTTAGACATTCTTACTCAATCCATTCTCTTAAATATCTTATTCTAGCTCCTAATAAATCTTTTCTTTGCCTGCTTAATTCTTTTCGCCATTTTTCATATTTTTCTTCTATGTCCCCCATACATGGTCTTACGACATTGCGAAAACATGTGTTTTTAGTAGAAATCGCTGAAGCCTGGTCACTATGACCCCTTTCTGAGGGGGCACCCCTTTTGTCGAAGTTACGGGTATATTTTGTCGAGTTCATAAGAGAGAGTAATCAAGCGTCCCTAGGTATTCTCAACCTAAGCACCTATGTTGGTTTCGGGTATAGGTACCCCTTTGTTGAAGGTTGTTCGAGTTTTTCCTGGGAGTATGGCACGGGTTACATCAGCGTCTGGTGCTCGAACATTGACTCAAGGAATTTTCTCTACTCCTTTTTACCCCAAAAAATCAGGGTCACCTTACGTCCATGAATCGATAACCATCTTTTGGCTAACCTAGCCTCCTTTGTCCCTCGAGACCAACAATGGGTAGTACATGAATACTCACCCGTTGTCTATCGATTACGCCTTTCGAACTGATCTTAGGCATGAATCGCTGTTACAAAGAACTTCAGGACATTATAGCTATCCTTGGGTTGGACCAATTATTCGAACAGGGTCGTTTAACCGTAATAAAAGCGCAAAAAATTGAGCGTTTCTTATCACAACCTTTTTTTTGTAGCAAAAGTATTTACCGATTCTCCAGGGAAATATATTGATCTAGCAAAAATAATTAGTGGTTTTCAATCAATCCTTTTCGTAGAATTAGACGGTCTTCCTGAACAGGCCTTTTATTTGGTAGGTAACATCGATGAAGCCACCGCAAAGGCAATGAATTTAGAAATGGAGAGAAATCTGAAGAAATGACCTTAAAAAGATCTACTAAATTCGTTGAGTTGTTCCAAAGGATCAAAACGACCAGTTATTAATGGAATTCCTTATCGGTGCTCTGTGAAATACTCGTTTGGTCGAGGGCTTCCAAACATATCATAAGCTAAACTGGTGCTGACAAATAACCAGCCCGTAATAAATACGGAAGGTATAGTAATGCTATGAACCTGTAGCGAATACTGGTAATGATATAAGCAAAAGAACATTCTTCTTTGCTTTCAGACATGTTGAGATCCACATATTCTTATACAGTCAAAGGGAGATTGATTCCATAAAAGATGAGATCAGGAAATGGAAATTCACTGAAATTGAATCTTTGTGAGATCGTTAATATTGGAAAAATTAGATTTATGTCCAACGAATTACATCCACAAATAAAAAGTATTTTGTTTTGGTTCGACCTGTAGTCACATATGAAATAACCGATGGTATAAATTAGCAACACTTTTCCCCCCAGATCTGGTGCAGGAAAGGGATAATGTGAAACTTTAATTTGTCGATTATATCCTTTATGGCAATGGAAAACCAATTCGGGGAATTTTTTACACAAGTATTCAATTATTTCGGAGATGTTTAGTATTGAATTGGGACTAAGACAAAAAGAGTTCTTCTAGTGAAAGGGCTATGCTTCCTTTGTTGAAATAATGACAAATGGTATGATTCAAGATTTTCTAAGAATTGACTTGCGATTCTATGAAGAAATATTTGAATATCAATGTCTTTGATCTCATAAGTATCATACCAAATCCCATTAATCGCATCACTTTTTTGATAAATACGAGACATCTAAGTAATGCAAGTAAAGAGATAATTCATATCGACTTCAATATTCTATATAAAATGGCGAATCTAATGAATGAGTCATGAATGACAAATTTAGATGAAATTATGAAAAAGAAATCGAAATATTCCTCGGTTCTAACCATACCATTAAATTATATTGACAACTTCAAAAAAATGTTCATACTATGATCATAGTATGATGGCAGTTGAGTATGTATGCCAATTTTCTTTTTATAAGGGTAAAATCACTTATTTTGACTTTTTTACCCCATATTATAGGGTAAATCTCTAAATATATGAAAGATCTCCCTCCAAGCCGTAGGAAATCGAATTCAATAAGTAGTTGTGGAAAGGAAATGGTGGAAGATCCTATAGATACTTTATATACGGACTCACGGGAATCTCTGTGTGTTCAGACATTCTCTAAATATTAAATTGCATGGATAATTTACTTTTTTTATAGAAAAAAGTGCAAAAAGAATTTCTTTTTGGAAAACCATCGTCAGGAATATAATATACGAGTCGACAGTTCCAGCTCCGTATCAAGGTCACGATCAATATCGTCACTAGCATCAATATCGTCACTATCATCAATATCGATATCATCAATAAGAAAACCTTTAGGATCATTATCCAGGAACTTGTTCAGAAATACCATAATGAAAGGAACATAGGAGTTTGTCGCTAGGTATTTGACCAAATAGGATCGTCCCATTCCTAAAGAACCTATCATTAATAACGAACTTGCGAAATGGATCTGTTTATCATAAAAAGATTTGTCATTCCTGATCCTGCTTCACCATAATTATTATTTGAATAAGTAAAGGTTTTGTCTTTGTCCGAGGGGGGATAACATTTCTCTTCTAGTAAACATCAACAACTCTGAACTGGATCAGTTTCTCCTAAAAAAAGTACTTGGGCAATAATATCCTACCGAATAGAGAAATAGCTAGAGAGGTGACAAAACCCTATAATTTTCATTACAAAACTAATAAACCGAAAAAATATTTGGGCCTATCAAAAGTGGAATCTGTACGTGTGGAAATTATTACCTCTTTTTATTTTGTGGTGGGAGAAAAAGAAAATGGCGAATAGAATTACTACACTACTACGGCCAACTATACCGAACGTTCTATCATTTTCTCATAGTAAATAAATTATTCCATTTTGGTCGGATAAAGGAAATTGAACCACGTCTTCTCCCTGGCAAAGAGAAATTTTAACTATTGATTTACGTAATTGGAAGTAACTAATTAGGTTTACGGTGAAACCTAGAAATCGATCACTGATCCAATTTGAGTACCTCTACAAGATAGATATCTGTAGAAAACTTAAGAGTAACAATAGCAAGTGGTTAAGTTCAATAGTTCCGCGTTGTTCATTTGTAACAAAGTATTTTCTTTGTGAGTTGGTAAAAAAATGCTATTGGGGGGAGATATACTATTTCACTAATCGAGTAATAGGTATCTAACATATTTATACCTAACATTTTTCCATCACTTTTATCATATACCTACCCTGACCGAGATTTTTGGGGATGATTCCATACTACAGTTCAGTGGAGGAACTTTAGGACACCCTTGGGGAAATGCACCAGGTGCCGTAACTAATCGAGTAACTCTAGAAGAATGTGTACAAGCTCGTAGAGAGGGACGTGACTTTGCTCATAAGGATAATAAAATTATCCGTTAGGTATGAAAGGAAATCAAATTTGAATTTGAATTAATGGATACTTTTTAATCCAGTAAGTACTGTTTGGTCTTTTAATTGAATTTTAATTAACTCAGCCCAATCTTTTACTAAAAGGATTGAGCCGAATACAAAGATGCTATTGCATATATTTTAGATGGATACATACTTCTCTAGATGCATTACAGATGTATGATCATTACGCTTCAACCGAGCTATTCTATTCCACCTCTTAGAACAAAAAGAACTTAATGTTGGAGTGGAAATCCAAAGGTCTATTAAAAATGCGTATAGATTGAACCACAAAAAAAATACACATACATGAAATTCTACAAGGCCAAATTGGGATTTACCTTTTGAGATCTATTTGATTTAATCTCGTTTTTTCACGAACAAAATATGTGAAGACAGTTGATCAAGAATGCATCCTCGATGCTCCTCATGGTCTTCTACTATATTCCTGATATGAACAGTCACGAGTAGAGGGTGGGCTCTTACTTCATGACCACCTTATTTTCTCCTCTTTACTACTTATTTTTCTCACAATTCTAAATTTGGGTCTTTTGAGTATCAAAGAGTGACGGTTAGGTTAATAAAGAATGAGCCTTAGGTGTGTAGGGACCCTAAGGAGAGATAAAGATGTGGTTTCTAATGGTCCTGAGAAAACGTAATCCTTCATGGATTCTAATCTTAGTCCTTTAATTATAATTAAACCACTAAATAATTATAATTTCAACTCCAATCCTTTACTGAAAATTATATTTCTAGCTCCTAATTGTTAATTACTTAATTCTCCCCATGTTAAGGTTATAGATACACATTAATAAAATAATTTACTGATAATTTATTTGATCAACTTCTCTACGTCCCTGAGCCATCCAACTTAAACTTATTTGTAGTGTCAGATTAACATAATCCACCTGCAGGGCTTGACACATACAAAACTTATAAGCATATCAAGGGATATCACTAGTCTCTATACCGAGACATGTATTTCAAACATAAAATACTTTCACCATACAATAATTACCATTACCCAATCTGTCAAGATTATTGATCTAATAATGAATCTTACCCAAAATATCAAAGAAATAAATAACTAGTGCATGTGTCTATTAATCATACCCGGATTAAGATCCTAAAGTAAACCTAATAATCACGAGGTTTATATTATCTTATAAAATCAGTATAAAGACAATGACCTCAAGGTGGTTTTATTCAATACACATAATTAAAACTAGACAATGTATCATAATAAAGAAAGACCTACTAAAATATTGTGCTACAACCCTAGTGATGGCGTATCTAGTTCCATCTAAGACTGTGAACGATAAAACTAATATTCTACAAGAACTGGCGATATGATCCTCTGTGTATAAGTCGTACTCTACACACCAGAACACCTACTGAGTAGAATAAAAAACATCGACAATATATAAAACAATGCAAACATTATGTCCATACATGATTCTCATTAAAACAAGAAAAACTGATCTTATTTTAATAATAAATCCATTACTAAAACTAGTACATAAAGCTTGATTTTAGTCTACTTCTCTAACAATTAAATCAAATTACTTAATAGCATGACGATATATTTATACAAAACTTCTACCCTGAGCACAAGATTTGTCTAAGCTACTTTATTTCTTTTTGTCCAAGTCACTTCTTTTTTTGTCCAAGTTTCTTTTCTTTTTGTCTAACTCACTTTCCTTATTTCTTTGTGAGTTTCAGGAATATCCCCATTCAAACATCCGAGATCTACATTTATGAATTAAAAGGTCCGAATGATCAATTCTGAAAGCAGGTATTAGAATCAATAGGTCTTCAAATCATTCATTTGAAAAAAAAAATTAAAACCCTTCTTATTGCATGATCATGATTGTTATGCCCCGACCCGAATCTATGAGTTACCCGTGAGTCAACCCGATTCGATCCGAGTGTTAGGTGTGAAGTGAATGGAAATAACCTAAATGATGTCTCTAGTCCAGTTTTATTTTAATTAACGTTTCACTTGTTAGCATGCGATCCCAATTTTCAAGATTTACTATGTGAGGGACCCATGGGGAGCACTTGGAAGTCCAAGTAAGCAGAGATACTAACATAAACATGAATGGAGTATACTTACCTGTAAAACGCCCTCAAAATATGGAACCGCTACCAACCTGCCGTAACAAACTAGGGATGTGAGCTTATGCATAGTGGGATTTATATAACATTATAGAAATGAACGACAAAAAGAAATACTCACAGGCTACAATAACATGCACGCAAAAATATGTATATATCTAAATACGTATACCTTTGAAATACACATGCCAATGCTTTAGCCTTTTATTTCCGAAAACCTTACATGCCCAGATTAATAGACCTTAATCTTATTAAAGGTTTTCATTATACACATTTAGCAATTCCCACATCATTTAACACACCCAGTACAACACTTGAAACCACTACACTTTATTTCATTCGACTCCATTCCTTTACCAAAATTTTACCCTTTTGTTTATTTAAACGTAATTTAGTATTTTCACTGAAAATAACCATTTCAACACATGCATACGTCCTATTAGAAAATACTTACTTACTTTTCAAAAATCCTTTTTACAACACATTCTTGTGTTAAATATGGGTCTCCCCATTTAGGTTGCTTAATCACGCGTTTATCCACTTTCTTTAACCTTTTTCCCTATCTTAGAGATATTAGTAGATTTACACATTAACTTGTCCATTTCACCTTTATCGGAACATTTATTACATTCATTCATGTTATGTTGTTTTAACACATTTACCACATAACCCATTTCTTGATATGTTCTATGTTTCATTTAATTGTCAGAATATTCCTATATTACATACTTACACGGGCTCTATACCGACAGCTATGCGCACCATATGCTCTGGCCAAAGGTTTAGGGTTTTTCACCCAAGGGCTCCGGGCTCTTCTTGCTTTATCTCGGTGTCATCCGAGTACCTTTAACGTGTTTTAATATTTTACAAATGTTCACATTATCTCCTTTCCCTTTTACTCTGCCGAAGCCAAAATCCGGGACTTTACCGCTTCAATTTGTGTTACACTTAAAAATTTACCACTTTGTGTCCTCTATACTTTAAATCTTGAATTTTCATTCAAAAATCATATTCATTTGGGATCACCATGGACAACACCCTCTCTAACATTTTTATTTCATAAAAATGTTCTACTTGAAGTAAAATTACCATTTTATCCGTTTATTTCCAAATCACACTTTTACTCTAGTTTCACAAGTGCTATTTTTTGCAAAAACGCTATTAAGTTGCTTATACCAACTTCTTAAGTGTTTTAACCCTTTAGCACCTTTTTACACATTGGAGTAATCTTTTACTTGATTGAAAATACTTTTACATCTTTACTTCCTTTTTATTTCATAAGTGTTAATATTTCACAATATTAGTAAGTTATACTCACTAAGTATTCCATGTCTGCCCATTAACACTTAATTAGTGATTTTTACCAGCATTAATATTCTTTACTTCTTTATTCAAGAAATACACTTATACTTAAGACTACTTCTATAAGAAAATTCTCATTCCCTTTATTTAACACGTAGTGTTTTAACTTCATACCCACTATGTCTTTTAGTCCCAATTACACATACTTTAAAGACTAAAAGTTCCAACTTTTAGTCATGTTTAACCTAGTAAATGCTTCTTTAAACTTAGCAAATGTCCATTTATTCATAAAGTCTCCATTTTGAAAGAAACTTGAAAATCTTTATTTCATAAATATTTTGACAACATTAACATCATTCCACATTTTTATTACACAAAAATGCCCATTACTTTTTATCACTAGAAATACACCAAGAATGGCATTTCTTACATTTTTATTCCATAAAAATGTATATTATCTCTTGTACTACAAAAAACAGAAAACTATTTTTTTCTTACATTTTTATTCCATAAAAATGTATATTATCTCTTTTACTAAAAAATAAACAAAACTAATATTTTTATTTCATTTTTATTCCATCAAATTCTATATTATCTATTTTAGTAGAAAATACACAAAACTAATATTTTCTTACTTTTTTATTCCATAAAAATGCCCATTATTTATAGTCTGGAATTTATTTGTTCCAAGGCCCATTTTAAATCATCCTTTTGATACGCATTCCATACAAAGGTCCAGATGATTAATAATCAACACTAGGATGCAAGCCAATATCCTACACACATATATTTAATCTAATATATGTAAATAACATGCTGAAATTATACTACCCACTAAAATTGAATCCAAGTTAGTCTACCCACCTCAAATGAAGCTCAACAATGGTGGAAATGGTGTAGAAGATGAAGGATCCCCCACCTCCAAATGTGGCCTCAAGGGGATCTATAAAAAGCCTTATGAAGCTTGTCTCCATGAATCCATTCTTCATCTTCCAGGAAGCCCTCATCAATCTCCAAGAAACCCTCTCCAAAGAACCATCAAAACATCTCTAGAGCATCATCTTCTTCCTCTAAAAAGTTATCCTAATGTTTATACAAGGTTTTATGAGCTTGTTTGTGGTCTTTAATGGTGGAAAATAGACATGGGTGTGATAGGAAGGGATGGAAATAACCTTGTATGGAAGGCTTTCCTCCATGGGAGCCCAAAATAGAGAGAGAGGAGTTTGGAAATCTGATGGTGTTTTCTCCCCTTAAACACACATGTTTTACCTTCTTATATTCCAAGCCAATGGTAGTTACCTTAAAAAGAAACGCAATAACCCCAAAACCTTTTTATATCAGGTGTACACAATCTTCAGTATCGACAACAAACAAGATCCAATGGTTACACTTATGACAGCGCATCAAAACAGCAGTCCGCCTGGCCAGAACTGAGACCTGCAGTCGGCCGACCAGGGGACCCCGATCGACCGGGTCCTGAGGAGAAATGACATTTTTTCTATCCCATGACCTTATTATATATATATATATATATATATATATATATATATATATATTAAGGTTCAATAAATGTGGTCCTAATATTTTTATAGCCAACGGAGAGTTCTAGAAAAATTGCACAATGTTTTATTTCTTGTGTCGCGTGCTTGACAAAATTATCGTGTATCCTTTCTCTAGTCGTGAATTACTTCGTTTCTACACTATAATGCATCATACCTTATCAATATAATTGCACTAACTAGCTGAACACAAATGTTCATCCATGGTAGCCATGCAATATAAATGTTTCCTTTTTAAACCCTACGTGTGACGTGTCATCTTTTGTACAATTTGGCCTATTTCCTTATGCATTTGTTTCTCCAATACTTTTTTCGAATAAAATAATTAATTTATAAAAATATATTTATTTCTAGGGTGGGGTATTATAAACTTCCCTCCTTTGGTAATTTCGTTCTCGAAATTCTAAGCCATCAACTCAGGACCTAATTACCTTCAACTAGTTTCCAATCCTAAGGTTGTCTCAACACTACGGTCCAAACCCCATGGCTTCGGTCCCATCAGTCGTCATTGTTAGTTCACTCACGATGGACCCTAAGGTCTTATCAAAATTATCGAGCATGCCTAACATGACTACCTAACAAAAGCTCGAGATGTTTGTTACTCATCAAATATGGTACCATCACCAATGAACTCGATATCACGGATTGTTATATGTCAGGATTCATGACCTACGTGTCCTGAAACAAATCTTGGTTCACGCCTTGCCAAGGCTAACACAACATCAACGCTTATAATTTTACATGCCAATGTTTGTTAAGGCAGTCACCTTTTCATAAAGGTCTACCCGACCGATATCTCCTACGAGATCCTTATGCTATCCTAGAGCCATCCTAGGTATCACAACGCAATGCAATGCATACGAGCGATCACATCCTCAATCCGCACAATTCCAAACCAAGTGCAGCACTACCATCTACAGTTTTATAAACTTCCAATATTCTTAATATTCTCAAGTCTCATCCTTGGGACAGACGATCCAGTCTCACTAATTACACCGACTAAGTAACATGCCTATTAACTTAAACAATCAGGTAATATATGCAACTACATGAAACAACGCGAGACCACGCGTACATACAAACTGGTGTAGAATAAAGGTTCTTTCGGAGAAGAACGCACCTATTTATCGTGACACATCAGCCATAACTGGCCTAACCCGCACCACTACTGAGCTTACGCAGTGCCACACCCGCATCAGAACCGATTAATAACTTCTCGTTATCGGGATCAAAGAGGACATAATAAACACAACAAATCTGGTGACTCAATCAAATTTCGACAGTGAATCGAACCACCCAAAGTGAGAGCCCACAACGTATGCTTGAATTATATAACTCTTTATCAATACCTACTAAGACCATTAGCCTTGCCATATACCCTGTCTTATCCTGCTAACCTTAACAAGTCCTGCTCAAGAATCGTTCGTCCATGCGGAACAGAACACAGACAAGTCTCCTTCGAGAAGCTAAAATGGTAGGATTCCCTCCTTAGGACTAATGCTACCTATCCATTACCGGTAAGCAGAATTATCCTAAAGCATGATGAATTTAACTCTCTTAACACTTATCATTAGTTTTCAGCCTACCACAGCTAGGCCTCCAAAATTTCAACACGTGACAGCTAACCTTGGTTTTCGATATCACTCTCACCAAGTGCACATAGCGCTCACGCGGCTTCAAACATTCAGTTCATGAACCATTGGTACCACTCTTAGTGCTGTCTACAGGGCACCAAACCATAATCACCCCAACGACATTTCATCTTTCAAACATCACTCATACATAACGATTTCCTCCAATAGAGTCATTACTAACCACACAAGTAGCACACTTAGGTGCTATAATTATGCTTAGCACTTCGTCCGTGTGTTATTTATTAAAACCACAATGAACCTCATCATGTTCTAAGTCTTTTAGGTGCACCACCTAGGATTTATCAACCTCTTTCCAAAATTATCCTCGGAGGTCATATCATGACACATGCTCACAAATAGAGACCGTAGCACTAACTCCAAGGCACTGCTAAAAATTGACATGATCTAATCGTATTACAGTCACCAATGGTATACCTTCACTTATGTAAACTTCAATACAATAATGATTTATGAAGCCTCATAGGCGAAGATATCAAACTCAATTATTTCCCTAAACAACTTACATGTCCATTACGGGTAATCTCAAGTCATATCTTGGCCTATGCTACGCAACCTGGGTTTACTAATACGAATGTGTATCATCACCCAAACCTCGTTATACAATGATTCCCATGGATTCTGAGGAGATACACTATTATCATTGAATACACGGTACACAAACATAAATTTATCACTACTTAGGGAATGCCTACCCCTCGCATCAACATCTCGCTAGATAAACCTTAGTATACATCCCCAAGGAATTTCAATACGATTTCACATGCCTATCTACGTCACTAACCTGAAGTCGATCTCACTAGGCCACATCATCAAATTCTCAATGAGGGTTCAACCACGACAACTAAATTACCACACTATAAAATCGTCTCACTACGTGCTAATCTACAAACTAACACAACTATATATGTATTGGTAGGATACAGGGAGTTGAGCATTGCCTATGAACATTAAGTCCCATGCCTACGAATGCCACAAGGGATCCTATCTCTCAATACCAAACTACAATCACTAAATTCTAAATTAATATCATCCAGGTTCTGGTAGGACACAGGACGTTGGGTAGTACTCACGAGGAGGCCCACCCTACTAACGCCGCAAGAGGTCCCATTCTAAAATGTCACAACTCAATTACATAATACTAAGTCACCACGGTCATCTAAGTTCACACTTATGTTATCCCAATCATTAAGATCATCTAAATCCTCACTATAGTCAAGGCACATGAATCAGGACATACTAAACTCAAGCTTACAACCAAGGAACCTAATACGTTCTCACCATGGGACTAAATCTTAACAATAGATTACCCAAGTGTACACTACTGGTATTTCCAAAGATACTATTCATCAAAGGTTGCATTAGTCCTTCAATTATTAATCCGAAGGGTTACTTAAGTTTCACTCCCTTGCCACTATAACTCCTCATTTTCACTTACATGACGGCTTGCCAGAGGTGGCCCGTACTTCTAATCACGGCTCATAAGATACATTCATCGGCTAACCACCCCTAAGGCACTCACCCTTAAGGATATCTTCATATCTAACCAAGACTGGCTGTACCTATCCCTAAGTGTTTCCCCATAAATTTTCATCCCTATCAAATTTACCATCAATCACAACATTTCCCTAAGGATCGTATTTTCCTAATCATCACATCGATATTGACCTCTTACATGTTTCACAACCAAGGCTATATATAATTTAAGTCATGATTTCCTTTTACATAATTATGACACTCTAACAGTAAATCTCGACCATTTCATGCTATCAACACCTCACATAATTCTAAGCCAATAAATTGTAAACGAAAGCACCTCATTCTAACAACTATGATGTCACCGCTATAGGCTTGCATGGACACCCGTAAATTACTACCGTTCTAATCGAAAATGTGGAAGTGATTAATAACCATCAATATAATAGTGTGCCACTAGGAATTATTCTAACTTGTCATGCTAACCTCTTAGAACTTACCATTGGAGACACGAACTAAACCGTCATCAAACTAGCATGACCGGATCGAACCACACCGACGTCAAAAGATCCAATACCGACCTCACCACATCACACTCGAATGGAACCTTGAACCTAGAGCTCTGATACCATTTGTAACTCCCCGAACTGGATTTAGGTATGAAGTGCAATGAAACAACCTAAATAATTTTGTTAGTCCAGTTTTATTTTAATTAAAGTTTCACTTGTTATCATGCGATCCCAATCTTCAAGAGTTACTACGTGAGGGACAAATAGGGAGCACCACAAGTCCAAGTAAGAAGAGCTACTAACGTAAACATGAATAAAGTATACTTACCTGTAAAACTCCCTCAAAATACGGAATCGATCCCAACGTGACATAACAAACTGGGAACATGAGCTTATGCCCAGTGGGATTTATACAACAGTATAAAAACGAAAGGCATAAAGGAATACTCACACTCTGCAACCACATGCATGCAAAAATATGTATATATCTACATACGTATACCTTTGAAATACACTTGCCAATGCCTTAGCCATTTTATTTTCGAAAACCTTACTTGCCCAGATTAATAGACCTTAATAATATTAAAGGTTTTCATTATTCACATTTAGCAATTCCCACCTCATTTAACACACCAGGTAACACACTTAAAACCACTACACTTTATTTGATTCGACCCCATTCCTTTACTGGAATTTTACCCTTTTGTTTATTTAAACATACTTTAGTATTTTTATTGAAAATCACCATTTTAATACACGCAATTGTCGTGTTAGAAAATACTTACTTACCTTTAGAAAATCATTTTTACAACACACTCTTGTGTTAAATATGGGTCTCCCCTTTTGGGTTGCTTAATCACGCATTTATCCACTTTCTTTAACCGTTTTCCCTATCTTACGGACATTAGTAGATTTACGCATTAACTTGTCCATTTCACCTTTATCGGAATATTTATTACATTCATTCAAGTTCGGTTGTTTTATCACATTTACCACACAATCCATTTCTTGATATGCTCCATGTTTCATTTAACATTCTTAGAATATTCCTATATTACATACTTACACGGGCTCTATACCGACAGCTATGCGCACCATATGCTCTGGCGAAAGGTTTAGGATTTTTCACCCAAGGGCTCCGGGCTCCGGGCTCTTCTTTCTTTATTCCGATGTCATCCGAGTACCTTTAACGTGTTTTAATATTTTACAAATGTCCACATTATCTCCTTTCCCTTTTACTCGGCCGAAGCCAAAATCCGGGACGTTACTACTTCAATTTGTGTTACACTTGAAAATTTACCACTTTGTGTCCTTTATACATTAAATCTTGAATTTTTATTCCAAAAATCATATTCATTTAGGACCACCTTGTGCAACACCCTCTCCAACATTTTTATTTCATAAAAAAGTTCCACTTGAAGTAAAATTACCATTTTACCTATTTATTTCCAAATCACACTTTAGCCTATTTTCACAAGTGTTATTTTCACCAAAGCACTATTAAGTTACTTATACCAACTTCTTAAGTGTTTAATCCTTTAACATCTTTTTATGCCTTGGCATAATCTTTTACTTGATTGGAAACACTTTAACACCTTTATTTCCTTTTTATTCCATAAGTATTAATATTTCACAATATTAGTAAGTTATACCCACTAACGATTCCATGTTTTCCCATTAACACTCAATTAGTACTTTTTACTTACATTCATATTCTTTACTTCTTCATTTAAGAAATATACGTATACTTAAGACTACTTCTATAAGAAAATTCTCATTTCCTTTATTTAACACGTAATCTTTTAACTTCATACCCACTATGTCTTTAAGTCCAAATTACATATACTTTGAAGATTAAGACTTAAAACTTTTATTATCTCTTGTTTAACCCAATAAAATCTTCTTTAAACGTGACAAATGTCCATTTATTCATAAAGTCTCCATTTTGCCAGAAACTTGAAAATATTAATTTCATAAATATTTTGACAACATTAAATAATTCCACACTTTTATTTCATAAAAAATCCCATTACTTCTTGTCACTAGAAATACGCCAAGAATGGCATTTCTTACAATTTTATTCCATAAAAATGTATATTATCTCTTAAACTAATATTTTCTTACATTTTTATTCCATAAAAATGTATATCATTTCTTTTACTAGAAAATAAACAAAACTAATATTTTCTTACAATTTTATTCCATAAAATTGTATAGTATCTCTTTTAGTAGAAAATACACAAAACTAATATTTTCTTACTTTTTTATTCCATAAAAATGCCCATTATTTATAGTCTAAAATTTATTTATTCCAAGGCCCATTTTAAATCATCTTTTTGATACCCATTCCATACAAATGTCAAGATGATTAATAATCAACACTAGGATGCAAGCCAATATCCTACACACATATATTTAATTTAATATATGTAAATAACATGCTGAAATTATACTACCCACTAAAATTGAATCCAAGTTAGTCTACCCACCTCAAATAAAGCTCAACAATGGTGGAAATGGTGTAGAGGATGGAGGATTCCCCACCTCCAAAGGTGGCCTCAAGGGGATCTCTAAAAAGCCCTATGAAACTTGTTTTCATGAATACATTCTCCATCTTCCTAGAAAACCTCTTCAATCTCCAAGAAACCCTCTCCAAATACCCATCAAAACATCTCTAGAACATCATCTTCTTCCTCTAAAAAGTTATCCTAAGATTTATGCAAAGGCTTGTGAGCTTGTTTGTGGTCTTTAATGGTGGAAAATAGACATGGGTATGGTAGGAAGGTATGGAAATAACCTTGGATGGAAGGTTTTACTCCATGGGAGCCCAAACTAGAGAGATAGGAGTTTGGAAATCTGATGGGGTTTTCTCCCCGTAAACACACATGTTTTACCTTCTTATAATCCAAGCCAAGGGTAGTTACCTTAAAAGGAAACGTAATAACACCAAAACCTTTTTATATCAGGTGTACATATTCTTGAGTATAGACAACAAACAAGATCCAATGGTTACACTTATGACAGCGCATGAAAACAGCAGTCCGCCTGGCTAGAACTGAGACCTGCGATCGACCGGGTCCTGAGGAGAAACGGCATTTTTTCAATCCCATGACCTTATTATATATATTTTTAAGGTTCAATAAATGTGGTACTAATATTTTTATAGCCAACGGAGAGTTCTAGAAAAATTGCACAAAGTTTCATTTCTTGTGTCGCCTGATTGACAAAATTATTGTGTATCCTTTCTCGTAGTTTTGGATTACTAGTTTCTTCACTATAATGCATCGCACCTTATCAATATAATTTCACTAACTAGATGAACACGAATGTTCATCCATGCAATCCATGCAACATAAATGTTTCCATTTAAAATCCTACATGCGATGAGTCGCCTTTTGTACAGTTTGGCCTATTTCCTTATGCATTTGTTTCTCCAATACTTTTTTCGAATAAAATAATTAATTTATAAAAATATATTTATTTCGAGGGCGAGGTATTATAAACTTCCCTCCCTACGTAATTTCGTTCTCGAAATTCTTATCCCTCAACTTAGGACCCAATTACCTTCATCTAGTTTCCAATCCTAGGTTTGTCTCGACACTACGATACAAACCCCAAGGCTTTAGTCCCATAGTCATCATTGTTAGTTCACTCGTGATGGACCCTAAGGTCTTATCAAAATTCTCGAGCATGCCTAACATGCCTACATAACAAAAGCTCGAGATGTTTGTTACTCATCAAATATGGTACCATTACCAATGAACTCATTTCCACGGATCGTTCTATGTCAGGATTCATGACATATGTCTCCTCAAACAAATCTTGGGCCATGCCTTGCCTAGGCTAACACAACCTCAATGATTATGATTTTACATGCCAATGGTTGTTAAGTCAGTCACCTTATCATAAAGGTCTACCTGGACGATATCTCTTACGAGATCCTTATGCTATCCTAGAGCCATCCTAGGTATCGTAACGCAATGCAACGCATACGAGCGATCACATCCTCAATCTGCACAATTCCAAACCAAGCGCAACACTACCATCTAATGTTTTATAAACTCCCAATATTCCTAATATCCTTAAGTCACATCCTTGGGACAGACGATCCAATTGCACTAGTTACATCGACTAAGTAACATGCCTATTAACGTAAGCAATCAGGTAATATATGCAACTACATGCAACAATGCGAGACCACGCGCACACACAAATTGATGTAGAATAAAGGTTCTTCCGGAGAAGAAAGCACCCATTTTTCGTGACACATCGGCCATAACTAGCCTAACCCGCATCACTACTGAGCTTACTCAGTGCCACAATGTGGTCCTAATATTTTTATAGCCAACGGGGAGTTTTAGAAAAATCGCGCAAAGTTTCATTTCCCGTGTCGCGTGCTTGATAAAATTATCGTGTATCCTTTCTCGTCGATGTGGATTACTCGTTTCTTCACTATAATGTGTCGCACCATATCAATATAATTTGCATTAACTAGTTAAACACGAATGTTCATCCGTGCAGGCCATGCAACATAAATTTTTCCTTTGTAAACCCTACGTGCAACGTGTCACCTTTTGTACAATTTGACCTATTTCCTTATGCATTTGTTACTCCAATAATTTTTCTGAATAAAATGCTTAATTTATACAAATATATTTATTTCTAAGGCGGGGTATACAATGATAGTTCCCAAAAATCAAAATTGTTGATCAATGGAGGAATAATATTGATTAGGCATAAATTCTTCCCAATTTATCCCGTAATTTAGTTACTTTTAGCACCTCGAACAATGTAATTGATTTGACTTTATCGCATAATCTTGCTACCGACTTATCCTAACGAGTACACCGAGTTTCTGGTATTTTGTACTAATTTTGCAGGTATTAAATGTCAAAAACGAAAGAAAGAAAACAGAAGAATCGAAAAAGAAAATAAGGAAAATCTAAAGGGCAAAAGTATAATTTATATTCGAAATTCGGATGAGGTACCTAAATAGAAGTTGAAGAATTAAATTTTATGAGCACATAGGAATAAACGGCACCTCAATCGGAGTTCCGGAACAAAAGTTATGAGCAGTCAAAGTTGGAGAAAAAAGTCAAAGAGGCAGACTGATCCGCAGGAAGGCCTGACCGGTCCGCAGTGCATATTCCAGAGAACCCCGGACCGAAAGCAAACCGAAGAGGGAGGAAAAATAAATGAACTGGTCCACCCCAGACTAATCCGCCCCAGAAATAAAAGAATCGGTCCGCATTCCAGACAGACCGATTCGCAGGAGACCCGGACCGGTCCGGCTATTAAGTTTTAATTTCTTATCCTTCTCTAATGGGGAGTCCTAGTGCTGCTAAAACTCCTAAAACTTTGTAGGGTATATAAACCCAAGTTATTATCATTTTTTAGTACGGAGAATTAATATAATTTTCCATTCTTTTCAGAAAACCCTAGTTTAGAGATAGTTTACAATTTCAATTCCAAGATTGAAGATTATCTAGATTTCTGTGATTCCAGGTGTTCTTAATTACTGCTTTTGCTGCTTTGGTAAGATTAGGAGTTAATTTTCGTCAGTCAAATTCCTTTCTACATCATTCCACAATTCTTCCTTAGTTTAATCATGGTTTTCTGCAATTCAAAAATTGTTTTCATTAGTTTCAGCATGCTAGGCTAGATTTACTAAGGCCGGGATACATGAACCCAGTCTAATGTGATAGTTGCATGTATATAACATTAATCCTCTAAATTTAGTGATTTATTACGAACGTATTGCGTAGGAACACGATAATTATAGATCTTTGGATCTCGTTTGCTTTCGGATAACCGGGATGCTTTAGAATACAATTCGAGTGTAACTATCGCGATACCGATTTACTCGTCCTCTGATTAAGTATGGTGCGGGCTTGAACCTCATATACGTAATGCTTGGGAGTACTAAATTCTGGGTCTAATTAATCAGTTAAATTTACGATTATTTTTATACCTGCAATACACTAGGGTTGGGGGATTGTATTCCCGTCCTGTTTTTCTTCATCACATAGTTTAAAGTTTTAAATCAGTATTCATCAGTATTTTAGGTAAATTAGTATAATTGCACCTTTTCATAATTTCATAATTGCATTTAGTGTAGTTGTTCCACAAACCAATCATTTTTTCCTTTCCTTTAGAGTCAGAGTTAGGATTTCTTTGTCTATCCAACGTCGTCACAATTCCATTGTCTTATTTCCCCATGGATACGATCCCAACTTACTGGGTTTATTACTAACGCGACAGCCTTGCACTTGAGCCTAGAGTGAATGCACATTAGAGACACTCTCTGAGTCGCGTCAAGTTTTTGCCGCCGTTATCGGGGATTTAGGTAGACTTAGGATTAGATCGAGTCAATCTAAAACTTTGACCAAAAATTTCCAAAAAATCCAAAAACATATAAAAATTTCAAAAAGCACAAAAGGATTCATCACCATCTCTCATAAGCTATAAATGCAAAATTCTGAACCCACTCCCACACCCCATAATACTCCAACCATTATTCACGAAAATCCAATCGTTGAGTACGACCACGATAACCCTCACACTCCTAACGCCCCACAGTTCTGGATTCCACCACCCACACCGTCACACTTAATCTCAATCAACACTCCGTTTTCCTTCTTAGGACACACCTCCGAGCACACTTCGAGCACACCAAGTGAGGATACCGAGTCTTCAAGAGAGAGAGAAATGTCGCAACACGGTAGTGCAGCCGTCGGTGCGGAAGAGGCCCCATACCGCCCGCTGAGAGAAATCTTATATCCCGAGCGCACTGTCACTCTGGGATTCATTATACTCCCATATAATGCCGGGAAATTTCGTTTTAAAAACGGGATGATCCAGATGTTACCCAATTACCATGGTATGGATTCTGAAAAGCCATATCTTAACATTAGGGAGTTTGAGGATGTGTGCGATACTCTTAATTATCAAACTTGCGCACAAGAGGTGATCCGCCTCAAACTCTTCCCCATTTCGCTAAAAGACAAAGCTAAGACCTGGATATGGTCTTTACCTCCAAGCTCGATTCCATCTTAGAACGAGTTGCAATCTAGATTTCTCAAGAAATTCTTCCCACCACATCGAACAATCTCCATAAAGGCTCAAATTCAAGCGTTCAGACAATCAAAAAATGAGACATTTCATCGATGTTACGAGCGTTTCAATGAGTTAGTTACTTCATGCCCCCATCATGGATTTGATACAATGCAAATCATTTCCTTTCTGATATAATTTGTCGAGGATTTACTTTCTGATACAATTTGTCTACTCACGTTTTCAAATTGGTATCAGATATAGAAAACATTTTTTATTTGTTTTGTGATCCCATGGGTTTATTTATCTCTCCTGTTTTTGTTTTCTCTCGATGGATTCTCTAAGATTTGACGATTTACATCGTTTGAATTTAAAGTTTGCAAATCGTATTGGTGTTTTGGAGAAAGAAAATCATGGTTTCAAAAATAGGATTGAATATTTGCAAAATTTTCAAATTCAAAGAGATATTTGTCGTGAGCACTTTAGTTCCTTGTTTAAAGATTTTAATATATTAAAATTGGGAAAAATGGAGAGTGATGATAGAGTCCTCGTTTTAGAAAAAGAGTTAGAGGATTTAAAAAATTCTAAAGTTTGTGTTGTTGAGGAAAATAATTCGATTAATGATTTCGTGGCACGAGAAAAGGCTCTTAGGGATAAGTTTGCTCACATTGAGGGGGAGCGAGATAACCTTCTAGGGGTAATTGAAAATTTAAAGAAGGAGTCCCGAAAGTTTGAGGAGTCTAATCGTTTGCTTTAGTCAAAAATTTTGAAGTTAAAAAATGATTGAAATGACTCGAGTAGTGATGGTAGCGGCTTATCTTGTTCTAGTGGTTCGATTGTAAAAGATAAAACCATAATTTGTTTTAGAGCATTAACCACACCCGAGGGTATTAGAAAAGGTCAACCTAAAGGTCCCGTTCCTCATCGTATTTTCACATGTTCGCATTGTGGTAGGAAAGGTCACTTTAGGAGTTTTTGTTTTGATCTTAGAAAAGACCCTAGGAAGATTAAATGTAGTGTCCCATTGGTTCCCAAAACCCGTTTTTTAGGTATACACCAGTTTGGGTTAGGAAATCCGTTTTGGAGATGTTAAATGCTTCATTGGTTGATTCTCACATGCATGCACATGATTCATCTCTTCTTATTTCTTATGGTTAGTAGCTTGCATGTTTTGTCATACGCTAGCCCTTGCATTATGATTTATAATTTGCTAGTGTTATGACATGTTTATCTCTTTGTATTTTATTTTTCACTTATTTGAGTCTTATTGTAAAAATACAAAAATATTTTGTTTTTGATAAAACTTTTGAAAAATCAAAAATATTTTTGCTTTCTTGTGTTTTTTGTTTTTGAGTTTACATGTTTGATAGGGCATATTGGTGTGCTTGAACCCCCCATCATTTCATTATCCATGTGGGTAGGACATTTGGTCATTATTATTGATGCTTAGAATGATCTTAACCATTGTTTATATAGGGTTGTTTCGAAGTTGATATGCATTGTGATTCGACTTTGTATATATGCCAACATTGCACACATGCACGAGTTTATTTGGATGTTTGTCTTCTCTTGCATAGTTGAATTTGGTGAGGCGTTCTTATCTCAATCTTGTCATCTATACGTAAGTAGACTTAAGGAGAAGTGTGCATGTAAGAACCGTTTATCGTGAGGATTTAAATTGGTAAAAATGATGAGTGATTCACGGGAAAGGGCTGCGAGAGTTCAAAATTGACTCGTTATGAAAGCCACCGTTTAAAAGAGCCCAAAAGAAAATGCAATATGCTAAGAAAAGGGCCAAATTAGTTTAGTTCATTCCAAAGAAAATATGATATCATTGAGGGAGTTTGGATGGATTAAAAATTTAAACGGGTTTGCACAACTAATCCTAATGTTGAAACATTGCAATTTGATGCTATTGTTTATAGAATCGTCAAAATTCTGGATTTGTGTGCATGTTGTATGTTTATTTCATTAAGCTCACACTTTAATTGTCATATGGCTATGATAAAGTTCGATGATTTATCGCTATCAATTAGAGCTTCTTGATTGTTTCGATGTGTTGAAATTGTGACTCATTTGTTTTAGTTTCACGCCTATACATTCCATATCCATGTTTGAGCACATCGGTACTAAGTTTTCATGCAACTTGCATTTTTAGTTTTTATGAGCTTTTGCATTTTGTGTTAAAAGCCTACTGTTTTGCTTCTGTCATGCCCTTCCTGGAATTTTTTTGTGGAAATTTTTTCACTGGGCAATATTATATAATATTTCTGGGAATCTGGGAAAGTTTGGCAGGTCGCGAGAAGTCGTTCAAGCGACATATCCATCTCGCGCTAACAACAGTTGTACCTCGTTCAAGCGACATCCTCAACTCATTTGAGCGATGTCCCTGGCTCGTTCGAACGACAGGCTGATTTGTTGACTTCTGATTGGTTTGCATTCCTCTGGTTTAAATTGATATATTTTGGTTCTGCTGGAAGTTTTTCTGGACTGACTTGTTTATATGCAGGTTTTTATTGGTTCAAAATTGATTTTTTCATATGAGTCCGTTTATCACACCTGAGTAGATTGCTATATTCTTTGTGTGATTCATTTTTTTACTAGGTACTGATTTGTCATTACTTGATCATATTTAGTTGGTTGTTTCATGATTATCTAGTGAATTCACATTGATTCATATTGGTATTCTCATGCTAGATCTTTCAAATTGGTTTATCTTTTCATCGGATTGTCTATTCAAGACAAAAATGGGGAGAGATGTATGTGATGTAGGGGAGATTTGAGCATGTTTTGGTTTACATATGTTTGCAAATTGGTATCTCAAATTGGTATTACACATTGGTATCATTTTGCTGCTCAAACTATGTAACAAATGATTTATCAGAAATTATTCATATTGGTATCTATTATTGTTTGGTATCATTTGGATATATATATTGGTTTCATTTGTTCCTCCATACTTCACTGGGTATTTGTTTGTGTGTTTCATGTGTGTAGGTATGCGTCAGTGATTCGAGATTTCAAGTCTACAGCACATTCAAACAGTTTATGCTCGCCGGTGCTACATATACTAGTCCGTGTCCTGTATTTTTGATTTTGAGTTTATGGGATGAGATTTAGGCGTCATACGTCTTGACGGACCGATTAGGGATTTCACTGCTTTAGTTTAGTCCCGGAATAGTCAAAGGGGGAGATTTGTAAGGACATAAAATTCCAATTGAGTCCATGTATTGTTTTGACTTAATTTCGTGAAAAAAATTGTGTTTGTAATATGTCATAGGGAGATTTTTATTTTGTCACGATCCCACTTGGTCTATGACGTATTGAAGAGAATTGGAGACGTTGCGACAAAGCTTCAAAGAATTTATCATGCCGATGTTTAATTTGTGCAAGTTTACACGTCTTCAAAGTTAATTGCATTTCGAGATCACTCAGGTAGAATGCGTATAATTAATGGTGCTCGGAATTATTTTTATAAAAGATAAGGATGAATTTTTATAAAGAAAAATATTTTAAAATGTTTTTAAAAGAGTTTTAATTATTTACACTACGTTTTATTCTGATATACTCGAAATAGAGTTTGACTATTTTGGATCTCCTTTAAAAGAGACATTTTGAACTAAAAGTCATAAAGTCAAACTTCCACATCAGCTCATTCAAACGGCATAGGGATCTCGCTCGAACGCGATGCCTAAGTCGCGCGAACGACATGGCCTTGTCGTTCGAACGACATGCATTTCGAGGGAGCGATAAATTGTTATTTAAAGCGTGTTTCTATCAGAGTTTCGTAAGTGTGCATCTGAAAAAAATAGAATACATTCCAGTACGTTGTTTGCACATGTTTTCTAAGGTTTACAAAGCATAAACACATCCTTAGAGTTTGCAAAGATCCGAGATATCATTCTTATATTTTTAAGTGATCTTGTGGCACCAAAGTTGTTTGTTCTATCATTGAACACAAAGGGTTTTGCGATGAAGAAAAGATAAGGACTTCTTGTTCGACATCGTAGACGAATCAAAGCCATTCGGTGGACACCGAGACATACATGGACGCGTGTTTTATGGACAGGTATCGTGGAAGACGAAATTTATGCATGGGCACTATTGAAGAACGGTAGAATATCAGAAGGAGCGTCAAGACCCGTGGGGATCGAGTCTTAGTGTAAGGCTAATCTATCTTTGTAAAACCATTGTTCATAGTGATTGTCTGGCTTGGGTCGTCCGAGGTTGTTTTCCCGTTTTGGGTTTTTTCCTCATACATCCGGTGTTGTGAGTATTCTTTACTTTATTTTACTTTCTTTAATCAGTAGATGCATGTTTAGGATTAATCAAGATAAAATTGGTTTAAAGTAAGAATTGGGTTTTTCACAACTTGGTTTGGTGCATAATTAAAAGTTGGATAATTTTTTCTGAGAAAATTTTGGTTTTATTTCAAACACACATATTGGGAACCCATTCTTTCAATTGGATTGGATTCTGGGGAAATACAGATGCCCGGAGTGGTATTTTAATGTGTCAAATTGGTTCCTCTGGGTAAATACCCATTTGAACCAAGTTTTATGAGTATCCAGTTAGTGATTTAGGCTTATTTGGTGACCAAAATTAGGTCTATACTGGACCTACGAGATTATATAGGTTATTTAACCTCATTAACTAATATAATACATCATAATACAAAACCTAATAGCATTTAAAAAATTTGGTAGAAGAGAGGTAGAACACAAGAGCACTTGATCAAAGTTTAATCTTCTTTATGTTAAGAAATATTATCTTGCTTATCGTATTACTTGTAACCTTTTTATGATTTTCAATGCTACATATGAATGAATCAATTTGATTAAACTGATGTTCATATTAATTATCATGTTTAACTTAGAACTATATGGCTTACATTATTAAAAACCCATGATAAATCTGGTTTGAATAACTAGTTATTACATATTTGATTTGTTTTATAGTTGGAAATGTTGATTAATGCGGAATCGCATGCTTAATGGGGGATATTTTTGTTAATTGATTTAAAATCATGTTTAAAGTTGGACTAATTGAAAAATATGGTAATTTAATTTCTCTGTCCCTTATTAATGGAACTAAACATTAATGAGAAATATTAAAAGGTTGGGTTTTGATTTATGAGTGATTAAAGATCATAATGGGGTGTTCTAAAGCTATTAGAAGCTTCGGTATGGTTTTCAAGGTGAACCAGGGATTCAGAATTCATAACAGGGTTGGTTGAAGAAGGAGCATTAAAACAAGTCATTTTGGGTCGAGATCAAATGAGTTTGCTATTGTGGCATTTTATATTGTAGTTGCGGTTTTGGAGCACGCGGTTGTGGTTTCTTATGCCGCGATTACGGGAGTAGTAGTTTGGGTCGCGAGTTTGGTCCATTTGAGGATTGGTTTGGTTGATATAGTGGGCTTTAGTTAGGATTTTCTTTGGTTTGATTAGTGGTCTAGTTAGGAGTTTCAGTAAAGGTTTTTATGGGTAATTAGGATTTAATTAGAGGGGTGTTTGGGACATTATAATACAAATTGTTTAATTTAATTTATAAAAACGGTTATGGGTTTGGGACCCTATTTAAAATATGAATATGTATTTTGAGAAGTATGATTGGGACAATGCGCTTTAAGTGTATACATGTATAGGTTTAGACGGGTTAAAGGATTATTCGTGCAACTAAAGCGGGAACCCTCGATAAACTTTTGTCTAGTGGGATTCCCTAAGCCAATATGAATAACTCCAACTTACCATAACCATATCACTTACTGTAAATTATTAACCCAACTTATATACAGGTACCAAACCATTCATCTAACCTTCCCACCTAGAGCAATCAACCAACTCCAAAACAACCCGGTGTTACAAAGTACACAACACAATATAATTTCTGACATCGGTTTAGAGTAAACCAACTCTGAATCATTCAAAACAGAGTATTCAACCAACTCTTACCTTTTGCATAAATAATCTAAACCTTAATCATCCTATGGCCAAGTAATCAACCAATTCATGCCCCCTCCATAAACCATATACAGAGTATAACTAATTTAAACACATCCAACTTCAAGGAATGTATCCTAACCATATCATCAATCATTATATATTCATTATGATTAACTTACCACAAATGTTTATTTTACTCCACTACTCCCACACGGTCTTAAATTAGGCTGCAGAAAATGACTACAAAATAAAACGTTTAAGATTTAACATCTTAGGACTTAAAAAAATAGAAACCCATGAACACATATAGACCTTCCCACCTTTCCTACCCAAGCCCAAGACCCTTCTTTACCTCATTCTCTCATGCGAACATATCCATCCTAGGTAACCCTTAAGCGATTTTTTTTGTTTTCTTTATTCACGTAATGTTATGGCTATGGTTTTATTTCCAATTTGATATTACTTTATTTTTTCATGTTGTTTATCATTGGTAAATTATTGTTATAGCTAGGGTTTTCATTGAGTATGAGATTCCCATTTTTTAGGAGGTTAAAAATTTCATTTTTTATATTATTTCAATAAATTTTTTATTAATTAGATTTGTACTTTATTTTAAAAAAATGATAATTCAAGTTTGGAAGTGAACAAAGAGCTATGGATTAGTGATAATATGCAATTTGAGATTGAGAATGAGGAAAATTTGAATGTGCAAATTGGGAGTGAATGTGAAAATTGGGAGTGTAGGAGTCAAAGTGTGGCGTCAAATTGTTATGAAATTGATAATGTTTTCAACCCTAAAGTAACGATGGAACTTATGCCAAAAATAGGGGAAGAGTTCCAAACACTCAATAAAACTATATTTTTTTACAATGATTATGCTAAAGAAGTTGGATTTCGTGTTCGAAATTGATCTATTAAGAAGAGCAAAGTAATAAATGAGATCATTATAAAGGAGTATGTATGTTTCAAGTAAGGAAAGGGTACGCTCATTTCGGAAGCGGATGCATCTAGACGTTGTAATGTAAAACTTACGATTGTGAGGTCATCAATTTTCACATTTGTGGTTAGTTTATTTGTGGAGAGTCATACCCACCAACTGTGCACCCCATGAAAGACACGTTTATTGCGATCTCATCATAGTGTTTTGAATGCCCAAAAGTGTTTCACTCAACAACTTTGTATGATTAATATTCCACAAAATTAATAATTCAATTTGCTTGTAGTGCAAGCGGGAAGATTTGAGAACATTGGTTGCACTTTAAGATATTTTACAACTAAGGAAAGGATAGACACAATAAAGTGAAGGGCCATGTTAGAGATATGTTACATGAGTTTTAAAAAACAGAACAAGGAAAGAATCTATCTTTTTCTTTTCAAATCACAATAGATGATGAGCAAAGGATCATGCTTTGCTTTTGGCCTGATGCAACTAATAGACGTTCTTGTAATTATTACGGTGATGTGGTTATATTTGATACCACATCTAACACAAATAGGTATTGGTTAATTTTGCACCAGTTATGGAATTAAATAATCATTGTAAGATAATTGTATTTTACTGTACATTCTTGGGTGATGAGACCATGAATTCATTTGTTTGGCTTTTCAAAACTTTTTTGAAGCCATGCCGGGGTATACACCAAAAATGATTATCACCAATCAATATCTGACTATGATAAAGGCTATATCGATAGCTCTCCCACACACATATCGTAGATATCGCAGTTGGCACATTTTGATGAATTTTTTGAGAAGATAGATTCGATGAAATTTAATGCATACACATGGAGTTTTCGGATTGCATATAGAACTCGAAAACGAATGAGGAGTTTGACTCTAAGTGGCTTAATATTTTGAATAAGATTAAGTTAAATGATAACAAATGGCTTCATTCCATGCATAAAATTCGTTCGAGATGGGTCCCGATTTTCTCCGCCAATATATCAAGTAGTCAACGAGAAGAAAGCGACCATTCATTCTTTAAAAAATATATTTCAAAAAAGAACTCACTTGTCGATTTTTTTATCCAGTTTGGTAGGGGACTTGTGGGTTAATGTCGTGAAAAGTTTCTTATCAATCATAAAGGCTAATTGAGAAGCTAAAATTAATACTATTTCACTATGTTTTGGTGCAACTGGTTGATATGTATACACGTGAAATGTTTCATAAATTTTAAGATGAGAAGTGGGAAATGTCTAGTTATAAGTTTCAGGTTGTGAAGGAGGATGAAAATAAAAGCCTGTATCAAATTCGTAGGGAATATATTGAGTCATAAAATGTGCAAAAAAATATTTATGATAAGAGTTTGGATATCGCCTCATGTACTTGTAAAATGTTTGAGAGCTCGGGGATCCCAAGTAAACAAGTGTTAGCCTATTTGAAAAAATTTAATTATTTTGAAAAATTACTGAGACAATACATTTTGAAGAGATGGACAAAAATAGCTAAATCAATAACAATGACTGATGCAAGTGGCATTGATATAACATATGACAAGTTATACTTTCTTCAATGAAGTCGATTAATTCAAAGATTTTTAGATATGGTTGATTAAGACCTCACAAGATCGAAAGCGACTAAAATTTATAATGATGATTTGTATAAGGCACTTGAGAAAATCAATCAAGAGGTTGTTGGTGGTTCTGTTGTAAAAGATAATGTGGGACCATCCATTACAATATTTTGTGGTGCAAGTGGAGGTGTTTTGATTAACATGAGTGGCGAACACATTTACAATAAACTGCGACAAATGAGGGAAAAAGGATGTGTTAAGATATTTAAAGGAGGGAAAGAGAAATCAATGTGAAGAGCCAAAAAGTCTTAAAAAAAAGACGTTGTAATGGATGTGGCTTAGTTGGGAGGGTGCTTAATAAAAGGAATTGTCTTCTTCTTGATAATTGGTAAATTTTTAACTATTTCTTTCTAACATTAGTTAAAAATTTCATAAGCATAAAAAAATTTACTTTATTTTTTAGGTCTGAGGATGCAGCTCAAGATGCAAGTTCATATGGTCATTATTGTTCGTCCATCGGATGTCAATGTGAAGCAAGATGGGTGGTTTTTAAAGGTAGCAAAATGGATGGATCTTGGCTTTTATGATCAGTTGTTTTCTTATATGTGAACCGGGGAACACATGTAATTTTCATTTCATTATATGTTGGAATTGGATTTTATGGGTAATGTAATATTCTATTTGGCTTTATGTGTAAGAAAAATGTTCGATCATGTGTGTGGAACATGTATATATTTTATTGCATTTTATTTTGACAAAATAGTTAATTAAAGGGATTACAATATTGCAAAATTGTGTACTTTTAACACCAAAATAATTCAACAAAGTGCCAAACACAAATTATTGACAAATGAACTCATTCATTACCAAATTTGTTAAACTAGCATTATATTCCAAATATAGAACACAAAATAACACCACCCTTTGATATTTTTACATAAACAACATCCTACAAAACATCGCAACAGCAAGTTCAACTACCAAAAATTTGCACTCCATCCTAAACTTGTCAAATTCCTGATGTAACGCTGCATATTTAGCCTTGAGATTGGCCTTCGTATCTTTCACAATAGATCACTCCACCACAAACTCCTTTAACTTTATTAGTATCTCATTATATTTTTCATCAATTGACTTTTGGGGCTCTATCTATTGGAAAACTTTACACGAGATAGCTTTAAACTTTGGATAAAAAACAAAACGCCGTCCTCGATTAGCGATTATTGTTATGTCTCGATAATAGCACGATAATAACATGTAAATTATGATTAGTTAAACTGCTACTCGATGCCATTCTCAAAAAAATAATACCAAATAACATGAAAAATCTAGTCTAAAAAATAATAATATCAAAATGAAAATAAAACCCTAGCTGAAGATAAAATTCAATTGAAAAAAAGGGAAAACTTTAAATGAAGCCTTAAGTGAACTAAGGAAACAAAAAAGGATTCAAAATGAAAAATGGGAGGGTTACCTGGGATGGATCTGTTCGCAGGAGAGAATGAGGTAGTGAAGTGTTTGGGGTTTCGGTAGGAAGGTATTGGGTTTGGGTGGGAAGGTCTATAGGTGTGCGTGGGTATCTTTTTTAAGTCTTAAAATATCACTTATCTTAAATGTTTGGTTTTCTCGTCATTTTGGGCAACCTCATTTAAGACCGCATGGGAGTACCATAATTAGGGTATGTAGGAGAACTATTCTCCCCCCCCCCCCCCCCCCACACCTCTCTCTCTCTATCTTTCTCTCTCTAAATATCCCTCTCTCTCTCTCTCTCTCTCTCTCTATATATATATATATATATATATATATATATATATATATATATATATATATATATATATATATATATATATATATATATATATATATATGTGTGTGTGTGTGTGTGTGTGTGTGTGTTTATCATAAATCGGGATGTCAAAAAAATAGATTAATAAGATTAAAATAAACATCTGTGGTTGCTTAATCATAATGAATATGTAATGATAAGCGATATATGGTTAGGATACACTCCCTAATGATGGATGTGTTTAGAGTAGTTATTCTCTGTGTATGTTTTAAGGAAGGGGTCTGAGTTGGATGATTACTTGATCATACGATTATTAAAGTTTGGATTATATACTATATTTTGAACGATTCAGAGTTGGTTCATTACTCTAAACCGATGTAAGAAATTATATTGTGGTGTATACTCTCTAGCACGAGGTGGTTTTAGAGTTGGTTGATTTCTCTAGATAGGAGGGTTAGGTCATTGGTTTGGCACTTGTATGAGTTGGGTTAATGCTTTACGATAAGTTATATGGTTATCGTAAGTTGAAATTATTCGTATTGTCTTACGAATTCATGTACCATTGATTCTGATGAACGATCCACCTAAATAGAAATATATTGGAGGGATTCCCATATTAGTTGCACGAATAATCCTTGAAACTTGTGTATAACTATACACGTATACACTTAAAGCGAATCGTCCTAAACGTACCTATCAGAATACATACTCATAATCTAAAATAGGGTTCAGAACCTATAATCATTTTTATAAATTAAATTAGACAATTCGTATTCTAATGTCCCAAACACCCCTCTGATTAAATCCTAATTACATCCATAAAAACCTTTATTAAAAATCCAAATTAGATCACAAAACTAACCCAAATGAGACCCCAACTAAAGCCCACCATATCAATAAAATCGATCCTCAAATGGACCCGACCCACGGTCTTAATTACCAACCCCGTAACCGCGGCATAAAAAGCCGCAACTGTGGTATCCAAACCCGTAACTGCAGCATAAAATGAAAAAATAGTGGCCTCATCCACTCTGGACCCAAAGGGACGTAATTTTAATGCTATTTCTACAACCAACACTAAGTTACGAATTCGGAAGCCCTAGTTAGTCATCAAAACGATATCAAAGCTTCAAACAACTCTAAAACCCAATTATGATCTTCAATCACTCATAAATCAAAACCCAAATCTTTATTGTTTCTTATCAATGTTTAATTCCATTAATAAGGGACAAAGATAATAAATTACCATGTTCTTAATTTATTTCAACTTTAAACATGATTTTAAATCAATTAATACCAATATCCCCCATTAAACATGTGATTACGAATTAATAAAAAATTCTAACTACAAAACAAATAAATATATAAAAATTAATGATTCAAAGCAGATTAATCATGGGTTTTTCAAAAATATAAGCAATATAGTTCTAAGTTAAATATGGATATTAATTCATTAGTTTAATCAAATCATATCTACCCCTAAGCATGTTACTAATCAGATTTACTAGTCATTTCAAATGATTCTTCATATTTAGCAATGAAAATCATTAACATGTTAAAAGGAATATGGAAATCAAGATTTACAAGTAATTTCGAATGACTCATTCTTTTTGGTCCAGAAGTACCATATTTGTGTGCTATTAGTTTGGTGTTACACAACACATGAACGATACCTGACATAGTATCCGTAGTCAATCTCTTCTAAGATTAAATTAACATTAACTTGCAAGCACGGAACTAGTATTATTCATATTATGTGATGCCTTCGTGGAACTATTGATGAAATATTTATGAATCTGACCGTCCACATCCAACTGGTAATGTAAATGCATGGTATTTATGTGATCCTCACTAGGAACAATCACATGCATTAACAAAGATGTCATCTTATGGAGATCTTCTAACCAAGTAAATAGTGATGGCTAATTTTTTCCATTACGTGGATTTGGCACTGCAAGAATCAAACATAAAATATGTATTGACGAGACCATTTATTCAATATATGTGAAGAGCTTATGACTTTCCTCTAAGAACAAACAATTATACCACTATCTATGAAGATAATAGTGTATTTATGGCTCAAATTCATGTTGGTTACCTCGTGGGAGATAAAACCAAACACGTTATATAAAAGTCATTTTACACACATGAACTCTCTAGATGAGTCGAGAAATTGAATCAAATATATCTGCTAAAGTGATAATTTTCGCACTCTTCATCAAAGTTTTAGAAACATCAAACTTTTAGAAAATGGTTTAATTAATTAGCACATGGACTCAATCATAAGATAAATTCTTGGGGGATAACTAATCGAGGAACATCTTGAAGAATACTACACATACTGTATACGCATTATACTCTTTTTACTTTAACTAGGTTCTGCTACTAAAGGTTTCAATAAAGAGAAATCATAAGCATTAAAACTATTTCATATACTTCATACCGAATATTAATCCTTTTTTCTTTCACTTTGATTTTTCCCACTAAATTTTCCTTGTTAAGGGTTTAACGAGAGAAACATGACTATGACATGCATCCTAATTTTTTTATTGTATATGTCCATCTTTGATTTGGAACCTTATCATATCACTTTCCAACAATTAAAGAAATAAGGGAGCTCCCCCTTCCCCTATGAATTAGGTGACATCGCCTCATATTAACGCCCCAATTGATGAGAACGGTTTCCCCACTTTAATTTTCTCTTTGTGCTTCATGATTCTATCATCAGAGCGTGAAAATTATCAAATAAAAATCATATAAAATACCTATAGATTTTATTAGACTCACTATTACATCAGACTTTGTTGATTTATTGCTAGTCGATAAGGAACACAATGAGATTACACTTATTTCATTATTTTAAATTAACTCTTATTTGATTGGTTTGAAGTTGAAAGTATTCTTGTACTCTCCTCTCCAATATAAAGCAATTAACTAGAGATTTATTGAACATATGATTCTCAATATTATTTATTAACTAGTGTGTAGACCCATGCAATGTGCGTGCGGGGTGCTTTCGAGTTTTTCTTGTTTTCATATAGTAGATTAATATTGAATAATCGTAGAGACATAAACAAAAAACTAAGAATAATATTAAAAATATTACGACCTTTACCTAGATATACCAAATCAACTACTATAGGAAAATTGTTCAAAATTCAAAAACATAAAAGTGAATCGAGAATTCTTTCTATAAAATATGATGCATTTAGCTTACATAATTTATCACAATCCAGGAAATTAAACATAACATACTAATATTCGTATTTTATGAAACAACCACTAATATATATTTATGGGTTTAAACCTCTCGTGTGTGAACAATTTCTCTCTCTAAATTTTCTCTGAGCAAGTCTCAACACTAACCACCAGACCCTAATTCCATATCACCTTTTTCCTTCCTTTCGTTTCCAGTGGTGATGTATTTTAACCCTAAACATCCTCTCAACCTTTTTCACATACACATTCCTAATCTCGACCATCTTTTATCTTCATTTATCTTATCCCCTTTATTCATTCTATATCTTACCGCACCCCATTTGAAAACCATAACACCTTTCATCTATCATTTACCATTATCCTTCCAACCATTTTTCTATTAGCAAACTCCTCTCATCCACACTTCTTTTGACATACCATTCTTCTTTTTCTTTCTTAACCCATGATTACACTCAAAACTCTAGATTTAAAAGATGTCCCACAAGAAGAAAATGGATGAAACTATATCTCACTCATTGGAAAAATATGATCGAAAAAAACTCTCAATAAGTAAGGAGTGAGAAATGTAATCCAAAACTCTTGCCAAACTTGAAAAAGCTTCACGATGGAAACTGGGAGGAAAACACATTTGATTTCTCTTTTATGGGGGAATCTAATAGAATTTAGATTTAATAAGAGAGCCCTTATTCAATTATGGGCTCATTATTGGTTTTGAAGAGGTCGAATCCAAAAATCATTGTTGAAGACATGGAGTTTAACACATGTCCCTTTTGGATCCGGGTCATTAACCTTCGGCAAAGTAAACGTTATATGGTTGATTATAAAAAAATATTCACAGTTATAGGGGACCACATAGAAATCGAGGCCAAGAATCTGGAAGAACTCCCGAGGTTTAACACCATCTAAATTAAAGGGAGTCTTGATTTGAAAAAACCTTTTAATCTTGGGATAGAGATTCATAAAAGTGATGGAAGTCCTCACTGGGTTGACTTTCGATATGAGAGGCATGCCACCTTTTGTTATGCTTGTGGGAGAAGTTTTACATTATGAGCCAACAGTCCCAATAACTAAGGCGTAGTTGAGGACATGGTAAGGTTTTACAATATGGTCTTGATAACATCTGCCCTAAGGGAAAACACTAAGAACCCAAAAATAGTAGGGACACAGTTCTGACATACACTTAATAGGGTACATATATTCATGTGGAGCTATCATACTTACTATTTTGAGGCTCAAAACATGTGTCCTTAGGGCACATGTTAATATTTTCCTTATATATATTAGACATAATAATTTATTTAAAGATTTTACAAAGACGTTAGTGATAGGAAATGAGGGTAAAAGAGAGGTCATCCAACTAAGGGATAAACTTTATGATTCTCCAAATCATAACGTGGGGGAAAAGGAACCAAGCTCTTCCGAAAACATGCAAGATTCAATGAAGTGAAAGTGGCGATGATAAATTTATCCCCACTATGCAGCCAGTGGTGACAACCTCAGAGAAGGATAAAGATTTGAATTTACCTAATGTTGTTATAACATGTGATAGTTGCTCTCCAATTTTTTAAGGGATGATCATTTCAAGGGTCCAGCAAGAATTTCCAGTCCATGAAATTTTATTAGGTAACCAATCCTAACCCTTGAAGTATGATTTATCATCCACTAAAACATTCTTTCAATGTCCCCAGTGAAACTGCTCACCGCGATTCTAATACCACCCGGCTTTCACCATTTCCAAAATTACATAATACAGTCACTGAACCCTTACTATGTCACTGAACCCTTTGACCCAAATGAAACCCTAATTTCCCAAGTTTTGATCCCAAACCCGAAACTTATTACTAACTTAAACCCAGATTTATAGTAGACCCCACCCCCCCCCCCCCCCCCCGAATTTTTTTGCTAACCCTTTTAATTCACTCCTCATCAACCATTACCCCATAGCCTAATACATTGTCACCTCCCTCTTCTAAACAAACTATAAAATAACTTCCCTACCCTAATAAAGGTACCGGTACAAAGATGTTAACAATATTGGACTTGTCGCTAATTAGAATATCCTAAATCAAATTGAAAAACTATCCCTCAAAAGGCATAGAGAAGATGTACTTGAAGATGAGGAGCAAGAGAATGTGAAAAAATACAAGCCCACTGGAATATGTTTGAATAAGTTAGAATGTCAAGGAAAATATAATGTCCCACACAAATTCAAACTCAAGAAGAGGAATAAAACTTCCCCATCATTCCACTTCGATAATAAGAACTTGTTTAATATACCACTATCTTTTACTCCCAGTTATATGATCAATGTTCCTATAGTGAATGATTTTGTTAAAATAAGGGCGGTGGTGGTTGGACCAAAAACAACCATAAGCTCCATATTAGCCATCTTCTAGAACTATCACGGAGTGGGATAATCCCAAAAAGTTTGAATGTTGAAGGGGCTTATAACTTCCTATCATTCCTCCATCATCTTATCAAGTTTGAATCTTGAGAAGACGGACCAAATTCCTTCACTGCTTTTATGTTGATCTAGAAGATATAGCGGGTAGATTAGCCCTTTGGTGGGACAACTCAATTCCACTAAAAGTGGTTCACAGTAATAAAGTCACCATTGAAGTGGAAGGCACTAGTGTTGAATTTAAGCGACTATAGCTTATGTCCTTTATTCATGCTAAAAAGGATGAAGGAAAATGAAGGATACTATGTGACTCTTTAATCCACATAAATAATAACATATCAGACCCGTGGATGATGGTAGGGGACTTGAACGTGATCGGGGAAAAGTGGGAGGCGAAAGGGGGAAATGATGATAATTGAAGAAATATTAATGAGTTGAACAGTTTGAATTCTAGATGTTACATGCAAGAGATGGAATTCATAGGCCCCCGATTTACATGGTGTAATGAAGGATTGGGGGATGCAATCATAAAAGAAAGTATTGACCGGGTTCTTTTCAATGTGGATTGGATATGTTTATTCCCGGATGCTTAAGTTTTCCGCGAGACAATTCAAGGTTCAGACCATTGTCCTCTCATTATCAAATTTTCTATCCTAAACAAAACTATCATAAGAGATTTCATTTTGAATCTTTGTTGGCTGATCTCCTTTCTTGTGGTGAAATCATTAAATCTAGCTAGGCTAATATTCTTGAAGGTTCAACCATGTATAAATTAGCCAGAAAGTTCACATAGACCACCAGAAACTTGATTTCATAGAAAAGAAATAAGTTTGAACACTGGAGATATGCTAAGTGAGCTGAACAGGCGCTTAGCATTCATTTAAGATGCCCCGCATGTGAGGATAATAGAACAATGAAGGAAGAAAGTATTAACTAGATTGATGACATTATCATAATGGAGGAAAAATCCTAGCATTAGAGACCGCGGGTCAACTGGTTGAAGTATTGGGATAAAAACATGAAATTTTTCCACGCTTCTACTATCCAGAGAAGGAATTACAATTAGATTTCTATACTTAGAAAGGATGAGGACCACTGGATTGGATCACATGAGGAGGTAAAAAACTTTCATTTTGGCTCATTTTTATGAAATATTCAAATCAAATGGCAATAGGGAGATGATTGAACCTCTTAATGTTGTTAAGAATGTGGTTCCAGCAAATATGAATACAAATTCGTGTCCATCTTTGTCTAATGATGAAATTTACAAAGCAGTCCTCTAACTTAGAGCCTTCAAAGCCCCTAGACCGGATGGATTTCCACGAATATTTTTTCAGAAATATTGGGACACAATTGGAATTGAGGTTTATAACGTGGTTAAAGGATTTTGTGATAGAAATTTCATCCTCAAATAACTTAAGCATAAAAACCTCATACTTATCCTAAAATTCCCAGCCCCTGAGTTCATAAACCATTTTCACCCTATTGGTATTTGTAATTTATTTACAATATCATTTCTAAGACCCTTGAAAATAAACTCAAAAATTCCCTAGGAAATATGATCTCCCCTAACAAAGGTGCTTTAGTGCCAGACAAGCCCATGAAGCATTTCACAACATCAAAAACAAAAGCTACGTAAAGAAGGCGGACATGTCTATTAAGCTCGATCTCAATAAGGCTTATGATCGGGCCGAATGGGTCTTTATAATAAAGGTTATGGGAAAAATGGGCTTCTATCCTAAATGGTTGTGACACCCCGACTAATTAAATACCGGGTAGCTACTCCTTTATTCAAATTAATACAAAATTTCAAGTTGGTTCAGTCCATAGCATCACTGTCGAAAATATTTATTTAAACAATTACTAGCCACCTAATATTTTAAAAAGTGAGATGTCAATTTTAATTTACTTAGATTAACATACTACTAATAAAATTATGAGCTAAAGGTATCACAATCACATCACAGTCACAATAGAATAATAATGGAATAAAACTGAGTCTGGAGGAACGCTCCTCTGAATAATACATATACTGAATAAAACCAAATACAAAGTCTGAATAATTAATCAATTAACTCCAACACTGAAATGAAACTGAGTATGAAAAAACTATCTCTAAAATAAATGGGGCGGCATGCCCTAACAACTAGATAAGTCTGAAATGGAATCAATATAGAATGTGGAGGTGTCTATCATCCAAAATCCTGTAACTTCCACAGCAGCTACAGCACGTCACTGAAATGGAACTCCTAAGCTTGGCGTCCCTGTGGCTGGGCACCTAAAAGTTTTTTCAAGAAAATAGATTTGAAAGCAAACAGGTCAGAGCCCGATGTGAAAACAGTTTGAAATATAGCAAGTGTTTAATTGCATTAAACAATGAATATTAAGTACATGTTAGTTTCGTGCTCTCACATGAGTTTCTCACCTCTCAACTAATGTGCACGCTTAACGTATATCCATAGCCCATCCTAGTTATGCTGATAACTACTAGTCTATACTGCAACCTACCCTCGCATGATTATATAGGGGTTTGTTCAAGACATTCCAATCTAACTTATGTGAATATACCTTTTCATTTCTCAGATTAATTTATATTAAATCTTATGTGAAATTCTCATTTCTAACTTTACTCAAAGTGTCACAAATATTCACACACATTAACAAGGAGTCTGTTATCATCACCAATATATAAATTCCAACATAATTATACAATTGGGTCACCCCTAGGCTAAGTTGCGGTGCACACATACTCTGCTATCGAATCCCGGTACATCATGTACATAAGGACTACGTATTTCGAATCTCTCAGGAATCATTTTTAATAAGCAAAATCACACATATTGGAGGCGAACATAGTTCACATACGCATGGGTCACGCACATACCTACGCTCCCATGGTCAGCTGACTTATCAACTCGCAAATAAGTCATTCATAGCTCTATGTCCTTAAGGTACCAATCTAAATCCCCCCGTAGGAACACAAAGATTAGATGGCCCTGTTCCGAAAGCCGACCTCCCGTGATAGCAAGTATGGTAGGTATGTCATACACATATAAATCCATATACTAAGCATTCTCACAACTTAGATAATTTATATTATTATTAAAGTTATGTTCTCAATCCCTATACCATTAATCCAATTAGTATACTTCCGGATAGTTATATAATATAGTCCACCGACACATCTCACGTCGTAGTTTCAAGTACTTAAAACCTAACTCATAAAGGTTACTAAGTCTCCTATTATTCCCACACTTTAATCCAATACTCTTCAGGTCCATATTTCTGCCACTAACATTATATTATCAACTATATAGATTTTATCTCATTTAATCGCAGTCTTTAATAGTACCTCACTCGTCGAACCTTATTAGGTCTAACATAAATCCCAAATATAATTCTAATAATAATTCGGGCCTCATATACATGCCTACTGGTCTTCCTTAAATCTAAAAGTGTTCACAAGGTCCCCACCAATAATTCTCTAGGGTCCAAATTGCTAAAAATCAATAAGAGGGAAAATATCATAATTTCTGGGAAGGTCGATCGATCGACCTTGGAAATCGATCGATTGATGGTGGTCGATCGATCGACCTATGAATATCGATCGATCGATCGCACCAGATAAGGCTACGTACTGCTTCATTTTTCAGTCCCGGATTTGTCCCAAAACTCCATTACAAGTTATGAAATTCTCAACTAAGGATGTAGGATCATTATACTACCTAAATACAATATTTTTAACGTTCCAAAACCATTACATCATCAACAATTAACCTTATATGGATCAAATCTTCATAAAAACCCTAGTTTTCTATTTTCTTCAAGAATCATGATATTTGTCTTCTTAAATCCGTTCTTAATTCATCAAGGGTTATATTTTGGTTACTGAATTTCGTCCAAAACTAATCTACATGCAATTCCTATCCAAGATATATAGTTCTACCTCAAATTTCATGGGTTTTTATCATCTTTCAAGACAACAATAAATTTCTACACTAACATGGAAGATATATTCACTGAAAACTAATGGAATTAAATCACTTGCCTTAAGTTTGATGTTAAGAATCGTTGATGGTGTCCGAGGGTTGGTTCTTTCCTTCTTTTCGGTCATAATTCCGTGAAGATTTGGTGGTGTTTGGTGGTGGCTAGGGTTTGGAAACCTCCTGCAACTTCCCCTCTAACTCACGTAGCCCACTCTTTGTTTTTGTCTGATAATGGCCTTCCCAATAATAATTAAATAACCCCTAAAATTCGTGGGTCTTATTTCTTTAAATTTTAAAATGACCAAAATACCCTCCTGGGTTGCCGATTTGGCCTAAAAATGCCCCGGGACCCAAACTAAACCCCCGGCTAGTGTTTTCTGACTATCTCGACCCCTCCGGATACATTGGCGCACTCACAATGCTCATACGGATGACATAAAAATAAAATACTTTTAAATCCATTAAATTGGGTCCTAACACGACTGACACGTGCATCCCATCTTAATTATCGAAACTGTCGTATTTTCAATTCACGACAATTTTAATAAAAAAAAGAATCCACTAATCTCAATATCTTCAAATTAAATATAACCCAAAGTCTCTCGAAATAAAAAAAAAACTATCTATCTCGAAATAAAAATGCTCTATACTTGTTGTTTGTTGATTCAGTTAGTTTTTATCGACAGTAGCGTTCCGTCCGCTCTCCCCGGGCGGGTGGGGTGTGACAATGGTGTCATCTTATTCATTAGTGCATTAGCACAGTCTCTTTTAGCATCATATGTAATGGAGATGAGGTGGGAGAAATCACCCATAAGAGGGGTTTAAGATAAGGGTACCCCATATCCCCTACGTTTTCCTGTTTGTTCAATAAACCCTTTCCCTCCTCCTTTCTAAAGCTATTAAAACCAAAAAAAATAACGGGCTTAATAATCAGAAAACATGGTCCCACCCTCTCCCACCTCTCTTTTACGGAGGACTCCATCATTTCCACTTGAGCAACTCATAATGAGTGTAGTGAACTAGTTAGGATCCTTTAGTTATATAGTGAGGCAATTGGGAAAAACATAGATTTTCAAACATCAAGTATTTTTTTCCACCGAATATTGGAAGGGTAGTTTAAAAGGAGGATGTAGACACCATCTCCTAGTACCCCTAAATGCTTCTTAGGTCTCGAACACTCCTTCTCCTTCCGTAAACCATAGGTTCTACCCTAAGTACTAATCTGGAGGCCACCGTGAGTTATCGGGTCCTTGTAGATTATCATCAACTCTCTGACCTGAGTGAAGCTCAATGAAACCCTAAAGGTCTCTGAATTCCCTTTCCAACGGTCCATAGCGTGCGCAAATTAGCCTCACGGTTAACAGGAACGATCCCTTTTGTTTCAAGTACTAATATGGAGGCCACTAATCACTCTCGGGCCCCGTATGACTCCGATTAAGTCTCCAAGCTAAGGGAAGCTCGTTAAATCTCAAAGGGAACAAAATTCACTCTCCATCGGTCCACATCATGAGCAAATTGACCTCATAGTTCGCACGAATGATAGTTTTTACTCCGAAAGGCCACCGAGCTCTTTCGGGCCCTGTTTGACCTTGGTTAACTTTCAAACCTAAGCTAATCTCAAATAAATATCTAAGGGCACATAATTCCCATTCCAACGGTCTGTTTCGTTCATGAATTGTCCTCGTGGTTTGGATGAACGATTCATTTTACTCCGAACCCCCAGTTCAGAAACTATAGGGCACTTTCGAGCTCCGTTTAACTTCAGTCAACTTCTGAACCCGAGAATGTATTAATTTATTCTTGAAGGTCTCTGAATCACCTTTTCAATGGTCCCGATCATGCACGATTCGGACTTATGGTTCGCATATAGTTCCCACTTTTCCGAAAAAGTTCGTTCCGGACTGCCTATAGGCGCCCTAAACCCCATGCCTATCGGTAGGTTATACTTTCCTTATCCATCAAGGAAAGCACTTTGCCAATAAGCATACCAGGGTCCATGCTGATTGGAAACCCCATACCTAAAATGGCACTATTTAAGGAGCCAATACATCACTCCTAGGGCAGTCCCTTTTACCAAGAAAACATTCTCTCAAAATTAAAGCGTCGTCATTCCCAAAAAAAACTATTTTCCAACGTTCTCGCCATTTCTCTTTCCTAACTTTCGTACCACCTTTAGTCATTTACCTCGCCCTACTTTACCACCCGTATACCACTTTAAAATCAACCTACATACCTTTTAAATTCAGTAGCAAAAGTCTTTTAGGAAGTCTATTCCTAAATCTTTTCTAGTTTACTCGTTTAGTGTTATTTACTCATTGTATTCCCATTTTGTGACATCTTTTAGTCTCACTTTATTATCTCACATCAACTAATATCCATTTTTATTATTAGTATTCACATAACCTATTTTTATAAAATCCAAAAGACAAAAAATAGTTTTTACTTGTAAATTCCAAAGGTAAGATTTCCTCATTTTCTCACACTTTTACACTTGAACACACTTTCTTCAAAAACACTCACAAAGGAGTCTGAAATTTGGGATTATGAGTTAAACCTCACCCCTATGATATGTCGAACTGCGTGGACTTTGATGCCCCTTGGGCTACATAGGCGTCCCGGCCAATCCTAAGACTCGAGTCCTCTCTTTCCAATTTATGTTTTTATACTACGTTATGTCTATTTTGTGAGTCATGAACTCATATATATATATATATATATATATATATATATATATATATATATATATATATATATATATATATATATATATATATATATATATATATATCGTACGACATGCACATTCTCTTTCCATAGTGACTTGTGATTTGATAAACACCCTTATCATATGTTTAGGTTATTTTTAAGTACACTCCTATGGGTGATTCCGCTCCGTCTTTCCCATAACGCGAGTTAGATAATTCTCTTATCCCATTATTTACAGTACACACATCTACGCACACATCACGCTTAGGATAAAAGAAGAATATTAGCATATCCCACGTGAGACCGAGCGGAAGGAATGGGTGCCTAACCCCTTCCTCCATAACTTAGTCCCTAGACCCTCGATTCACTTAGTTTCGTATGCATCAGTGACCTTGATGTCGTTTGATCGAGGTGGCTATATTTTTTTTGCCTTTTTTGAGAAAAATAGGATGGCGACTCCATTACTTCGTGTTATCCCCTTTTGATGATGAATGATATTATATCTGAGGTAGCCCGTGAAGACATCAGCACGAGCGATGGAAAGAGAACCCCCATATCCTCAAATCACCCACACGCGCATGGCGGGGAAAAAGGGCGACTCTTCCAGGTCATCTCTCTCATCCCGATTTTGGGACCGGCCAACGCCGAAGTAAATTCGACCCAGATGGACACAGTGACGACTCCGTTGGGGACTTTTTTAAGAACTAGACTCTACTTTCACATGGGCATTGTTTCTTTGCTTCCTTATTTTTTATATATGTACATACTCATCCACTGGTATGTTCTCTTCACTCCTACGCTTATATCTTATATATATATATATATATATATCATTCCTATCATGATGTTTATCTCTACCATGATCTTTTATCATGTAAATATAATCGTATTTTCACATACTTCATTTTCACTCACTTGTATATGTTCACCATATTTTACCCTATGTTAAATTGTATATATTCACAATGTTCACTTCACACACACTCACACTCGTATATAGATTCTTTTACATACATTATTCACACACCACATGTAGATTATCCATGCTTAGCTTCACTAACCAGACACCCTCACTTTTTTCTAACTTGTATAGCACCATACTCACTTACACGTATTTCACACACCATTTGTAGATTATCCATGCCTAGTCTCACTAGCACACACTTCCACGTTTCCTTCACTTGTATATATTCACATGTTATTTCACTCACACCATTACCATGTCACTCTTTCCCCTTATATATTCCTCACTTGTATATTCACATGGTCACACTCTATTACCATGCTTGTATAGTCTCCATACTCCATGCATATACTCGCTAGTTTTGCTTTCCATAATTATCCTTCTTATCTCATGCCGTTTGTACATTCTCCCTCATATTGCCAGTATTACCTTTACTTAGCATATAAAAAAATCTTTGTAAGATACTAATCAAGATGCACGCATATTTGCACACTACATCACCTGAGCATGGCAATATTAACCAACATTTTGTCTCATACTAGGGGGTCATTTTGTGATGGTTTCCTATCTTATGGGGAGTGGTTAACCTAAATGATATGATTATCACCTTTCATTGTCCTCGTACCATTGATGTATCTCGAGCGGTTCCCCTCGCACGTACTACTTGACCGAACTCACGATGGGAAGTATATAATAGGGAACTCGTTTATGTATGTCCAGTATATTGAATTCTCTCTCACATGTACCATCCCCATGAGGTATATCGTGTAGAAATTCACATACACTCAGGTATATCAAATGGCTTGTCCACACATACCGATGAATGATTTCCCTTATTGGTAAGAGGTATATCGTGGAAGTCATGACAAAGGGGGAACCCTTCCACTAACCCACCAAATGCATCAGTCTCACATAAGTGTCTGCCTTAGGACGTGCAGATCTAGATTATCGGTTATAATGTGAACCTCTGCTAAAATTTTGGGCCACCATACTGCTCGAATTTTCGTGTTATTTCCCCCATTTTTAAAGCAGACCCTATGCATGAGCCTGAAAACAAGTCTAAATGTGTCTTACAGCTTATACCTAATCTTTTTCCTAGGCTCGGGTCCTGTCCAGCATTTTTCTTGCATTTGGGCAAACATAATACAAGTGGGACCTAATAATAATAACCTCGTAGAGGATTTTCCCTTCTCCCATTTTCTTAAAAATTTACTAAGAACATATCGTCCCTTTTTCAAAACAAAATACCAAATATACTCCCTTTTTCCTTCAAAAATAAACCAAAATTATTTTTCCTCTCAGGTTGATCGCATACTTAAATTTTGGCATGGGTCCTCATTGGCTCCAATCTTCTGTTCAACTACCCCAAAGCTCTACTGCTTCCACCAAATTTTAGGTCTACCGCCGTAAGTTATTCATGGAAAATATAGACTAGGCTCTAAATGTTCAACCAGATCAGATGACAATCCTAGCCCAGCTCAATGCCAAGACTGACAATCTCCACGCTGATGTCCAAGAGATGCAATAATATCGGACCCAAACTTCTGAGGCTCATAAACTCAAAATCCTCTTTTCCATCCCATGGGACCTCTTATTCCTAAACTAATTTGGATCCCGAAAGAGTATCAGGATTCCCCACGTGCCTCGCCAATAACAAGTCACCACCATCTCATCTACTAATTCAAAATCTTACCCAGCCAGAGGCTAATCTGCCAGTGCTCGTAGATCCCTAGGAAGAAGAACTGAACAAGGTCAAAAAAGATCACAAGTTGCAGTCAAAGAAATTCGACCAAGTTAAGGTCTTAAGGAATTACATGGACTACACCCACATGTCTCCCTATCCTAAAGCCATACTGCCAGAGAAATTTAAGATGCTTGACATTGAGAAATTTGAAGGAAGAAAGCCCCTGGTTGTGCATCTACGCATCTATAATCGGGCAATGACCCTCCTTAGGGATTCAAAAATATAATGGCATAGATGTTTTGGCAAACCCCATGAAAAAGTGCCTTTACGTGGTTCTTGTTTCTCGAGGAATCCAGAATTCGCAGTTGGGAGGATGTAGCCAAAAATTTAGGTCACAGTACAAATACAATGAAGAATTGGAAGTTACACGCAGAGACCTATAGCTACTGAAGCAGAATCTTGGGGAATCTGTCAGTAGTTTCATGAGAAGATGGAGTCAAAAATCTATAACCATGACCTACATGCCATCATAAGAAGAGAAAGTGATCATTGTGAAGAAGAAATTCCTGCCCCATATCAAACCATTAATAGTAAGACAATATTAATCGCACTTTAGAGCCCTCTGAAAGGATGGTGTGGAGATTAAAAAAGGGGTTTCTAATCATAAAGCAAAATCTGAACTAAAAAGGCTGATCGGAGAATTTATGCCAAAGAAGTATGACAAACTTTCCATCACCTCAACCTCAACAATCATCAACATATCCCAACCTACCACTAGCTGGGAACCTGAAAGTCACTCCAATCATGCCAGAAAATAGTACTCCACGCTCCCCTGTCAAAAATTTACCAAGCCCTGCTGGCCCAAAATCTCATCAAACCATTAGAACCCTAACCACTACCAAATACCCTTCTCAAGAACTTCAAACATGACGTTACTGCGACTTTCACCAAATTGTAAGCCACACCACCAATCAGTGTTTCCACCTTAAAAATGTGATCCAAGAACTCATAGACCAGGTCATCATCACTCCCCCAACAAATTTTAAATCCAACACTACTCATAACCCTCTCCCAGCATATAGAACTAGGGGAGAATCCCATCTTCCCAAAAAGAAACCCATAACTTGACCCCTTTACCCAATCATGCCTGTCAAAACACCCAGCATACCTACAATCTCATCCAAACCCCTCAAAATGTATCCATCCTTTTCTTATATCCCATGAGCTTCATTGATCAAGATTTATCACTCCTTACCCAAGCCTGTATTTCCATTCACACCTGATCAAAGGGGGAGGCTTAGAATTTCTCGCAGTTCTAGACCAACTCAGGAGGTTTAGGCTAAAATTGCCCATGAAGACGGCAATCGACTACGAAAGATTTAGCGCTTGTTTATGAAAACACAAAAGTGGGCTCGAGAATTAGATGAATAGATTATGCTTGTAGAAGAGATAGTTTGGACGATTTAATACAGACCATATTAGATGTGTTCCACAAAAAGGGGGACATGTATCATCCTCGAGTTTCTTACTGTCCTGAAACTCCAGGGGCATATGGTCCCCTCACTCCTGCACTTCCCCGCTGAGTGAGAAGAGTTGTATGATATGGTTGCGAAAGTTATTGAATGCATTGACTACTCTTAACAGGATAATATCTTCAATATAGGCTAGGGTGATGATTTTGAGAGCTCAAATGGAAAATTAGAAGGCGAGGATTTCCCCTTCTATGGGTTCCCTGAACCATGGTATAAGTCCACTGATAAAAAGATGAAACCGAAGATGGAGATATTCTTCAAATATGACAACACGTGGGATGATAACTAGAAACATGAGGTGGAGCTTTATATGATAAAGGCACAAAAAGCACTGAAAACCCTGGCGACAATAATATCAAAGAGTTACTCAACCTTCACACACTAGGGATGAGCCTCTGGATGATTTGCCAAGAGGTCGCGTTGCCTAACCCATCTGTGAAGATCATCATTACTAAAACACCTCTCCTTGATTGTCATGTCGTTCATGTCCACCATGCTCAAGACAACCTAAACCTTGCTATCCATTCTTTTCAAGATATCCCTGATCCTGATAATGTTTTTTATGTTTTTTATATCATTATAAACGAGGCCTCTTTTGATGAGGTCCTCAATGTTGTATTTCTTAAAAAGCTCCTTTAATGAAATAAATGAGGATTTTGGGTATCTTATTATGTATTACATTAATCGTCTTCATTCTAATCAAACTTTTGATAATGATGATTTAGTAAATGAAAAATTATTAACCGATCTCATTAAGGAAAAAAAATAAACAACATAAGTGCATTCAAACTAATGATGATGAGACCTTTGTTATAAATCTTGGTTCTAGTAGCCATCTGTGCGAGATTAGGATAGGGTCCACCCTCTATGAGCATGAGCGGGTCATTTTGAAGAGCTTCTGAAAGAGTTTATGGACATTTTTGCATGGTCCTACGATGACATGACCAGTATTGACCCAAAAATAACACAAAATGAGATCCCCACATTCCTAGAAAGTAAAAGAGTCAAGTAGAAACTGAGGAAGCTCCGAACATAGTGGTCCCTCAATGTCAAAGAAGAAGTATGTAAAACAGTTAAACGTAGGCTTTATTCGCAAGTCAAATACTCTATATAGCTTGAAAACATTATCCCTGCGCTGAAATTGAGAGGGAAAGTTCGCATGTGCGTTGAATATAGAGATCGGAATAAGGCATTCTCGAAAGATGATTACCTTCTACCCAATATAAATATGATCGTAGAAAATATGGCCAGTCATGCCCTTAAGTCATTTATCGATGATTTTACTAATTACAAACAGATTAAGATGCATCCTGACCACTAAGAGAAGACTGTCTTTATTACCCCGTGAGGAACCTTCTGCTACACAGTCATGTCATTTGAGCTCAAGAATACTGGAACTACTTACCAAAGGACCGCAATAACCATCCTGCATGACCTTTTCCACAAAGAATTCGAGGTCTATGTCTATAACATGATCATTAAGTCCAAGACTCGGGAAGGTCACATTCTCGCCTTGAGGAAATTCTTCGAGCGACAACGATAGTACCAAATGCACCTCAACCCATAGAAATGTGTCTTCAGCATCACTAAATAAAATATCTTTGGTTTCACAGTCAGTGAGAAAGGGATTAAAGCAGACCCCACCAAGATAAAATTTATTCTCGAGATGCTACCACCCAGGACAAAGAAAGAAGTGCATGGATTCCTGGGTAAGCTACAATACATCAGTCAGTTCATACCAACTGACCTCTGTCTATAAACCCATTTTCAAACTTATCCAAAAGGACACAACCAAAGTTTAGAATGAGGTGTGCCAAGAAGCATTTGATCAGATCAAGCGATACCTCAGCCGACCTCCAGTGCTCATGCCTTTACAGCCAGGTCTTCCCCCTCCTATACTTAACTGTTATCGATACTGCAGTCGGGGCTTTATCAGCCCAATACATTACAGAATCTCATAAGAAAATTGTAATATACTACACTAGTTGAAAGGTTATTAGGTACGAAGTTAACTACACTGCATTGAAGAAGGCATGTATCGCCCTGGCCCGAGTCATGCAAAAACTGCACACTATATGCTTGCATTTCCCATCAGACTAGTATCACAAATGTATCCCATAAAATACCTTTTAGAGATTCCCACTCTATCAAGTAGAATGGCCTATGGTCACCGACTTTGACATTGTGTATGTCACGAGAAAGACTATAAAGGGGAGTGCCACCTCTGATCATCTTACTTACAATCCCATCGAAGGAACCGGAGATTATGTCTTTAATTTTCTAGATGAAGACATCCTTTGCACCTGTCGTGAGGATATTAGGTGATAGATGTTTTCGACAGAGCTGCCAATCAGAAAGGGTATGGTATTGGGATACTCCAGATCGCTCCTGAAGAATCTCACACCTCATTTCCATTAAACTACGCTTCATTTGCACCAATAATATGATATAATATGAGGCATGCACCCTAGGACTCAAGATCGCCCTCGAGATATGAGGACTCTGCCCTCATTGTCGAATAAATTCTCAATAAATGAAAAGTCAAGGATGAGAAGCTACGACCCTTCCACTCCCATCTAGAAGAGATTGTCTCTTAATTCAAAGATGTCACTTTCCATCACCTTCCTCGCTCAAAGAATAGCCTAGCCAATGCACTAGTAACCTTGGCCTCCATGGTCGACATGCCTGAGGGAATAACAATGGCCCCCTTCCTGGTTCAGAAGCAATCTACACCCACCACTACTATCATATCGATCTTGTTACCGAGGAAGATGAAGACATGGCAGGGTTATGGTACTATGACATTTGGCGCCTTCTTAAACATGGTAGAGATCCTCAATACGCGGATAAAAAGACTGTGTGACCATTCGTAAACTAACTGCCCAATACATCATCTATGATAACGCGCTTTTCAAAAAATCCACAATGGGGAACACAAACTCCATATAAAAAGTCACATACTTGCCAAGAAGATCATTCATCAAGGGTACTATTGGACCACCATGGTCCAAGACTCCACTACTTATGTTCGGAGATGCCTCAAATGCCAACTGTTTGCCAACCTCCACCACTTACTTGTTCAAGAATTTTACACCATGAACTCTCCTTATCCTTTCTCTACCTGGAGCATAGATATCATAGGGAATGTTAGTCCCAAAGCTTCAAATGGGCATGAATTCATCCTGATCACCATTGACTACTTCACAAAATAGGTTGAATTCAAGTCATATGCAGCACTAAATGCGAGAAAAGTAGCCAAATTCATCTAAATGAATATCATTTATAGCTATGGAGTTCCTCATGAGTTAATGTCAAATAATGGACTCCACTTTGAGGTTGAGGTCACAAAATTAGTCGATAAATATGGAATTCGAAAACACATGTCTTCTCTCTACTGGCCCCAAATTAACAGCGCTATCGGAGCTGCCAACAAGAGCTTCAAGACCATCATTAGCAATAATGACTGAAAGTTACATTGATTGGGTCGATCGCATCCCATATGCCCTCTGGGGTTATCGTACCTCCATCAGAACACCCACTAGGGCTACCCCCTATTCTCTGGTATATGGCATGGAGTCCATTTTCCCTGTCGAACTAGAAGTGCCTTCTTTAAGGGTTATGATTGAAAACAAGGCCAGTGAGGAATAATGGCATTAGAGCCGCTACAATGAACATTCTCTCCTGGATGAAAAGATATTATAAGCTCTATACCGTATACAAGGGTACCATCGCTCGATCTCATAATCATTCAATAAGAAAGTTAAGGCATGCGGTTCCATGAAGGATATCTTGACCTCAAAGAAATTATAGAACCCATTTGGGATCCAATTAGAAAGTTCAATCCTAATTAGAGTGGCCCCTATATTGTGAAGAAAATTCTTCCAGGTTGTGTCGCTATGCTTACAGATCTCGATGAAGAAGAAATGGCGCATCCAGTCAACTTGGACCATCTCAAAAATTTCTACCCTTAATCCGAACTCCCGTCGTGCTACGACTCTTCTCATCACCATTCTATTCTAAAAAACATCTCTTCATTTCCCCCTACTCAGAAACCCGTAGGACCTAATCATCTCAACTCACCTATTTTAAATTAAGCTCACAAATTTTTAAAACCCACAGAGGTACGTAGGTACCCCATAAAATATACATGGGCACGATCCTTTCTTTCTCACATAATGTTATTCTTTTCTTTCCCCAAGAACGTACGGTCTCTCTCATCATTTAAACGAATAAAAGGATTATATGTGCCTTAGTGATTAGTATAGACGGTTTAAATACAAAATTCATCAAAAGACACAACAAAATATGTCGAAATCAATTTTCTTTTATTTCAAATAAGAATATAGCAATTATATGAAGTATCAGCGACGGGAGTCGAACAAACCACTCCCTTCCTAATGCTCATACAACATACGAACCCCTTAGAAAACCTTCACAAAAGATCCAAAAAATTACTAAACACCTACCCAAAACTAAACACAAATTTCTACAAACATAGACCTACACCAGTTTCTAAAAACCTTATCTTCAGCTACTAGATGGGCCCACCTTATCATCATTACTTGCTCCAGGAGGCCCCCCGGTATCACACTCCTGATTATTTCTCCAGATGTGTTCCATGCAATGGTAGGACTTAATGAGATTTGATGAAACCATGACACCTTCTTCCAAAGTGTCGAACATGACAAACCATCTCTACCCACTATCCTCCACTAGAATCTTTTTAACCACCCATTTCCACAACCACTTCAAATCGTCCCCTGATGTGAACCCAACCTCTCTAATAAAATATGCCTTATGGTTAGATGGTCGGCGACACTGTCAGAAAGGCCTCACTATCATTCCCAATGACTCGATAAAATATTCCACGGAAAAGAAGTTAGTTATGCAGGGAGGAACAATCTTCTCCCATCCTACTTGGCACAGAAGTTACTAGGGAAAGTACAAAAGAAGTATGGTGAGGAATAACCAACTGCACATACCGGTACTTCCCCTACTACAAAATGGGCAGCAAGTCCCCCCCCCCCCCCCCCGTCATGGTACAGTTCAGCGAAGGCATCGGAACCCATGCTCTATAAGCCAGTTAACCCAGTTTTCCATCGATGGGTCAAAGCTGAAGAAGGGCCTAGAAAAAAACTTGATAATACCCGACAAAGGCTACTCAGGAGGGGCTGCTAGGCGCAGTCTCGCAAAAATCCAAATGAACAGCATAAAGGGCTCTCCCGCAGAAAGCCAACCCAACTTTCCTTCAAAGAATCTAGGTCATTCACAGTCGCCACAAGTAACATCGCAGCAGGAATACAGTGGTAGGACATCCATAATGCTATTGCGTCCACTTGAGGATCAATTGTCAGAATATCATTCATTAAAAAAATCCTGGCAGTCAAACCCAAGGTTACAACACTGGTAAAGCCATTATCATCACAATCTATTCGACACACAGATTCAGCACAATCCAATAAAGGTGATTATCACCATTTGACATCAAAATTTGTACCTCCTCATCCATAGAATAACCAAACCAAAAAAAGTTCGGGCAAAATCTGAACACTAAGTATTCAAGAAGATTTTCATAAGAGATTGAAAAGCGCTTTATCTGAACTAACAAGCCGACAAGCATGACAGGATATGTCGCTCACATTTATTTTGATAAACCTCATTTTTCTCTTCTAACCCTTTTCATTTCAAAATAAGTCCCTTCAAAGGGAAACTCCTTATAGCCAAGCCTTTAAGGCCTTCCTCTATTCAAATATGAGAAAAAACACATTTTATACTTTCTCAAAAACAAAACCTTAGCAGAAAAGTAAAGTTCATGTAGAGTAAGCTACTAAATCAAGATAATCAAACAAAATGCATCATTTTTGCCTTTTTGAGTCTCTTTGCAGGTACAAAGAAAAGCCACTAAAATCAAGCATACATTATAGTCAGTGTCAAGATCTTCTAGTCACAACGAGGGATTTGTGAGAAAATCCAGAAAGAAAAGCACCATAAATGGATGCCACCTCCCCCTTAATTATCTGTCATACCACTCTCTCTTCGAGATACCAGAGGTACCCAAACTTGTGCAAGAACAACCTCCGCATCTAGGCCTACATGTCTGTTACCCCTGCAACCCTCATAGACAAACTCCAAAGATAGCATATGACTTGTTTCCCCAGCAAGATTCAATTGCCGATCGGCAATGATCTTTATCCCTTCCCTAAGAAGCCCAGCAATCTGTGCCTTATGCCGATAAGATCATCCCCAGAGCTGCCTATCGACAGTCCCCTCAAAATTTTGTTACAAAAATGTCAAAAAAATCTTAGAATTACCTAAAAAATTCATAAAACATCCTAAAAAAAATCCCCACGAAATTAAGGACATCATTAGTCCAAGAAAAAACCATTGTGAAGCACTGAGATAGTTATAATCCCTCTTTAATCCCTAACAAGATCACTCACTCTTGTCGTCAACATACTTCCTAAAAAAATCAAAAATCTTAGGTGCGGCTTCGACCAAATACTCTATGCTCTCCCAAATGGAGCGGTAATTTGAAAAACACTCTATAAACAACATCCTTAGGTCTGCATAATCAACCTTAACCCTCTTAATCGATCAATTCAATTTGATCCACTTAACTGGTCACCTCAATTCTTAGGTCTACAGAATCTACCTCGCCCCTCTGAATCAGTCACTTCAATTTGACCTTCTGAATCGATTACTTTAATCTGAACCCACTAAATTGTTCACCTCAATCCTTAAGTCTACAGAATTGACCTCAACTCTCTAAATCAACCACTTCAATCTGACCCGCTCAGTCAGTCATCTCAATATTTAGGTTTATAGAATTGCCCTTCACCAGCTGAATTGGTCACCTCACTCTTTATATCCACAGAATTAACCTTGACCCGATGAATTGGTCATCTCAACTACTTAGATCCGTAGAATCAACCTCGACCATATGAATCGGTCACTTCAATCTAACCCGCTAAATCGATCACCTCAATCCTTAGGTATACAAAATTAACCTTGACCCTCTGAATTGATCACTTCAATCTGACCCACTGAATCGGTTACCTCAATCCTTAGGTCTGTAAAATCGACCCTGACCCTCTTAATTGGTCACTTCAATTTGACCCACTAAATTGGTCACCTCAATCCTTAGGTCCGTAGAATGGACCTCATCCTTCTGAATTAATCACTTCATTCTGACCCGTTGAATTGATCACCTTAATATTAGGTCCTCATAATCGACCTTAACCCACTGAATCGGTCACTTTAATCTTTAGGTTTGTAGAATCTATCTTGATCCGTTGAATCAATCACTTCAATATTTAGGTTTGCAGAATCGACCTTGACCCACTGAATTGTCCATCTCAACTCTTTAGATCCACACAATTGAGCTTGATCCATTAAATTGTTCATCTCAACTCCTTAGGTTTGTAGAATCGACCTCGACCCTCTGAATCAGTCATTTCAATCCAACTTGCTGAATTGGTCATCTCAACTCCTTAGGTCCATAAATTGACCTCGAACCTCTTAATCAAACATTTTAATCTTTAGGTTTGAATAATCGACCTTGACCTAATGAATCATTCATCTCAATCTTTAGGTTCATAAAATCGACCTCGACCTTTTGAATCGTTCATCTCTGCCCCTAGGTCCGCAGAAGTGACCTCAATCCTCTTCTCAAAAATAGATTAAGTTTCTATTTTTCAATAACCTCCTCTTGTTCCAATCTCACCCATTAAGGGGATCTATATACACCCCATCCTATTACCACCTAAGTACCTTCATAGGTCCCAAATACTCCTTCTCCCTCTATAGACCCTAAGTCTTATCTCGAGTACTGCTCTGGAGGCCAACGGGCGCTCTTTAACCCTATTTGACATCGGTCAACTCTCCAACCTAAGTGAAGATCAATTAAACCTTCAAGGGATCCAAATCCCCTTTCCAACGGTCCATATCATGCGTCAATTGGCCTTACGATTCGTACAAATAATTCTTTTTACATTGAGTATTGATTTAAAGGCCAACAGATGCTCTCAAGACCCGTTTGACTCTAGTCAACTCTCTAACTTGAGAAAACCTCAAATAAATCTCAAGGCCGTTGAATTCCCTATCCAACGGTTCGTACCGTTCATGAATCGGCCTCATAGTGCGCACAAATGACTCCTTCTATTACGAAAGGCCGATAGGCATTTTTAGGCCCCGTTTGACCTTGGTAAACTCTCCAACCCGAGCAAAGCTCAATGAAATCTCTAAGGTCATAGATGTACCAATACAACGGTCCATTCCATGCACGAATTGGCCTCACGATTCGAACAAACAACTCATTTTACTCCTCCCCTATTTAGAGACCACCAGGCGATTATGAGTCCCGTTTGACTTCGGCCAACTCTCAAAACTGAGAGTAACTCAATGGATTCTTTAAAGGATATGAATTTCCTTTTCAACGGTCCTAACCTAGTGCAATTCGAACTTACGGTTCTTATTTTATACTTGTTTTTCCAAAAACATTCGTTTCGGACTGCCTATAGGCACCCTAAACACCCTGTCTATTAGCAGGGTGCACTTACTTTACCAAGAAGGGCAGGCATTGTGTCGATAGGTAATCTAGGATCCATGTCAATCGGTTATCCCAACCCTAAAGTGGCACTATTTAAGGACACCGTGACCTCACTCTTTGGGAGGTCCCTTTCAGCAATCAGAAAACTCTCTCTCGAAATCAGAGCATCGTCATTCCCCAAAAAACCTATTTTCCAATATTCTTACCATTTCTCTTACCTCACTTTCCTAAACCTTTAGTCACTTACCTCACCATACTTTACCACCCTTATACCACTATAAAATTAGCCTACATACATTTCAAATTCAATAGCAAAAGTCTTCTAGGAGGTCTATTTCAAAATCTTTTATGGTTTACTCGTTTAGTGTTATTTAATCATTTTATTCCAATTTTGTGATATCTTTTAGTCTCACTTTATTATGTCACATCAACTAATATCCATTTTTATTATTAGAACTCACATAGCCTATTTTCATAAAATCCAAAAAACATAAAAGAGGGTTTACTTGTAAATTCCAAAGGTAAGACTTTCTCATTTTCTCAAACGTTTACACTTAAACACACTTTCTTCAAAAACATTCAAAGAGGAGTCTTAAATTTTGGTTTATGAGTTAAATTCCACCCCTATGATATGTTGAACTACGTGGACTTTGATGCCCCTTGGGCTATATAGTCGTCCTAGGTCAATCCTGGGATTCGATCCTTTCTTTCCATTTTATGTTTTTATACTACATTATGTCTATATTGTGAGTCATGAAATCCTATATATATTTGTGTCTCATCTGACATGTGCATTCTATTTTCCATAGCGACTCGTGATTCGGTGAACACCCAAATTATATATTTATATTACTTTCAAGTACACTCCTATCGGTTATTCCCCTCCGTCTTTCACATGACGTGAGTCTGTTGATTCCCTTCTCTTTATATTATACATATGTACACACACATCACGCTTTGAAGAAAATAAGAATATTAACATAGCCCATGAGAGACCAAAATGGCAAAATGGGTGCCTCACAACTTCTCATTCCATAACTTAGTCCCAAAACCCTCGATTCACTTGGTTTCATATGCATTAGTGACCTTGATATCATTATATCGAGATGGGTACAATTTCTTTTTTGCCTGTTTTGATCAAAATCTGGCGACTCCATTCCTTCGTGTTATCCCCTTTGACGACAGCCAAAATTATATCTAAGGCAGCCTGCGAAGATACAAGCATGAGTGGTGGAAAGAAGACCCCCGTATCCTTGAATCACCTGCATGTGTATGGTGGGAAGAGAAGGAGACTCCTCCAGGTCCACCCTCCCATATCGATTTTGGGGCAAACCCACACAGGAAGAATCCGACCCGGATAGCCACAAAGTATATACAATTTCATTAAAGTTAAAGAGATGGATCGTAAATTTAAATACAAGGGCTTTCCCACTGTAAAAGGGTAGTGTGGCTGAAGTCTTGTAAAATACTGAATCGGGTGAGGCGTGACCCACTCCAATGGACGATGCCTTCAAGGTTCTCAAGAACTTTTGGAGCAACTTTTGATAAAACCTTCTCCTTTTGGTAAAAATGGAACTCAAGCTGGAGTTCCCTCCCTGCAAGAAGATGAACTTCACAACAATAATGGTAACTTTTCTCAAGAGAAATTCCTGAGAGCTATGGTTGTTAGTGAGAAGTGAATAAACAAGCACCCAGCACTTAGAGAGAGAGAGAGGGGAGAGAATACTAGGAGGTTCTTGTGTGATTTTGACAGCATAATGGTTCTATTGAGTTTTTCTCTCTCATATTCTTGACCTTGCCATGGGTTCTATTTAAACTTGGGCACTAGGGCTGAGCTGGAACTTTTGGTCACCAAAACTAAGAAGGTTAATGAGGGATAAGGTCTAAAATGTACCATTTATCCCTACCTGTGTGCAGCAGCTTGTCCCCTCTGACTCTGGTGCATACCAAAGTCAAAAAGAAAATATGTCTCCTAATGGTGACAAAATATCTAATTTGATAAATATCTTTTGAAATAGTAACTTGTGGTACAAACTTTGTAAGTTTGAGAGGGTCGCTTTGAGGGCCACCTCCTCGAAAATCTTTATGAACTTGAGGGGGGTTTCAAATACCAACTCCTCTAAAATATTTTGAAAACTTGAGTGGGCCTTGAGGACCCCCTTTATCTAGAATCATTTTACAAACTATTCATTTCTTGTGAGCAAGCCTTTGGCTGCTCACCCTGGTTGTGTCTGACTATGAGGTGTGTGAAGGTTGGGTGAGCTAGGGTCTTTCAACTAGTATTCTCTCAATTTTAAAGTGCTAAGTGGTTGAGATTGCTCAACAAACCTTGTTCCTTAGCCGCCAAGCAAAAAATCCCAAGAGATCCCAGACCTACTAGCTCAACTAGGCTACCAGTATAAAAAAATGAATATTAGTATTTTTATTCTTTAAAAGAATAATCATTCATGATAAGGGGTTGATCATGGAAGCCCCTTACTCATCCTGGCTTATTTTCTGGAGACTCGGGGACCTTGAGGATTCCGCATTCAATATTTTCTGAAAGTTGCGGGACCTTATTGGTTCCGCGTCTCATATTTTTAGGAATCGGAGGAGCCTTGGGGGTTCCGTGCCCAAATATTTTATGGCAATTATGGGAGAGGATCCTTGAGGGTTTCGCCCCCAAATATTTTCTTGAAGTTGAGGGAGGGGAGCCTTGAGGGTTCTGTGCCCAAATATTTTCTCACAATTAAGGGAGGGGAGCCTTGGGGGTTCCGCGCTTAAAATGCAGTTGAGGGAAGGGAGCCTTAGGTGTTACGAGCCCAAATATTTTTTGGTAGTTAAGGGAGGGAGACTTGGGGTTTCGCACCCAAATATTTTTTGGCAGTTGAGGGAGGGGAGCCTTGGGAGTTCCACGCCAAAATATATTCTGGCAGTTAAGGGAGGGGAGCCTTGGGAGTTCCGTGCCCAAATATTTTCTGGCAGTTGAGTAAGTGGGCCCAAATATTTTCTTGCAGTTGAGGGAGGGGAGCCCTAGGGGTTCCGCGCCCAAATATTTTCTTGCAGTTGAGGGAGGGGAACCTTGGGGGTTCCGCGCCCAAATATTTTCTTGCAGCTAAGGGAGCGAAACCCTAACCTTGGTGGTTTCGCGCCTAAATATTTTCTTATAGTTGAAGGAGGGGAGCCTTGAGGGTTCCGTGCCGAAATATTTTCTTGCATTTGAGGTAAGGAAGCCTTGGGGAATCCGCGCCCAAATATTTTCTGGCAATTGAGGGAAGGTAGCCTTGGGGTTCCCCGCCCAAGTATTTTCTGGCAGTTGAGGGAGTGGAACCTTGGGGGTTTCGCACCTAAATATTTTCTAGCAGTTGAGGGAGGGGAACCTTGGGGGTTCCGTGCCCAAATATTTACGTGCAGTTGAGGGAGGGGAACCATGGGGGTTCCGCGCCCAAATATTTTCTAACAGTTGAGGGAGGGGAGCCTTGGGGGTTCCGCGCCCAAAAATTTTCTTACAGTTGAGGGAGGGGAACCTAGGGGGTTCCATGCCCAAATATTTTCTTGAAGTTGGGGGAGGGGAGCCTTGAGGGTTTCGCGTCCCAAATATTTTTTCTGCAGTTGAGGGACCCTGGGAGTTCACATGCCATATATTTTTTCTACAGTTGAGGGACCTTGGGGTTTTAGCGTCCCATATATTTTTTCTGCTATTGAGGGACCCTGGGGGTTTCGCATCCCATATATTTTCTCTGCAGTTAAGGAACCCTGGCAGACCTTGAGGGTTCCGCCCCCAAATATTTTCTTGTTAACTTGGGCAGTGGGAGCCCCTCTAGGTGGGCTCACTCGCCCTTGTCTATTTTAGAATAACAGATGGACACCCATCAACATTAGTCCCCTCGTACAAAAATCTTTGTGTTGGGTAGACCAAAGGGTTTTGTACGAAATGATCACTTCATCTTGGAATATGAAAAGTTTCATGCCATCACATCATTGCACTATTCGATTTGGAGTGACTGAGGGGCCCCTAGTGGTGGACTTCCTCATCCTTAGTCATTCTCTTTTCTGCATTGCTTTTGGGCAGAGGGTCCACTCTAGGTGAGTCCCCTTGCCCTAACTCATTTTACCATGTTTTTAATTTATGCAGTGAGAGGGGGTAGATCCTCTTGTTTCTATGTCTGTCTATGGCAGATGGGTCACTTATCTTGGACTCCCTCACCCTGGGTTTTCCCCTTTGTATTTTCCTTTAGAAAAGGGGGCACTCGAAGTGAACTCCCTCGCAATAAAGTGTTCATGCCTTTGATTGTAACTGAGGGGCCACTCGTGGTGGACCCCGTCACCACCAGCTGTTTTGTAACATTGCTCTTGATCGAGGGGCTACTCGCGGTAGACTCCATCACCATAAACTATTTCTTATTTTAGTCTTGGCTGAGGGGGGCACTTGTGGTGGACTCCATCATCCTCAAATTGTTACTTGTGTTGGTATTGGAAGAGGGGACACTCGAAGTGCACTCCATCTCCCAAATCTTACATTTACTGTGGTATTGGCAGAGGGGTCCCTCACAGTGGACTCCCTTACTATCATTCACTCCTTTGGTTGTGGTTTAAGTAGAGGGGTCCCTCGTAGTGTACTCCCTTTCCACGAATTACTTTTTACTGTGAGTTAGTAACCGTCTACAATAGTCCCCTCGTGCAAAGTCTTTTGCATTGGGCAGACCAAAAGTCTTTGTACGCCATCATTAGTTTCTTCAATATCAATGGACCCTAGATCAAAAGTACACTGAAGCTATATTTGCATATGTGTTGCGTTGATGTCTGTTAATTGTGACCTGCTCTATTAAGTGTGAGCATTTTGTCAATTAGAACTGCCCCATTTTCTGTGGGGTACTTGCATGAGATATGGGCAAATTATCATTTCTGAAGCTACCCTTCTAACAACGAGGTCCTTGCATAGGAGGTGAGCAAGTTATTATTTTTGAAGTTGTCCCTGTAACTGCGGGGTATTAGTAAATGAGCTGAGCAAGTTATTATTTTTGAAGTTGTCCCTCTAACTGCGGGGTACTTACATATAACTGAGCATGTTAAAATTTTGAAGCTTCCCCTCTAACTGTGGGATACTTGCATATAACTGCACAAGTCAAAATTTTGAAACTGCCCCTCTAACTATGGGGTACTTGCATATGAGCTTATCAGGTTATTATTTCTGAAGCTACCCCTCAAACTGCGGGGTACTTGCATATAACTGAGGAAGTTAAAATTTTGATATTGCCCCTCTAACTGTGGGGTACTTGCATATAACTGCGCAAGTTAAAAGTTAAAATTTTGAAATTATCCCTCTAATTATGGGGTACTTGCATATGAGCTGAGCAGGTTATGGTTTCTGAAGATACCCCTTTAACTATGGGGTACTTTCATATGAGACGAGTAGGTTATTATTTCTGAAGTTGCCCCTCTAAATGCGGGGTACTTGCATATCATTGAGAAAGTTAAAATTTTAAAGTGTCCCCTCTAACTGTGGGGTACTTTCATATAACTGTGTAAGTTAAAATTTTAGAAACTACCCCTTTAACTATGGGGTGCTTGCCTATAACTGAGCAAGTTAAAATTTTGAAATTGACCCTCTAACTGTGGGGTACTTGCATATAGGCTATGAGTTCTCCTATGCCCTTGGACCCTGAGGTACTAAATTGTTGTAACTTTTATTTATGCTTGGCAGTTACTCAATATTATGAGCGCTCTTATATCTTTGGAGCCTGAGATACTAAACTGACATACCTTTTATTTATACTTGGCACTTGCTCTACTACTCAACCTCTTCCTTTGTTCTCAGGTTGATATTATTAGCGCTCCGGTGCCCTTGGAGCCTTAGTTACTAAACTATCGTTCCTTACATTTATACTTAGCAGTTGCTCAATACTGTGAGCGCTCATATATCCTTAGAGACTAAGGTACTAAACTGTCGTACCTTTTATTTATACTTGGCACTTGATCAACTACTCAACCTATTGCTTTGTTCTCAAGTTGATATTATGAGCGCTCCGGTGCCCTTGGAGCCTTAGGTATTAAACTATCATGCCTTCTATTTATACTTGACACTTGATCAATACTTTGAGCGCTCCAATGCCCTTGGAGCCTGAGGTACTAAAATATCGTACCTTATATTTATACTTAGCACTTGCTCGACTACTCAACCTGTTTCTTTGTTCTCAGGTTGATATTATGAGAGCTATGGAACCCTTGGAGCCTTAGGTACTAAAACTATAGTACCTTATATTTATACCTGGCACTTTTTCAATACTATGAGCGCTCTTATGCCCTTGGAGCCTAAGGTACTAAAATGTCTTACCTTATATTTATACTGGGCACTTGCTCAATACTGTGAGCGCTCTGGTGCCCTTGGAGCCTTAGGTACTAAACTGTCGTACCTTATATTTATACTTGGTACTTGCTTAATACTGTGAGCGCTCATATGCCCTTGGATCCTGAGGTATTAAACTATCGTACCTTATATTTATACTTAGCACTTGTTCAATACTTTTAGCGCTCTGGTGGCCTTGGAGCCTTAGGTACGAAACTGTCGTACCTTATATTTATACTTGGCACTTGATTAAGGTTGTGAGCGCTATCGTGCCCTTAGAGCCTTAGGTACTAAAACTATCATCCCTTATATTTATACATGGCACTTGCTCAATATTGTGAGCGCTCCTATGTCCTTGGAGCCTGAGGTACTAAACTGTCGTACCCTATATTTATACTTGGCACTTGATAAATAGTGTGAGCGCTCCGATGCCCTTGGATCCTTAGGTACTACAACTATCGTACCTTATATTTATACTTGGAACTTGCTCAATACTGTGAGCGCTCTTATGCCCATGGAGCCTGAGGTACTAAACTGTCGTACCTTATATTTATACTTGGCACTTGCTCAAGACTATGAGTGAACCAGTGACCTTGGAGCCTTAGGTACTATAAATGTTTTGGGTTCTAACACTAGCTATAAAATATTTTCAAAAACCTTTTAGGTGTCCTACCACAGGGGCGCCAGGCCTGATTCCTTCCTACAGGGTACGTGGCTGCAGCTTATGTGGAGTGCTGTGAGTTCTTTGTGTAGACGCATGTTCCATTCTATCTCTAGATAGGGACTTATTCGGTTGTACTTTTATATTCAGTCTTGGCATGTATCAATACTCTTTTATACTTGCACTTTGTGGATGGCTTGTAGTCGATGTTGTTCGACAAACTCTTATACTTACTTTGTGGCATGTTTAGTTTCTTTCTTGTATTCGTTTATTAATTTTCCTAGTATATTGGTTAGGTTAGATTAATGAAGATAAAATTTGACATCAGCTTAATGAAAGACTATATGGTTAGTAATTAATGATTTAACCATAGTGATGCTAAGAATGAACCAGATGAGATTCCTCTTTAATTTAATATAGGACTGATCACCCGGTATTTTATTAGGCGGGGTGTCACAGATGGTATCAGAGGATCAATTTCTAGTATCCCTAAGATCTGTGCGGCTTACTTTAGTTTCGGCGTTGCGTTCTTTGGCATAGAGCCCTATTGTTAGGACTGTTGACTCATGTTATGTTTATTGGTCATCGCTCTTCTGCTATTTCAAGATTTGTATTAATTGTTAACTAATACAACTCGTTCTACGTTTCAGATGCCTCCCAGAAAAGAGCGAGGGAGACCCAGGAGGGCAGTCTCCCAGGGAGGACAGGTTCCCCCAGCCGCCACAGGGGTTTGTTTCTACTAAGCAGGTAGTTGGCATCGTAGCTCAGGCAGTTAATGCCGCCATGACCGCTATGACAGCCCATTTTCCCCAGCAGCATCCACCGCAGCATGTGGCTCCAACAGGACAGGTCCATCTGGGGCCGACTGAGTTGTAGAGGATTTAGGAGGCCTTTCAGAAAGGTCATCCCTCGGAGTTTTAGGGGACTGTAGACGTGATGGAAGCTTATTAGTGGAGACGTGACATGCCTAGGCACTTACAGATGGTAGACTGTAGTGAGATTCAGCGACAGATGCTCGCGACATTTAAACTAATGGGTGCCGCCTTGCAGTGGTGGAGTCCACTACTACCATTGCAAAGAGAGATTCTATGACTGTGGCAGATTTTTGGGTGCAGTTTGACCGTAAATACTTTCCTCCGATCGTCGAGACTGAGATGAGGAGGAGACTGAAGGAGTTGACTCAGGGGGATAGATCGGTTGTCGAGTACGAGGAGAAGTTCACTCGTCTGGCCACGCTCATGCTAGATTAGGTAAGCAACGAGGAACGGAAGAAGACGATGTTTGTTGATGGGTTAGCCTGGAGGATCAGGCAATATTTGATAGGGAATCCGGCTCTTGTAACTTATACGAACGTGGTTAATACAGCCATCCTTTATTTCCAGGATCATCGTGTCCACCTTAAGGGAATTAAGAAGGGTGAGGAGCCGAGCCAGCAGGGCAAGACCAATGGAGGTTCTTCGAGTGGTGCACAACAGGAGCAGGATACCCGTCAGGGAAATCCCGCCAAGAGATTTAAATTTGGAGGTCAGGGGTTTAGGCAGGGCCAGCAGGGCCCAAATAAGTAGTAGGTTCCTTAAGGCCGTCAGGGCCAGGGGAATAATGGGGGTGGCCATTAGGGCCAACAGCTGGGGCAGCCACGCCAGGGCCATCAGGTCCACCTCAGGGACCGCAGCGTCAGGGACAACAGGGTCAGTATCAGGGGAACGGTCAGAAACGCTGTTACATTTGTGGTTAGGCAGACCACCTTAGGAGAGATTGCCTGCAGAGATATAGGGGCCAGCAACATGGTGCTCCGTAGGGATATCAGGCACAAGGACCTCAGGAAGAACTAACTCCCCCTATTCAGCAGCAGCTGGGACAGTTGCAGTATGGACGTGTGTACAACGTTCGAGATGTTTCGATCCCTCCCGCACCACCCGCACTGCCAATAGTTGAGGGTACGTTCCCTATCTATGGTCATGTTGGTAAAATCCTTTTTGATATTAGTGCATATCATTCATTTGTTAGGACCCTTTTTGCTAGAGTGGTTGTGTTACTAGACACATCCGATAGTCTACTCATATGTGTAGAGTCATCGATAAGTGGTGGATCGCTTATTCACTCTATTTATAGGGGGTAGACATTGTGATTAGGGGTTTGAATTTTGCGGAGGATCTCTTGGTTTTGGATTTGGAGGGCTATGATGTGATCTTGGGTAGAGATTGGTTAGTCGATTATAGAGAGATGGTTGATTGTTAAGAGAGAGACATGTGTAACACCCCGTAATTTTGAGGATTTAATATTTAATTATTTTGGGAGTTATAAATATTTAAATTGGAGAAACTTAAATTCATGAGTTGGAGAATTGATTTGAGTGAGTCGAATTATTTATAATTGGGGACTTTAAGTTTAATTGTCCGAATTAATGTGTCGCATTTTGAGGTCGAAATTTGGATATGTCAAAAAGTATTTTGGATGGCAATTCTGAGTGCGTGGTTGAGTCCGAATGGTTCGAGATAGTAAGAAAAGAGTACCCGGGAGTAGTAATTGGGTCTCGGGGTATTTTTGGGCATAGTTGGGCCCACACGGGATGAGTTGGGCCTTTTTAATTAGGCCCACATGGCCAAAAACGGGATTTAGTATTTCTAACCTAATTGAGGGACTAGGAACAGCAGATAGTAAATTCAAAGCCTAGGGTTTGGGAGAGGATTAGAGGAAGCTAATCAAGAAGTCAATTGGGGGATCTTTTGGAGCAAAATTAAGGAGCTAATTTGGGGTGTTCTTCATCAACCATTCTCTACACCAACGGATCAGACCCTACGAATAATTCCAGGCAAGTGGTTAACTTGCTGTAATGTGTAAATGGTGATATCCAATTCATATTTTAGTGATGTGTAAACTAAAATTCGTTTTGGGGATAAATGGGTACAAAATGGGATTTTGTTAATGGAATACTTGGCTGAGATTCAAAGTAAGAAATAGGTGTATTATATATCCCTAAGTGAAGAGAAAATGAAATTTGAATATATTTAATGATTAACATGGAATCTTTATGAGTTCTTGGATGAAGAACATGAATCTTGAATGACTTAGGGTTTAATTGATGAACACAAGATGTCAATCTGCCAGAATTTTTGACATAACTTTAAACGTATGTAATTTGAGTTGTACTTCGAATTAGAGTGTGAACCATACATGCCTGGAAATATATTTCTCTTAGATATCCAATGAACTTGGAATCAAGTCAATCGGAGTTCTGTAGAGGGAGTAATCGATATTTTACTACAGGGTGTTTGATCTGTCAACATAGTAATCTGCCAGAATTTTGACGTGACTTTAAACGTGTGCGATTTGAATTTTAGTTCCAATTAGAGTGTGAACCATACATTACTGGAAATTTATTTCTCTTAGCTATCCAATAAACTTGGAATCAGGTCAATCGGAGTTCGGTAGAGGGATAAATCAAAATTTTACTAGAGGGTATTTAATCTGCCAGAAAATTTGAGATTTTTCTTTATAAGCCTCAAATGTCTAAAATTTTATCGGGGAAGTGTTTGGGACCTTGATGAAATATATTGATGGAATAATGATATGGCAGTAGGTCTATGATTGAGTGTTGAACTTTAATTTTGTGAGAGAGTTAAAGTGGAGATTCATAGGCTTGATTGTGACGTACTCTAATTCGAGATGATAAGAATATAATTACGGAAAAGCGTGAGAGAAATTAAATTCATTAGGTCAGTGGGTTAATAAGGGTAACTACTGAATTGATATAACAAGGGGTAACTAGGACCCTTAGAGTTGTGTGAATACTTGAATTAATACAAAAGTGAAATAAATTCGTAAAGCAAACAAGTACGGTAAATATTAGAGAGAAATATATTACGCACAAGTATGAATAATTGGGTTGTGTAAATACCTACTGTTTTATAGGATTACTTGGGTTGTGAATGCCTATTGTGTGTTTTCTTGTAATAGGAGCATAGACTCGGGAAATATTAAGTTATGAGCCAAGTGAGCGAGTACGGGGATAATGGTTGAGTGACACCAGGTTATTAAATTAATGGATGTGTTAATTAATGAAGGTAGAGTCGGAAGGTAGACTCGGAAAAGTATTAAATTAATTGATGTTGTGATTAAATAATTTAGAGTCGGATTGTAGACTCGGAAAGGGTATTAATTAATTAATGTGTAAATTAATTAAATGGGAGTCGTACCACGGACTCGGATCGGTATTAAATTAATAGGTGTGTTAATTAATTTAATTAGAGTCGGATCATAGACTCGGAGAAAAATATTATATTAATTGAGTGTGAATTAAATACATTAGAGTTGGACCACATACTCGGGGTAATGATAATTTAATAAGTGAGAAAATTAATTAAGTTGAGTCGGGCGAGAGACTCGGGAAATCTCAGGCTAGTGTTACGAATCTTTGAGTACACGGTAAAGTCGGGGTTTATAGTATATATATATGGTGTAGTGATAGTGTGTATATATATATATATATATGTGTGTGTGTGTGTGTGTGTGTGTGTGTGTGTGTGTGTATTGTGTGTGCTATTAAAAATCAGTGATTAAATAGTTACTTAATTTATATACTCTAGTGCTATCAAGGGAGGTTGCGCGATGTGGGTGAATCCCCTAGCTTGAGAAGTAGGGTGAGTATATCCCCAGGTCATAGCGCCCGGTATATGGGTGAGGGGATTATCTCACTTTCAGGGAAGGAATATGACCGCCTCCATTTCGTTTATGTTTTGGGCCAGGTCGGTGAGCGATTCCAACTTGGGTAACTAGGTTATGTGAGCACACCTAGTGAGATAGCACTTTAGAGGGAATCATCCGGCGAGGGGATACTCGGAAGGATGGATATACGTATGTTATATGTGTGGATGTTTTATTAAAGGTACGTATATAATGGTATTCAATATTATATGCGGGTAATAATACAGTGTGTGATGTATTTACTTTATATAACTTGTGACACGGTTATATGCTACTATTTAAGAAGGAATTAATTAAGTTAATTGTGAGATAACTTATAATGTTCAAGAATCATTATACTCGGGTTAGAGTAGTATGGCAAGGGGAGGTTATACCAGGACTAGTTGGACGGGGTAGTACAACTAGGTGGGGTTAAGGTAACCGTTAGGCGTGCACATTAGTGGAGGGGTGAGAATATCCGCAAGGGAGTGCGACACTAACTTATACATGAAGCGCATTCATGCATTTTAATTACTGCAGTTAATTCACTTGCTAAATATTTTCAAAAATTTTTGGGTTCTAATCCTTGCTATAAAATTATTTTCAAAACCTTTTAGGTGTCCAGCCACAGGGACGCCAGGATTGATATTCTATTCCAGGGACATGGAGCTGCGGCATATGTGGATGCTAGCAGGAATTTGGATTAGACGCATCGTTTATTCATTCCTAGAGTAGAAATAATTCATTAGTTCCAGTTTTATATAGGGCATGTCGCCCGGACTTTCAGTTCAGTTTTCATATTTGTTTTATTCCGGTGTTGAATATTTGTATTGGATTATTTCACTTTGGTGGCCGATGGTTTATTCGACAAGTTGTGTAATTAATTATTCAGTTGAGTTTTATTCAGTTGTGTGAATGGTTTATATTTATTTTCGCATGTACTGTTTTGTTTAATTAAAAAGTTAAAATTTGGCACCAGCTTTTGGAATACTAGGTGGTTAGTATGTTTTAAAAAGTTTTCGACAGTGATGCTAAGGATGAACCAACTGGGATTCCTGTTTTAATTTGGTATAGGACTGATCACCCGGTATTTTATTAGGCGGGGTGTCACAGATGGTATCAGAACATCAGGTTCTAGTATCCTTAGGATTTGTGCGGCTTTTCACATTTCGGCTTAGCAATCTTTGATATAAAGCCCTATTATAGGATTGTTGTATTCTCATACGTATGCGCATTTACGTTCTTCTGCCAATTACTTTTATTTGAGGGTGAACTCATACGATTCGATTTTCATTTCAGGATGCCTCCCAGGAAAGAGCGAGAAGCTAGGGCAACAGGAAGAGATGAGACTAGGAAGACTCATCAGGAGCCAGAGTTACTGCAGCAACTGCCAGAGATGATTTCGGCAGCGCGGGTAACTGAATTGGTGGCGCAGGCAGTTGAAGCGACGATGGTCACAATGAAAAGGTACTTTTCACGAGATCAGCTACAAGTGTTAGTGGCCCCAGATGTTCAAGCTCAAGCGGGGCCGTCGGGGTGGCAGCAAGTACGAGAGGTCTTTCAAAAGGGCCATCCACCAGAGTTTCAAGGGGGTTCAGATGTGGTACTGGCATGTCAGTGGAAGAGAGATATTCAGTGTCACCTATGCATGGTAGATTGCAATGAGGTGCAGAATCAAATGCTAGCCACTTTTCGTTTAGTGGGAGCGGCGCTACAGTGGTGGGAGTCGATCACCACAGTTGAGGAAAGGGATACAGTAACTATTGCCGAGTTTTGGGTGCGATTCAACCGCAAGTATTTTCCGCCAGCAGTTGAGACTGAAATGAGGAGGAAATTTAGAGAGGTAAAATAAGGGGACCGTTCAGTGGCCGATTACGAGGAAGAGTTCACTCGTTTGGCAAATTTTGTACCAGGTGAGGTAAGCGACGAAGAAAGAAAGAAATCAAAGTTCATGGATGGGTTAGTATGGAGGATCAGGCAACATTTGATTGGTAATCCCGCATTAGTAGCTTATACGGATGTCGTAAATGCAGTACTCTTAGGAACATCGCTTCCACATGAAAGGATGCAAGGGGGGAGGGGAAACCAGTCAGTCGGATAAAGCGAAAGGGAAAAGTACTAGTGAAGTATCTGAGAAGCAGACACGGGGACATCGGGGGCAGGATTTTCGACAGGGGAATCAGGTCAAGCGATTTAGGTCTGGAGGCTATCGACAGGATGGCCAGGGCTTCCGACAAGGCCAACAAGGAAGGGATCAGTGGCAGGGTGAATTTATTAGGAGGTGTTTCGTTTGTGGGGAAGTGGGACACGTGAAGAGAAATTGTCCTCAGCGAGGAATGGGTCAACTACAGGATGAGGTCCTAGATATGCAGCCACTACAACAAGTCATGGGTGCGTTCGGGCAGGGGGAAGCTGCTCCGGAACTCGAGGATCAGCCATTGTAGCTGGAGTATGGAGGTAATTGTCTTTTATCTTATGGGCATGGGGTATGTTTTGAGTGACTGGAGGGTGTCACAATATAAGGAATTTTTTCACTAGAGTTCGCGGGTAAGTTGAATTTAGTGGGTGCGCTGGATGTAGTAGCCATAATATGTAAATAAAATCTTTGTGGGGTAGCGAAATTCTTTGGTGTTATCCACGGGAGAGTGGAGGTGTACACCGAGAAAAGGTTTTAATTATGGGAAGAGTTACTACTTTCGAGAATTATGGGAGTAGGGTTGATAATATTTCCTAAATATAGGCTGGATAGCAATGGAATTGAACTATTGTGGATAGTGGGGTTAAGTTTTGGTGTTCACGACACCAGGGTATGTTTGGTACTAGGTATCACCTGAGAGGGTATTTAGCTTATGTAAATGTGTGTATATATGTTATATTGTGTGGTGCGATGGACACCAAGTGAGGTCTTGTGTTCTCACATTTTATCCCGGTAAGTAGGGGTGATTACTAAAGTGAATCAGGGTGGTTAGATTTATGTTCGAGCAAAGAGAGATAGCTCGGGGTGTATTTTGCGCAAGAACTAGAGATAGTAAGGGCGCGGTATTTTATGTTGTCTTTGGTAGCATAAGGGTAGGAGTATATACTTTTGTGTTAAAAGACAAGTATTTTGGGGTACGTGCTATGGACTGAGGGTCTAATGGATCTCAACGATCGACAATGTTAGGTAGTAGTGTATCGGGGGGTTCCTTGTTTGGATTTTGCTTTGCGAGACGTCCCACGCATGAAACTTAGCGCGACGTTGGAAAGTGGGGAGATGTTTGGTCGTTAGTCCATGGGTTGGGTACCCCGAGCAGTAGATATATATATATATGTGTGTGTGTGTGTGTGTGTGATATGACTACGGGTTCGAAGTTATATTACGGATTACGACTAGCATAGTCGGGTAATTTTCGTGCGGTAAAGTACGGGGATAGGGTGTATGGGCACCCGAATTAATTAAGGCAACTTTTGTGCGGTCAAGCACAGGTAAGGGTGTATGGGCGCCCTGGTTAATTAAAATGCGTAATTGTGTAACTTATAGTTAGAAGCGGGAGAGATAGATATAGCGAGCCAGGAGGCACATAACTATAGAGTGAGATTTGAAGCTTGGAGCACTAGGCTTATCTTAATTTCGGGGAAGAAATTTCTTTGTAAGGGGGGGGAGTATGTAACGCCCCGTAATTTTGAGGATTTAATATTTATTTATTTTGGGAGTTATAAATATTTAAATTGGAGAAACTTAAATTCATGAGTTGGAGAATTGATTTGAGTGAGCCGAATTATTTATAATTGGGGACTTTAAGTTTAATTGTCCGAATTAATGTGTGCCGCATTTTGAGGTCGAAATTTGGATATGTCAAAAAGTATTTTGAATGGCAATTTTGAGTGCGCGGTTGAGTCCGGATGGGTCGAGATAGTCAGAAAAGAGTACCCGGGAGTAGTAATTGGGTCTCGGGATATTTTTGGGCATAGCCCGGCCCACACGGGGTGAGTTGGGCCTTTTTAATTAGGCCCACATGGCCAAAAATGGGATTTAGTGTTTCTAACCTAATTGAGGGACTAGGAACGGCAGATAGTAAATTCTAAGCCTAGGGTTTGGGAGAGGATTAGAGGAAGCTAATCAAGAAGTCAATTGGGGGATCTTTTGGAGCCAAATTAAGGAGCTAATTTGGGGTGTTATTCATCAACCATTCTCTACACCAACGGATCAGACCCTACGAACAATTCCAGACAAGTGGTTAACTTACTGTAATGTGTAAATGGTGATATCCAATTCATATTTTAGTGATGTGTAAACTAAAATTCGTTTTGGGGATAAATGGGTACAAAATGGCGTTTTGTTAATGGAATACTTGGTTGCGATTCAAAGTAAGAAATAGGTGTATTATATATCCCTAAGTTAAGATAAAATAAAATTTGAATATATTTGATGATTAACATGGAATCTTTATGAGTTATTGGATGAAGAACATGAATCTTGAATGACTTAGAGTTTAATTGATGAACACAAGATATCAATCTGCCAGAATTTTTGACACAACTTTAAACGTATGTAATTTGAGTTGTACTTCGAATTAGAGTGTGAACCATACATGCCTGGAAAGTTATTTCTCTTATCTATCCAATGAACTTGGAATCAGGTCAATCGGAGTTCGGTAGAGGGAGTAATCGACATTTTACTACAGGGTGTTTGATTTGTCAACATAGTAATCTGCCAAAAATTTTACGTGACTTTAAACGTGTTCGATTTGAATTTTAGTTCCAATTAGAGTGTGAACCATACATTACTGGAAAGGATTTCTCTTAGCTATCCAATGAACATGGATTCAGGTCAATCGGAGTTCTGTAGAGGGATAAATCGAAAGTTTACTAGAGGGTGTTTAATCTCCCAGAAAATTTGGGATTTTTCTTTTTAAGCCTCAAATGTCTAAAATTTTATCGGGGAAGTGTTTGGGACCTTGATGAAATATATTGATGGAATAATGATATGGCAATAGGTCTATGATTGAGTGTTGAACTTTAATTTTGTGAGAGAGTTAAAGTGGACATTCATAGGCTTGATTGTGACGTACTCTAATTCGAGATGATAAGAATATAATTACAGAAAAACATGAGCGAGCTTAAATTCGTTAGGTCATTGGGTTAACAAGGGTAACTACTGAATTGATATAACAAGGGGTAACTAGGACCCTTAGAGTTATTTGAATACTTGAATTAATATGAAAGTGAAATAAATTCGTAAAGCAAACAAGTAAGGTGAATATTAGAGAGAAATATATTACGTACAAGTATGAATAACTGGGTTGTGTAAATGCCTACTGTTTTATAGGATTACTTGGGTTGTGAATGCCCATTGTGTGTTTCCTTATGATAGGAGCATAGACTCGGGAAATATTAAGTTATGATCCAAGTGAGCGAGTACGGGGATAATGGTTGAGTGACAGCAAGTTATTAAATTAATGGATGTGTTAATTAATGAAGGTAGAGTCGGAAGGTAGACTCGGAAAAGTATTAAATTAATTGATGTTGTGATTAAATAATTTAGAGTCGGATTGTAGACTCGGGAAGGGTATTAATTAATTAATGTGTAAATTAATTAAATGGGAGTCGTACCACAGACTCGGATCGGTATTAAATTAATAGGTGTGTTAATTAATTTAATTAGAGTCGGACCATAGACTCGGAGAAAAATATTATATTAATTGAGTGTGAATTAAATATATTAGAGTTGGACCACAGACTCGGGGTAATGATAATTTAATAAGTGAGAAAATTAATTAAGTTGAGTCGGGAGAGAGACTCGGGAAATTTCAGTCTAGTGTTACGAATCTTTGAGTACACGGTAAAGTCGGGGTTTATAGTATATATATATGGTGTAGTGATAGTGTATATATATATATGTGTGTGTGTGTGTGTGTGTGTGTGTGTGTGTGTGTGTGTGTGTGTGTGTGTGTGTGTATTGTGTGTGCTATTAAAAATCAGTGATTAAATAGTTACTTAATTTATATACTCTAGTGCTATCAAGGGAGGTTGCGCGATGTGGGTGAATCCCCTAGCTTGATAAGTAGGGTGAGTATATCCCCAGGTCATAGCGTCCGGTATATGGGTGAGGGGATTATCTCACTTTCAGGGAAGGAATATGACCGCCTCCATTTCGTTTATGTTTTGGTCCAGGTCGGTGAGCGATTCCAACTTGGGTAACTAGGTTATGTGAGCACACCTAGTGAGATAGCACTTTAGAGGGAATCATCCGGTGAGGGGATACTCGGAGGGATGGATATACGTATGTTATATGTGTAGATGTTTTATTAAAGGTACGTATATAATGGTATTCAATATTATATGCGGGTAATAATACAGTGTGTGATGTATTTACTTTATATAACTTGTGACACGGTTATATGCTACTATTTAAGAAGGAATTAATTAAGTTAATTGTGAGATAACTTATAATATTCAAGAATCATTATACTCGGGTTAGAGTAGTATGGCAAGGGGAGGTTATACCAAGACTAGTTGGACGGGGTAGTACAAGTAGGTGGGGTTAAGGTAACCATTAAGTGTGCACATTAGTGGAGGGGTGAGAATGTCAACAAGGGAGTGCGACACTAACTTATATATGAAGCGCATTCATTCATTTTAATTAGTGCAGTTAATTCACTTGCTAAATATTTTCAAAATGTTTTGGGTTCTAACCCTTGCTATAAAACTATTTTCAAAACTTTTAGGTGTCCAGCCACAGGGACGCCAGGATTGATATTCTATTCCAGGGACATGGAGCTGCGGCATATGTGGATGCTAGCAGGAATTTGGATTAGACGCATCGCTTATTCATTCCTAGAGTAGTAATCATTCTTTAGTTCCAGTTTTATTTAGGGCATTTTGCCCATACTTTCAGTTCAGTTTTCAGATTTGTTTTATTCTGGTGTTGAATATTTGTATTGGATTATTTCACTTTGGTGGCCGATGGTTTATTCGACAAGTTGTGTAATTAATTATTCAGTTGAGTTTTATTCAGTTGTGTGAATGGTTTATATTTATTTCTGCATCCACTGTTTTGGTTAATTTAACCGTTAGGTGTGCACATTAGTGGAGGGGTGAGAATTTCCACAAGGGAGTGCGACACTAACTTATATATGAAGCGCATTCATGCATTTTAATTACTGCAGTTAATTCACTTGCTAAATATTTTCAAAATATTTTGGGTTCTAAACCTTGCTATAAAACTATTTTCAAAACCTTTTAGGTGTCCATCCACAGGGACGCCAGGATTGATATTCTATTCCAGGGACATAAAGCTGCGGCATATGTGGATGCTAGCAGGAATTTGGATTAGACGCATCGCTTATTCATTCCTAGAGTAGGGATCATTCATTAGTTCCAGTTTTATTTAGGGCATGTCGCCCAGACTTTCAGTTCAGTTTTCAGATTTGTTTTATTCCGGTGTTGAATATTTGTATTGGATTATTTCACTTTGGTGGCCGATGGTTTATTCGACAAGTTGTGTAATTAATTATTCAGTTGAGTTTTATTTAGTTGTGTGAATGGTTTATATTTATTTTCGCATGTACTGTTTTGTTTATTTAAAAAGTTAAATTTGGCACCAGCTTTTGGAATACTAGGTGGTTAGTATGTTTTAAAAAGTTTTCGACAGTGATGCTGAGGATGAACCAACTGGGATTCCTGTTTTAATTTGGTATAGGACTGATCACACGGTATTTTATTAGGCGGGGTGTCACACCATAGTGTTCGATATCCCAGGGCAGGAAATATTTTTAGTGGCGATGCCCCTTCCTGAAGGAGGATCAGGCACTCATTTATATTACCTTGAGGAGGAGACCTCACAGGAGGTCGTGATCCCGATATGCTCGATTCTGGTGGTGAGGGACTTTGAGGACGTATTTTAGGACATACTGTGTTACCACCCAGTCGGGAGATTGAGTTCGTCATTGACCTAGCACCGGGTACTAGTTCGATAGCCCAAGTGCCTTATCGCAGAGCCCCTTTGGAGATGCGTGAATTGAGGGAACAGATTCAATAACTCTTGGGTCAGGGGTTTATTCGGCGGAGACATATCCATGGGGTGATCCCGTGTTATTTGTGAAGAAGAGAGAGGGCTCACTCCGTTTATGTGTTAATTATCGGGAGTTGAATAAGGTCACGATCCGAAACAAGATTGATGATTTGTTTGACCAGTTGCGAGGGTTAGCATTCTTCTCCAAAATTTATCTACGATCGGGGTACCATCAATTGAGGATTCGAGAGGAAGACGTACCAAAAACTGCTTTTCTATCACGATATGTTGTTATGAGTTTCGAGTGATACCATTCGAGCTCACCAATGCACCGACGGTATTCATGGACCTTATGAATCGGGTTTTTAGATATTTTCTCGATCAGTTTGTAATAGTGTTCATAGACGACATTTTAGCCTATTCACTCACGAAGGAGGAGCATGTCGAGCATCTATGTATGGTCTTGCAGACGTTGCGGTATCACCAGCTATACGCCAAGTATGAGAAACATGGGTTTGGGCTTCGAGAAGTGCACTTCTTGGGCCATATTGTGTCGGAGCAGGGGATTTTTGTGGACCCAATAAAGGTGTCAGTGGTGAGGAAGTGGGGTCATCCCATGACACAACCTGAGATCAAGAGCTTTTTGGGGTTAGCTGGGTATTATCTTCATTTCATCAGAGGGTTGTCCAAGATAGCAGGGCCGTTGAGTAATTTGACTCGAAAAGTGGTACCCTTTGTATGGAGCGATCAGTGTCAGTTGGAGTTCGACGAGTTGAAGGACAAGCTAACATCGGCCCCCGTTTTGGCATTATCGAAAGCAGGGGTGGATTATCGGGTTTATACTAATGTGTCCTTAGAGGGACTAGGGGGTGTGTTTCAACAAGAAGAGCGGGCTATAGCTTATGCGTCCCGGAAGCTAAAACCCCACGAGAGTAATTACCCCACCCATGATTTAGAGTTGTCTGCGATTGTCTTTGCCTTATGGATTTGGAGGCATTACCTTTTAGGGGAGAGGTTCACCTTGTTCACGGACCATAAATCACTCTAATATTTTTTTACTCAAAAGGACTTGAACATGAGGCAAGGGAGGTGGTTGGAGTTCATGAAGGATTATCAGTTTGATATTCAATATCATCCTGGTAAGGCCAATATAGTTGCGGATGCATTGAGTCGACGTCCCAAGGAAGATTTGACGACAACTTGGAAGGCAAAATGGAGCCAACTTAGGCACGATGATGAGATCGCCAGGGCATGTATGGCGGTTTTAGCAGTCACACCCGAGATTGTTATACGGGTGGTACGCGCTCAGGCAGATGATCCTTTTATGCCAGGACAAGGTGAAACAGTTGCTAGCAGAGGGTACTGATTCCTACTCTATTAGCTCCGAAGGTGGGTTACGCTTTAATGGGGGGTTAGTAGTGCCAGAGGATGAAGATTTAAGACACGCCGTGTTGATCGAGGCTCATGGCTCCGAGTTTGCGGTACATCCTGATGGGGACAAAATGTACCAAGACATGAGAAGGCAATACTAGTGGACAGGGATTAAATGAGACATTACGGAGTTCGTCTCGAAGTGTGCCACGTGTCAGCTTATAAAGGTAGATCACCAGAAATCGTCGAGGATGTTGCAGCCACTTGAGATTTCGGTGTGGAAGTGGGAGAGCATCTCTATGGACTTCATTACGGGTTTACCTATTTCACAGAGAGGGAACGATGCCATATGGGTCATAGTGGAACGTTTGACCAAGGTGGCCCACTTTCTGCCTGTCCGTATGGATTTTGAGACTTTGCAGTGTGCGAGACTGTTCATCGCGGAGATAGTCAGATTGCACAGGGTCCCGATTAATATAGTGTCTAATAGGGACAAGAGCTCCAGAAGGACATGGGCATCGAGTTGAGTTTGAGTACCGCCTATCACCCTCAGACGGATTGGCAAACAGAAAGGGTGAATCAAATGCTAGAAGATATGCTATGGATGTGTATTCTTGACTTTCGGGAAGGATGGGAGCAATACCGTCCTTTGGTGGAGTTCGCGTATAAGAACTTATACCAATTTACCATAGGCATGGTCCCATTTGAGTCATTGTACGGTAGACCTTGTCGCTCACCAGTTGTTGGCTGGAGGTGGGGGACAACAAACTTTTGGGGTCGGAGATGATTCGGGATACTTTCGCGAAGATTGAGTTAATTCGGGGTGTATCCGTATAGCCCAATATAGATAAAAGATCTACGTGGATGCAAATCGAAAGCATATAGAGTTGGAGATCGGGGATCATGTGTTAGTGCGGGTATCCCCTATGAAAGGGGTGATGAGATTTGACAAAAATGGGAAGTTAACACCAAGGTATGTAGGCCTTTTTCCCATTATTGAGAAATTTGGACCGGTAGTGTACCATTTGGGTTTGCCCGATCATCTACAGTGTATCCATGATGTGTTTCATGTTGCTTTTTGAAAAAATATAAGAGTAGTCCAAGGGCATTTCGGCATGTCCCACTTGAGGAGATAGATTTGTAGCCCGATATTTCTTATGAGGAGAAGCCAGTAGCAATCTTAGATCGCAGTGAGCGCAAGTTACGATCCAAGGTAGTACCGCTTTTTCGGGTTCAGTGGTGTCATCATAGTGTCGATGAGTCCACTTGGGAGCGTGAGGAGGACATGCGAGAACAGTATCCAGAGCTATTTACTGCAGGTACGTCCGAATTTTGGGGACAAAATTCCCTTATAATGGGGAAAGTATGTAACACCTCGTAATTTTTGGGTTATTACTTTAATTAATTCATTCGATAATTAATAATTCATAAATTAATCAGAGTTAATTCATGGGAATATTTAAAAGTGAATATACTTAAATATGTTAACGGGTGAGAGTTAATTTTAGAAATTTATTTCAGATGGCGATTTTAAGTGCGCGGTTGAGTCCGGTAGGGTCGAATTAATTCGAAATGAGTGGTTATATACATATATTGGGTATTGGGGCCTAATTAGACATATGTGAGCTCCATATAGAGAGTATGGACCATTTTTATAAGGCCCATTGGTCCAAAAACGTGAATAGGATTTTAACCCCAAATGTGTAAAGGTTAGGCATCATTAAATCGCATTAGAAGACTAAAAGGGGGAAAAGGCAAAGGGAGAGCCAAAGAGAAGAGGAACTTAGGAATCTTAGAGAGATTGATTAAATTGCAACTCAACACCTCCATTCAATCCCTAGATCTTCATTTGTGAGGCAAGTAATTTAAAATGTCATTATTAAATTGCATCTATCTTTTCATATTAAAAGAGGTGGAATCTAATCGAATTCTAGGGTTTGTTCTTGAGTAAATTGGGGATCTCCTTTTAGTGAGAGTTATAAATCTGTAGAGGATTTGATAATTGATAAAATTGTGATTGTATTGGTGGAATTGTTAGGGCTAGAATTATTATAATGAAACAATGAACTTAGGATGAATTTGGAGACGTTTTACTGTAGAAACTTGTTCAGAACAGAGCTTTAAAATTCGTTAATGGCGGACTGGGTTTTAGCAGAAGAGAGGGAGAGAAGAAATACCAGTGTCGTTCGAACGACATGGTATTTCATTCGAACGAGATCCACTGTCGTTCGAACGATAGGGCTCTTCGTTCGAACCGTCTCTGATGTTGGCAAAAATTCTGCAATTCCCTTGATTCAGACCTGTTGTATTGGAAATTTATAGTTCCTGCCCTAACTGAATTATGAAATTAAGTATTGAATTAGGGTTAATTTGGGGATATTTAACCTTGAAACTTATTTGACTAAATTGCATGAAATTGGAGACGTAAGTTCATGATTTAGCATATTGTAATCTTGTTGTTTAAGTGATTAAACTTGATTGTATGAAATTGAAGGGTGGATTGAACAACTGGATTTCGGGCCGAGGGATAGAAAGTCCGGGTATACTTGAAAATGGGTTACGCCAAAACAATGCGAATTAATTAGGGTATAATTAAATAAAATGAAGTCGGACCATAGACTTGAATGTTTTAGGCTTGGGTATGGGAATAATACTCCAATAGCCTGGATTTCTATATATATGTCGATGTGTAGTATATATATATATATATATATATATATATATATATATATATATATAGGGATAGGATCACAAGTGGAGCTAAAAAGCGGACTTTTTAATGGACCTTAACAAAAAACACCTAACAACCCATTAATTTTAATTCTTTTGTTGTAATTGGTCCGCACCAGCGGCAACGAACATGCGTGTGACCCGAGACCCCCTTTCCCCCCACCCACACTCCCACCCACACCATGGTAGACCACTAGTTAAAAAAAATCCGTTGCCGCGGACCAATTACAACAAAGGAATTAAAATTAATGGGTTGTTAAGTGTTTTTTGTTAAGGTCCATTAAAAAGTTCACTTTTTAGGTCCACTTGTGATCCTCTCCCATATATATATATATATATTTGTGTGAATAATATATAAAGTAAAGCCATACCAATATTAATGCTATCATAGGAGGTTGGGCGATGTGGGTGAGTCCCCTGACTAGCGAATGCAGGGTGAGTATATTCCCTAGGCCATAGCGTCCGTATTAGAGGTGGGGCCGTTACGATATGCAGCAGACACTTCAGAGGGAACTATGGTCGCCTCCTAAGCGTCAGTGATAGCACTTATATCCGACATGTGTGTGAGTGTTGAGATATGATACGTATATGTAGTGCATAATTATATACGAGAAATTATATATATATATATATATATATATGGTGTGAAATGTATAGATAATATAACTTGTGGGAATGTTATATGAATTAAAGTGAGAATTGATGCTTCATGAAAGTTAATGTGAATAGTAACTCATAAAGAAATGTACTATACTCGCTTGGGGTGTAATAGTGGGATAATTAGTATAGTACTTTTGGGATAAGGCTAGTTACGGGGAGAGTGGTTAGGTGTATTGTGTATAATTCGTCAGGCATGCACTTTAGTTGAGGGGTGAGGTAAACTAAAGGGAGCGCGCGACACTAATTTAAATATGGAGAGCATTTGCATATTTATTTCTTGAATTCAAATTCACTTGCTAAATATTTTTAAATATTTTGGGTTATAACTCTTGCTATAAAATATTTTCAAAAACCTTTTAGGTGTCCTACCACAGGGGCGCCAGGCCTGATTCCTTCCTACAGGGTGCGTGGCTGCAGCTTATGTGGAGTGATGCGGGTTCTTTGTATAGACGCATGTTTCATTTTATCTCAAGATAGGGACTTGTTCGGTTGTACTTTTATATTCAGTCTTGGCATGTATCAGTACTCTTTTATACTTGCACTTTGTGGATGGCTTGTAGTCGATGTTGTTCCCTTGTACTTACTTTGTGCCATGTTTAGTTTCTTTCTTGTATTTGTTTATTCGTTTTCCTAGTATATTGGTTGGGTTAGATTAATGAAGATAAAATTTAGCATCATCTTAATGAAAGACCAGGTGGTTAGTAATTAATGATTTAATGACAGTGATGCTAAGAATGAACCAGATGACATTCCTATTTAATTTGATATAGGACTGATCACCCGGTATTTTATTAGGCGGGGTGTCACACCACTCTCTCCCAATATTTTTTTAGGAGGAGTATACACATAAATAACTAATTTTATGGTGTATGATGGGGTATTTAGGACGTATATTGGGGGTGAAATATAAGAAAAATATAATTTGGAGTGCATTTCATATATTGGGACCTTATTAGCCCGCTTTGAGGCCACCTTTGGAGGTAGGGGAGCTTCTTTTCTACACTAACCTTGCACCCTTTAGGACTACCAATATGTAGGAGAGTTATCTTACTTTGTTATTTTGCATGATAAGAATGCATTTATGTAGTTTCATGTGTGAATAAATATATTTATAAATGTGGACATTTTTAAACAAGCATTATATATATAAAAAGGGTTTAGATGTGCATTACACATATATCATTAAGGGTGTTAATTGTTTTACACATTTGGTTTAAATGGGTATTATTTTCTATCAAGAATAGAAATATGAAATTAAGGGTTGTTTTTAAATAATATTCTGAAAATATTATTTAACTCTAGATTTTAAATAAATTATTATTTGGGGCCAGATGTTGTTATAAATTGTTTTTATATCCCTAAACTTTATAAAAAATGTTTTGACTCTAAACTCTTAAGAAATTATAGTTTGGAATGTGTTATTTTGGCACTAGAAAGATATTTTGGTGATATTTACAAGAGAACCCCTAAGCTTTTAATAATTGTAAAATGGCCTCCAAAATTTGGGAAAAATTATGGAACAACCCTCAAACTTATGTAGAATCGCAAATTGACCATTGGACGTTCAAATAATGTGAAACAGCTCTGAATTTTGGTAAAATAACAAAAATTCCTTAAATTTGTAGTTTTAGGAATCAATCCATAATATGTATATAAATGGTTTTGGACTTTAACTTCATGAAGAAATTATAAAGTAACCTTGACACTATAGAAAATAACAAAATGAATCATAAATGTTATGTTAAATGAATTTAACTCTAAAAATGTTCAAAGGGTGAACATATATGTTTAAGTACACAAGGGGAATACAATTATAAATTACGCATAAGTAATTTTGCGTGGTTTAGCCGTTGACCGGGTATAAAATATTAAAATATAAAAAAAAGAACTTTTAAAAAGGTGTAAGAACTTTTAAAAAGGTGTTTAGAAGTAATAAATATGATGTTTGTCGGTATTTTGTTAAATACGTCCTACGTCGATTATTTTTTAAATTACGACATAAGACGGGTATTTGTTAAAAATAACGGTTTGAATGTAAGAAAATGAAAATAATAAAAAGTAAAGGAGATTTCACAATGGAGTGACGATTGTAAATTTAAAAAGGGCTCGGAGCCTTAGTGTGTGGTTTCGACTTTTTTTTATGAATCTCTAGATTGGGAAGGATGCAACTAGAGAATTATATTATTAGGAAAAAATGAAGAATCCCACGAGAGTTAAAAAAACTATCCCAATAGTTTAGCAAGTATTTAAAATATATGACATGGCTGGGCACATGTAATATATATATATATATATATACAAGAGGAAGAAAAGATAACAGAAAACGGGTCAGAGCCCGAGTTTAAAAAAAATTTAAAATAGTTTAGCAAGTATTTAAAATGCTTACTAGTTGATATTACATACATGTTAATACCTCGACACTCACTTGAGAATTCTCACCTCTCAACTAGAGTGCACGCCTAGTGTACTACCGAATTAACCTAGTTAAATCTAACCCAGTTAACTATTCTAACCAAACCTTCAATCACCAAGCCTAATCCAAGTGATCGCCTAGCCATAAATCAATCTGATGACCCTTTTATTAGGAATATTTTAAGCTAGTTATGTCATCTCAATACAAACTTAAGTTCTCAACTACTTAATTAATTTAATATTGATTATTCAATTTTATCTACTTACAAGCACAGTAGATTAATCACGGGTACATATATTTATCACTCATAATATGTACTAATAAGGCACCCCACTTAAATCTATGGTGTCGGCATACTTTGCTGTCAAATCCCCGTATCTCTCGTAAAAAAAGGGAAATACTAGTTCGGAATTACTCTCGAACTGTATTTAACACAAAACACACATATTGGAGGCGAATCATAGTTCCAAGTCACTAAGAGGTCAGCACATACCCTCGCGTCTCTTAGGACCATCTGACTATCACTCTTGGATAGCCTGTACCAAGGATGTTATGTTCTAGGGTACAAGTCAGTATCCCCTATAAAGGTCCAATCGAGATAAGACTGTCCTGGCACAAAACCTCCGTGATAGCAAGTAGCGTGGGTATGATTACAGACAAATATACCATATTATGTATATATATATATATGTGTGTGTGTGTGTGTGTGTGTGTGTGTGTGTGTGTGTGTGTGTGTGGCACCCATATATATATTCACATAATTCAGCTAGGTACGCCCACGACCCATAATATGTTCTAGTTATGCATAGCATATAACGCTCGAGTTCTACGTATAATTAAATTATTCTTTTTATTCTCTCAATTACTGTAAATCCATAAGTACTTCTCGACTCTCGAAATGTATCCTATTGATAAATGTAAAATCAGTAGGTGTACCCTCACTACCCTACTCGTCTAAGTCTTTCTTAATTCTTACAAGACCTACTTTAACGTACGCATGATTTCTCACTCAATTTATATCCCCGAAACCCCACGTTTAAATCTCACATAAACTAATCTTACCCGGACCCTACTTATACCTTACTGGTCCCTCTCATGTCCCGTTATGATATTTAAATTATGTCCAAAGGTCCTTACACATTTGGAATTGGATTAACATAAAAAGGGGAAAAAGTTTTAGTTTCCTGGAGGAGTCGATCGATCGATGAAAAGGGGACGATCGGTCGATCCATTCGATCCACCGGTATTCTTGAGTCTATTGATTGATCAAGCTGGTGTTGGCGCAGTTTCTGCAATTCTAGCCTACGGGTTTCATCCAATATAAATCCTCAATCCTCCATTAACATGTCCCAAACTCCCAACCAAACATCATAAACATTATATAACCCAATATAGAAGATTTCTAACGTAAAACATTCACAAATTCATCAAGAATCATCATCAAAGGGGGTTAATTCAAGAAATTATCATTTAACCCTAGTCCATCCCATTTTCTCAAGAATTCATTTAATTTCCAGATTTCTATCTCTATTGGGCATCAATTTCATGGATAATATTATACATATGACAGATATCCATCCTAACATCGTTTCTACTCCAAATTTGCAATAAAAATCTCCCAACCAACATTTTATTTTCATGAAGACATAAGAGAATAAATTCCTACACTAGCATGGATGTGTTATCAACTAAAGAACGACAAGTTAGATACTTACCCGGAAATCAATGTTTGGTCCGACGGATTTGAGTGGTATAGGAACGTTTCCCTTCTCACGATTTGTGCGTTGGTGGTGGAATTGATGAAAGTGGTGTAGGGTTGGTGGCTCTCCTCCTTAGAAGCCTTCTCTCTTCTCTCTTCCTTAGCCTTTCTACAACTCCAAGGTTTCTAACCCTCGAGGACACTAACTCTCCTCAGATATAACACTCCAATTTTCGTCCATAATTAAGGCCTAAAATGGGTAATTACCAAAATGCCCTCCTGGGTTACCGGTTAGGCCTAAAAACGTTCCGAGACCCAAACTAAACCCCCGATTACACTTTTTTGACTATCTCGACCCTTTCGAACACTTTGGCACACTCAAAATGATCATACGGGTGGCTTATAATTAATTCACTTTTTATTCCACTAGTCCCAACACGACACATGCACGTCCCGACTAAATTTCTGTAATTGTCGTATTATTCACTCGCGAAAATCTTAATAAATTCAATCTCATATTACTTTAATCATCTAGTAATATTCAACATAATTCTTACCAATAATTACGAACTCTCGTCATGCTAGTAAATATTTATTTTAAAATTCGAATTTATATTAAATTAATTTATCTTAATTTAATTTAATTAATCCCATAATTAAATGCCATAAAAATATGGGGTATTCATACTTCCCCCCTAATAACGGAATTTCATCCCAAATTTTGGAATTTTTTTTAAGCATACCTGGTAAAAACAATTCCGGATACTTTTCGCGTAAATCTGGCTCGCGCTTCCAAGTGGACTCCTCTACATTATGATGCTCCCACTTAACCCGTACAAGTGGGACTACCTTCGACGTCAAATTCCTCTCGCTATGGTCTAGTATAGTTACTGGTCTCTCCTCATAAGAACTGTCGGGCTGCAAATCAATCTCATCTATAATAATATGAGTATGGGCCAAATCATCCTGAAGATACCGGCTTAACGACAAAATGTGGAATAAATCATGAATAGGGTTCAAGTACTCCGGAAACCCAAGTTTGTATGCCACTGGTCCAATCCTCTCGATGATGGGAAATGTTCCTACGTACCTCGGAGCCAATTTCCCTTTCTTCCTGAACCTCATTACTCCCTTCATAGGAGACACTCGCAGTAGTACTTGGTCTCCCATGCCAAACTCCCTGAAAGATCGCGTTGCATCGACGTAGCTTTTCTGCCTATCCTGAGCTATCCGAATGCAACTCCTGATCAACTCAATCCTGGCTGACGTCTCATGAATTACCTCTGGCCCAAGTAGCTTGTTGTCCCCCACCTCTAGCCAACAAGTGGGAGAACGTCAAGGTCTTCCATACAACGCCTCAAAAGGTGCCATACCAATTGTAAATTGGTAGGAGTTATTATAAGCGAACTCTACCAGAGGAACGTACCGCTCCCATCCTCCTCCAAAATCAAGGACACACATGCGTAGCATATCCTCCAGCATCGGATTAGTATGCTCAGTTTTTCCATCTGTCTGGGGGTGATATGTCGTACTCAATCGCAGCTCAGTACCAATGGCCACCTGAGTACTCTCTGATAAGCACCCAAAAGTGTATATTTTATACCCCGAATAGACGTATTTTAGTTGCTAACTCTCAATAATTTGGGTCTTATGCGCTTTATTGTGTATTTTGTAGGTCGAATGCACGTTGCGGTGTTCAAACGCGTATTTCAAGGCAATTGTGCGAATTATGGAGCTAATTACCAATCCTGTAACCCTAGTCAACCCTAGCCTACCCTAACCTTGTCTAAACTCTGTCCCGATCCGTGTGTGTTTGATTTGTTCCCTTTCGTATTTTTTATTATTTAGATTTTTAGTTGAGTTGTTTTTATTTTTAGGGTTTATTTTAAATTTATTTAGAATTTTCTAGGATTCATCTCCCATTTTTATATTTTATTTTATTTTGATTTTTATTAGTTTTTAGTTTTTATTAGGATTGATTTTTTTAGGATTTCAATTATTTTTTTAGTTTTATTTGATTTTACATTTATTTAGGATTTTAGTTTTAGTTTTATTGGAATTTAATTTTAATTTTATTTTTATTTCTTTTTAGTTTCATTTTTAATTGAGTCTTTATTTTATTTTTAGAGTAGGATTTTATTTTTAATTTTTAATTAGTTAGTATTATATTTTTTTTAGGTGTCCAAATTAAATACACAGACACATCACCCATAACCCCTACCCCTAAATCCACTCACACCCACTTATCTACACACTATCCTACACACAAAATAAACCTTCACCCACACTCAAATTCCCCTACACCTCACCCACACACAACCCTTCTCCATCATCATCCTCAACCTCACCCACTTCTCTCTCTCATCTCTCTTCCACCTCCATAACCACCAACACAACTCAAAACTTCTCTTTACTCTCTCACCTCACCCCCTTTCCAAACCTTAATCCACTGCCATGGTCTTAACCTTCCGGACCCATCTCCCATTAACCGTACCTAAACCCAATACCTTCGGCCAGCCAACCACCTGCGACCGGAATCCCGTTGACCCAAATCTGAACCCGAACAACCTCCATCCCATTTTCGGCAACAAACCCTAACCCAACATCCCAAAACATCTTACCCGCCTGAACCCCATTGCGCCATGTCTGACCCAACTCAGCAACCTTGACCAATCCAAGCCATGGACCCATTTCATTCACAAAGCTACACGATTTATCCTCCTGCCAAAACACAACAAACCAAAATGCCCACATGTTTTTTCTTGCCACTTAAAACCATTTTACCCAAATAGCCCCAACTACCACTTCTACCCCAATTGCCCAAAATACCCCTCAAACCAGATCTGATTTTATCCTCACCACCACACTTTCGACATGATCTCACCTCTTACCCATGCGCATGTGTGAATAATTCCCTAGATACCCTCACCCAAATACCTTCCATACCCCATACACCCTTGTCTTCTCGTTTTTACCCCCATGCTCCATGCCTACTATTTAAGGATAGAAGACCCCAATTTGAAGAAAGGCTTTAGAATAAGAATTATTAGAGAGAATTGTAGAGAGAGAAACACCTTTTTTTAAGTTTAGTTTTTTTTAGGTTAGAATTTATTTTTATTTTACTTTTTTTTTAGATTAGTGCGAAAAATAAATTAGTGAGAATCCATTTTTTAGTGTAATTATTGATGTAGTTTTGGTTTGATCACACAAATTGGAGGGATGTAAATTACAAATTCAAGGATTGGAGTTCAATTTCACTCAAAGAGATTTGATTTGATTGTTCTTCTCTTCTACTTTATTTTATTAGCCTTTGATTATTTGATTATCATGTTTTATATTATGTTAGGTTAAATCCCCTTTCAAGGGGTGGGGTGAACCTTTATTTGATGTTATTTTGATTTAATTAGTTTGATTACTTGAAAATTCCCTTTGAATATTAATTTTGATCCCTCACCCTTAAATTTACGCCTCGAGAGAGGGTAAATGATTTTCGAGAGAAAATCGAAATTCTAGTTATAATACACATTTTAGATTCGAACTAGAGATAGGAGTTTCTTAAGTGGGGAATTATTACTTGAATTTCAACTCTAAATTTAATTTCTAAGATTTACATGAATTTTAATCGATCGATCCTAGCGGGTGATTAATTAAAAGGAGTGTAGATCTATTTTTCTAGAGTTGTTGGGTATTAAACTTAATATTCTAAAAGATTACTATTAAAATTACATTTGCAACGAGAGTTGAGTTGTAAGTTTGATATTAATTTGGGAGAATTCAATTAATTAACTTAATTAATTAGAATAGCTAAAATTTGTGGTGTAATCTCACTCCTTGATTATTCTCGTATTTATTTACCTCATTTATCTCTTATTTTAGTGTTAGGCTTTATTTTTCATTTTAGTCCCTTTTTAGTTTGTAATTTGATTTTCCATATAGTTTAGTCTTATTTCACCTCACCTCACCTAATTGTTTTAATATTTGAAAAAAACTAAAAAAAAAATAGAAAAAGTAAAAGGCCAAAAAGAAAATAAAAATTCAATTACAATTGAGTTTGTCTCTAGCTTACCCCCTTGATGTGGATTGATACCCTTACTTAACTCTACACTTGAGTTTGTTATATTTTGTAGGTATTTTGAGGTTTTGACTAACTTGGCTTTCAACAACGACGACGCGCAAAAAGTAAAGTTATCACTCTCCCAGAAGCGTGACACAAAAATCTTGGGTTGGTAGGAATCCCGGGGCCGACTGAGATAGGCGTGATCTCCCCCCGGTCGACTCAAATTTTTCGGCACCCCACGGCGTAAAAATCGTGGGAGGTACATCTCCTGAACACTAGCGCCTCTCATGTTAGCGAGTCAATTATTTTGTGTGTTTTGTGTGCTCTTATGTGATTTTATTCTCGCATTTATTTTCGAATGGTGTGATGAATTAATTGACTAAGACCTACACCTGGTCACTCACGAGAAGGGATTTCATCACCCGACTCACTCGCTTACCATTGTGTGCTACCCTAGCCATCATTAAATTTAAAATCAACCAACTAGGTAGCCCACTAGGAGAATATTTTTGCAAAGGCGATCACTCAGAAAATTCCGTGAATTTTTATCGCCCGTGGACTTAATTAAAATTTGACTACCCCTTTCACTAAATTTAAAGATAAAAATTGGCTATGTGCTAGTTAGGAATTTTTCTTGACTTGTGTGTGTGTCCAATTCATTTTTCTCTAGTCGAATTTTAGTGAGTTCGTCCATTCAAAAGTCCATATTTTTTCCCACCTTTTCTTCCAAAAAATCCAAAAATATTTTCTTTCATTTTTGTAAAAAAAATCCAAAAATATTTTCTTTCTTTCATTTTAGAAAAATCCAAAAATATTTTCGTTCCTTTATTTTTCACAAAACTCCAAAAATATTTTCTTCCATTATTTTTAGAAAAATCCAAAAATATTTTCGTTCCTTTTGAAAAAAATTTAAAACACTCCAAAAAAATATTTCACTCCACATGGTCGAAGAACGTCCCTTATGGGACTACCTTGGTCATTTTTCATTGTCACGCAACACGTGTGAGAGTGATCTCGAGCCCTCTCTTTATGATATCCTTAGTGGTTTTACCTCTCTCCCGAGTATCGTTGATACTCTTGACCCGTCCATGCACGCACCTCATTTTCCATCACTCTCAGTGTCAAGTGTCGACGTGTTATGTACCTTGTCGTGCACCCATTGCTTCTATGCTGATCACTTGTCCCATGAGTGTCCGTACTTATCCTATCCCTACGAACTCACCATGGAACATGTGTATCCATATGACACTGTTTCGGAACCAACCTCGTCCTACTATCCCGATACTCCCAATCACGAGTGGTGTGAGTACTCGAGCTATTCGTGGAGGCCTGATCACCCTTCCACGCAATATGAATCTCAACCCGATGTTGTGGATCCTCACACGTTCAAACAGTCGTCATGGCAACCTTGTGCACCCATTCACGATCAGTACCCTCACTATGCACCCACTGAGTATTAACCATTTGTCCATCACGAAAGCGATCCTTTCGTGTATGATGAACTTGGGCCCCCTCCACACACTTCATTTGAGTATTCTTCGTACACTCATGCTAGTAGCAAGTTGTGTCCACCTCCACCACCGCCACCACCCATCAATCCACCACAATCTTCCACCTCCGCTCTCGAGGCACTCTTGCAACAATTTATCATCGAGCAAGAGCAAGCCACTCAAATTCAAACTCAAGCTCTCCAAAGGCTTGAACAACGATTAAATGAATTTGAGTGTGTGAGAGAGTCGGACATTCCCATGGATCCACCCATCGTTGTAACCGAGTGTGATGATGATGTGTACTCTTGTGACACGAATTTTGAGTGTGACCAACCCTACCACCCCGAGAATCTCAAAGTTGAGACCATTCCATTGTCCGAGCCCCAAGTCGACAATTGTGTTGACTTACCTTTCATTAGTGAGACTGATCCAACCCCACCATGTCCAAATGAACCCACACATGAGGTTAACCTTCCCTTTCCCGTTGAATCCAAAATACTGCCCGAGTCTACACCTATCGAGCTTCACCCTTGTGTTCTCGAGGAACCAATTTATCGTAGGTTAGCTCCGGCTACGAGAGCTCACTATTTTTTCGAGATAAAATCCGTGATAGTTTCTACCTCTCCGGATATGGATCATCTTCCACCATGCTTGACTCAATTTGAGTCATATATTAATATTGATTCTTCTCTCTTGGATTTGGATGCCTCGTCTTACCCACCCACCACATTCACCGATGCTACTCTTATGGAGAAGTTGACCACTCCATCTTTATATACCACACTTCCTCCTGCAATTTCAATTACCCTTCAGGATCACTCCGTGCCTCATGAGGAGTGTGTGTCTCCCACTCTTGAGTTGGATCATCTTCCTCCGCCATTTATCCCACCCGATCCACCGTTTATCCCAACCTTTACCCCACTCATTGTCCCTTTCACCCCACCACCAGGTTTGGATCTTGATTTTACACATTTCAAGTTTTCATCTACATTTTTAGATCCTAACTTGAAACCATCCACCACCCATGAGAGTATATGTGGTGCCACTCTCCACTTCCCTGACATCGAGCTTGTTACCCCATGCACACCACTCACTTGTGGTGTTGATTTTTTATCTTGACAACTCCCTAGTGTGTCACGACGCGACCATTATCATCGCCCATTCATAGAACGGTCGTGTCAGTTCTCTGAGGCCCAACCCATCACTCTTTCCCCACCATATCTCATTCCTCACCAACTAGAGCACCATTCTTATAGGGCCTTTGTTGCCCTCACCTTTCGGCTCAATAAGGCCCGTGATCGATGCTTCATCACCCATGCCTTCCTCACCCTTACCATAATACCCACCCGCCCATGGTCCACCGATGCTTTGCATCGTGTGATGCACTTTGCCATACAAGTGCATTGACCATTCTTAGCCCTGATCCAACAAGGTTGATGGTTCAGTCTTGTTTGGGGGTGATTCTCATCACCCTAATTTTTCTGCCACCCCACGCTTCCATAGTTCTTATCCTTAGGGTTAGATCCCTTCGGTCTGGCTGAAGACATTAAACTTAGCGCTATCGGGAGGCAGCCCGCGTTTCTTATATGAGTCTCATCATGTTTGGGGGTGGTGTGTCACACCAGCCACTGCTATATCATGTTTATAGACTTGTACACTTTTTTTCTCGTCTCACTTATTCAGGTTTATCTTGGCTACATCTGTCCACTTCATTAGCGGTTGATTCTGGTAATATCTTTCCTACCTTATGCTCTCAATTTTAAAAATTATTTTATCTAACATCGAGGACGATGTTCCTTTTTGTTTGGGGGTGGGAATTTTATCAAAATCGTTCCTCTTTCGAAAAATTTTCATTTTTAAACCTAATTTTTAAAATTTCGTGCAGTTTCTTTCATCTCACTCATTGATGTGAATTTTCAATCATCCATCTTTCAAAGTCTAGGAATCAAGTTAGAATATATTATTTTTTTCTAAATAGCTTATGTAATACGTCCCAAGTCATGTTGCACTATGAATTTCTACACTTGACAAAATTTGCGCACTTATCATGTCACTGCGGTTAGAGTTGAAGAGTACTATAATTCTCGAGAAAACCTTAAGGATCACTAGTAGAGACTTTAACTTGTGAGATTTATGCCTTTCACCCTTTCAGAGAGTTTTACGCAATCTTCGAGTCACAAGTTGATTCAACTTCTTTTGGGTTCGCACTTTAATTGTTGTATGATCTCATTATCCTTCACTAAAATTTGGCTTGATTACTGAGAATGACATCTCTTTCGAGTTGTAAGAAACACGTGTCTCGAAATTTGACCTGAATACTAGATTTTCATCCATACACATACCATTTACCGTTCACTTCACCTATATTCTTCCATATATTCCCCACACCATCCATAAATCACTCCATTCATATATTATCGACCATCATATTGAGAAAAAGAGTGTTTTCCCAAATGTTAGATGTCTCAAGTGTTGGTTTGAAAAGAGAGAGAAAAATAAAAACAAAAACAAAAAAAAATAGCAAAAAAATAAATAAATAAAAATAGAAAAAAGAAAAAGGAAAAAAAAAAGAATATAGAGAAAAAGAAAAGAAAAAGAGAAAAAAATAAAGAGAAAAGAAAAAATAGAGAGTTTGTAGTTAGTTTTTATGTAATAAAGACATTGGTGCTTCATGTATAGAACACTCTTCTCACATATCCATCTGTCTTCTATCCATCATCCATTCCATCATACCTACCTATCATATCCTTCTCACCTCATTTCATTCCCCCTCACCTATAAACATCCATATTTTCCCTAGGTGTTCGGGCAAATGAAAGTCAAAGTGGTGAATAACTCGACGTTCTCACTATAGTGCTTAGCAATTCTTTCATGAGATCACTTTTCTTTCAAAATGTTCGTTCTTTCTTATGTGTGTGTGAGACGTTTGAACTTGCTTACATTTACTCACCTCCTCACACACAAGAACGATACACTGACCATAATCTCGAGAGTTCGTTTGAGAGAGTTATACCTAGTGAGATTTGAAGTTGAAGCGTTGATTCCGAAAAGACAATCTAGGAATTACTCTAATGATACTCGACCCATTTTGACTGATTCACACCACACACATTGAGTTATAGGAAGGATGTGCCTTGAGTATTTACTTAGTTAATATTTTCACATTCTAGCTTGTATTTATCAAAAATATTTCTCATATGATGGATTGTACGATTATTCTACGTCTAATAAGAGATTGACTGCCTTTCAATGAATTTTTACAAATAAAGAATTTTGTGGGTATATTCCATGCAAACCCTCACGAGACACAACTCCTCATGTAGGGAAACCTATAGGTTTAAAGGCTTGTTGCACATGCTAAGTGCAATCGCAAGTGCCCGCGAAACTGGTACACTTTTGGTTTCTTATCTTTCTCTTTCTCTCTATCTTATTGCTTGAGGACTAGCAACGCTCTGTTGGTGGTGTGATAATCACCCAAAAGTGTATATTCTATACCCCGAATAGACGTATTTTAGTTGCTAATTCTCAGCAATTTGGGTCTTATGCGCTTTATTGTGTATTTTGTAGGTCGAATGCACGATGCGGTGTTCAAATGGGTATTTCAAGGTAATTGTGCGAATTATGGAGCTAATTACCAATCCCGTAACCCTAGTCAACCCTAGCCTACCTTAACCTAGCCTAAATTATGTCCCGGGCCATGTGTGTTTGATTTGTTTCCTTTCGTATTTTTTATTTTTTAGATTTTTAGTTGAGTTGTTTTTATTTTTAGGGTTCATTTTAAATTTATTTAGAATTTTCTAGGATTCATTTCCCATTTTTATATTTTATTTTATTTTATTTTTATTTTTATTAGTTTTTAGTTTTTATTAGGATTAGATTTTTTAGGATTTCACTTTTTTTTTTAGTTTTATTTGATTTTACAATTATTTGGGATTTTAGTTTTAGTTTTATTGGATTTTATTTTTATTTTTATTTCTTTTTAGTTTCATTTTTAATTGAGTCTTTATTTTATTTTTAGAGTAGGATTTTATTTTTAATTTTTAATTAGTTAGTATTATATTTTTTTTAGGTGTCCAAATTAAATACACACACACATCACCCATAACCCCTACCCCTAAATCCACTCACACCCACTTATCTACACACTATCCTACACACAAAATAAACCTTCACCCACACTCAAATTCCCCTACGCCTCACCCACACACAACCCTTCCCCATCATCATCCTCAACCTCACCCACTTCTCTCTCTCATCTCTCTTCCACCTCCATAACCACCAACACAACTCAAAACTTCTCATTACTCTCTCACCTCACCCCCTTTCCAAACCTTAATCCACTGCCATGGCCTTAACCTTCCGGACCCATCTCCCATTAACCGTACCTAAACCCAATACCTTCGGCCAGCCAACCACCTGCGATCGAAAACCCGTTGACCCAAATCTGAACCCAAACAACCTCCATCCCATTTTCGGTAACAAACCCAAACCCAACATCCCAACACATCTTACCCGCCTGAACCCCCTTGCGCCATGTCTGACCCAACTCAGCAACCTTGACCAATCCAAGCCATGGACCCATTTCATTCACAAAGCTATACGATTTATTCTCCTGCCAAAACACAACAAACCAAAATGTCCACATATTTTTTTTTGCTACTTAAAACCATTTTACCCAAATACCCCCAACTACCACTTCTACCCCAATTGCCCAAAATACCCCTCAAACCAAATCTGATTTTATTTTCACCACCACACTTTCCACATGACCTCACCTCTTACCCATGCATATGTGTGCATAATTCCCTAGATACCCTCACCCAAATACCTTCCATATTCCATACACCCTTGTCTTCTCATTTTTACCCCCATGCTCCATGCCTACTATTTAAGGATGGAAGACCCCAATTTGAAGAAAGGCTTTAGAATATGAATTATTAGAGAGAATTGTAGAGAGAGAAACACCTTTTTTTTAGTTTAGTTTTTTTTTAGGTTAGAATTTATTTTTATTTTACTTTTTTTTAGATTAGTGAGAAAAATAAATTAGTGAGAATCCATTTTTGAGTGTAATTATTGATGTAATTTTGGTTTGATCACACAAATTGGAGGGATGTAAATTTCAAATTCAAGGATTGGAGTCCAATTTCACTCAAAGAGATTTGGTTTGATTGTTCTTCTCTTCTACTTTATTTTATTAGCCTTTGATTATTTGATTATCATGTTTGATATTATGTCAGGCTAAATCCCCTTTCAAGGGGTGGGGTGAACCTTTATTTGATGTTATTTTGATTTAATTAGTTTGATTACTTGAAAATTCCCTTTGAATATTAATTTTGATCCCTCTCCCTTGAATTTACGTCTCGAGTGAGGGTAAATGATTTTCGAGGGAAAATCGAAATTCTAGTTATAATACCCATTTTAGATTCGAACTAGAGACAGGGGTTTCTTAAGTGGGGTATTATTACTTGAATTTCAACTCTTAATTTAATTTCTAAGATTTACATGAATTTTAATCGATCGATCCTAGCGGGTGATTAATTAAAAGGAGTGTAGATCTATTTTTTTAGAGTTGTGGGGTATTAAACTTAATTTTCTAAAAGATTACTATTAAAATTACATTTGCAACAAGAGTTGATTTGTAAGTTTGATATTAATTTGGGAGAATTCAATTAATTAAATTAATTAATTAGAATAACTAAAATTTGTGGTGTAATCCCACTCCTTAATTGTTCTCAAATTTATTTACCTCATTTATCTCTTATTTTAGTATTAGACTTTATTTTTCATTTTAGTCTCCTTTTAGTTTGTAATTTTATTTTCCATATAGTTTAGTCTTATTTCACCTCACCTCACCTAATTGTTTTAATATTTGAAAAAAGCTAAAAAAAATAGAAAAATTAAAAGGCCAAAAAGAAAATAAAAATTGAATTACAATTGAGTTTGTCTCTAGCTTACCCCCTTGATGTGGATTGATACCCTTACTTACCTATACACTTGAGTTTGTTATATTTTGTAGGTATTTTGAGGTTTTGACTAACTTGACTTTCAACAACGACGACACGCAAAAAGTAAAGTTATCACTCTCCCAGAAGCGTGAAACAAAAATCTTGTCCTTGTCGGACACGATATCCAAGGGCACCCCATGCAACCTCACTATCTCAACAATAAATAACTGGGCATACTGACCAGTAGTGTAGTCTATCCACACTGGCAGAAAATGCACTACCTTGGTAAAAAGATCCTCCACTACCCAAATAAAATTGTGGCCCCGCTGTGATGTAGGCAGCCCAGTGATGAAATCCATGGAAATGCTCTCCCATTTCCATGTAGGTATCTCTAGCGGCTAAAGTAATCTTGGCGATCCCTGGTGGTCCACCTTTACCAGCTGACAAGTGGCACACTTGGACACGAACTCCGCAATATCCTTCTTCATCCCATTCCACCAGTACTGTCGCCTCATATCTTGGTACATTTTATCCCCTCTGGGATGTACCGCAAATCTGGACCCGTGTGATTGCGTCATCACTGCATGACGTAAATCTTCTCCCTCTGGGACAACCAATCTCCCATTAAACCGCAAACCCCCATCTGAACTTACTGATAGGACTTAACACCCTCAGCTAGGAGCCGTACAATCTGATCCTGACAAAATATATCATTTGATTGTGCCTGTATCACCCTCGTAACAATCTATGGTGTGACCCTCATAACGGATATAAAGGATCGGGCCATTGCGTCATGGTGTACCAACTCTTTCCACTTTTCCTTCCACACTTCTTCCACCTCAGTTACCGGCCTACGACTTCACGCATCGGCAACCACGTTAGGTTTTTCCGAATGATACTGTATCTCGAAGTGATAGTCTTTCACAAACTCTAACCACCTGCACTGAATCATGTACAACTCCCGCTGAGTGAACAAGTATTACAGTGACTTGTGATCTGTGAACAGGCGGAATTTCTCATCCAACAACTAATGTCTCCAAATTCGCAAGGCAAATATGACTGCTTCTAGCTCTAAGTCGTGGGTGGGGTAATTCCTCTCGTGAGGCTTAATCTTGCTGGAGGCATAAGCTATAGCCTGCTCCTCCTGCGGAAGTACTCCACCAAGTCCCTATAGAGAGGCGTCAGTACACCAGGTACTCCACTCCTGGCCTGGGTAAAGCAAGAACCGGTGCCGAAATCAACTTATCCTTTAGCTCATCGAAAGATAACTAACAAGTGTTATCCCAGATGAATGGTACCTCCTTGCGTGTCAAATTCGTTAATGCTCCCGTAATCTTCGAGAACCCTCGGATGAACCACCTATAATATTCGGCTAACCCCAAGAAGCTACGCACCTCTGTCGGTGTCGTGGGTTGTCCCCACTCCCTCACTGCCGACACTTTGCTCGGGTCCACTGATATCCCCATTTCTGACACAACGTGCCTTATAAATTGAACCTCCCGTAACCAAAATTCGTACTTCTCATACTTGGCATACAACTGATGCTCTCGTAGAGTCTGAAGAACCCGTCTCAAGAACTCGGCATGCTCCTCCTCAGTCTGTGAATAAATCAGTATATCATCTATGAAGACGATGACAAACTGATCTAATAACTCTCTGAGCACCCATTTCATCAAGTCCATGAATACGGCTGGAGCATTTGCCAGCCCAAACGGCATGACCCTAAACTCGTAGGACCCATACCTTGTCAAGAAAGAAGTCTTTGGCACATCCTGCTCCTTAATCCGTAGCTGATGGTATCCCAATCTCAAGTCTATCTTCGAAAAGAAGGCAGCACCCCTCAGCTGGTGGAACAAGTCATTGATTCGGGGCAACGAATACTTATTCCGTATCGTGACCTTGTTCAACTCTTGTTAGTCCACGCACAACCTCAATGAACTATCTTTCATTTTCACAAACAAAACGGGAGCACCCCAGGGTAAGGTACTCCTACAGATAAAGCCCTTTCCCAACTGCTACTCAATCTGATCACGCAACTCTCTCATCTCAGCAGTAGCCATATGGTTTGGTGCACGGGCTATCGGCCGAGTGACCAGCATCAAATCTATAACGAAATATATCTCCCGACTAGGAGGTAGTCCCGATATCTCCTGGAACACATTAGAAAACTCGCGAACAACCGGAATCGAGTCCAGGGGAATCACTATCTCCTTAGAGGTATCTTCCTCTATGTAATATAAATGGGTATATGATCCTCCCTCAGGGCGAGGCATCGCCACCAGGAACATCTCCTGGCTCGATATGGCAAAGATAATACTCCTACCGAAATAATCTATCATGTCTCTATACGCAGCAAGCCAATCCATGCCAATAATGGCGTCATGCTCATGCATATCTAAAAGTAGCATGTTTGCAGGTAAAATCAAGCTACCAATCTCTATATGTACTCCCCGGCACATAAAGAAAATTAAAGACCCATTTCCCAGTGGTAAGACTACACATGTCACTGTACTCTCTGTCGTGTCTAATAACCCCATGGCCCGTGCAAAGCTAGTGACTATAAAATAGTGTTATGCCCCAGTATTAAATAAGACATGCCCCATAGTGCCATGGATAGGAAACGTACCCTCAAGTGTGGGTGGCGCTTGAGGTGCTGCTGGCTAGTGGACATTATAAACACGTCCATACTGTAATTTCTCCAGCTGAACGGGGACTGATGGGATGGCTGGTAAAGCTGGCATCAGAGGTGGTACTAGGAGGACGACTGGGAAGAACGGTCTCTGCAGCTCCTGACAGGCACCCTACTGTTGTGGGGCCCTATCCCCCTCTGGGCAATCCTGGCGCCTATGGCCATTTTTGTCACAAACCAAACGCCTGCCCCTAAAGTTTCCTCCCCTCTGTCCCTGCTGACCTCGTCCCTGATGGCCGTTACCACCCCTCCAATGGATCTATTGGATCTGCTGATAACTCTGTTGGCCCTGTTGTTGGCCCGACTGGCCTGTCTAAATCCCCCATATCCCTGCCTGGAATCACCGGATCGAAATCGCTTGGTAGGGTCCCCCTGATGGGAACTCTCCTCATTATGACGGACCTGTCCCTGAGCTGCTGGTGCCCCACCGGCACTACTACCTCATGTATGCACTGCTGGATGGCCTCACTTGCTTCCCTGCTGGTGGAGGCGCTGATCCTGGCAATGCAACAGAGCGGCGTTGAGTACATACCCAACGACAGATTACGTATGAGATGTTGACGAATCCTCCAAGTTAACCCATCAATGAACATCAAGATTTTCTTCTCCTCGGTAGGTGCCTCGTACGGAACTATAGTAATAAGCCTCGTGAACTCCTCCTCATACTCTGCAACCGTCATACTTTCCTGCTTAAGATTCAACAATTTTTGCCTCATATCAGTTTGCACAGCGGAGGGAAAATATTTGCTATCGAACCACACCCAAAAAGTCTGAATCAGCATACTGTCTCTCCTCTAAGGTGGTAGTGGCCTCTCACCACTGTAAGGCGACTCCTACTAGCTTGAAGGAAGCCAATAACTGTCTTTGAACGTCTGATCACTCATACATGCGTAGATGCCTCTAGATGTCCTTCTTTCATTGACTAGCGATGACAATGTCGGAACTGCCTGAGAACTCCGGTGGATGTGCCTTTTGAAAGGCATCCCTAACCTTTCCCATGTCGTGGGAGGCTATGGTGGCACTGGTACTACTTCCTGAACCTGGGGTGGGGCCTGCTGCACCACTAATGCTGCATTCACCGCCTAAGCAACTATAGCGACAACCTCAGTTGCGTTCATCATTCCCTGAGCCTGAGCTGTTGGCTACTCGTGCTGGGAATTTCTGTCTCGGGGTGCTCATCTCGGAGGCATCTGAAACGAGAAGGATTTTTTTTATTAGTCCACAGTTATTATTAATTCTCAAATAGCTGAAGACGTAATTATATAAATAAAAATACAACAGTCCTAAAAATATGGCTCTATATCAAAGACGCTAAGCTGGAAGCATAATAAGTCGTACAGATCCTAAAGGACACTAGACCCTAATGCTCTGATACCACCTGTGACAACCCCCCTAATTAAATACCGGGTGATCAGTCATTTATTAAATTAAATTAAAGTGTCCGGTTTGTTCATTCTTAGCATCACTGTCGATAAAAAAATTTCTTTATTAATCACCTAATAAATAATTAAGCTAAGTGTCAAAACATTTGATTTTTAAAAAATAAGACCTACTGTTATGATTTAATATGAAACCATTCTCATGAACACAAATGATAATATTAAAACCAAACCATCCAAATGAAATAACCAAGCTAGATTAAACAATCCAAATAATAAATCCCAATCGCATGATAAGGAAATAAATAAAACAATCCCAACAATAGTTAAATCCTGAAATGATAAAGAGTACAAGTCTCTCTCTGAACTAAAATGAGATATGAAAATGGGCAACACATGCTCTGTCTGAGAATAACTAAATAGAAGTATGGAAGACAAGAATGGAGTCGTCTACTGCAAGGACCTGCAACTTCCACGATAGCTGCAGCGCGTCAATGGTTTAAAGATCTAGGCCTGACGCCCCTGTAGCTGGGCACATGTAATATATATATATATATATATATATATACAAGAGGAAGAAGAGATAACAGAAAATGGGTCAGAGCCCGAGTTTAAAACAATTTTAAAATAGTTTAGCAAGTATTTAAAATGCTTACTAGTTGATATTACATACATGTTAATACCTCGACACTCACTTGAGAATTCTCACCTCTCAACTAGAGTGCACGCCTAGTGTACTACCGAATTAACCTAGTTAAATCAAACCCAGTTAACTATTCTAACCAAACCTTTAATCACCAAGCCTAATCCAAGTGATCGCCTAACCATAGATTAATCTGATGACCCTTTTATTAGGAATATTTTAAGCCAGTTATGTTCATCTCAATACAAACTTAAGTTCTCAACTACTTAATTCAATTAATATTAATTATTCAATTTTATCTACTTACAAGCACAGTAGATTAATCACAAGTACATATATATATCACTCATAATATATACTAATAAGGCACCCCCACCTAAATCTATGGTGCCGGCATACTCTGCTATCAAGTCCTCGTATCTCTCGTACAAAAAGGGAAATACTAGTTCGGAATCACTCTCGAATTGTATTAACACAAAACACACATATTGGAGGCGAATCATAGTTCCAAGTCACCAAGAAGTCATCACATACCCTCGCGTATCTTAGGACCGTCTGACTATCACTCTTGGATAGCCTGTACCAAGGATGTTATGTTCTAGGGTACAAGTCAATATCCCCCATAAAGGTCCATTCGAGATAAGACTATCCTGGCACGAAACCTCCGTGACAGCAAGTAGCGTGGGTATGATTACACACAAATATACCATATTATATATATATGTGTGTGTGTGTGTGTGTGTGTGTGTGTGTGTGTGTGTGTATGTGTGTGTGTGTGTGTGTGTGTGTGCGCGCGCGCGCACCCATACATATATTCACATAATTCAGCTAGGTACGCCCACGACCCACAATATGTTCTAGCTATGCGTAGCATATAACGCTCGAGTTCTACGTATAATTAAATTATTCTTTTTATTCTCTCAATTACTGTAAATTAGTAAGTACTTCTTGACTCTCGAAGTGTATCCTCTCGATAAATGTAAAATCAGTAGGTGTACCCTCATTACCCTACTGGTCTAAGTCTTTCTAAATTCTTACAAGACCTACTTTAACGTACGCATGATTTCTCACTCAATTTATATCCCTGAAACCCCACGGTTAAATCTCACATAAACTTATCTTACCCGGACCCTACTTATACCCTACTGGTCCTTCTCATGTCCCGTTATGATATTTATATTATGTCCAAAGTTCCTTACACAATTGGAATTGGATTAACATAAAAAGGGGAAGAAGTTTCAGTTTCCTGGAGGAGTCGATTGATCGATGAAAAGGGGATGATCGGTCGATCCAGTCGATCCACCGACATTCTTGTGTCTATTGATCGATCAAGCAGGTGTTGGCCCAGTTTCTGCAATTCTAGCCTACGGGTTTCATCCAATATAAATCCTCAATCCTTCATTAACATGTCCCAAACTCCCAACCAAACATCATGAACGTTATATAACCCAATATAGAAGATTTCTAACGTAAAACATTCACAAATTCATCAATAATCGTCATCAAAGGGGGTTCATTCAAGAAATTATCATTTAACCCTAGTTCATCCAATTTTCTCAAGAATTCATTTAATTTTTAGATTACTATCTCTACTGGGCATCAATTTCGTGGATAATATTCTACATATGACAGATATCCATCCTAACCTGGTTTCTACTCCAAATTTGCAATAAAAATCTCCCAAACAACATTTTATTTTCATAAAGACATAAGAGAATAAATTCCTACACTAGCATGGATGTGTTATCAACTAAAGAACATAAAGTTAGATACTTGCCTAGAAATCAAGGTCTGGTGCAACGGATTTGAGTGGTATAGTAACGTTTCCCTTCTCCCGATTTGTGCGTTGGTGGTGGAATTGATGAAAGTGGTGAATGGTTGGTGGCTCTCCTCCGTGGAAGCCTTCTCTCTTCTCTCTTCCTTAGCCTCTCTGAAACTCCAAGGTTTCTAACCCTCATGGAATCTAACTCTCCTCAGATATAACACTCCAATTTTCATCCATAATTAAGGCCTAAAATGGATAATTACCAAAATGCCCTCCCGGGTTATCGGTTAGGCCTAAAAACGTCCCGAGACCCAAACTAAACCCTTGGGTACACTTTTCGAAATGACCATACGGGCAGCTTATAATTAATTCACTTTTTATTCCATTAATTTAGTCCCAGCACGACACATGTGCGTCCCGACTTAATTTCTGTAATTGTCGTATTATTCACTCGCGACAATCTTAATAAATTCAATCTCATATTACTTTACTCATCTAGTAATATTCAAACTAATTCTTACCAATAATTATTAACTCTCGTCACGCTAGTAAATATTTATTTTAAAATTCGAATTAATATTAAATTAATTTATCTCAATTTAATTTAATTAATCCCATAATTAAATGCCATAAAAATACGGGGTATTACAATAAACTCTCTAATCCCAAAATTAGCCTAATGGGCCAAGCCCTCTTAACCCATATACCCCCGTAAGAGCCCGGTATAGTCTAAAACTCCCCAGAACCCAAATAATACACTCGGGTACACTATTCTGCCTATTTCGGCCCATTCGAAAATAATCGTGACAGAAAAATTGCCATATGAGTCATTGTTCATAAAATTTTCATCTCGACCTTAATATAACCTACACACGAGCCACGGTTGAGATATGACATAGTCCCGTCATTATTACTCACTACGACATGTAATAATTATTTATTACTCACCTAGTAAACTTATTCCATAAACATTAATCATTATCTCTCTCAATTAATATTATAATAAACACATAATATTTAATTTAATTAAATTAAATTATGACACATGTGTAATTTAAAAATAACCGAATGAATTAAATTCTAAATACTCATAAATACGGGGTGTTACATTGGATCTCAAAAAATCCTTTCCCAACTGGAGTAAATCTCTATGCATGTTCAACCTTCCAAATTTTGGAACTTGAGATCATCCATTTTCCACATAGGTTAACCTTTGGAAAGTAGCACTCTTCCTATGAAGCAATGTTCTTTTTCTTAAAAAGATTTTTGGAACTCATCCTTATATACCTCTATTGTCACTAGACTCTTAGTAAGAAGGCACTGGCATATCATTAGAACAAACGTCTTCATCGATAATGGTATTCTTCACCCCAGTCATGTACGACAGTTTAATGGTTTCATGCAACAGTAAACCACCATACAAATTCTCTTTACCATCATTAGTCTGCATGGGAAAAGGATATTTGGACACAACAACATATGAATTATATAGGATCCACGTAGAATCTATAATAGACATTAGATGATCACTTACAAAAAACAAGAACTGAGAGATTCACACAAAACATAAAGACAACAAAATAGGGTTTAGGGTTGCGCCGTAGATCACCTCTCCAGGATAAGGTACCTTGTATACCTATCATTCATTTCCATACAAATCAATGTGATAAATATTATGTGAAAACAACCTACACCAAACCTAGAGGGGGTGAGTAAGTTTGAAGGGTTCATGTGTACAATTTTCAAATTTTATAAAAACTTCTTTCAAAATCAAATATCTTGACAAAAAAACTATCAAAACATAATCTATCTGTCTTATTAAACTCATATAACAATTAATCAAATGGATCTAAGTGTCAGACACAATCTAGCAAGTCTAATCAAATTTTAACTTAAATTATTATATCTAAATTCAATTAAAGTGGGGTGTGTGATAAAATGTGTTCGTAATTATAAGAGACAATAAAAAATACGCACAAGACATATTTAGGAGGAAAACCCCCCACCCAGGAGTAAAAAACCTCGATGCACTACACTTCTCATTTTAACTTGAAAAATAATTTTACAAAAGTCAAGAAGGTACCTCTCACACGATCTTTATTATGTAGTTACCTGTGAACCTTTTAGCTCTCCTCGTAGTCAATGAGAATCCACGACAAGCTACATGCCATGTATGAAGAATTTCATTCTCTTCCGTGAAAGTCGTGCCATACTCTATATTCTTTAATAACTTGAAATGTCTCTAATTATAGATCATGGAGTGGTTTATCATGATGAATCAAAAGTAAGTTAATGAATATATCAATGGCTAGTGATGATCTCCTCTAAACTCACCAAAATTCTCACAAAACATATAAATGAAGGATATAGTCTATGTTTTTTATAAATAATGAGAAACAAGTGAAAATAGCTTTAAAGGGAAGAATAAAAGCTCTTAACTCTCAAAAATCACTAAGATGTATATTCCACTTGTGAAAAACGCAGATATTAGTAAATGGGAGGGCAAAACGTTTTTAACTAGGATTTTTCAAAAATGAAATTACGTCGTGTGCCCAAATATATTTAACTATGCACACGATATCATTCATTATGATTTCGAAGCCTCAGCCGAACGCCCTGTGCATACGAATTCAATGTGGAGTCGTGCGAATGGTAAGGAAAAACTACTCTAAAAAAATCATTAACAAAGCATAAAAAACAAAAACTCCTTAAAAAAAATTTCTCCAAAACTTTTAGAAAGATTTAAAATAACTCGATTACTTATTTTGGAAATCCTCACACATTTTGAAAATAACTTTTGTGCATGTGTGTAATTAGCCAAAGATAATTTACAACATCTACCAAAAGGATATCGTCTCCAATTTGATGTGAATGTATAGCAATCAAAAGACTTCAAATAATGATATCAAGGTCTTCAATCTTTCAAGGTTCAATTTAGATACAAGACCACACTTCACTCAAACAAATCAAGTCTATATGACTTGATAGACTCAAATGTTTTGACACAAGAGATAACCAATCTCTCTCTCTCTCTCTCTCTCTCTCTCTCTCTATATATATATATATATATATATATATATATATATATATATATATATATTGCAAATGTTTACATTTACACAATAATTACGACATTTATGGCAGATGGTGCGAGTCCATAAACATAAATGGGATTCAGTGAACTCCAGGTTGAAAATGAAATTTATGAAAATGAATGGAATTGGTAAATTTCGGGAGAAACGACAAATTTACGGAATTTTTATTCATGGTTTTCAAGTAACATGGTCCACAATCTTGCGTAAAGATGTAATAAAAGAAATTGGTGAACACCAAAATTTGAAATTTAAGATAGGACCTATTAATTATAAATTAAAGAAATAAAAAGGATAACTATTGGGTGGGTAAGTAACCCCAAAGTGGGGTATAAGCCATGTTTGACACATATGTTTGTGTGAATAAGATTGATATAAAAGGAAAATAATTGGATGTGTAAGTAATCCCAATGTGGGGGCACAATCTTGAGATTTGACACATTTATATATGAATATTCCATTTTAAACACCAGGTGCGTGTGTTGAGATGTTGTTTTTAAGAAAAACCAAGCATATGTTAATCTAAGTATAAATGAGTATCTTTTTTAAAGGAAATCGGACAATTTAAATATAGTCCAAGAGTACAATTTTTCAAATTAATCGTGTGAGTTAATGGATTAAAGAACATTTTTTTTTTAAAATGGCAACTTGTGGAGATAAGGGTTAATAATATTTTAAATGGATGTAAAGATAATGTTTTGATAATAAAATATGGTTGATGCATATGTCGTATAGTAATTGAATGTAAAATTAAATTGATTAGACTATTGCATCCGTTTGTTTTGGTATTGTATTTTATTAAGGGGGCGACCTTAAGTAATACCCCGTATTTCTGAGTATTTGGAATTTAACTAATTTGACAATTATTTGAGTTTATTTTTAAATTACACGTGTGCCGTAATTTGATGGAATTAAATATTTTTTGTAGTTAAGGATTTATTGTTGATGGAATAATTTGTACAAAAATTATTATACATCGTAGGGAGTAAATATCGACGGGACTACGTTGAAACTCAACCTAAGGTCACGTATAAACTATTTTGAGGTTGAGATAAGATATTATTATAGAGTGACTCGGATGATGATTTAGAGGTCACGGTTGATTCCGAAAGGCTAGAAATAGTCGGAATAGTACACTCGGTGTATAGTTTGGGTCCCGAGGCGATTTTAGACCAACTCGGCACCGTTTAAGGGCGTTTCGGTCATTCGAGAGTTTGTGGTTTGGAGAAATTCGAAAATTAAAAGAGTATATCAACCCCTTGGAGTTAAAGTCTAGGGTTAACACAAATTAGAAAAGACGGAGGCTACAAGGGAAGAGGATAAGAGAGTTCTTAGAGGTGCAACACTTGTTCTCTCCACCAAAGTTGTCGAAATCATGATCGAAGCAAGGAGAGATTGACTCCATCATCTCAGAATTGAATTCAGACCTGCATATCATAAGGTAAGTATTTATCTTTCTTGTTTCTAAAAGGTTATAATATCCATGTAGTGTAGGGTTTTATATTTCATGATAAATTGATGTTCTTGGAGGTTTGTTAAAATCCATAAATTGAGATACGATTGCAAGTAGAATGAACCTATGTATGTGGGTAATACGAAATTAGATGTGATTGAATTAAGAACAAGAAATAAATCTGGGTTTATGATTGATTTGTAATAAAGAACAATAAAATCTAGGGTATTAAGGATTTTAGAAAATAATAAATTCTTGGTTTGAATTCATGATGATTTAATATTAGAATTACGTTGAAAATCATTCCTACACACTTATATAATGTTTAGTAATGTTGTTTGGAAATTTGGTAAAGTTTCATGAAGAATTGAGAAAGTGGTAATGGTGAAGAATCATAAAAACGCAACTGCGTAGAAGAAGAAGAAGAAGAAGAAGAAGAACTGACAGTTTTTGAATCGATTCGACCGAAGGGCGAATTAATTCGATCCGTCGGTGAATCGATTCGATTTCCCAGATTTTGGAAATTTTCCCCCTTTAGCCGATAACTTATGATTAACGATCGGGTGGACTTTTAGGATGCCTTTGAAATATTATCAGAGATATTATGATAACCAGTAGGCTAATGATATGGTTGGGGCATAGTCATAATGAGAAGAATTAAGGCCAAGGTTAATTGAGCATAAATTGTAATATAAGTGAATTCGAGTTAATGAGACCGAGGCACGGAGGATTTGTGTGAATCTATGGCTTATACCAGTAGAGTATGAGTGTAGTGTCTACTCAAATAACTTAAGGGGTAACTAGGGCCCTTCGGGTAGAGATTAATACTTGGAAAAATACGATAAAGAGTTATAATCGTATATTGATAGTAAGTTGCGTATTCGAGAGAGATATTACATATGGATTATATTTATAGGTTGAGGGTATACCTATATGGATTATATTTATAGGTTGAGTGTATACCTATACGGATTATATTTATAGGTTGAGTGTATACTTATACGAATTATATTTATGGTTTGTGTGTATGCCTATATGCAACATATGGATAGGTTGTGTGTATGCCTATTATGTGCTTTCCTATGTATGAACATACCTACGTTGCCTGCTATCACAGAGGTTCCACGCAGAGGGCGATCACACCTTGACGATTCTAGTGACGTTTGGATTTGTGCCCCAGAACATAGAACCTAAGTACGATGATTATCTGAGTGTACGATAGTATTGACGATTAATTGGGTACGTTAGGTGTGGGCGTGACCCATAGGCTTGGAACTATGTTCACCTCTAATATGTGTTAATTTGATTTATGGTTCGAGGGTGATATCTGAACCGGTAGTCCTTAATTTGGTACGAGAGGTACATGGACTTGATAACAGAGTATGCACATGTGCATCACGTTGGCCAATCCGGGAGATGCTATATATATATATATATATGGGTAATTTATCCTAATTGTGTGTAGTGTAGGAATGACAGACAGTGTATGACTAAAAGTGACTTAATTATGAGATAATCTACTTAGTGTGTGATAATCGTAAATCTATATAGCGTATATCTAAAGACGATTCATGTTGAGTAACTTAATTAAATGGTTTAATGATAACATACGTGAAATATTAATGATGGTTTAATAATAACATACGGGACATGTTAATTATTAGTTTATGATAGCATACGGTATGGGTGGTACGGGTGAGCCAAAATTGTTAGTGGTTAGAGAGTTTTGATGAGACCTAGTCAGGATGGGTAGCATAGCTAGGTAGATGACGTTAGGCGTGCACATTAGTTGAGAGGTGAGGAACTCAAGGGAGTGTACGTTGAACTAATATGTGTAATCAATAACTGCTTTTAAACTTTGATTTAAATGCTTGAAAAATATTTTCAAAACCTTTTTAGGTGTCAAGCCACAGAGATGCCAAGCTTGATGATCTGTTCTAGGGATGCATAGTTGCAGCACTTGTGGATGCTTTTAGGATTTGAACTATGACGCTTCAGTATTTTCATTCCTAGAGTAGGATGCAGTTTGTTATTTCATTTGTGCATGTTTACCTTTAGCTATTTCTTTTATTTAGTTTATTAGACTTTGTACTTGTGGACTTAGTTTGATTTCATTAGATGTTTTGTTAGATTTTGTATTTGGAACCGATGGTTTATTCGGTGTTATTTTATTCAAGTTATTTATCTAGTGTTTGGTTCATATTATTTTACTGCGTGGATGGTTTAGTTATTGTATTTATTTTCGCATGTTATTATTGTTAAATAAAAAGATAAAATTTGCCATCGGGTTTTTTTGAATACTAGGTGGTTAGTAAACTTTTAAAAGGTTTTCGACACTGATGCTAAGAATGAACCAAATGAGATTCCTATTTTATTTTTATAAAGGATTGATCACCCGGTATTTAAATAGGCGGGGTGTCACAGATGGTATCAGAGCATCAGGTTCTAGTGTCCTTAGGATCTGTGCGGCTTTTTATATTTCAGCTAAGCATACTTTGATATAAAGCCTTATTATAGGATTGTTGCATTCCTCTATGTATTGCGACTTATGTTCTTTTGCAATTAAGTATAATTGATGTGACTTATATACGAGTTCGGTTGGGATTCGTACACCAAATAATATAGGGCGACTAGCAGGGGTCATTAACAGGACTGCAGGAGGAGAGGCTCAGCAGAATCCATAGTGTTCTGGAACGGTGATCAAGATAGAAGTCACCGTGGTTATTTGTTCAGGCAGGTAACAATAGGATAACCACTCGGGAACAATAACTTCCCTGAGTACTGTCATAGATAACAATGGTGCAATTTTAAACTCACCCAGCGTAATTGACAAGAGGGGAAGTCTGAGGGACTCTTTTGAAGATCCATCTATAAGGATTCGGGGAAAAGGAGGAAGTGTGATGGGCCAATAGAAGGAGAGAATCCAAAGGCAATTGTGTAGGGTGGAGTGCAGCGACACCCATGATTAAAAAAAACATTTTTTGAGGAAAATGTTTAGCTCGTGGAGCAGCATAAAGTGATGAGAGTCTATCACCACATATAAAGAAGTATTTATGGGATTGAACGAGAAATTTGGGTGAGATTTGATCGTAAAATCTTCCATTTGCTGTTCGGACAGAGACGCGAATGGAGTTTCGGAACTTATCACGAGTGGCTAAGATAAATATCGATCGTAAGAGAGGAGTTGCCTTATTTAGTAAACTTCGTACCCGACGAAGGGGTTACAGAGAATATGAAAGGGTCAGTAAGTTGATAATGGATTTGTGGGTAGAATACACAAGCACCGACGTCGTCAAGGTCGTATGTTTATAAGTTATATCAACGCTTCCAGGAGAAAGGAGCCAAGAGGGTATGAGAATCTAACCGAAAACGAGGACTGGATTAAACGGTGCTAGTGAAGTACCACATGAGGGTATACCCAGTAGAGGACCCATTTATATGATTCAGACCAGTTGAATTCCTACCAAGTGACGATTGATTCAGTTAGGGCCGTCAAGGCTAGTAATGGGTTCCACAGGGCCAGCGGAGCCAAATGGACAATGGGAGTAGCAATCAGGGCCAATACTACCATGTCCAAGAGAATGACACCCCGACATGGTCAGTGGGTCCAAAAAGAAGGGGGATGGCACCTATATTGAACTTGTCCACAGCGAGAAAGTGAGACTAGTCAGACTGGGAAGGCAGATGGGAACAGTGCCAGTGGATCACAACAGCAACCGCAGAAGCGAGACTTCTGGCAGGGGAATAAGACTAAGGGATTTAAGCTTGAATGTTACCGTGACACCCTGCCCAATTAAATATCGGGTGATCAGTCCTTTATAAAATTTAAAACAGAATGTTCGGTTGGTTCATTCTTAGCATCACTGTCGAAAACGCATTAACTTATTTAATCACCTAATATAATTAAGCCAAGCGTCAAAACATTTTTCTTATTAATTTAAAACCATTTAATTACCAAACTGAGTAATTTAATATAAAACATCCACGCACATTTAATTAATACAAATACTGAATCATAATCGCATGCTGAAATAAATAAGACTAGATAAAACATCCCAGTTCAAAACTCTAAACCAAAACAATAGTAGCCATCAATCCAAATGGAAATAAACGAGAAATAGAGTAAACATAATCTCTGAAACTGTCTAAGGAAGGGGCGACACATGCCCTACAGATAATGTCATAACGAATAGGAATGAAATAATCGAAGCGTCTAAACAAAGTCCTGCAGCTCCCATAACAGCTACAGCATGCCACGCAATCCGAAACTCTAAGCCTGATGTCCATGTGGCTGAGCACCTGATATAATACATATATATAGCAAGAGAGAGAGAATATGCAAGAAACGGGTCAGAGCCCGATGTGTAAAAATATTTGTTTAAACAAGTATTTTAAATTTGCAGTAAAGCAAGTATCAAGTACATGTTAGTTCGAACTCTCTCTTGAGATTCTCACCCCTCTTCTATTGTGCACGCCTATCACATATCTAAATTTTCTCCTTAGCTATAATTTCCAATATAACTAGTCTGAATCCATCCTAATAGTATTTACCCTCACTATTAGTAAGTCCGTATCGCCCATACAATACGTTATCCAATTAGCCTATGACGAAAAGCTAATTAATACATTTTCCGTTTTCAAAATAATTAAAGTATTGGATTAGAATTATCTTAACAAATTTCCATGCCCATATTCATTACTATGTACACTAGATTTATTCACATCTTCCATACATATATACATATAGTCACATCTGTCCTATATATATATATATATCATGATACTGCACCCCCGGGCTATATCCCATTAGTGCACCTAATTAACATACTGTACCCCCGGGTTATCACCCTTTAGTACACTTATTTAAATAATCTTGTACCCCCGGGTTTTCACCCATTAGTACACTTATAATACATCTTTGTACCCCCGGGTAATCACCCATTAGTACACTTATAGTAATAATATTCTCACACCCCCGGGTTATCACCCATTGGTGCCTTTAATAGTAATAATATATAATAGGCATACACACGTCCCATTATAATAAATAGGTATTTTTTTCCTCACCTACATATATGCTTCTCTTACGCATTTTAATTTCAATATTCCGTAATAGTTATTAGGATTATTATCCCTCTCTTAGTCTCTACGGTATATCCTTTCCGTACCAATTCATTAAAGTATTTAGCTTCTCATACTTCTTCCGAAATTCTGCCTTACTTAAGTTTATTATTAGAAAATATATTTCTCATTTCTAAACTAATAAACTTAAAACTGGACCCTAAAAGAATTTATCAAAACTTCACTCTGTCGCTCGAATGAGGTGGAAAGTCGTTTGAACGACTGCCACGTGTCGCTCGAACGACTTCGCGCGAGATGCAATCTCGCTCGAACGACTTCGAGCGACTTCGAGCGAGAATTCGCTGTTCGTCCCCTACCCAAATTTTTCCAACGTTTTACACCATTTTTAACCTCAAACCTTCTCATTCAACACCCCAAACTTCAAATAAACAGTTCTACATCGAACCCCATCAATAACACATGATTTCTAACATCCTAGAATCATTCATTTATTACGAATCATTCATAAAACGTGAAATCCCCAACTTAATTTTATCAAAACTCTAGTTCTTCCAATACATGTTCAAGAAGCCATTATTTCCAGATTTGTTCTTCATATCAATTCCTTAAAACGTGATTTCCAGTCTTCATACATTAAGGGTTTCAATCTAATAAATCACATAACTTATTTCTACATTCAAGTTCATCAATTTCACCATTTATAACCTATAACATAATCCTAACAACCCTACACTAGCATGAATCAAATTAATACCGAAATACAGCAAGTTATAAACACTTACCTTGAGTGAGTAGTCTGATTTCTGGATGTTGTTGGTATAGGTGTGTTCCCCTCGTCCCGATCTACACGGTGGTGGTGGTGGTTGTGCAAGGTGATGTCGATTTAGCCCTCTTCTCTTGGCAAAAGTTTCCCCTCATACTTCTTATGGCCGTTCTTACTTTCTCCAGCTTTATAACCCTAATGCAAATGTTTTGGCTGATAAATTAAGTCCTAATTTTCGTTCATTAATTAGGCCTAAAAATTCAATTTACCATAATGCCCTTTTGGGGTGCCGGTTAGGCCTAAAATTGACCCGGGACCCAAACTAAACACCCGAGTATACTATTTCGACTATCTCGACCCTTCCAGACTTAACGGTACACTCGAAATCATCATACGAGTTACTAAAAATAATTGATATATTTATTCCACCAATTTAGTCCCGACACGACTCACACGCGCGTCTGACTTAATTTACTAAACTGTCGTATTATTATCTCTCGACAATTTATCAAAGTGTATAGTTCCATATTACATATCGCACAGTAATATTAAAATAATAAGTATTAACCCTTAGCACGCTAGTTAATATTTATTTTTATTGGATCCGGATTAATTAACAATTTAATTCTTCACATTTAAATTTAATTAATCCCGTAGTAATAAATAATCCCTTAATTATTTAAATCATCAAAAATGTGGGGTATTACATACTTCCCCCCTAATAAAGGAATTTCGTCCTGAAATTCGAAAAAATAAGGCATACCTGGTATGAATAAATCTGGATATTTCTCACGCATATCCGCCTCACGCTCCCAAGTAGACTCTTCGACATTGTGATACTGCCACTGCACCCGAACAAGTGGAACTACCTTTGACCTTAACCTCCTCTCACTATAATCTAAAATAACTACCGGTCTCTCCTCATATTAATTATTTGGCTGTAGTTCAATCTTCTGAATTGCAATGTGAGTGTGTGCCAACTCATCTCGAAGGTATCGCCTCAGTGACAAAATGTGGAACACATCATGGATACGATGCAAGTGCTCCGGTAACCCCAATCTGTATGCCATTGGTCCGACCCTCTCTATAATAGGAAATGGTCCCACATATCTCGGAGCCAACTTCCCTTTCTTCCCAAATCTCATTACTCCCTTCATCGGAGATACTCTTAACAAAACCTGGTCCCCCACTGCGAACTCTCGGAAGAACCTTTTTGCATCGGCGTAGCTTTTCTGTCTGTCCTGGGCTACCCGTATGCGATTTTGAATCATTTCGATCCTGCTCGACGTATCCTGAATTACTTATGGCCCAAGTAGCTTGTTGTCTCCCACTTCTAGCCAACAAACTGGGGAATGATAAGGTCTACCATACAATGCTTCGAACGGGGCCATGCCAATCGTAAACTGATAGGAGTTGTTATAGGCAAACTCTACTAGTGGAAGATACTGCTCCCAACTTCCCCCGAAATCAAGGATACACATGCGTAACGTGTCCTCGAGCATCTGATTAGTGCGTTCAGTCTGCCCATCGGTCTGCGGGTGATACGCTGTACTTAACCACAACTCGATACCCATAGCTTCCTGGAAGCTTTCCCAAAAATGAGACACAAATGTCTTGTCTCTATCTGACACGATGTTAAGAGGTACACCATGCAGTCTCACTATCTCTGCAATAAATAGTTGAGCATATTGTCCCGCTGTGTAGTCTGTCCTGACGGGCAAGAAGTGGGCTACCTTCGTCAACCGATCTATAATAACCCATATAGAATCATGCCCCCTCTGCGAAGTGGGCAACCCGATGATAAAATCCATAGAAATGCCTTCCCATTTCCAGGTAGGAATCTCCAATGGCTGAAGTAAACCTGGTGGTCTCTGATGGTCCACTTTCACTAGCTGACAAGCGATACACTTGGATACGAACTCTGCGATATCCTTTTTCATCCCGCTCCACCAATACTGCCGTCTCATATCCTGGTACATTTTGTCCCCATCGGGATGTACCGCAAATCGGGACCCATGAGACTCCGTCATTACTGCATATCGAAGGTCCTCCCCCTCTGGAACAACGAGCCTCCCATTTAAGCGCAAACCACCCTCAGAACTTACTGAATAAGACTCGGCGCCCCCGGCTAAAATCTGCCTAATCCGATCTTGTCAGAATGAATCCGCTGCCTGTGCCTGTACTATTTGCTTAATGATCTGAGGCGTAATTGTCATCGCAGACATGAATGACCGGGCCACAGCATCCTGATGTCACAATTCCTTCCATTTTGCTTTCCACACCTCGGCCGTCTCATCAACCGCCTGCGGCTTAATGCATCAGCAACTACATTAGCCTTTCCCGGGTGATAGTGTATTTCGAACTGATAATCTTTTACAAACTCAAGCCACCGACGTTGACACATATTCAACTCCTTCTGTGTGAACAAGTACTGTAGTGACTTGTGGTCTGTAAATAAGCGAAACTGTTCCCCCAATAAGTAATGCCTCCAAATTCGAAGCGCAAACACAATTGCTGCTAGCTCTAAGTCGTGGGTGGGGTAATTCTTTTCATGAGGCTTAAGCTTTCGAGAAGCAAAAGCTATGGCCTTCTCCTCTTGTTGGAGTACTCCCCCAAGCCCCTGTAATGATGCATCGGTATAAACCAGGTATTCCACTCTCGCTCTGGGAAGTGCTAGAACGGGTGCTGAAGTTAACTTGTCCTTCAGCTCATCAAGTGTCAACTAGCATGCATCGTCCCAAACAAACAGTACCCCCTTACGAGTCAAATTTGTCATAGGACCCGCAATCTTCGATAATCCCCGAATAAACCATTTATAGTATCCGGCTAATCCAAGAAAACTCTGCACCTCCGTCGGTGTCATGGGCTGTCCCCACTCCCTCACCGCTGACACCTTACTAGGGTCTACAGATACTCCTTTTTCTGATACAATGTGTCCCAAAAATTGTACTTCCCGCTGCCAAAACTCACACTTATCGTATTTGGCATACAACTCATGCTCTCGTAAGGTCTGTAAAACCATATGCAAATGCTCGGCACATTCTTCTTCAGTGCGAGAATAAATCAAGATGTCATCTATGAAGACAATGACAAACTGATCTAAGAACTCTCTGAATACTCTGTTCATTAAGTCCATGAATACTGTTGGGGCATTGGTTAGCCCAAATGGCATAACCCTAAATTCGTACGATCCATACCTCGTCAGAAAAGCAGTTTTGGCCACGTCCTGCTCCCTGATGCGTAGCTGATGGTACCCGGATCTCCAATCTATCTTAGAGAAGTGGGCCGCTCCTCTCAGCTGATCAAACAAGTCATCGATCCAAGGCAACGGATACTTATTCCGTATCGTGACTTTGTTAAGCTCCCGATAATCAATACAAAGCCGTAGGGACCCATCCCTTTTCTTTACAAACAGAACTGGGGCACCCCAAGGCGAGGTACTCCTACGGATGAAGCCCTATCCCAACAACTGTTCTATCTGATTCCGTAGCTCCCTCATCTCTGTCGGAGCCATACGGTAAGGTGCACGTGTTATCGGATGAGTGTCTGGTGCTAAGTCTATCACAAACTCGATCTCCCTACTCGGAGGCAACCCCGGTGTATCCTGAAATACATCAGCAAACTCGCAGATGATCGGAATCGATTCGAGTGGAACCACGACTGCAGAGGTCTCATCCTCTATATAAAATAAGTGGGTGGACGACCCTCCCTCCGAGCGAGGCATCGCCACTAAGAACATCTCCTGGCCCGGAATGGCGAACACAATACTCCTACTTAAGCAATCAATCATGGACCTATACTCGACTAACCAATCCATACCAATAATGGCGTCGTACTCGAACATATCTAATACTAGCATATCGGCCGGTAAGATTAAACTACCAATCTCTATGCCTACTCCACGATATATAAAGAAAATCAATGACCCATTACCCAGTGGTGAGTCTACACAAGTCACTGTACTCTCTGTCGTGCTTAACAACCCAGTGGCATTTGCAAAGCTAGTGGCTATAAAAGAGTGTGATGCCCCCGTGTCAAATAAGATGTGACCCAAAGTACCATGGATAGAAAACTTACCCTCCACTGCGGGTGGTGCCTACGGAACTGCGGCCTGGTGGACGTTATAGAAACGTCCATACTGCAACTGTCCCTGCTGCATCGAAACTGTGGGTAAAGCTGGAACTGGAGTCGGCGTTGGTAGGGCGGCAGGAAAAATGGGTCTCTAGGGCTCCTGGTGAGCACCCTGCTGTCGAGGAACTATGTCCCTATCCGGGCACTCCTGTTTCTTATGGCCAGTCTTACCACAAGTATAACATTTCCCAATGAAGTTTCCTCCTCTCTGCCCCTGGTAGCCTCGGCCCGGTTGGCCGTTACCACCTCTACCTCGGCCCGGTTGTCCTCCCTGCTGTTGATCCTGCTGCTGATTTTGTGGCTGGCCCTGGTGGCCCTGTCTCCAACCCCCATGACCATGCCTGAACCCTCCAGAACGGAACCTCTAAGCAGACTCCCCCTGCTGGGGGACCCTGCCTCTGCCTTTGCCTCTGCTCAACTGGTACTCCACTGGCATTACCTCCCCCTGTCTTTCCCAACTGGTTGGGATCTCCCCCTCGCTTGCTTCCCTTATCATGAAAGCGATTGTCCTGAAAATGCAATAAGGCTGCATTCAGAACGTCGATATATGAGTGTAGAGAAAGGTTACCCAATAAACGTTGTCGTATCTTCCAAGTCAAGCCATCCATGAACATCTGAATGCGCTTCTCCTCAGTAGACACCTCCTCCGGTACCATGTTTGTCAATCGTGTAAACTCTTCCTCGTATTCCGCAACGGTCTTCCCTTCTTGGGTGAGGTCTAAAAGTCTCCATCTCATATCAGTCTTGACGGCGGAAGGAAAATACTTGCGGTCAAACCGCACCCAGAAATCATTGATAGTCATCACATCTTGCTCCTCGGTAGTAGTAGTGGACTCCCACCACTGTAAGGCTGCCCCTCTCAGCTTGAAGGTAGCCAAAACCTGCCTTTGAACCTCTGTGCACTCATACATGCGAAGATGCCGCTGTATGTCCTTCTTCCACTGACTCGCGGTAACCACATCTGAACTGCCCAAAAACTCTGGGGGACAAGCCCTTTGAAAGGACTCTCTAACTCTCTCCCATGCAGTGGGAAATGGATGCACTGGAACTGGTGCCACTGCCTGAATCTGGGGTGGAGCCTGCTACACCACCGCTAAGGTTGCATTTACTGCTTGTGCAACTATCGCGGCAACTTCTGTTGCATTCATTGTCCCCTGAGCCTGTATGGACGGCTGTTCTGGATGGGCCTGTCGGTCTCTTGGTGCACGTCGATGAGAAATCTTGAGACGAGAAAGAATATTATTTGTCCACGGTTATTTCAAAACCTCAAATAGTTGAAGACGTAATCGCAAAATATAAGATCACAACAGTCCTAAAAATAGGGCTCTATATCAAAGGACGCAAAGCTGAAAACATAGTAAGTCGTACAGATCCTAATGGACACTAGAACCTGATGCTCTGATACCACCAGTGACACCCCGCCCAATTAAATATCGGGTGATCAGTCCTTTATAAAATTTAAAACAGAATGTTCGGTTGGTTCATTCTTAGCATCACTGTCGAAAACGCATTAACTTATTTAATCACCTAATATAATTAAGCCAAGTGTCAAAACATTTTTCTTATTAATTTAAAACCATTTAATTACCAAACTGAGTAATTTAATATAAAACATCCACGCACAGTTAATTAATACAAATACTGAATCATAATCGCATGCTGAAATAAATAAGACTAGATAAAACATCCCAGTTCAAAACTCTAAACCAAAACAATAGTAGCCATCAATCCAAATGGAAATAAACGAGAAATAGAGTAAACATAATCTCTGAAACTGTCTAAGGAAGGGGCGACACATGCCCTACAGAAAATGTCATAACGAATAGGAATGAAATAATCGAAGCGTCTAAACAAAGTCATGCAGCTCCCATAACAGCTACAGCATGCCACGCAATCCGAAACTCTAAGCCTGATGTCCCTGTGGCTGAGCACCTGATATAATACATATATATAGCAAGAGAGAGAGAAGATGCAAGAAACGGGTCAGAGCCCGATGTGTAAAAATATTTGTTTAAGCAAGTATTTTAAATTTGCAGTAAAGCAAGTATCAAGTACATGTTAGTTCGAACTCTCTCTTGAGATTCTCACCCCTCTTCTATTGTGCACGACTATCGCGTATCTAAATTTTCTCCTTGGCTATAATTCCCAATATAACTAGTTTGAATTCATCCTAATAGTATTTACCCTCACTATTAGTAAGTCCGTATCGCCCATACAATACGTTATCCAATTAGCCTATGACGAAAAGCTAATTAATACATTTTCCGTTTTCATAATAATTCAAGTATTGGATTAGAATTTTCTTAACAAATTTCCATGCCCATATTCATTACTATGTACACTAGATTGATTCACATCTTCCATACATATATACATATAGTCATATATGTCCTATATATATATATATATATATATATATATATATATATATATATATATATAATGATACTGCACCCCCGGGCTATATCCCATTAGTGCACCTAATTAACATACTGTACCCCTTGGTTATCACCCTTTAGTACACTTATTTAAATAATCTTGTACCCCCGGGTTATCACCCATTAGTACACTTATAATACATCTTTGTACCCCCGTGTAATCACCCATTAGTACACTTATAATAATAAGATTCTCACACCCTCGAGTTATCACCCATTGGTGCCTTTAATAGTAATAATATATAATAGGCATACACACGTCCCATTATAATAAATAGGTATTTTTTTCCTCACCTACATATATGCTTCTCTTACGCATTTTAATTTCAATATTCCGTAATAGTTATTAGGATTATTATCCCTCTCGTAGTCTCTACGGTATATCCTTTCCGTACCAATTCATTAAAGTATTTAGCTTCTCATACTTCTTCCGAAATTCTGCCTTACTTAAGTTTATTATTAGAAAATATATTTCTCATTTCTAAACTAATAAACTTAAAACTGGACCCTAAAAGAATTTATCAAAACTTCACTCTGTCGCTCGAATAAGGTGGCAAGTCGTTTGAACGACTGCCACGTGTCGCTCGAACGACTTCGCGTGAGATGCAATCTCGCTCGAACGACTTCGCGCGAGAATTTGCTGTTCGTCCCCTACCCAAAATTTTCCAACGTTTTCCACCATTTTTAACCTCAAACCTTCTCATTCAACACCCCAAACTCCAAATAAACAGTTCTACATCGAACCCCATCAATAACACATGATTTCTAACATCCTAGAATCATTAATTTATTACGAATCATTCATAAAACGTGAAATCCCCAATTTAATTTTATCAAAACCCTAGTTCTTCCAATACATGTTCAAGAAGCCATTATTTCCAGATTTGTTCTTCATATCAATTCCTTAAAACGTGATTTCCAGTCTTCATACATTAAGGGTTTCAATCTAATAAATCACAGAACTTATTTCTACATCCAAGTTCATCAATTTCACCATTTATAACCTATAACATAATCCTAACAACCCTACACTAACATGAATCAAATTAATATCGAAATATAGCAAGTTATAAACACTTGCCTTGAGTGAGTAGTCTGATTTCTGGATGTTGTTGGTATAGGTGTGTTCCCCTCGTCCCGATCTACACGGTGGTGGTGGTGGTTGTGCACGGTGATGTCGATTTAGCCCTCTTCTCTTGGCAAAAGTTTTCCCTCACACTTCCTATGGCCGTTCTTACTTTCTCCAGCTTTCTAACCCTAATGCAAATGTTTTGGCTGATAAATTAAGTCCTAATTTTCGTCCATTAATTAGGCCTAAAAATCCAATTTACCATAATGCCCTTTTGGGGTGCCGGTTAGGCCTAAAATTGCTCTGGGACCCAAACTAAACACCCGAGTATACTATTTCGACTATCTCGGCCCTTTCGGACTCAACGGTACACTCGAAATCATCATACGAGTTACTAAAAATAATTGATATATTTATTCCACTAATTTAGTCCCGACACGACTCACACGCGCGTCTGACTTAATTTACTAAACTGTCGTATTATTATCTCTCGACAATTTATCAAAGTGTATAGTTCCATATTACATATCGCACAGTAATATTAAACTAATAAGTATTAACCCTTAGCACGCTAGTTAATATTTATTTTTATTGGATCCGGATTAATTAACAATTTAATTCTTCACATTTAAATTTAATTAATCCCGTAGTAATAAATAATCCCTTAATTATTTAAATTATAAAAAATATGGGGTATTACAGTTACCATCCCGAGAGTGGTGAAATCAGGCAGGACCAACAGGGTCCTCAACAACAACAACAACAACCCATTCCTCATGGCCCTTAGGACTAAAGGAATGGTGGGGGAGGCCAGCAGGGCTAGGGCCAGAGCCAGAAGCAAGAGAGTTTCTATGGCAATTGTTATAATTGTGGAGAGATGGGCCACAAGAAGAAATATTTCCCAAAGCTTGGCAGGGGGCAACTACAGGATGAGATCCTGAATATACAACCATTACAGCAGATCATGGGTCAGTTCCGACGTGAAAGTTACATTCAGGGACCCGACGATCAGGAGAGGCAGATGGAAAATGGAGGTAATATTTTTATTTCACCCTTGTGAGTACGGGATTAGTTCGGGTGACATAAGTGCGTCATAATATATGATTTGTTAACGCTCAAATTTGAGAATGAGTTGGATTTAGTGGATGCGTTGGCGGTATCAGCCTTATTATATATGTAATTGTCATTGGGTAGCGGGGCTTTTCGGTGTCGCTCATATGGGAGAGGGTGTGGGCACTAAAAGAATATTTATGTTATGATATGCTACTTTTGAGGGTTAGGAAAATAGAGTTTATTATAATCATGTGTAGTGACTGGAAACAAAAGGTTTGAGCGGTAGTAGATTATGTGATAAGGTTATCGTACTTATTATTCCAGGGTGGGATATATTATTTTTTATGAGGCATCACCTGAAAGAGGGTTGGGCCTGTATATATATGTCAATGGAATTGTATCGTAGATTTCAGTGAGTATGTTGTCTTGTTATATTTGATCCCGGTGAGTAGGGACGTTTACTGATATGATTCAAGGTACCTTATGTTCTTTGTCGAGCGGAGAGATATATCTCATTATTTATATAACGTTAAGAACTTGAAATAGTGAGGGTGCCATGTTGTATGCTTCTTTAGTGACATGAGAGTGGACGAGTAGACTTTTTATTCTAGCAGACGAGAATTTGGGAGTACATGTTATGGGCCGAGGGCCTAACGGATCTCGACGACCGATAATATTAGAGAGTAGTGTATCGGGGGGTTCCTTGTTTGGATTTCGCTTTGCGAGACGTCCCACACATGAAACTTAATGAGAATTTGAAGTTGGGAGAAGTTTGGTTACTAAGACATGGGTTTAGTACCTTAGTTATTGTACGTATACGTGATTATAACTGAGAGTTGATAGTTATATTTTGATTTAAGGCCGTATAATCCTGATGTGAAGACCAATGTAGAATGTTTACACCATGAGTAGACCGGTGGGGCAACCTAGAGAATAATTAAGTTTCAATTAGTAGGGTGATTGAGTATAACCTTACTTTACGATCATGTCAAGTGCGTGAGGAATAGTATAAAATAAGTATATTACGTTCAGTTGATTTGTCCAGTAACGCACGTGACAATGGGTGTATGGGCACCCTAGATAGTTGGATTTTTAGTATCGTCCACATTCGAAAGACGTGGAACTGTATGTATAATAATAGTAAATGAATAAGGGAGTTGACACGTTGGAATATTAGAGCTTTCCCCAGTAGAGGAAATATTTTAGCCGTGAGTTGATAGGCTCATAGTAGTGACCAAAAAGGGGACGAAGTTGCAAAGTGTTGTGTAGGCGCCGAGTTGAATTAGTAGATTAAATGATGAAGTGTTTTGGTATATGATGGCTAAAGGGAATTAGTCACTAGAATGAACGGTAAGTGGAGACCATTGGACTGAAGGATACCGTTAGTAGAGATATAGTGGGAACATCAGAACAATTTAGAATGTCTGGAAAGGGCGGATGTGTGCGAGAATATATCCGAAGTTTTTTAGTACCAAGCTTACCTTAACTTTGAGGACGAAATTCCTTCGTAAGGGGGAAGTACGTAATACTCCGTATTTCTGAGTATTTGGAATTTAATTAATTCGATAATTATTTGGGTTTAATTTTAAATTACACATGTGCCGTAATTTAATGGAATTAGATATTTTTTGGAGATAAGGATTTATTGTTGATGGAATAATTTGTGCAAAAATTATTATATGTCATAGCGAGTAATATCGATGGGACTGCGTTGGAATTCAACTGAAGGTCGCGTATAGACTATTTTGAGGTCTAGCTAATATATTGTTATAGAGTGACTCGAATGATGATTTAGAGGTTGCGGTTGATTTCGAAAGGGTGGAAATAGTCGGAATAGTGTACCCCATGGCGATTTTAGACCAACCCTGCACCGTTTAAGGGTGTTTCGGTCATTCAGGAGTTTGTGGTTTGGAGAACTCTGAAAATTAAAAGAGTATATCAACCCCTTGGAGTTAGAGGCTATGGTTAACACAAATTAGAAAAGAATGAGGCCACAAGGGAGAAAGAGAAGAGAGTTCTTGGAGGTGCAACACTTGTCCTCTCCACCAAAGTTGTCGAAATCGTGATCGGAGCGAGGAGAGATTGACTCCATCATCTCAGAAATGAATTTAGATCTGCATATCATAAGGCAAGTGTTTATCTTGCTTGTTTCTAAAAGGTTATAATACCCATGCAGTGTAGGGATTTATATTTGATGATAAATTGATGTTCTTGGGGGGTTTTGAGGGTTAAAATCCAAAAATTAGGATATTATTGCATATAGAATGAATCTATATATGTGGGTAATACGAAAGATTGAATTAAGAACAAGAAATAAATATGGGATTATGATTGATTAGGAGTGAAGAACAATGAAATCTAGGGTATTAAGGATTTTAGAAAATAATCAGTTCTTGGATTGAATTCGTAATGATTTAATGCTAGATTTACGTTGGAAATTAGTCCTACACGCTTATATAATGTTTAGTAATGTAGGTTGGAAATTTGGTTAAGTTTCATGAAGAATTGAGAAAATTGTAATAGTTAAGAATTGTAAAAATGCAACTGCGTAGAAGAAGAAGAAGAAGAAGAAGAAGAAGAAGAAGAAGAAGAAGAAGAAGAAGAAGAAGAAGAAGAAGAAGAACTGACAGTTTCGAATCGATTCGGTCCATCGGTGAATCGATTCAATTTCCCAGATTTTAGAAATTTTCCCCCTTTTAGCCGATAACTTATGATTAACGATCGGGTGGACTTTTGGGATGCCTTTGAAATATTATCAGAGATATTATGATAACGAGTAGGCTAATGATATGGTTGGGGCTTAGTCATAATGAGAAGAATTAAGGCTAAAGTTAATTGAGCATGAATTGTAATATAAGTGAATTCGGGAGAATGAGACCGAGGCACGGAGGATTTTTGTGAACCTATGACTTAGACCAGTAGATTATGAGTGTAGTATCTACTCAAATAACTTAAGGGTTAACTAGGGCCCTTCAGGTAGAGATTAATACTTGAAAAAATGCGAAAGAGAGTTATAATCGTATATCGATAGTACGTTGCGTATTCGAGAGATATATTACGTATGGATTATATTTATAGGTTGAGTGTATACTTATATGGATTATATTTATAGGTTGAGTGTATACCTATACGGATTATATTTATAGGTTCAGCATATACCTATACGAATTATATTTATGGTTTGTGTGTATGCCTATATGCGACATATGGATAGGTTGTGTGTATGTTTATTATGTACTTTCTTATGTATGAACATATCTACGCTGCCTACTATAACGGAGGTTCCATGCAGAGGCTGATCCCACATTGACGATTCCAGTTAGGTCTGGATTTGTGCCCCAGAACATTGAACCTTAGTACGATGACTATGCGAGTGTACGATAGTATTAACAGTCAATTAGGTACGTTAGGTGTGTGCATGACCCATAGGCTTGGAATTATGTTCGCATCCAATATGTGTTGATTTGATTTATGGTTCGAGGGTGATATCCGAATCGGTAGCCCTTGATTTGGTACGTGAGGTACATGAACTTGATAGCAGAGTATGCAAGTGTGCATCGCAGTGGCCAGTCCGGGAGATGCAGTATTTATATATATACATATAGTGTGACATATATATATATATACTTGAGTAATTTGTCCTACTTGTGTGTAGTGTAGGAAGGACATATAGTGTATATCTAAAAGTGACTTAAATATGTGATAATATACTTAATGTGTCATAGTAGTAAAGCTAGACAACGAATATCTTAAGACGATTTAAGTATAACAACTTAATTAAATGGTATAAAGATAACATACGTGAAATGTTAACGATGGTTTAATAATAACATATGGGACATATTAATTATTAGTTTACGATAACGTACTATATGAGCGGTACGGGTGAGCCAAACCTGTTAGTGGTTAGAGAGTTTTGATGAGACCTAATCGGGTTGGGTAACATAGCTAAGTAGATGATGTTAGGTGTGCACATTAGTTGAGAGGTGAGGAACTCAAGGGAATGTATGTTAAACTAATATGTGTTATCAATAACTGCTTTTAAACCACGATTTAAATGATTACAAAAAAATTTCAAAAGATTTTCTTGGGCTCTAACCTGTATGCAAAATATTTTCAAAATCTTTTTAGGTGTCTAGCCACAGGGACGCCATGCTTGATGATATGTTCCAGAGATGCGTAGCTGCAACACTTGTGGATGCTTGCAGGATTTGGATTAAACGCTTCAATCTCTTCATTCCTAGAGTAGGATGCAGTTCAGTTATTTCAGTTGGGTATGTTGCCCCTTCAGCTATTTTTTTATTCAGTTTATCAAACTTTGTATTTGTGGACTCAGTTTGATTTCATTAGATGTTTAGTTGGATTTTGTATTTGGAATCGATGGTTTATTCGGTATTATTTCATTTCAGTTATTTATCTGGTGTTTGGTTCAAATTATTTGACTGCATGGATGGTTTTAGTTATTGTATTTATTTATGTATATTGCTGTTGTTGAATAAAAAGATAAAATTTGGCACCAAAAATTTTGAATACTTGGTGGCTAGTAAACTTTTAAAGGTTTTCGACAGTGATGCTAAGAATGAACCAAATGAGATTCTTGTTTTGTTTTTATAAAGGATTAATCACCCGGTATTTAAATAGGCGAGGTGTCACACCCTATTGGGATTGGCTCACCCCATTCCCTTTGTTACGACAAGTTAATCGATATTCCGTTTTGTGAGAGTATTTTTCAGGTAAGTAATTCTTCATTCTTATACTAGTAGCGTTGATTACTTGAACTCGAATATGTTGCCTAATAGGTTCCACATATTATGCTTTTATGTCTTGAAAATTGAATTTCATGCTCACTTAGTAATTTAAATCAATTAAAATTTACTAGAAACATTATTTAAGTTGTTTCGCATCACTTCACACTTAACGTATCCGGACCACACCGAGTTGACCCATGGGGAGTGTAGTCATTAAATTGGGATTTGATCATTCGACCATCAAAGTTTGGCTTGGGACTCGACCTTATAAGGCAAGTGGGGACTCTGATCTTTACGGGCAAGCGGCTACGTTGGTGGAATAAGAATTTCGACATCATTGGAAGGGTTCTTTGTTAGCAATAACAGACTGAGATTTTTTTTTTGTGGCACCTCCTATTAGTATCCTCATATATGATAATAAATAGCCTAGAAAGTATTAGCCTCGGAAGCGTGTATCGTTACTAAATGATTGATCGGGTGGGATTTCTTGGAATTCGAGTAATGTTTCGTTGTGCGTAGTAGTAAGACATTTAAGAAATATTATGATCTTTCACATTGGAAATCAAAATGCATTCATAAAAAAGGACAGCTAGTGGTGACCCATTGTCGAGAATCACCAGATATTTTAGTTAGACACCCATTTTTAACATAAAGGCATTGTGAACGTTAAGAAACGCTCAACATCAGAATTGCGTCTGGTTGCAAACGTCAAGAGTCCTAGACACAAATAACATTAGTATAATATAAGTATAAACACACGTAACTGTAATACCCCGTATTTTTATGGCTTTTAAATTTTGACGAGAGTTAATAATTATTGAAAGTTTGTTGATTTGTTAGATATTACTTATCGAGTAAAGTAATGTATAAGATTGATTTTATAAAAATTGTCACGAGTGAATAAAATGGCAATTATGGAAATTTAAGTCGGGACGCGCCTGTGTCGTGTCAGGACTAAATTATTATTATATAAAGTGAATTAATTATAAGTTACTCATATGGTCGTTTTGAGTGCGCCAATGTGTCCGAAAGGGTCGAGATAGTCAGAAAAGTGTACCCGGGGGTTTAGGTTGGGTCTCGGGTCATTTTTAGGCCTATTTGACATCCCGGGAGGGTATTATGGACATCTTGCATTTTTGGGTAATTAAACCCACGAATTTAATTAGGTTATATCAGCCATTTGGAGTTGTCTCTTAGGGTTAACAAACTCAAAACCTTAGAACGGCCATTAGAGAGGAAGGTATGAAGCTTTCCAAGCAATCCAAGGCCAAGAACTCATCCGGTTGCACCGCCACCACCACCAAAACGTAGATCGCGCGACGGGGAACGCAACCATACCATTTCATCCACAAAATCAGAACCTTGAATTTCAGGCAAGTATCTATCTTGCTTTATTTTTTATTAATGCCTCACCCATGTTAGTTTAGGATTGCCAAGATCATGTTTTATGAAAGAAATTGTTAAATTGGAGACTTTAAATCGCAAGTTTAGAGAGATTCAATATATTTTGGATATAACCATCACATGTAGAGGATTAACCAGGAATTACTATGAGTTTAGAAACAAGAAATCTGGGAGATAATTAGAGGAATGGATAATTCTTTCAAAATTAGGGTTCTTGAAGATTGTGTCAATTTTACCCCATTAATTCGATATCGTTGTTGTTTTTATACATGATTCACGTAGGAAATCTTGTATATATGTATATAGAACTTGTAGTATCGTTATTTGAGAATTTTAGACTTGTTAATGACATTTTTGGAGAAATTGGAAGATGAAACCCGTAGGTTTAAATTGCAGTTTCTGGGCAAGAACTCCTTGATTGATCGATTGAGCCCAAAGCATCGATCGATCGACTGATCGATCGATCGAACCCCTTTCTTCGATTGATTGACCCCACCTGGAAAACTGCATATTTCTTATTCGTTAGTTTAATCCGATTAAGACGTATGGGAACCCTTGATTGTTGTTGATGGAGTATAATGGGATATAGAGATGACCAGTACGGCCTAGGTAGACCCCGTTGAGTAACATTTTAGTGTAGGATGAGATTTTGGGTTAATGAGGAATGTTTCATGTGAATAAGAAATCATGCGATATTTAATAAAAAGATCGGGACTCGTAAGGGAGTTAGACCAGAACGTAATTGAGTGAATGCGTACTGAAATTATACTTAAAATACTTCGAGAGAGGAGAAGTGAGTATGAAGTGAATAATAAATGAGAATACAAATAACGAGTTCGTTATACGAAATAGTCGAGTAAAATGTGTAATAACGGAGAATTATAATTATGGTCGTGAGCGCACCTAATTTAGCAATGTGGATATGTATATATATATATATATATATATATATATATATATATATATATATGACTGTGTGGTTGTGCATATATTATATCTGTATAAAAATCATACTCGGGCTACTTGTTATCACGGGGGTTTCCGTGCCGGGACGGTCCTATCTCGATGGGACTTTATGGGGGATATTGACTCGTACCCTAGAACATAGGATTCCTTGGTACATGCTATCTGATTGATAGTCAGACGGTTACAAGAGACGTGAGGGTATGTGCTGACCTCTTAATGACTTGGAACTATGCTTCGCCTCCATTTGTATGTGTTTTATGTTAATGCAGTTCGAGAGTGATTCCGAACTAGCATTTCCCTAAATATGTGTGATACAGGGACTTGATAGCAGAGTATGCCAGCACCATAGATTGTATGTGAGGTGCAGATAGTATATATGTATATATATATATATATATATATATATATATATATATATATATATTATATGAGTGATTGGTATATATATATATCTACTTATATATGGAAACTTTGCACCATAGATTTTATGTGGGGTACCGCTAGTATATATATTATAAGTGTAACTAATATATATACGTATATCTATATGGGAACTTTCTATTGTGCGTATAAGTAGTTAAGTAATGAATAAATGTTGCAACTTTCTAAATGAGTTCGGCAACTACATAACGGTACCGATTTGTTCTAAATAGTGTAAGAAATCCTGAAGAGATTAATTTTCTAAACTAAATATTATCACCCTGTTAATTCTTAAGATAAAATTTTATGGAGAATAAGTGAGATAGACTTTTGAGGTTTAGTAGTGCGGTAGACTTGCACACTAGATGAGAGGTGAGAATTCTCAAGAGAGTTTCGCATTCTAGCATGGTTGTTGCATTAGCAAGTAAGCATTTTAAATACTTGCTAAACTATTTTTAAAACTGTTTTACAATCGGGCTCTGACCCGTTTTCTGTTATCTCTTCTCTCTTGTATATATATGTATATATTACAGGTGCCCAGCCACAGGGGCGTCATGCATAGGTTCTTTGGATTGGATGCGCTGTAGCTTATGTGGGAGTTGCAGGTCTTTGTTGTAGACGACCTCTTCATTTATTCTGTTCTTGTTATAGTTAGGGCATGTGTCGCCCATTTCCCATTCAGTATAGATTTGTCAGAGATGTATGTTCATTTATATTCAGTATTCGGTACTTTTTGAGTATTAACTTTTGTCAGGATGATTTCATTTGTAGTTTAAATTTAGTTTGTTAATTTAGATGGATTGATTCTTTTGTGTTGATTGCTATCCGTAGCACTTATGTGATTCTTAAACTGTTGGTTATTTAAAAGGTTTTCGAATTAAAATTTAATAAAAATGGAAATAAAGTTTTGACAATTAGCTTAATTATTTAGGGTGTTTAAATTGGGAAATTTTATTTTGCGACAGTGATGCTAAGAATTAACCAACTGTTCACCTTGATTTTAATTTAATAAAGGATTGATCGCCCGGTATTTAAATATGGGGGGGTTTCACAGGTGGTATCAGAGCATCAGGTTCTAGTGTCCTTAGGATCTGTGCGGCTTATTATGCTTCCAGCGTTGCTTTGTTTGATATAGAACCCTATGTTTAGGATTGTTGATTTCTACAATGAGATTCCGTCCTCCTGCTATAATGTATGTATCTTTGTGAATTCTAATTGCGTTAGGATGTGTGTGTGTGCCGAGCGATGATGGATGTTAGACGAGGGTCGTTAAGTGGACATCAGGAGGCAGGGCTTAGTTGAGGTTGTAAAGTATATTCGAGGATGATTACCGTAGTTGAGGTCACCCCTATTATGGCACGGGAAGCCAAGACTGTAAAGGCGGCTAGGGCGCAACTTATGATTCCCAGATGTTGCTATAGTCAAAAGAGGTGCAAGAGTAAACTCACCCCAACGTGGCACGATTGGGAAAAGTCAGAGGAAGCATTGTAGAGAACTGTCAGTGGGAATTCTAGAAATGCGGGAATTGTGTGTGATAGCAAAAGGAGGTAAAGTACCAAGAGGTGTAGACATAGGACGGGGTGTGGCTAACTGAAAGTGAAAATTTGGAGAAAATTTTTCTTAGCCTGTCGGAACGAAGTTATAATGGTGGGAGTCAGCCACCATTTTTAGAAGTTAAATGTTATGCCTATAGAAGAATCTTAGGTACAGTTTGACCGCAAGTTCCTTCATCATATGTTCAGGAGAAGAAGTGAATGTTGTTCGGAACTCATCACAGGAGGACCTGACAGAGGTCCATTTGTGAATATGAGTCTAAACCGTTAGCGAATCTTGTATCGAAAGATGTAGATACAAATGGAGGAAAGAACTCCAAGTGGGAGTTCGACTCGTAATAATAGTTGATAACACTTAAAAAAAAGGGAATTCTGATGGACGTTCGATTCAGAGGTTGACGATGTTGTACTTTGTCAATGAAGATGATAATGCTTCTTATTGAGGGAAGCTAAAAGAATCAAAGAATTTAGTCAAGAATAAGACGAGATACAACGGTGGTTGTGTAGCACCACTAGGGGGTGTGGATACACATCAGGGGACCCATATAGATAATTCGAATAGCTGAATTCTTACCAAAGCGATGGCGAATTCAGTAAGGACTATTGTAGCCAATAACATGTTCTTTAGGACCAACAAGGCTAAGTGGGATAGCCAACATGAATTGAGTCTACCAAAGTCCAAGAGAAGGACAATCCTAATATGGTTGGTATGACAGGTAATAAGTGGATTATGTGTAGAGGTATATTGTGGAGAGTGAAATCACACGCGTTGATGTTTTCTCGAAGTGAGTAAAGGGATAAGATTATGGTGCCTAGTAAAAGACAACGATTAAAGTAGTTTTGTGTTGGTTGGGCAGACGTGTTACGTTCGGAGACCATTTGTGCAATTAAGGTGATTGGCAAGGTAGAAGTATAAGTTTTATTCTCAGAGGATGAGGCGTGTTTTATGTGACATGGGCGAGTCATTATATTTTATTCATTGCTAGATTAGCATGTGAGACGAGTTTAATGCGTATAACTACAAACGATATTATTATGTGAATATCTTTCCCTAGTGTAGCGGGATAATGAGTATATTAATAGTGTTATATACTTTATTGAGGTTACTCGTTTTAGTGATGTGATATAGGAGTGTAATATGGTTTTGATTACAACTTTATAGAAATGGTCAGTACGATAGTGGGTAGTTATTGCAAGGCTATCGGAGTGGTTGCATTAGTGCAGCATGTTTTGTTCTGGCGAGGTCTCACCTGCAAGAGGGTTGGACTCGCACTTATATATTATCTATCCTAGAGACTTCGGAGGGGATAGTGGGCTCGATATATTTGATACCGGTATGTAGGGACTTTGTTGTTATGATTCAGTATGTATCGGGTTTACGGTTGAGCGAAAAGATTTAACTCAGTATTATGTTTAGCGATCAGGACTTGGTGATAGAAAGAGTGCATTGTTATATCTATCCTTTAGAGAGGTAGGAGTTAAGATTTATACCCCTTCTGATTGGGGAAAAGGATTTCGAGAATCCCGATTGTATATAGTCGAGGTTTATGGAATGCAATTACCACCAATACTGTACGATAGTGCAATTGCCGAAATGTTCTTTATTAAGTGTAATTTCGGGAGGAGATGTAATTTTCTACTAAGAAACGGGAAAAATAGGGGTGCATGCTATGGACGGAGGGCCTAATGGATTTCGATAATCGACAATGCTAGGTAGTAGTGTATCGGGGGGGTTCCTTATTTGGATTTTGCTTTGCGAGACATCCCACGCATGAAACTTAGCGTAATGTTGGAAATAAGGAGATGTTTGGTCATTAGTCCATGAGTTCAGTACCTCGGTCGTAATAGGAGCAGATAATTATATCTGTAAGTTGGTAGTTAAATTATGATTTAAGGCCAGTGGAGCCGGTTGCGTGGTAAGAAAGCATTGAAAGTTTTGTTTTACCACCACGAGTTGAGGGGTGAAACGATGATAAGGAGGATTTAGAATTTCGATTTATAGGGTGAGTGAGAGTACCCAAGTGTTGCAATCACGTTGTGAGCACTGGGAAAATAAAGAATTGGTTATTAGGGGTGAAGCGTATGTGATGCTTACGCTAGTATGCACGGTTTATAGGGTGTGTAGAGATCCTGGTTAGTTGATGTTAAAAATCGTCCAAGTTAAAGGGACGTGGGAATAGACGTGTGGAATATATGTTTGTGGGACTAACATAACGAAGTAAAAGTGGTAGAGTGGATTAAACACCGTGTGAAAGATGAAAAATCCATATATACGTGTGCAATCAGAGTAGCACACCGAATCTGGTTGGAAGGCTGTGGGAAGCCGTTTACAAGGGGGTATTCCTTGAGAAGGGTAGAATTTAACTATATGGAAAACACTCGGGACGGAGTTGTAATTAGTCAAATGTTGAGAGCGAGTTGTGCATACACAGAGTGATAATGTTAGTATGGTATAAAAGAATCTGAAGTGCGCATCGTGGAGAAAAGTGCACGGGTGAGAACTTTCGATATACACCAAGGAAGGAAGGGGAGTATTAAGTGTCACTTAATGTGTGACATTTCACGGAAAGTCGATGTTGAGCGGGACATAGTGAGTAGTCTCTGCATCCACCACTCATAGATAGAGATCAGTTGGAATAAGGGGACCAACTATAAAATTTTGTGGTTATCAACAATTCCTGTAATGGAAGAGGGCGGTAAAGTCCTTGGATGGGCTGCCATCTTCAAGGTAAGATCAAGGGTTCATCCGAACATGTGGAGTAAGTCGCCCCAAAAGTAAGTGATTGACATTCCTTTGGGGTGATTTACAATATTAACTAATGTGCCCCATTCTTCCTTTGAAAGGAAGGGATCGCGCTGGTACGTGGTCCTACACGGTATTATTTTCTGAATCAGGATAAAATTTGTGAATCCCACCTTCAATATAGGATTTCAGGAAACAGCGGAGATAACGTTTCGTTTTGAGTAGGAGGTATCACCCATAGCCGAGGAGCAGGCGCACGGTGATTAACGAACGGTGGAGCCGCGTGAAGGTGATTTTTGGAATCTTGGTGATCATTTTTCCACAACGGATATAACTAGCAAGTGAAGTATAGTATGGTAGAGTTCCGGGAAAGCACTCGTACCTGTTTATCATAAACGAGGTGCTTATTGAGGTTTTTGTATGGAAGAACCTTAACTATTCTCCTTATGTATGTTTAGAGGTGAGCGGATAATCAGAATTTTGGATCGGTAATATGATGACTATGGTGGAATTCCACGATTGTTTTATGCGAACAAGAGTGGTTAGATGTTCGTATGGTTACTCTCAGAATGGTAGTTTTGTGTTTCGATAAATCCGAGTGGTTGTCATGTAGTGAGGTGCGGCCTTCCAATGATATTGAAATAATGGAAATTAATAGTGTATATGCGTGTCTTATGCGAATGTTGTCGGATAGGAGCACAATGTGAAGTATCTTTAATGAAGAGTGTTAAACAAGCTTGCTGCGAGGCGGGGGCTATAGTAATTAAATGCCTTACTATGTGGATAGGTTAAGTACTATTAAGGTATCCAAAATTTGTTTTAACAGGTAGGCCTTATTTTTCGAATTTCGGGAAGAAATTTCTTTATTAGGGGGGAAGTATGTAATACCCCGTATTTTTATGGCTTTTAAATTTTGACGAGAGTTAGTAATTATTGAAAGTTTGTTGATTTGTTAGATATTACTTATTGAGTAAAGTAATGTATAAGATTGATTTTATAAAAATTATCACGAGTGAATAAAATGGCAATTATGAAAATTTAAGTCGGGACGCGCTTGTGTCGTGTCATGACTAAATTATTATTATATAAAGTGAATTAATTATAAGTTACTCATATGGTCGTTTTGAGTGCGCCAATGTGTTCGAAAGGGTCGAGATAGTCAGAAAAGTGTACCCGGGGGTTTAGGTTGGGTCTCGGGTCATTTTTAGGCCTATTTGACATCCCGGGAGGGTATTATGGACATCTTGCATTTTTGGGTAATTAAACCCACGAATTTAATTAGGTTATATCAGCCATTTGGAGTTGTCTCTTAGGGTTAACAAACTCAAAACCTTAGAACGGCCATTAGAGAGGAAGGTAGGAAGCTTTCCAAGCAATCCAAGGCCAAGAACTCATCCGGTTGCACCGCCACCACCACCAAAACGTAGATCGCGCGACGGGGAACGCAACCATACCATTTCATCCCCAAAATCAGAACCTTGAATTTCAGGCAAGTATCTATCTTGCTTTATTTTTGATTAATGCCTCACCCATGTTAGTTTAGGATTGCCAAGATCATGTTTTATGAAAGAAATTGTTAAATTGGAGACTTTAAATCGCAAGTTTAGAGAGATTCAATATATTCTGGATATACCCATCACATGTAGAGGATTAACCACGAATTACTATAAGTTTATAAACAAGAAATCTGGGAGATAATTAGAGGAATGGATAATTCTTTCAAAAATAGGGTTCTTGAAGATTGTGTCAATTTTACCCCATTAATTCGATATCGTTGATGTTTTTATACACGGTTCACGTAGGAAATCTTGTATATATGTATATAGAACTTGTAGTATCGTTATTTGAGAATTTTAAACTTGTTAATGACATTTTTGGAGAAATTGGAAAATGAAACCCGTAGGTTTGAATTGCAGTTTCTGGGCAAGAACTGCTTGATCGATCAATCGAGCACAGAGCATCGATCGATCGAACCCCTTTCTTCGATTGATCGATCCCACCTGGAAAACTGCATATTTCTCATTCGTTAGTTTAATCCGATTAAGATGTATGAGAACCCTTGATTGTTGTTGTTGGAGTATAATGGGATATATAGATGACCAGTAGGGCCTAGGTAGACCCCGCTGAGTAACATTTTAGTGTAGGATGAGATTTTGGGTTAACGAGGAATGTTTCATGTGAATAAGAAATCATGCGGATATTTAATAAAAAGACCGGGACTCATAAGGGAGTTAGACCAGAACGTAATTGAGTGAATGCGTACTGAAATTATACTTAAAATACTTCGAGAGAGGAGAAGTGAGTATGAAGTGAATAATAAATGAGAATACAAATAACGAGTCCGTTATACGAAATAGTCGAGTAAAATGTGTAATAACGGAGAATTATAATTATGGGTCGTGAGCGCACCTAATTTAGCAATGTGGATGTGTGTGTGTGTGTATATATATATATATATATATATATATATATATATATATATATATATATATATATATATATATATATATATATATATATATATATATATATATATATATGACTGTGTGGTTGTGCATATATTATATCTGTATAAAAATCATACTCGGGCTACTTGCTATCACGGGAGTTTTCGTGCCGGGACAGTCTTATCTCGATAGGACCTTTATGGGGGATATTGACTCCTACCCTAGAACATAGGATTCCTTGGTACATGCTATCTGATTGATAGTCAGACGGCCCTAAGAGACGTGAGGATATGTGCTGACCTCTTAGTGACTTGGAACTATGCTTCGCGCTCCATTTGTATGTGTTTTATGTTAATGCAGTTCGAGAGTGATTCCGAACTAACATTTCCCTAAATATGCGTGATACATGAACTTGATAGCAGAGTCGCCAGCACCATAGATTGTATGTGGGGTGCAGATAGTATATATATATATATATATATATATATATATATTATATGAGTGATTGGTATATATATATATATCTACTTATATATGGAAACTTTGCACCATAGATTTTATGTGGGGTGCCGCTAGTATATATATTATATGTGTAACTAATAAATATACGTATATCTATACGGAAACTTTCTACTGTGCGTATAAGTAGTTAAGTAATGAATAAATGTTGCAACTTTCTAAATGGGTCCGGGAACTACATAACGGTACCGATTTGTTCTAAATAGTGTAAGAAATCCTGAAGAGATTAATTTTCTAAACTAAATATTATCACCCTGTTAATTCTTAAGATAAAACTTTATGGAGAATAAGTGAGATAGACTTTTGAGGTTTAGTAGTGCGGTAGACGTACACACTAGATGAGAGGTGAGAATTCTCAAGAGAGTGTCGCATACTAGCATGGTTGTTGCATTAGCAGGTAAGCATTTTAAATACTTGCTAAATATTTTTAAAACTGTTTTACAATCGGGTTCTGACCCGTTTTCTGTTATCTCTTCTCTCTTGTATACGTATGTATATATTACAGGTGCCCAGCCACAGGGGCGTCATGTATAGGTTCTTTGGATTGGACGCGCTGTAGCTTATATGGGAGTTGCAGGTCTTTGTTGTAGACGACCTCTTCATTGATTCGGTTCTTGTTATAATTCTTCATAGTTAGGACATGTGCTGCCCATTTCCCATTCAGTATAGATTTGTCAGAGATGTATGTTCATTTATGTTCAGTATTCGGTACTCTTTGAGTATTGACTCTTGTCAGGATTATTTCATTTGTAGTTTAAATTTAGTTTGGTTAATCTAGATGGATTAATTCTTTTGTGTTGATTGCTATCCGTAGCACTTATGTGATTCTTAAACTGTTGATTATTTAAAAGGTTTTCGAATTGGAATTTAATAAAAATGGAAATAAAGTTTTAAATTGTTTTGACACTTAGCTTAATTATTTAGGGTGTTTAAATTGGGAAATTTTATTTTGCGACAGTGATGCTAAGAATGAACCAACTGTTCACCTTGATTTTAATTTAATAAATGATTGATCGCCCGGTATTTAATTAGGCGGGGTGTCACAGTAACGATTAGTTCTAATTACCATCATATATCATTGGCAAGTTCTCGAAAAGGGTATTGGATTGTAGTAACTCACCCCTGAGTTGCAACAAGTGTTGGAAGAACATTCAACAGATAATATATCATTCGACATATCGTTTAACGATTTTGTGTTATTAGGCTATCTCAAGGTATTGATAAAAATAACTATGCTCTTTGATCACTGCTTTTGGTAGAAATGACACTTCAATTTCATAAATAATTACAAATTTGAGAGTAAAATGTTCTCAGATTCTCCACAAAAGTATCTTTTGCACTTTAGATGAAATTTCGCAGGAGACATTCGCGCTTCGAATGAAGTGTCAAACCAACGAGGACAAAAATACACGATTTAATTCGAATCATTAATTTCTTACTTGAGGATAGATTAAAATTAATCCCGTAACAGTTCAAAAGTTGCACAAGGATTTTCCCCGTGCCGATATACTAAAATGTAGGAGGGATGTAGCATTAAAAATTTTGCCATAATATTTTATGCAATATTTTTGTTACCCACCACCATGGTTCTAAAAAACGCAGGGCGTGACTGAGGTGAAAACCAAGCCTTAAGCCTTAGAAGCGTAGGCGGATTTTAGGCGTAAAAAGACGTTTAGGCATTTTTAAATATATTTTAACATTTTTAACTATAACAGGGCTATTAAAAATACTAAAATGGTAATACCTTAAAATATGTCTGAATATATGCAAACTAAAATACTATTTTTATTAAATACTAAGAAAAAAAAAGAAAAAAAAAACGCGCATTTTTTTGAACTAGAGGAAGAGAGATTTGACATACCATTTGTCTTTTAATTGTTTTGAATAAAATATTGATTCATTTTTTTAAAATAATCTTCAAAAGACGATAACGTTTCACTAAATCATTTTTATTTAAAAAAAAAATGACGTCGTAAGACTTTTACGTAAAACACTTGAGGCATATCGTTTCTCTGAAGCCGCAACCCTCATTGCCACCACCAAAATACGCGCTTATTACAAATTTGCCCGTACAATATTTGGTGCGGCGAATACAAATAGTCCGAACCTAGCTGCAGCTCATAATAACAGTACTGGGTAGGGGTGGCCGTGGGCCGGGTCTGGGCAGGCCCGGTCGGGCTCGGGCCGGGCTTGAAAAATTAACGGCTATCCCAAGCCCGCTTGGGCCCAGATCGGGCCTTATTATGTAATCCCAAGCCCGCCCAGATTTGAAAGCTCTTTACCCAGGCCCGCCCGATCGGGCCTTATTATGTTAATTAAAAGATTTTTTTAAAAAATTAATATACCTATTTTTTTATTTAAAGACCAATTTTTTAATTTAAAATCTGTTTTAAACTCCATATATTACAAAGTCCATATATAAAATTTCCCACTCTACATGAAAAGACTTGATGTACGTTTTTATATTTATAAAAGTTCCCCCCCCCCCACATATATATATATATATATATATATATATTTCGGGCCTCGGGCCGGCCGGGCCTCATCGGGCTTAAGAACTCATGCCCAAGCCCGCCCGAAAAAAAATCGGGCCTATAAAATTTTGCCAAGCCCGCTTTGGGGGCCTATTCACCTTACCCAAGCCCTATTTTTTTATTGGGCGGGTTGGACGGGCTTGGCGGGCCTCGGGCCTATGACCACCCCTAGCACTGGGTGAGAAGAAACAAGAAAAATATATTTGAAACCCTAACATCCTAATTCTCAGTTAACACATTCCGATTGATTGATACGATTGCAAATGGCAAGTTTGTTCTTCCTTGGAAATCTGGCACCTACAAACAACTTACATTTTGAAATCCCTTCCAGAAAAAGCTTGGTTGTGAGTACTATTCTATCTATTCTAATTCTTTTTTCTTAATATGCTTCCATACATGATTACATGTGCTTATCACTCTTCCTATATATTCAAGTAAATCAGTAAAATGGTAAATTGAATTGGACTTGGACCTCATGCCCTATATAACAATGTTATATTGTTATATTTGATGAATTGTGTGATAATATAATTGTATTTCATAGTCTTATGCTCCCTCCGTCCCAAATTAAAGTCGATCATTCGTTTTTGGGTCTCTATTTTTGGCCATAATCAACGAACCGAATTTGGCAATAGTGAGGAAGTGTTGATCTCGGCCATTGATTGAGTGTGTCATTAATTTATACAAAAATCGGATAGGGACGGAGAGAGTATAAGAGAGGGACCACATCCTAAATACTCCTTCCGTCCCAAAATCTTAGTCGTCACTTGATTTGTATTCCAAAAAGTGACAAATATCTGAGAATGCAAGACATGCAATGAGATCATTGTTCTCTTATAAGTACTCTTCAGATCGCTAATTTTGTGATCTCACCTAGTTTTACATATTTACTCCGTCCCAAATTAACAGACGCGTGTGTCCCGAATTAATGATTATGTTTCTAAAAATGGTATATAGAATTAGGTGAGATTACAAACTTATTCACCCAAACAATACCCATTTGGATACCCATGGAGGAGCAATGGTCCAAGTTCCTGTTTTTCATTCAAATGTATTCATTAGGAGGATAATTTTGGAAGTTAATTTATTTCTTAAAATGTGGCTTTCAATTTGGGACGGAGGGAGTACTATTTTGAGAAACACGACTATTAATTTGCGACGGACAAAAAAGGTTAGCACCACTATTAATTTGGGACGAAGGGAGTAATATTGAAAGGGAGAGACTGCGACCTAAACCGCATAGGTTGTTGGACGGCATGCTTAAACTTTGAAGTGCGAGGGGCTTAAGACTAAATGCCCCATATAAGTTAAATTCAACTGTACTTACGGTGAGTTACGTATTTATTTGTGTTGTTTTGATTGTAGAGGTGTAACGTGGTAGAACCGTTGAAGTTTAAGGACAATGGTAGACCATGTATGCCAACCTTCAGTGGGGAACAAGAAGCATTGCCTAGTTTTTTGGCTTCGAATCAGTATGAAAGAAATCCAATCCACAAAAATGAAACAAGGCTTCGAATATTTTCTGGCACAGCTAATCCTGCACTTTCTCAGGTACATATGTGTGTATGTGTGTGTTTTCCTTGTATTTCACCTATTCATTAAATATCCTTATTAATCTCGTGTTTGCGTGAATTATTTCTTGTTGTTCACTTATCAGTTAAATATCCTTATTAATATGGTCTGTATGTTATGTATGAATATTTGCATATATTATTTTATTAATGACAAATTTGTTATGCCATCGTTTCGTTCTTTGAACAAGTGGTTATAAGTCAAATTGGGAAAAGAAAAACAATGAGGATAGTTGTGTGATTGATTAAGAAAGAATTTGCAAAACGGAAAATGCTTTGCGAGAGTCATGGGTCCAATCTGCAAGCTGCGCACAGTAGAGATGTGTGTGAATGGTACAATGCCTTCAATGTGATTTTCTTCAGATTTTAAGACAGTCATTGGCCTACACCTGTCATAGATATTTGTGTAGGTCACAATCTGGATATAATTGACAAACTTCTTCTCAAACTTATAGGCTCATCTGTGTACAGATTTGTAAATTAAAAAGTTTGTTGATGTATAAAAAACGCAGTACAGAGATGATCTGTACTTAAGACTAGATTTTGGAGACCTTTCTGTTGTGTAATGCAGTTCCAGTGGACCCCTTATATTAATGGGAGCATATATTAAAGAAGGGATTTCTTATTAAAAGATGTTATAAGTGAGAGACTTTGTCAATTCTTTTCTTGAGAAGCATTATGCATGATTTTTGAGTTATATTACTAATGTTCAAATTGGAAGGAAACTCTGCTGATATGGGTAAGACGATAAGTAGTTTTGGTGGCTTAAATGGTAACAAAAGGGGCAAACAAGTGACTTCACTCTAGCTATCAGGATACATATAACTGCTTGTTTGCAGAAGTCGCACAAATTATAGAGGGATACACTAAGCTTTTTACAAGATGCTACATTATGACCAGTGTTTAAAATGATATATTTGGAAAAAATCAGTGTTTTCAAGTTTGAATTTGGGATTATTTTCATTGAATTGTATGACTGCTTCAAACAAATAGCACTGCTGAAACATTTCCATACATTTGGGATTTGTGAGGTTTTGATGTGGAGAGAGGTTTTTAAGTGACCAAAATAATGAACTTTTTAATGAACCTATTAAGACGTTAAGAAATAACCCTCACTCTGATGTTTCTAAATGTAAAAGACAGTTTGCATGTCATCATATTGCTTTCATCTTTGATTTATTTTTTATTTTTTATTTGTATTTGTATTGTATTCTATTTGATCTTTGTGGCATCTTCTGTACTTGATAGGAAATTGCTTGCTACATGGGTCTGGAGCTTGGAAAAATTAAGATAAAACGTTTTGCTGATGGCGAGATATATGTTCAGTTGCAAGAGAGTGTTAGAGGCTGTGATGTATATCTTGTGCAACCTACATGTCCTCCTGCAAATGAGAATCTCATGGAGCTTTTGATAATGATAGATGCTTGTCGGAGGGCATCAGCCAAAAATATTACTGCAGTGATCCCATATTTTGGATATGCCAGGGCTGACCGAAAGGTAATTTTGTGCTAATGAACACAGCAAGACATATTCATCTTGGGTACGTCTATAAACCAAGTTCTGTGATAAATGCACACCAAAGAGTGATTCATGCCAAGTGTATAACAGTACAAGCCGTATATCTATAAACCAAGTTTCTTACTTATGTTTGCATCCTAAAGTTCGATCCTTACCTTACTCTATAAGCCGATAAATAATTACTTACATATGTGATTTTTTTTCATAGAATTCCGAGACTAATAACTTGTGCTTTGAGATTATTTTGTTGTGTTGTTTTTCATTTTTCTTTGTGTTTACTTGTCTTCAAACCACCTATTTCTCATGCGTCAGTTCGAGATGCAAAAGTAAAAATTAATGGAGGGAAAGCAAAAATTAGCTACCAAGAAGATAAAAGGCAGCTTGATGTGAAATTTCAAAATATCAGCCATTGTTACATCGAAGGGTCATTTGGATTTTGGTTCCTGTTTGTTATGTCATATTGGATTTTGGTTCCCATTGCGACACTATTTGTTTTGGGCAATTTACAATTAGGTCCCTTGGTAACAATTTTTAAATATTTAAGGACAATTTACAATTAGGTCCATTTGTTATGTCACTAGCGTGGACTTCTTCAAGAAGAGAATTAGTGGACCTATGTGTTTAAAATTTGTCAAAATTCCTTTAGTGTTTAAAATTTGTTAGTGAGGGACCTAAGAGCACTTACCCCCTTTTTGTGAGAAAAGTGTCTTCTATTTATTTGAACTAATATTGTCAATATAAGTTGAACTGAGATTGGTTATATTCTTATCTCCATCAACTTCTCTTTCAGACTCAAGGGCGTGAATCTATTGCAGCCAAACTTGTAGCAAATCTGATCACCGAAGCAGGTGCAGATCGCGTCCTTGCTTGCGATCTTCACTCTGGGCAGTCCATGGGTTATTTTGATATTCCTGTGGATCATGTACATGGTCAGGTATATATATATATATATATATATATATATATATATATATATATATATATATATATATTACATTCAAGTTATTTGATTATGGATTTGTTCATTGACTAATTAATTTATTATTATATATGCATAACTAGCCCGTGATACTTGATTACCTAGCCAGCAAAACCATCTGTTCTGATGATTTGGTAGTAGTCTCACCTGATGTTGGTGGAGTTGCTAGAGCGCGAGCTTTTGCCAAAAAATTGTCTGACGCACCTTTAGCCATTGTGGATAAACGGCGTCATGGACACAATGTTGCAGAGGTAGTCTATTAAAATTTATCTGATTATGTTATATTTTTTTTCCAAATTCCCTGTTGCCTTCTTAGTGGTTAACCTTGTTATGCTTCATATTTATTTAATACAGTTTGGGGAAAAAAGAAATTTGCAGTTTTTGTGGAATACTAAGGTGCTTTGCTAAGTTGATAAATTATTGAATACTCCCTAAATGTTTTTAAAAGGCACATGTTGATATCTCAATTATTGTATGCCTGTATATTATTTGGTAGTGTTTTAGAATGTCAAAAGTTCTTTAGTCCGTTCTTTTTAATTTTTTTTTTTACGTTCATAATTACCCTGTTTTGAGATTGGTACGTTTTTTTAATTGACTTTGTGTTTGGTACCTTTTTCGTTAAGGGTCCATTACACTTGACGTTCATGTGCCTTGCACATGACCGTTTGAATAAAAATAATTAGAAAAAAAAAAAACAGAGAAAAAGAAAAAAACAGAAAAAGAAAAAGCTGAAAACCACTATGCCCCATGAAATTGAGCCACCAAAATCCCACCAAATGACATCAAATCGAGCCACCACCTTCTCTCTCCCTCATATGGATTTCTCTTGTTACATATACATCGGTATGGATTTGTATATATATATATATATATATATAGAGAGAGAGAGAGAGAGCGTCTCTCATACATACCAAGTATACATACTTGCTGGTGCAAACCTATTTTTTTAAAATATTAAAAAATATATTTTTGAATTGAATTTTTTTATGTGGTATTTAAACATTTCAAGGGGCCCATATAAAAAAAGTCAGCTCAAAATAACTTTTTTTGCTATTTTTAAAAAATTGGGCTAACTTTCACACCTTTTTCTTAAAGGTGTGAAAGTTTGCCCGATTTTTTTAAAATAGAAAAATACATTATTTTGAGTTGATTTTTTTTATATTTTTTATACGGGTCTCTTGAAATGTCTAAATACTACACAAAAAAAATCAACTAAAAAAATAATATTTTTATTATTTTAAAAAAATCGGTATGTATACTTGGTATATAAACTTGGTATGTATTGGAGCCTGTCTCTCTCTCTCTCTATATATATATATACACACGATTTCATATCTGGAAAATCAATTTTTGAAATGTTTGAATATATATATATACACATCGACGCATATATCCATACATTTTAGACCTAATTCTGAAATCAATTGTGATTTGCATTTCTTTGATACAAATCGATAGCGTGTATTTGTGTCCGTATGTGTGTGTGTGTGTGTCTATGTATATAGATAGATAGATAGATAGATAGAGAGAGAGAGAGAGAGAGAGATAGAGAGAGAGAGAACAGAGTAGGTGTGATTTGGGGGGGATGCTGGGCGGGGGTGGAGTTGGGGGGTGGCGTGTGGGAGAAGGTGGGGTTGGGGGTCTCACTGGGGGGGGGGGGGGGGGGTTAGGTGGGAAAAGATAGGTTCTTGTTTTTCCTTTTTTTTCTTTTATTGTTAATTTTTAACTCTTTTTAATTAATTTCTTTTATTTATTGTGAACCCGGGCGCAACGGTAAGGTTGCCCCCGCTGTGATCTGAGGTCACGGGTTCGATTAACGGAAACAGCCTCTCTGCGCAAGCAGGGGTAAGGCTGCGTACATCCAGCCCCCCCCAGTACCCCGCAGTGACGAGAGCCTCGTGCACTGGGTTTACCCTTTTATTTATCTAATTTATTAATTATTTTTGTTTTTAACAAGTCATGTGCGTAAGTCATGTGCAACGCAGATGACTGTTAAGTAACAATTGTGTAACGGAAAAGGTACTCAACTTAAAGAAAAGTAGAAAAAGGTACCAAATTCAAAACATGGTATTATGGACGCATGGTTCAAAGTCTCGGTATCGGTCCCGATATCGGCCACTCGATTTTCAATTCGGTCGCGGTATCGGTCACGATATCGGGCGATACACAAAGATGCACTATTTAGAGAGCGCAAAAAATTCCGAAAAAAATCTAGAAAATTTTAAAAAAATACGATTAACAATGTGGACCAATCAAATAAGTTTAAAATGATCCTTTAATATGCAAAACATTGTACAATTGATTATATTGACGTGCTGCGAACTTGCCAGATTCAATGTTCCATAATAAATCAATGTTTTTTTTCACGGAGGATACAAATATTATGTTTTTACAAAGAAAAACAAATGTTACTTTTTTAGTAAGTGGATAATTTTTTTTTTACAAAGAAGATAAAACTATTATATTCTTAGAATTATTTTTAGTAAGAGGATACAAATGTGTTTTTTAAGTATGTTATATTTTTCTAAAAAGGATAGAAATGTTTCTTTTTTAGTATTGTTATTTTTTTACAAAGATGATACAAATAGTGATTTTGACAAAAAACTACATTTTTTTTGCAATCGTTTTTTACAAAAAGGATGCAAATGTTATTTTCTTACAAAAAATGATGCAAATGTTATTTTTTAATAAAAGGAATGTAAATGTTATTTTTTTTTTGTTGCTGGGTTGCAAATGTTTTTTTTAAATTGATGAAAATGTTATTTTTTTACAAAGAGGATGCAAATGTTTTTTTTTACTTGTGTTGCAAATGTTAATTTTACATAAAGGATGCAAATATTATTTTTATAAATGTTTAGAGGATAGAGGATACAAATATTATTTTTATAAATGTTTAGAGGATACAAATATTATTTTTACAATAATTACAGTTGTATATTTGTTTGTAAAAGAATAACATTTGTGTTTTTTTTTAAATAATAACATATTGAAATATAACATTGGGAACATTATTATAAAAAATAATAACAAATAACATTTGGATCATTTGCATTCTTTAAAAAAAAAACTGGCACATATACAACGCACTAAATTAAATTCACAGGATGACCAAATAACCCCCACACACAGCACACTAAATTAAAAAAACAATTAGCATTTCGTAACCCCCCCCAAAAAACTACGCTTACCAACACAACACTGGAGAGAGAGAGAGAGAGAGAGATTGATTCTTAGTAATTATACCATCTGGGCCGATATATCGCCGATATGGGCCGATTCTATTGCGATATCGCCGATATGGGCCGATTATACCGCTATATCATCGATACTACCGAGAAATTACCAATATAGGGTCGATTCACATCAATAATTGAAAACTTAACTCGTAACTCGGAATCGGATCGGTGGGCACCGATACCTAGTCAACTCGGCCGTATCGTCGCGGTATCGGCCTTGACTTTGGACGTGTTAAGGTAAAAAAAAAAAAACCTTCTTTTCATCATAAATAGTTACTGAAATTCTTAATATACTGTGTTTTTGATGCATTCACTAGATATGATGCCAATCTATCTATGAAGCACGGATTCTTCAAAATAGTAAACGAATCCGAATCGCACACCCGAATCAAGTGCGATTCTCACCCGATTCTCCTCCGATTCGTCCCCACCGCGTATCCGATTATTTTAATTAAATTTAATTACGGATTCTTCATGGATTCTTTAAAAATCTTGATTTCCCTCGTGAAGAATATTCGGTTCAACCAATTTTTCTTGGTATTTTTTTTACCTACGTCCTTTGTGAAGCTATGAGGATATATAGTCTAGATTGGATGAAACTTTGAGAAGGAGAGAGTGATGAAGTTGGTCAAAGATAGAGATGCGAGGGTTAGAAAGCTACATATTGAATTGAAAATCATTGACGTGGATTTTATTGATGTGGATCTTCAAGCTCAACATTGTCGTGTTATTGCAAATCAACTTTCGACATTTTTCAACCTTGAGTGGTGACACTGAATAATGGTTCCATAATGATTTACACGAGTGGTGCTCGAAAGTTAGATACATGGTACGAAAGTTGAAATTAAGTAGTGAGAAGTTGTTTGAGAATAGATCGTTTTCAAGAATGATATTATCACTTAAATCTTTTTCATTATGGTGTGACAACCCGCAATCCGAGATAAGGGGTGGCCAGCCCGATACTCAAATGTAACAAGAATCATGGATGGATATCATTCTCAGCATCACAACAATAAACTGAGTATACGAGAAAACCACCCAATAAATCAGAAAACGGGTTGCCAAAAAGTTTAGAATTTAGTTTAGTCTTAAAACAGTTAAGAAAAAAATAAACTAAACAACCCAATCTGACAAGCAAGTGGAATTCCAGAAGAGTATATATAGTACATCTAAAACGAATATACAAGGAAATGACCGAATATGTTGTCGGTCCACAGTTACATACAACGTATTACAACAGTTTAATATCTTACGTAATACATTCATTAATCAAATACAAAAGGTTGGGCCACTCGCCCGAGTTAAGACCCGATCATATCTAGAACACAAAAATGAAAGCGCCTAATACAACATCTTGTAATATCAGCAAAATCTTACAGCCCGTCGAAAGCAAAGGAATGGGAATAATCACAACGGGCGCCCTTGCGGTGGAGCACCTGAGCGGATACAATAACATACACAACATAGAGAATGAACGGGTCAGGGCCCGGTTTTATATGACTACCAGAAGAATAAAAAGCATGATAGGAATGAACAGTTATGCATGGATGATAAGGATGAAAATCTAGCATGTTATCTAGCATAATAAACTTACTTTGCACTTTGACATTTTAACTAATTATGAAAGGTAAATCATTTACACAAGAGAAGTATAAATAAACATCTATAACTGAAAACCTTTTCCTCATTAATCATATTACCATATCCTCCTTACAGTCCTTAACAGGAATATAATCTTTCATTCGGTTTAATCAAGAAGATATAATTTCACTTCATTAATTAAAACTCCCATCATTAATCATCATTTCCATTTTATCTTTCCATTCCTTAACAGGAATACAATTTCTATTAGGTGCTCTTTATGGCACATATATCAATCACATGCTCTTTGTGGCACGTATCCATGCTCTTTATGGCATTAATATCCATCAAGTCCCACTTGATGCAGAAAAGTTATATTCTTATACATATAACGATTCTAAGACCACCCCTCCGAGTTTCCCCACTGGGCGCGCCCCTAAATAACTATCATCTTCCAGGGCCTATCACATATAAGACAACCTGGGCTCATAACGCAACGTCGGGAAGCGGCCATATGCCTGCGGGATAGTCAAGACCACACCCAGAATCTCCTACCCATCGCAGAAAAATACATATATATAAAACAACGCTCATATGGCCTAGGACTATATCCACCCCGCGTTAATTTGTCAGGGGGCATCACCTCGCGCGCGAACTTCTCTTATGATAGTATTTAGAGAGGTGTGTTCAAGTAAATTATCATTTACAATATGAATCTCATTTACATTTTCAATTTTCATTACCAATTTCCATTTCCATTTTTCCATGTGTTTGGTTCATTTTATTCGAACCTATCATCATTGTATAATTTGGTTCATTTTATTCGAACCTATCATCTTTAAACAATTGGGTTCATTTTATTTGAACCTATTCTCATCGAATTTCAACATCATCATCATGATTCTACAATTCCCAAAATTCATATAACTTCGATAAGCCCCTAAAGTCTCCAAGCATGGGCATTTAACTTCTTAACTTCTAAAAATTCAATAAAAGATGTAATGCCTTAACATTACTTTAAACCTCCCCGGAATAAACCCCAGATGACCCAATTCTAGTCTAGGGTGGCGATCAAACTCAACTACTACTCTAGGACTCTAAGTTTACTTCATTCAAGAAGGTTCCTAGGTCCTAAGCCTAACGAAAAAGGTTAAAAATTAAACAAGAATATAATTCAAAACTGCAGGAACCGAATCGATTCGCCCTAAGGGCCGAATCGATTCGCTCTGAAAGCGAATCGGTTCGGAAAACAAATCCAACATTCTGCAAATGCCGAATCGATTCGCCCTAAGGGCCGAATCGATTCGGGTACCCAGACTTGGAAAACTGCTTCTATGCGAATCGATTCGCCCAAGGGGCTGAATCGATTCGCCCCTGCGAAAAAGCCAAGTTTGACTATGGAGTCTTGAACTCCAAATTTTCTCCCAAACTCAAAACCAACCAAACCTAGATCATCTATTGGAACTATTACACCACAAATACATCTAACTACCATCATTTATAATATTTATCATCCAAATCAATTTCCAAGGGTTTTATACCCATAAATCCACAAAAAAAACCCTAACTAGACCAAATCATAACAATCCACAACTATCAATGCTAATTAATCCACTTAAATCATATAGTAGCAAGTAGATAACTTGCCTTGATCTTGCAAATTCAGATTTGATTTGGTGTAGACAACAATCCAAGCTCCAATCTCTCTTTTTCTCCCAAAGTTCTCTTCCTCTCTCTACTCTCTCTAGGGCGAGGGCTCAATTTGTCTTGAGAGAAAATGAGGAAAATAATAAGGCTAGCAAGACTTAATCGGGCCTTAAGTCTAAAATGCCCAACTTAAATGACCAATACGCGATATAATTACTCGCAAATACACATTTACGCTATAACCAGTCAAAAGTGCCCGAAATACCAAAATACAATATGACACTTATTTTTACTGTCTCGCACCTACCGGGACTAACTACACCATCCAAATTATCATTTGAAAATTTTATAACTCATTTTAAGTTCCGGTTTCACATTAAACCAAAATGTCATTTTATATCTTATGACACAATAAATCCCAACATGGATACTTTTACCTACTCACAAGGTAATTATACAACAATTCAGTAAATATTAACCTTTTCCACATTAAATTAATATTTATTCCACATTCCGGCATTTTATATAATTATTTCACATAGTAAATAAATATAAAATAGGCTCTCAAAAGTGAGGGTTGTTACATATGGTTCAATTTTATGTTGGAGATTTATAAAATTAGTTATTAGTTTGTATATAACCTAATGTACAATCTACATAAATGACGTAAACTACACGTTAAGGGCTAAAAGAAATACACCAAACCCTAACTTTTAGAGAGAGAAACAAGAATTTCTTATATTTCAAATCAAAGCTATCTCCAAATGAAGAGTACATGGGTATTTATATGGGAGGAATTACTTGCTAGCCAAGTAATTATCTAAAAGACTAAAAAGGACAATCATTAACAAAAATATACCTAATTAGTCCCAAACATGCTTGGAGACCAATTAAAAGACATAAAAGAAAATAAAAGAACTAAAAATGGAAATAAAATGACAAATAAAAGGAAATAACTATGGATTCCCATCATAAAATTAAGGAATATTATAAAATATTTATATTATTATTATATTTCCTAACGCATCCGAATCCTACTTTTTTGAGATTTTTCGAATCGCCGCACTCGCACCGTGCCCCACCTGCATCTGTTCTTCATAGCAATCTATCAGTTCTAAAAAAAAAAGAGGGGGTTGGGGTGAACTTTGAAGCAAGTAAATAAAACAAGGTTCTAAAAGGCGCGAGGCGTGGTCGAGGCGTAGAGGTCAAGCCTCAAGCCTTAGGAGCCTAGGCGTAAAAAGGGGTTTTTCCTTTTTTTATTATTTTAATTATTCCAAGGGTAGTAATATAATAAAATAGTACATATCTTGAATTTTGAAAATATATCCATATGTTTGGTAGCGATCTTTCTCATATTCATGCTCCATAACCAATATTTATCAACTAATCCTTTGTTTTTTTTTTTAAAAAGTGTGCGTTAAGCCTTTTACCAAGAATAAGGCGTAGGCGATGCGTTTCTCTCAAGCCTCAAGCCTAGGCGGGCCTTTTAGAACAGAGAAATAAAATATCATACATCATATGTGATTGCATTTATGTGTAAATTATGGTCCATGGCTCGAGTATTCTTCATGAGTTAAGAAGTTTAAGTGCCACACTGTTGCTCCCTTCACATCCAACCTCGCTGGTTTTATTTTTGGTATGTAACTCTAGTTGGAAACTAATTCCCAAATAAAGCTTCTTTTTATTTTAAATAAAATTTTTTTAAAGAAGAAGATGATCTACACAACTTGGGGAGGCGTCCCCAATAAAATCAGCCCCAAAACTGTGCAAAACTATCCCTAGCGGACCCTGCACACATCTATGTAAGGTGGGTTGTCATACCATGCTCAATGCTCTCCACCGTTAGTTTACTTGCACAACCTTAATTGAAGGAGGTGCTTAGTCATAATGTAATACTAGGAGAGAGACATTTTTTCTATCGCTTAATATTGTCTGACTGTTTTTTAAATGTTATGTAAATCTTTTTGATTAAAAAAATACCCCCCGTCTCAAATTAATATTCACACTATAAAGCGTCTCTAACTAAGAATAATTTTGAAAATTAAGGTTACAAGATAGTATGATATTCATAATTTGCACATTAGGAGAATTACTTCAACATTTACTGAATTCATGTTACATTCCTCATTTATTTTGAGTGAGCGTCAATTTTTGGAGACTAAAACCTTCCTTAATGTTTGAATGGATGACTCTTAATTTGAGATGGAAGGCTATATGCTTTGCAATCTGATGTGATATTTTCAACTTGCGATTCATGTTCTGCGTCCACCACTGCAGCCAATACCACCATATACTTTCATGTGACTTTCTTCGTCCTTTATCACCATTATTAGTGCCACCTTTATAAGCATCTCCGTTACTTCAGCAGATACTCCACTTATCCATTACCATTACAAACATTTCCCATAGCTAATCAGTTGACTTGTTGATGGCTTTTGAAGATACATACATATTATGTGTTCTTATTATGGAAATTATAACTCAGTTCTACTCTTATTATCTTTCATGATTCCATACCGAATCGTCGCCTCCAGAAAGTCTGATGTCAGATTTCATCCCGCAGGTGATGAATTTGATTGGTGATGTTAAAGGAAAAGTTGCAGTTATGGTGGATGACATGATTGACACTGCTGGTAAGTTCTTCCCCCTGTCCCCACCCGTGAATGTATATATATATATTAAAAAGCTAAATATTCAGCAAAATTATAAATGATGCATCCAAGATAATACATTTAATAAAATTAATGTGTGAAGCTCTAGGGTAAAAAAATATCCAGTGTAAATTCATTTGAAAATGCAGATATTAGTTAAAAAAAGATCAAATGAGCAAACTAAAAATTCCATTTGTTAAAGCTGAAGTATTTATCGTCAATTCATCAAGTACTTGTTTCCTTATTCCATCTTTCTTCTTCTTGGGCTGGTCAATCAGTTTTATTCTTACATACTTGTGAATATGTGGAATTGAGTACTCACGCCTCTTACCTTTTTAATATTCGTCCTCACTCTTAGCTGGTGTGAACAGTATACTTTTTAATTGTATTTTATATGTCAGTTACTAATTGGCTAGTGGGTTTTAGGTACAATCTCCAAAGGAGCTGCTCTATTGCATCAAGAGGGGGCCCGAGAAGTTTATGCATGCAGCACGCACGCTGTCTTTAGGTATTTAGATCGTCTTTAGCTTGTGATGTTCACATTCATATGTTTGTGAAAATTTGATTTGTGGATACTGAGAGTCCTATGTAGAGCACGTCGAGAGTCTGGTTGAATCTGGGACCAGACCAGTATTCTTTCCTTTTTTCCTTTCCATGGGAGTCGTATGCTTGCTCAACTAATTGGGAATTATAAAAATTACCTATTGGGTTATTGTGACTACGATTGTTACTTGGCTCTGGGGAAAACATTTGAGTACCGTTTGGTGTACGATAATATGTAGACTGTGATTAACGGATATGTGATTGCCACGAAATATATTTTACCAAGCATTCCAATTCATATCTTGTTCAATTAACCAGTGGGTTCTTAATTTCATATTCGCAATTAAAATTTTGCGTTTGGTTCATATATGTAAACTGCTATGGAAGAGTAAGGATTCATTTAAATTTAGTAATTAATTTTTCTTTAATGGATATTTCTATTCTATAAAAAATCTTGTTTATGTGGAAAATTAGCACTCAATTTTGGATGGATATTCGACCCAACTTTACTGCAAACCCAAAGTAGTCTTGCAATTTTGGTGGTTAAAACTCTTTCTGTTGCTTGAGCATTGTTAAACCTTTCTACAAGGCAAAACCTTTATTCGACAAAATCTCTACTCCTTATATGTTAATTTGCTAGACTTTTATTAGTTATAGGAACCTTTTTTATGACAATTAACTGTCACTGTAATTCATTCTTCAGAAAAAAAAAAGTTGCTCACATCTCTCTGCAAATCAATATATCTGACTTTGCACAAAGTTGTGATCTTATGGGATCGAAAGATCTGTTTTTTTATACGTGAATTGTTTTAACTTTTTACAGTCCTCCCGCAATAGAGAGGTTATCAAGTGGTCTGTTTCAAGAGGTGATCATTACAAATACCATTCCCGTGTCGGAGCATAATTATTTCCCCCAGCTGACAGTCCTATCTGTGGCAAACCTTCTGGGCGAGACTGTATGGCGTGTCCACGATGACTGCTCTGTGAGTTACATTTAGTATTTTTGGATTTTACTATGGGCAAAGTGCAAAGAACTCCCTTAGCTAAGTAGTTTTCTCAAGAAACCCCCGTGAACTATCTTTAATGCAAAAACTTTCCCAAACTATGCATATTGGTGTACCCTAATATGTCGCTAAAAATTCTAGAAAAGGGTTTTTGCATCAAAATGCATAGTTCAGGTGAAATTTTGCATTCAAAATAGTTTAGGAGAGTTTCTTGCAAAATTGCGGTTTTTGTGGGAGCTTTTTGCTCTTTCCCTGACTAAAACAGTAAGTTTTCTTAATTTTCCATTTTTTCATTAATATGATTTCTACCCACACCCAGTGAAGGGAACGAGAGTCGTGTTCTTTTTAGCCGACTATAGAGTGGGCTTATGCCTCCACAATTTACCCTAGTGCTCCCCTTTTTCCTTCACCGATTGTGAAAAAATTAGAGGCTTTAGGCCATAGGTCCAAGGTATTTGTTGCAATGAGTCCCAACAAATTAGAGGCTTTATTTACGTTTCTTGAAACTCCATAACTTCAAATCTCTACATGTCCATTTTTTTTCCTCCAAAAATTGTATTATTTGAAAGCTACTTAGGGAAGATCTATCAATCAATATCCCTATTCGATATAAAATTCTGAAAAAATTCGTTGGTGTTTAAACCCAATTAAGAGATTAATTCACATTTTTTCAAAATATAAATTTAGACGTCTTAAAATAGTAAAATTATCTGTTACTAATATTCTATTCTTTGGGAAAAACAATTAGAAAATGAGCAAGAGTATTACAAGGGCCACACACGAGATTTCAAAACTAATTCAATTCTACAATCCTCCAAATCAAAATGGGACTTGCCACAAAAGACAATATTAAAAAGGGATCAAGGGCACAACACCCCCCCAAAATAGGATCAACGACCAATTTACCAGAAAATTACAATCGATTCATCTTAGTTTTTTGGAGGTTTGGGATGATTTTATCCACCTTCATCATTGGGTGTATAAATTAGACCGAGACTAATTTTTCAAATTTACCCGCTCCAATTTGTTAGGGTGGCTTTGAATCATTCTCCAGCTTGGGCATTGATTGATCAACATTTATTGGTTCTTCCCTGCAACTGTTACTCTCTTTTAGCTGCCTGCTTGAAAACATGATTGCTTAATCACTGTGATGTCAGATTTTCAACCTGTGGCTTCTTGCGACCCTTGTTTTGTGTAAATCTGTTGACAAACAGGATCCTACTGTGAAGAGTATGGGTTCGTTTGTAAATTTGTTTACTAAAGCGACCGTTGCGGTAAAAATGATTTTGCGGAGAGGAGTATGTTCTTAACATCTTTTTTTCTTGATATGGAGGAATGCACAATATCTTTAATATCCTCTTTGTAAATTCAACTGATTAGGGGCTATAATTTTGCCTGCGGGGTTCGATGTAGTTCACTATATACCTGTCTTCGAGTTTGTCTACCGTTTAACTCTGCTTCAGAAGGGTTCACATGTTTGTACTGTGAGACTTATTGCTAAGGAGTGATCTTCAAGTGTATTGCTGCTTTTGCATTTTTTTATACCTGCTTTTGTCTGTTGAGATATTAAAAGTAGGGCTAACCATTTTAAATGCCGCCTACCACCCTGAAATGTATAAATTAAAAAAAAAATCCGAAATATTGTGACCAACTACTAACTGTACTAATCCCATGTCTTTGTAGCATTCCACCCCCCTTTAAAGGTTTTTGTCCTCAAGGATTGAGGGGTTAATTAACTTATCCTTGCCTCCTCCTGGATTAAATACAAATAAAATTGACAATTTTCTTGATAACAGTGGACTGCTTAATGATATGGCTTGCATTAGTTTTCGGATTAGTAGCTCCCCATTAGCAGTACATCCCTCCCAAGCTTCAAAACCAACAAAAATTATTCCATGTGACCCATGTACTGCTTTATAGGGCTTTGATCCCAGACATTCCAATGATAATCTAAAATACATCTAGGCTCTTCATCGCAACTCTCAATCAATATCTATAAACTCTTTGCTGGAAATATGGGTTCTTGATTAGCAAAACTAAAAGAAAATTATGTTTGCTGAAGAAAAGATATTATGAAAAGAACTAAATTGGAAGGAGAAAATATTTTTTTGGTGGAAATAGAGTATTAAGAGGAAAAAAATAATAGGAGAGTAAGAGATTAAGATAAGAAAAGGGTATTTTAATTAGTAATATATAAAGTATGAATTGAGAATTATTGAGAAAAAAAAATATAAGAACTTGAGAAAATTTATAGATAAGAGGGATAAAGAAGAGATCAGGAAAAAGGAGAAGATATTGCATGGGCGAAGAGGAGTGAGAGAACTAAAGATAGAGAGTTACTTTTTTTGAATATGCTGATCAAGATTATGCTGTAACAACCTCGATTTTTTACCCCTAGTTGATTAGTCCGGACATGAAATATCGGGAGAGCTAGAACAATATATATTATTCTCCGCATCAACGATAGAGTGCAATTGAAGACTCATCTGAATACAACTCTTGAATATATAAGAACAACTACAATGAATCAACGACTCCACTCTAGGGATGCTAAGCTGGATCGCCACAATTACAAGTTTGATCCCTCAACTCTGTTAATGTGCGAGTGGGGGGATGGTGAGGGGATGAATTTTATAAATTTGGGTCAGCGCCCAAAAGTTGAAAGAATATTTCCAATAAATCAATATAAATCATGCGACTAATCTACAACAAACTTGTAATTAATACCTCACCTCTCATCTATGTGCAAGTACTACACTTGTGTTCAAATCCAATGCGTAATCGAGATTAGACTATTAAGTACTATCACGTAAATAACCACTATCATGGAACGCAACTAACTACCCAAGTAGAATTACACCTCAAGGACCACGCATATAATTTTTTTACAATACTCACAATCTCATGAAATTAAGACTGTTTTAAAATCTTTAAACTACGCTAGTTCGTCTCTGAACTATCATAAAGTATAAGCATCAACTATTTATCATGCAATAAGGTCGTAACTAACTACGCATGCAAGAATACAACTCAAGTACTAATCCCCACAATGCCACACACAAGGAAATACAAATAAATAACATAATGTATTTAGCATGACATAGGGTTAATTATCAATTGTCCATAATAGACTATATAAAAATATATCTCATTTAAATATTGCATCACACGAAGGTCACAACCTTTGGGGACAATCTCATGCTTCTGTCGGTAAGTTTATAGGAGTCCCTCACCTATCGAACTTAAACAAAACACATAAGTAATGGGCTGATCACCACGCTGTACACCACCGATAGGATCCATACTAAAATTCTCCGGATGGATCTGACTAACTAATGTTCTCTCATCACCAAGCGGTAACTCCTACGCGTGATCTAGGTGACTTTCGATGCTATCCTGCTTCAGTCAGCTAGGCGCGCTGTTTCGTGTCCAACATAGGCAACCATAATCAATAGATTCCCCACGAGTTCGAGTATGTTTACACACACGCACACACACACACACACACACACACACGCACACACACACACACACACACACACATATATATATATAGTATTATAGTATTACTCTTGTGCATACCAATTCGCATTTTAAGAGTGCGGACCGGACATGTGCCACCTGACGGTGATGCTAGAAATTACAGGCTAAATTATAGGCACTCCCTCTCTTTTTTGGGCTCACCGCCAGGCGACACATGTCCGGTTCGCACTCTTAAAATGCGGACTGGTATGCACAATGGCAATACCGTGTGTGTGTGTGTGTATATATATATATACACACACACACATTCAGAAACTCTTCTATAAGGACTCCTTATGGTGCAGATCCCGATACATAACATTTTTTTAAAATAGTAAAAAAATGAATTTTTTGATAAAGGTTCATGGATATGATCTCCACGGTGAGAAGATCATCTCCAATTTTTTTGGTCAAAAAATTTAATAAAAAAATCGTTAGAGATGAGGTGACATGTAAAAAAATGGTCTAAATATGCATTTTTAACCGTTGAAATGTTGGGCGACGCCAACCGCTTTATGGATTGAATTTTTTTTATGAAACTTCACGGATATGATCTTCTCACTATCGAAATCATACTCATGAAGTTTCATAAAAAAATTCAATTAAAAAGTGGGTGAGATGATCGCTAATATTTCAACGTTCGAAAATGCATATTTATACCCTTTTTTTACATATCACCTCATCTCAACGGTTTTTTTTATTGAGTTTTTCTGATGAAAAACGTTGGAGATGTTCTTCTCACCGTGGAGATCATATCCATGAAGTTTCATAAAAAAAATCATTTTAACCTTATTAAATTCAACTCTTAGTTTATTTCGTCTCTAAACTATGAGTACATCTATCGAATTTTATATAGATACCCTCTCTCGTAACGTACATATACCTTTCTTTATTTAATTACTAAATTAATTACACGACCTATACTCTCTCAAGACCTGAATTAATCTCCCAAGCATTTTAACTCCGTACTCTCTAAGCGTGATATATACATATGACTATAGAAAAACCGCTCACTTGTGCATTTATCCATTCTAACTCAATTCTAACACTATGTAAATATAATAATACAAAAGTCTTATCTCTGATTTACTTGACTATCCTCAATATTAACCAAGTTTGATATCTCAATAAACTAGGTGAATCAATCTTAAAAGAGTGCAACCCAAAATCACCAATCCAAAATTTCTGTCCCGCGCACTATTAGTAGAAAAATCATAACAAATAAAAAAAATCAGAAAAATACAAAACCAGTGCCCAAGCGTTCGTAATTTGATTATGCACAACCTTAACTATTTTTCAAGTCGAACAACTCGTTCGAATGACCTTCAGAATCTCATTAGAATCAACTTCAAAAGAAATTTTTGAAAATCCCCTTTTCTTCTCCAAATTCGGGATCCAACACCCACAAACCTCCGTTAATGATTATTTAAGCTTCTTGAAGCGTCGAATCAACACCCAATCAATACCAAAACCATATTTAAGTATGGGAACATTTATACACCTTTTGACGCAATCATATGAGTCTAATAACATCAAATCCAAGATTAAAAACTAATAATCCAAACTTTGCAACATAATTCATCGTTAAATCATCTTAGGATTTGTTCATCACTAATTTCAGAACTAAAACTTAAATTAACATGGGAAAACTTCGAAATAATGGGTCCTCACCCTAAATCATTGATTAAATCTCAGATCTACAACTTTTAGTCCAACAATTTCATTATGTATTCATCCAAGTACAAGTATATAATGCATGACAGATTTGCCTTCTAATTAACCCACACCTTTAATATATTCAATCCTAAAAGAATTAATCCCTAAACATGATTCAATATTTAGATTTGAAAAAGGAAAAACACATATTCTAAATCAATTACATATTTATAATGAGGATTGCAAGATATTCTTGTCTGAAAATCGAAGAACATACGGTGTGGGCTTGAATCTCCGTGGTTTTTCCTCCTTCGACTTTTCTCCGCTTCTCCCAAAGACTCATGGCTGCTAGGGTTTGCTTTTCCTTAGAATAAATGGTAATGAATGACCCTTAATCGCACTTAAAAACTTGAATTCCCACACCTCCGTTAAATGGCTATTTATGAGCCCTCAAATGGGCCCAAAATGTTATCTGAATTGATCTGAAACTCATCCTAAGGGTATACTTACCTCCGGGTCCAATTTAAAGTGGTAAAAACACAAATGAATATCCATGTCACCGCAGGTTCAATTTAAACGATATTACTCACAATAAACGGTAATACTTCACGTCACCGATAAATTATTCACTTAATTATTCTATGCGTGCACATAGTCCACAATCATATAATTAATATCATTACTAAATTATTTCAAACACACGTTATAAAAATCATACCACATGAAAAATTATATTATCATCTAAATTATGTGAATTTATTATTACTAAACCACGTAAGTAATAATTAGTCCTACTTATTAATTTATTTCTCACTTAGTAAATGATAAATATAGTCCAAAAAAATATGAGTTATTACATATGTCGTGATACCATTTTGTCATGCTATAATCTTCATTTTAGCAAATTTACAACAGTAGACTTCAAAACATGAAATGCTATGGTCTTCACTTGAACAAATCAACAAGTAGATTGAAAAACATGAAATGCAGAGAGGATAGAGTACAAAAGAATTACATAAAAAGAATTTAGTAGAGAGATTTTGAATTGATTGATTTTTTCAAAAGATGGAGATTACAATTACAAATACAATTTAACTATTTATACACTTCAATTAACAATTAACTAACAAATTATGCACTCTTAACAACCCAAAAAGTTGTAACTAACTGAAATCAATTACCATCTAACTCAATTAACTACAAACTATACTAATCCCAATATGCTTTTATGTAGATGCGTTAAGATTGCCAATTAATTTTAGGTGGACCCAATTTTTAGGATTGTTATGCCACTTGTCAAGAACAATGAGGGATTTGTTAAACATGTAAAGAGGAAAAACAAGAGAATTAAAGAGAATAGATGGCCCATTTCGTATGCTACAATATTTTGGATGGAATGTGATAAGTAGGAAAGTGATTGACATTTAACCTTTTACAGGGATTTTGAATCATATTGTTTTGTTTGGTTAACTATTGAATTTTTACTCGGAATAAAAATTTAGTGTTTGGTTCATGCATGAAAAATGCATTGGGAATGTCATTATACATCAACAATTCCCTTTAACTTTTTATATAAATTGATTTTTTTGGACACACTTAAATTTAACTATATGTTTCACTATTCATAAATGTATGAATACATATATATATTTTTAAACAAAAATTACAATATATATATTGATGAGTGCATTATTTTGTATATTTTATACCCAAATTTATACCTTGTTAGTCCCATTTGAATTTATTTAATAAGTTCTTAGGACTATTTGATTAAAAAGAGGAAAAAATATGAGACTGATTGAATTTGAATTAAAAACGGCAATTCTAAGTGAAAAATGGGCACTTCGATAAGTTTATAATATTCTTGTGCTAATTTGTGAAAAAGTTGCCTAGTGAAAATTTTGCAGGTAAAGATGGAATTTAGTGCAAATTAATGGTCAACCTGAAAAAGGCGCGAAAAACTGATTTTTACGGTCGTTCGAAAAAAGCTATTTTTACACTTGTAAAATCGTAAAAACGTCGAAATTTTTTATTCTTCGGTTTGGATGAAACTCGGCATACGTGTTCAACAAGAAAATCTAAGACTTTTCGAGTGGGGGAAAATTCGGTCCCCTATTCCGATTCAATGATTAAAGAGGTGGAGAGATAGCTACTAACACTATTCGCCTAATCAGGGAGAGTCCCACCACAACTCAAATACCTCACCACTTGTCCTATAGAAAGGACCCTTTGGCGCACAATTTTAGAGGGAATTCGGAAAGCAATTTTTGAGTGATTGTAATAAATTTGATGATAAAGTTTTTATCATTTTTTTAGAGGATTGAAGATTGTTGTGAGAGAACTTATTGCAAGTTTGATTTATTAATGAAAATCTCCACTTATTCTTGCAATTTCTCTTTCATTATGCTAGATTGATTCTTATATTAGGAGTAGGGTGAAGTTTATCATAGTTATCTAATATTGTCACGTTAATTTGATTGTTGTTCATTTCCTACTTGTTTTAATTGTTATCAAAGATTCGGTATTCATTTTAAAACGACACGAGAGTGTGTTTTAAAACCTTCAAAATAGTTTTGTCAATCAAGTTTTGAGAATTAAAGATAGTAATTTTTGATGGATTATGCTTGCACTTTAATTGTTTTGATAGTCCATGCTTAAATACATTTGCGAATTTTAAAACTTAGATTTTCTAAGGGAATAGGGATTTTAGCGGTCTATTAGAGATGTTAAAAATATTTTGAACATTAATCGTTTTATTTTTTCGAATTAAACGCGACGAGAGTCGGTTTAATTTGAGTTATAAAAAGGGAATGACAAGATTAAATTAGTGTGCAATATTAGTTACATAATAAATGGACCCCGAATCCTAATTATTTCATATTGTTTATAAACCTCCCGTGTTGCTCTCATTTATCGTAGTTGCGTTTATTTAGTGTAGCTCATAATTATTTTCTATCCCATTTATTCTAGTTGGATAGTTGCAATTCTCTTAAAAGTTAATATTGACAAATCTTTGTGGGTTCGATCTGTACTTACACTCACTATTTTATAATCGCCTATGCACTTGCGGTATTTTATAAATTGACAAACACACACACACATATATATATAGGGAAATGATCAATTGAGGTCTGAGTTTGAGGACTCTGAATGAGGACCATTTTTTTAAAATAGTAAAAAAAAAATTTTTGGGCTGATTTTTTTTTTTTATGATTTTTAAACATTTCAATAGGACCATAAAAAAATAATCAGCTCAAAATGAATTTTTTTGCTATTTTAAAAAAATCGATCAAACTTGTCAGTTTTTAAGTTGTTAAAAAGTGGCAAAGTGTGACCGATTTTTTTAAAATAGTAAAAATATTCATTTTGAGCTGATTTTTTTATATGGCCTTACTGAAATATTTAAAAACAATATAAAAAAAATTAGTTCAAAAATATTTTTTTACTATTTTATCAAAATTGGTCCGCGCCAGCAGTATGCAAACAGAGGTCCTCATGAGATTCTCTCTCTCTCTCTCTCTATATATATATATATATATATAGTAAGAGAGAGAGAGAGTAATATTTTATTGTAGATACATGTATACTGTAGAGTAATAAATAAAACCACAACATATGAGTAGAAAAATGTAAAACAATCTAAGTAAAAATTGTACAACTTTAAATTTAATACAAACCAGCAGAACAAAATTGTCTTCACATATAAGTTTTGATGTTTTTATAAATTTAATATTTCTAGTATGTAAATTTTGTCTTCACAAACTTCAAGATTCCCATGGGAAAGTAAGAGTCCGACCTATATTGGATGAATTTTGATTCCACACACTTTGCCACCGAACATGGAATCTTATTTCACAGGGACAATATTCTCATGAAACTTAACTTCATACCAAACACAACAATCTTACACTTTTCCAAAATTTTCAAAAGGAATCATATTATAATAAACTTTATCTCCTACTAAACGCGACTAGAGATTAACGAGAAAATATAGTCATCTCATTAGCTACTTTTACAACTATTATAGATTACTCATGAACTAACTAATTAGTCTCTAACAGACCTAATGTGCCAGCTTGGTCATTTGTGCAATGCAATTAACTAACTAATACTTCTACAACACAACTAACTAACTGATTTTGGCACTACAACATTACAAAATACAATCGAAAGAAATACAAGATACTTGAGGTTGATTTTCTAAGATTTAATAAAGAGTACCCATGGGGTTGGTTACGGAAGTGTCATAATTTTTTCAATTCAATCCTGCTTTTCTTCCCTGCACTTTGATGGCTTTACTAACAATTGGTTTCAATCCCATTGTGAAAAATTATATTGAATTTATTGGGATAGATTTGTTCATGATGTGTTGTGAGATTTGGTGATAATGAGTATGCCATTATATTTGGAGAATTTTGTAAATTTCATCAAATAACTAATGTACTGGATTATTTTTCAATGTTTGAAATGTTGAAACCTTTGGTGGTACTAGAATATATGGAATTTCTTAAGGTTCTTTTATGTCTACTTTTATAAATGGATTCAAGGGGGAGATTAAGGACAATGTTTTGTTTTTTAATCATAAAACCATTACACAAGCCTTACATTTAGCCAAGATCCATGAATAAACCCTTCATAAAACCAAGACCACACCCAAAAGCATTGTGTGTTTGCCTGTTCAATCATATAAACCGTTTTCATTCACCAAAACATCCAATTCCACTATGACCCCGTCTAGCTCAATTCTTGGATAACCACCATTAAATTCTTCTTTTGGGAAATCTAATCAATTCAAAATCACAAAATCCTATAAAAAACATAACTGTTATTAGCAAAACAAATGACAGAAAGAAGGAAAAAGTCCTTATGACACTATTGTGTTGAATCGTATTCATTAGGGAAAGTTTTCAAGTGTAGACAACTTTATATGTTGTGTGGAAGGATATGGTATTGATGATACATTAGTGAATGTCGAGGGTGTGGAGAGAGTGATTGTCAAGAACCAGAGTTTACGACTCTGTTAATTAAAGCATTGAATGGGGGAAGAAAACAAATCACATGACACTAATACTCATAGGGTGGGATTAAGAAGTAAACAATAATTGTGTTAATTGACTCCGGAAGTGCCCATAATTTTTCACATCCCAAGATATCCAAGGAAACTTGGTGTGATATAAACCCGACTTGGACAATTTGTCGGTTGGAAGACTTGTGGTGTTGCTTATTGCCCCAAAGTTGTATAGAGAATGAAATAAATGAGTTTGATGCCAAGATGAAGTTGCTACCTATGGTGGTTGTGATATGGTGTTGTGTGTTCAATGGTTGACGACAATAACTATTTTTAAATTGGACTTAGAATACCACTAAATTAGAATAAAATTGTAAGGCCAGAATATTACACTAAAGGAATACTATGAAAATGTTATAATTAAGATTATTAATTGTAGTGCAATGGAAGCTTATGGCAAGATGAATCCCACAACCATATTGTACCAATCATACGTAATTAGTGAATACAAAAAGTCGAGGATAAAGTACCACTTGAGTTGCAAGAGTTATTAAAACTGTTTAATGATGTCTTTGATGATATTATGGGATTACCACCCAAGAGGCCACATGATCATAACATTCCATTAAAATAGAGGAGTACACCTATGAGCATTTAACCTTAAAGGTAACCTTATGTACAAATTAGAAATTAGTAAAAAATAAGCGAGAAAATGCTTCATTAAGGGGTTATGAGACATTGTTGTAGCTCATTTTATCCACCACTATCGTTGGTTAAAAAGAAATATGATACATGGCATACATGTGGATTTTAAAATATTAAATGTTATGAATGTCAAGGATAAATACTCCATAACTATTATAAATGTGCTACTGTATGAATTGTTTGGGGACAAGGTGTTTTCAAAGCTTGATTTGAGGTCTAACTACCATCAATCAAAGTCAACACCGAAGAGATACTCGAGACAACTTTCATAATACACGAGGGCCACTATGAATTCCTGGTAATGCCCTTTGGACTTACTAATGCTCCCCCACTTTTCAATCTTGGATGAATGAAGTTTTAAAGAATATTTAAGGATGTTTATTCCTGATTTTATATGACATACGAGTTTACAGTGCAAATATTAGCCAACATGTACTTTATTTAGAAGTAAATTTGTCATTATTAAGGAAGCCTCAGTTGTATGCAAAGTAGCCCAAGTATTTATTTAAACAACCAAAATTGGAATGCCTTGCCATATAATCTCTGTTTAAGTGGTAGCTAGTGATGTAATGAAAGTGGAATATATTCTTAAGTGGACTCAACCAAACTTAGTCAATGATTGCAGAGGATTTATTAAATTGATTATTTATTAATGAGGGGAATTTTCTAATGGTCTACAACCAAAGGGAGTGGGGGAATTATCCTGGATGAGAGACTATAGAATGACGCGCACACATGCTGATATGAGGGTATGTCGACTGACCGTACATTTTCCATAGATCAAGGATATCATTCTAATGTTCGTCCTTCTCTTCAAATTAGCCTTTAGCAGCCAAAGACTCTATAACCTTCGACAAATCATTTCGTTATCAACTGGAGACTCATATTCGCCACGTATAACATGTTTAAACCACTAAAAACTTAGTCAAGGAGTAAAGTCCTTACGACTAGGACACCCACTATTGTGGCGGAGGAGTATTTCGGGAGATCTAAACACTCTTCACCCAAAAAATTAAATAGTTCAAACGTGCATGCTAAAATCAAGGATGAACGTTGCAACGTACTATGTATATAAAGCCTTGTATAATGATTGTAAAGACAAGCTAATAGAAATCTGTAAATCTATACCCCAAGATCCTCAGTGATTATAAAGAAAGAAACCCTCCCCTTCTCCTGTGGGCATAGGCCACACCCGATCGAACCATGTACATCCATTATGTGTGTGTGTGTGTGTGTCTCTCTCTCTCTCTCCTCATTTTATTTTATTTGGAATTTCCATATAAATTTATTGTGTTGTAAAAGAAACCATTTTTCTACACCAACATAATGGCGTCGTCTGTGAGAACGAATGTTTCCAAGGCCTTGAATAAAAACTAGGTTACACTGGCTATTGAAGGTCTCAGACAATAATAACAAGCTCTCCAAGATCAACTGGTAGAGCTCCTAAACTGTGTTCCTTAACCCTAAAAATTATCGAAGCAATAGGTGGACCAAGACCTTCACGTTCAGAAAAAATAGGATAACTAGGTGCCACTATCACCATGCCCCGCGCTTTCCTCCACCATACACAAAATGTCAGTTGATCGAGCCATTGAGATCCCACCAGCCAACAAATCCACTAAAGAAGCTGGGGGAATCATCATTCAGCTTAGAAGTCATGAGATGTCCCATGCCATCAAACTTTAAGCTCCTTAGGATGAACTCTTTCAACAACACCTCTGACTCGAAGGATCACATCGACCATTCCGGGGCACACATGCAATTTATGGCTAATCCTGAACAAAAAAGGTGCAAAGATTTTTCCACCATGCTGAGGGGTTGACGTAGATGTGGTTCAATCGGTTTAATGCATAATCCATCACTTGTTTCGGAGAGATCTCCGAATGTTTTATTCGACACTTTATCCGGAGAAGGATCCATTGGAAGACGATTGATCATATATTTAATGTCTTACAGACTTGGGATGAATATGACAAGAGATTTAATGATGGGATGCTTCACATTGATCATCCTGATGAAAAGGTAGATATATCATCCTTCTTGAGGCGATATCCAGTGGAAACACCATATATTTGTTGTTCAAGGATTTAACCATAAACATGAAAGAGTTCATGAGAAATGTAAAAGGGCATATTCATGACGAGGACATGCTCAGCAGTCGACAATCGGGCCACCTGTCCAAAGATGTTAGAGAAAGGAAGAACGAAAAGTCACCGACTTTGAAGGGAGCCCCATCGAGTGAATAAAACTAGCGCTGAGAAGTTCACTCCTCTCAATACCACTGTAGGAAGGGTTCTGAACGTCATGGTGGACCAAAGAATGCTGAAGTGGATGATCAAGCTTAAGAACCTCTCCATGAAGCTCAGGTCTAACCTATACTGCCAATTACACAAAGACTATGACTATGACACCAACGATTGTGTCCATCTCAAGAGCGAGATTGAGATGCTGGTATAATGAGAATACTTAAGGGAGTTTGTCATGAGGGAATCCCTCAGCAGGAAGATAGAGGTGGCGAAAAAGAACTGAGGAGGGAAGAAAGAAGCTATGTAGCATTAACTGAAGGAAGAATGAGCATCAGTATGATATCCAAAGGATTTTCACCAGGAGGGGAATCAACTTTAGCCAGATGAGCTATCGAAATAAGAAAAGAGAACTGTTGAAAGAAAAATTTGGTAGAGCCACCTAAGACTGGGATACTATTTTTTTCACACTTAAATATTCTAAGGACCTCATTACCCCCACGATGATCTCTTGCTAATAATGACAAAAATCTCTAACTGCATAGTGGAGATGATTATTATAGAGGAAGTTCGTCTGACCTCATCTATTACTATTAATTTAAGCGGGTGAAGTTGGAAGAAGCACGACTAAAGACAACACAAGCCCTATTATTAGGATTCTTTAGAGAACAGGGGCATCCAGAGGTCTCAATAGAGTTACCTTTTTCCATTGGAAGGAACAAGCGGTCAAGCACACTTTAGGTGGAGTTTCTGGTGGTTAGGTCTCCCTTAGTTTACAATGTGCTCATAGGATGAAGAACCCTTAGCCGCCTCAACCCAATCCTGTCAATCAAATCCCTGACCATTAACTTTCCAAAGACGAATGGAATAGGGACAGTGCGAGGGAGATAATCATAGGATTGAAGTTGCTATGTCTCGTACTTAAAGAAGAATAAAGTCCCCGTTATCTAAAATAGTCTTTAAGAAATATTATGCGGAAGCGTAAAAGTGATGGTTCAACTAAAACAAACAAATTTTAATTTCTATTACAAATTAAAATTAAGCACAAGTGAAAATTAATTAAACACACACAAATATTAATTTCACTTAAACCAATTAATTAATCCAAGTCCTAGAATTTGCCTAAGTCATATTTTTCATTTAAACAAATTAGGATAAACCATTTTGAACAAATGACTTGAATTAAGTAAACATTACCCAAATTTAATTATGCACCAAATTAAATTAAAAGTGATTTAAACCAATTTTATCTTCTTTACCTAAGCATGCGTTCTAGGTGATATTGCAAGATAAAATAAAACAAGAAATCACTACGCCGCGATGTGCGAGGAAAAACCCAAGACGGAAAACAACCTCGGACGGCCCTAGCCACAAATCCACTAGATACGGTTTTACAAATACAAGACAAAAGACTTACATCACACGACTCGATCCCTCTCAAGCCCCGACGCTTCTTCTTGTAGACACCTCTTCCTAGAGGATAACCTTGGAGCTCCACCGCGGTCTCGGAATCCACTGATAGGACTTTATATGGTCACCGTCACCCGAACTAGGAGCCTTTCTTCAAGTGGGTAAATCAAAGTAAACAACTTCTTCTTTGTGGGATTTAGAAGCAAACCCAAAAACTCTCTTCAATTCGGTGTAGAGATAAATCCGATGCCAAACTCCAAGCAAGATATATGTATATAAGCACTTGGAAGAAACAATTATGGGTGAAAACTAGAATGGTAGATGAATTTTACTTTGAAAATTATCACTCAAAACTTGATCTTTTTCTCTTTATAATTTTGCTCTCAAAACACTCTCTAAGAGTTAGAAGGATATGAAAAAGATGACTTTGAAAAAGTTACTCCCGCACATAATAAAGTCTGAGAAAAATCAGTTAAGAAACAAGTGGGGAAGTGGGAGAAAAACTTCTTAAAACTGCCAAAAACTGTACCCGCCTGGCATCTCGTTCGAACGACATCTCGTTCGAACGAGTCTTCTAATGAAGTTCCAGTATGAACTCGTTAGAAGCTCGTTAGAAATCTCGTTAGGACGACAATCTCGTTCGAACGACATCTGGTTCGAACGAAAAACTCGTTCGAACGACATATCGAACGAAGAGACAGAAAGTTTAGAAAAATCGATTTTAGCCCAGAAAACTTTATAAACTTTATTTAAAGTTTTAATAAATTCTTTCTGAAAATAAAATGCAGTTTTAAATAAACCTAACACCCAATAAACAAGTTCCAAGCTCCTATATATATAATTGAATTCATACCTTGGGAGCATGGAACTATGGTTGATGATGTATAAACGAGGCACGAAACTGACACGATGATGAAGCTTTATACTCTTTGCCGCTACGTCTTCAACAAACACATCATAGGTTTGAAAGGTGATCAATATACTTTATCCTATGACTCAAACGTTTTTGTTCGGAATTGAGCCAAAACAACAAAGGACTCAATTGGAAATTTGCGTCCTTACAAATCTCCCCCTTTGGCTATTCTGGGAGAAAAACTATACAAAAATCCTAAAGGGCCGTCAAGCTCTACTAGACTCAAAACATAACCCACCCAAACTTGACTCAACCAAAGGATCAAACACTTTGCCATTGAAAGATGCCGCTTTAGAAGAATTCCTACACACTTAAGCAAACTCATCAAATGCATAGGGAATATCAAAGTATTTAAAGCAATTAAAATAAATACTCTCCCAAAATTCATTCTCCCCTTTGTCAAAATGATTAACCCAAGAAGTTAGCTACTTAGGCAAAACTCATCAAATGCATAGGGAATATCAAAGTATTTAAAGCAATTAAAATAAATACTACTCCCCCAAAATTCATTCTCCCCTTTATCAAAATGATTAACCCAGGAAGTTAGCTACTCCCCCTAAGTTAAATCTCCTAAACTTAGATAAGATTATAATAGGATAAGATACCATTTCTCCCCCTATCATTCTACCCCTTTTTGTTCAGGAATAGGCAAAGGATAAAGAACAAATATAAAAGCATGTTGAAGCTTAAAGTGATAAGATATGAAAGCATATGGGCAACAAAAGCATAACTAATCCAAGATAGATACCAAAACTAAAGTATAAGCATAGAAGGACTAGAAAGCAAGGCAAAGGCGAAGGCAAAACAAAATATCATATATATATGTACTATAAATATATCAAGAATGCACACGCACATATGTATAGATATAAACACACACATGACACAAAATACAATAAATTTTTACACTCGTATGGCAAAAATGAGTCATATGGAAATGGAAGTGTAGGGGTGTGAACTAGCAACAATTAAATTTAGACCCAAACACTTAATAAACGTTCACGGAGTTCTCATTTGATTGCAAACTTCATCACATTTAAATATAACCTCATGTGACAATATAGATTGAACTCAATGAACAAACATACACAATGCATACAAGCCTAGCATATTGATGATTCTACAAACCAATAGAGTCATGACATGAGATACGCAACTAGGATAAACGGACATTGTGGAAACCGTTGATAAACCATCCAATCTCCCTCAATAAGCATTTATATTAATTTTGAATGAATATATCAATCAAACATAGGCCTTGGCAATTATTTTTCTTTTTAATGCCATATTTTCTGTTTTTAGGCCTTTGGACCACGTATTTCTTTTAGGTCCATTTCAAACGGTGGCTTACAATCGCAAAGGATCACTTAGTCCTTTCGGAGCCCTTCCCCGTGCACATTTTTATTTATCATGTTTTCATTTTTCACACAAATCTCACGTGCAACGGATTTTGACATGCACTAGTCCTCCTGAGTTACAAATATGTAGATGACAAGATTGGAAGGAGAACACCTCACATAGCTCAAATATACATATGAAGTTAAAATTTCAAAGGAGCTCGTGCATGTGTGAATAGAGGCATATAAAAATAGAATTCATTTAAACAACACAAAATCCAACTACTCCATAAAATATGGTAAAGAACATAATAAGGATTGATAATCTAAACCAAAAGTTCTAGCCACATGTGAGCGTAAAAGATGGGATTCAAACACAAGTATATGCCACTTAAAGTGTGTCAAACCAAAATACACACAAAAATAAAATCTTTTTGAGTTTTTTAAAATTTTTTAACCAAAAATAAAAAAATATATACTCAAAAGACAAACAAAAATCATTTGAATTTTTCATTAAGCTTAAATTATCGAGAGATAAAACCCAAATGATAAACAAAAATCATTATTCTAGCATGTGATTAAGCATGAAGCATAAACTAGAAAATGATTAAATAAGCATACATTTAGCATGTGAATATAGCATGAAGTACATACGCTAAAGTATGCAAAAGACTAACACATTCATCCTTTAGATTTAGCAAGGGAGGAAGCATGTGATAGTAAATGAGAATAAAAAACCCTATTATGCAAGGCAACCAAGTCGGATTTCCTAACCCAAATTAATGAAGAATGACTATCTTGGGGTGTAGGAATTTTAAATACATTGGTTGCTTTACGTTGGGATTTTCTAGGAATTCGTTTAAGATCAAAACAAAATTTCCTAAGATGACCTTTTCGACCACAATGTGTACACGTAAAAACATGTCGAAAAGATTTACCTACGGAGTGATCTCTAAAAGCTTTCCTAGTAGATTCTCATAAAACGTTGGTTTTGGCGTTATGAGTAAATTCATTACAAGTATTGAAGCCTAAACCACAAGTGTCATTTTTAATTTGGACCGTTCCTAATATTTTATCTAATTTTTCCGAACGACACTCCAAAACAAATTTGACATTACTAGAGTCTTTTAATTTATTTTGCAATTCTAAAATGTTAGACTCTAATAAAACATTTCGCTCTTCAAAAGCAAGAAGCTCCTTTTCCAAGGATTCCATTAAACCCCTAAGGCTATCTCTCTCGCCTTCTATATATTCAAGCTTCTCTAGAAGAGCTTTCTCTCGTGTCCTAAGGTCTTGAACCAACATACTATTATCAACGACCTTGACACGTTCTTTCAAACTAGCTTCTAACTTCAAATTAGCTCTTTTCAATTTAATAGATTCTTTATAAAGTTCTTGAAAAGCATTTTGAAGTTCACTCACATTAACCTCTTCTTCATTTTCACTCTCTTTTTCTTCTTCACTCTCACTATCATAAAAAATAAGAGAATCATAAACTATGACCTTGGAAGTGTCATGTGTTAAAGTTTCATCAATTGATGAGTTCTCACTATCACTCACATGACTGGCCATAAAAGCCACAAAGTTGGGCTTAGTGGGGGAATCGGGCCCCTCTTTCTTATCACTATCACTAAGGGTAGCATTTTATGAAATGGGTCGTTTACCCTCTTTCCTTAGTTTAGTGGGGCACTCAGAAGCCCTATGGCCATAACCCTCACAACCAAAACACCTATTAGACTCGTCCCTATTTAGTTGTTCATCAATAGGTTTAGGCATCTTCTCGACTTTGTCATGCTTAGAAATTTCAAATTTCTTAAAATCATTTTTAAATTTATCTTTGTTAAATGTAAGAAATTTTCTAAATTTTCGAGCAAACAAAGCCATGTCTTCCGAGTCACTATCACTCTCGCTCTCTACTACTTGTTTGACCTCTTTCCGGGATTTTAAAGCAACTCCCTTTTTTTATTTTCTTTTCAGTTTTAGAGGGAAACATGTCTAGTTCATAGGTTTGTAAATCACCTACAAGCTCTTCTAATTTCGTAGAGGCTAAAGTTGGTAAAGAATTTAAAACGATCACTTTTGGAATAAATCTATCGGGAAGGGACCTTAAAATTTTCTTTACTACTCGGTTGTCCGGTATTTTCTCTCCCAAGTTAAAAGATGAATTGACAATATCAGACAGTCTAGCATAAAATTCATCAAAAGTTTTATTATCGTTCATTTTGATAGTTTCAAATTGAGTGGTGAGGTTTTGGAGTTTCGAAGCTTTAACGACACTAGTTCCTTCATGAGTTAGTTGTAAAATATCCCAAGCTTCTTTAGCGGTCTCACACGTCATAATGCGTCAGAATTCATCCGGTGTGACAACGCTAAATAAGGCATTTAAACCACGGGAATTGAAATTAGAAAGTTTAAACTCATTCTCAGTCCATCTATCGGCCGGTTTGGGAACACATTCATTTTCAACTAAGTGAGTTGGTGGGGACCACCCGTTAACAACAAACATCCAAACTCTCTCGTTGTTAGATTTTAGTGCCGATTTCATTCGCGCTTTCCAATATGCATAGTTTGAACCATCGAAAATAGGAAATTTTGAAAATGGGGAAAACTCCATTATAGCCAAAAATAATTTAAAAGTTCTTTAACGAAATAATTTTTCGCTTTGGCTCTGATACCAATTTGAAGTCCCCGTTATCTAAAATAGTCTTTAAGAAATATTATGCGGAAGCGTAAAGGTGATTGATTCGTATCGAATATTGCATATTTCCGCCCGTTATCTTTATGCATTCTAGCACTTTTACGGTCCTAAATGCCTATAATTATGCTCATTAACCAGAAAACCTTGGATTTGGATACATACATGCTTTGCAGGGGTTATTTGTGCTTTTGTAGGTATTGGAACGCTAAAAGTGAGGTTCGGTTGCATTTCGGAGAAGTTCCGCCGTCGAATGCTACTTCAAGGGCAATTTGGTCTCTTCAAACTCACTATTTTTTATGGAATGAAGTTACTAACATGTAGATCATCAAATTATCTTTCCGTGGCCACTGACCGTGCGTCATTCTGACTCCGTATGTGGAAGTTATGCCCATTTCCGAAAGGTTTCGGTATTTTCTTCTACTTCAAGGGCATTTTGGTAATTTCATACTGCATAATTTGGAGGGTTTCAAAACAGAATCATGTAGATAATTGAATTAGCTTCGCGTCGGTTCCGACCACGCCTCATTTCGATTCCGTATGAGGGAGTTATAGCCGTTTCCGTGCAACGCCTCAAAATTGGTTCAAAGTGGAAAAGTCGGCTGCCTGCAGCCCAAGGCAAATTCCAAACGTGCGGTCGACCGGTCCCAAACATGAGGTCGACCGGTCCCATCAGATATGGACGAAAATTGACTTATTTTGGGTTTTTTGGCTTGGTTTTGTTTGGGGTTTATTTTGGGGTATAAATAGAGTGTTAGAGGCATTTCTTTGGAGATATATTTCATTTTAGGTTAGAAGCATTTGGGGATTTTTGTGGAGTGTTTCCCCTCTCCTCATTTTTGTTGTGTAATCCACCATTAATGTAAGTTCCTTGCACTATTCATCTTCTTCCTCTTGTTCTTGCTTTGTGCCCTAGATTTATTTCATGCTTTATTTATTTCAAGTCTAGTTTAATTTGTGTAGTGTAATTTAATTAGTTGATTTATTTATGTTGTTTATCATGCTTAGTGGCTAATTTAGTTTAGGTTGTCTTGGATTGAACTCACCTAGGGTTGATTTGGTTGCTTTGCTTTGGTGATGGTGTTTATTTATTTATTTCGAGTGTGTTGTCCTAGTTATTATGCCTAGGAGATTTGACGGGGTATATCATGTATGCTCCGTGCTTACGACCTTGCGTGCGTAATTTCTGGGGTATTTGTTGACGCCAAAATCTTATTAGGCTTTTATGCAAATTTAGGGGTGTGACAACTCTTGATTTACTTAACTGTCGAAACGAGACGCAACCTTAATAACTCGTCGACCCATGTAACCATTTTATACTAATTAACTCGGGTGAGGGATATTCGACGCAACCTATAGTTTTTATTCTCTTTATTAATTTAGTTTAATTTTCCTCGCCTAGATTAATCTTTCCCTTTCATGCATCTTTTCTTTTAGTTTGTAATTCACCTTTTACACTTTTATTTCAGAATATTAAACCTTATAAATTCTAACAACTTGTCCCTGTGGATTCTCGATACCCGACTTACCGCTTTACTTGCTCCGCAAGTGTAGTTGTAACTTAGGTTTTTGTATTGAGTTGGCGAAACAAAAACAACGACTAGCGTCTTTACTCGCGCTACTTTTCCCACTCAATCAGTGATGGTTCAACTAAAACAAACAAATTTTAATTTCTATTACAAATTAAAATTAAGCACAAGTGAAAATTAATTAAACACACACAAATATTAATTTCACTTAAACCAATTAATTAATCCAAGTCCTAGAATTTGCCTAAGTCATATTTTTCATTTAAACAAATTAGGATAAACCATTTTGAACAAATGACTTGAATTAAGTAAACATTACCCAAATTTAATTATGCACCAAATTAAATTAAAAGTAATTTAAACCAATTTTATCTTCTTTACCTAAGCATGCGTTCTAGGTGATATGACAAGATAAAATAAAACAAGAAATCACTATGCCGCGATGTACGAGGAAAAACCCAAGACGGGAAACAACCTCGGACGGCCCTAGCCACAAATCCACTAGATACGGTTTTACAAATACAAGACAAAAGACTTACATCACACGACTCGATCCCTCTCAAGCCCCAACACTTCTTCTTGTAGACACCTCTTCCTAGCGAATAACCTTGGAGCTCCACCGCGGTCTCGGAATCCACCGATAGGACTTTATATGGTCACCGTCACCCGAACTAGGAGCCTTTCTTCAAGTGGGTAAATCAAAGTAAACAACTTCTTCTTTGTGGGATTTAGAAGCAAACCCAAACACTCTCTTCAATTCGGTGTAGAGATAAACCCGGTGCCAAACTCCAAGCAATATATATGTATATAAGAACTTGGAAGAAACAAATATGGGTGAAAACTAGAATGGTAGAAGAGTTTTACTTTGAAAATTATCACTCAAAACTTGATCTTTTTCTCTTTATAATTTTGCTCTCAAAACACTCTCTAAGAGTTAGAAGGATATGAAAAAGATGACTTTGAAAAAGTTATTCCCGCACATAATAAAGTCTGAGAAAAGTCAATTAAGAAACAAGTGGGGAAGTGGGAGAAAAACTGCTTAAAACTGCCAAAAACTGTTCCCGCCTCGCATCTCGTTCGAACGACATTTCGTTCGAATGACATTCTCGTTCGAACGAGTCTTCTAACGAAGTTCCAGTATGAACTCGTTAGAAGTTCGTTAGAAATCTTGTTAGAACGACAATCTCGTTCGAACGACATTTCGAACGAAGTTCCAGTATGCCATAATGGGAAGTCGTTGGCAATCTCGTTCGAACGACATCTGGTTCGAACGAAAAACTCGTTCGCACGACATATCAAATGAAGAGACAGAAAGTTTAGAAAAATTGATTTTAGCCCAGAAAACTTTATAAACTTTATTTAAAGTTTTAATTAATTCTTTCTGAAAATAAAACGCAGTTTTAAATAAACCTAACACCCAATAAACAAGTTCCAAGCTCCTATATATATATAATTGCATTCATATGTTGGGAGCATGGAACTATGGTTGATGACGTATAAACGAGGAACGAAATCGATATGATGATGAAGCTTTATACTCTTTGCCGCTACGTCTTCAACAAACACGTCATAGGCTTGAAAGGTGATCAATATACTTTATCCTATGACTCAAACATTTTTGTCCGGAATTGAGCCAAAACAACAAAGGACTCAATTGGAAATTTGTGTCCTTACAAAGAAAAATGAAATTTTAATGTTGATGGACTGGACCCGAGGGAGAAAATAACTATGAGGTATCCATGAGAGGATTTGATTCCCATTAGCTTATGTAAATATCTTATAGAGAGGGTAGTATATGTAGGGTCATCATTACCAGAAGATATGGGAGAGAGGTTGATTCAATTTATGAAGGAACATTACAAGACATTTGCTTTGAGTTATGAAGAGCATTGTTGCTACCTTGGTGATAACCTACCAATTGAAGACAAATCTATCTAGACGTCTTGTTAGATATAAGACGAGGAATCAATCCTCCCAAGTATAGGTAGGAAATCTATTATAGGCAAAGTTCATTCATGACATCAAATAACCTGAATTTTTATCTAATGTGGTAATGGTGCGAAAGTTGAAGGGAAAGTGGAGGTTGTACATAGACTACTCTAATTTGAATGATGCCTTTCCAAAGGACTAATATCCTCTTACTTTGATTGATGCACTTGTGGATGCTCCAATAAGGCATTGAGCACTCTCCTTAATTGATGCTTACTTCAAATACAACTAAATCCGGATTAATCCAGGGGACGAAAAAAATACTTCTTTTATGACTAATCGAGGGATCTATTATTACAAGGTAGTGTTTTCGAATTAAAGAACACTGGAGCAACTTAACACCGACTCGTTAATCGAATGTTTGAAGATAAAATAGGAAAGACAATATAAATCTACAATTATGATATGTTAATAAAAAGTTTGAAGGAAGAAGAACACGTGTCAAATCTAAAGGAAATGTTCAAGCTCCTTGATCGCTACGGGATGAATTTAAATCCTGAGAAATATGCGTTCGGGGTGGCTTTAAGAATGTTTTTGGGGTTCATGGTTATACAAAGGGGGATATAGGTGGATCTCGAGAAGATCCATAAATTTTTAAATATGAAAAACCCAAGAACCGTGAATGAGGTACAATCAATGACATGTAGGGGTAGACGTGTTGAATCAGTTTGTGAGCAAGGACATATATAAGTGCATCCCATTCTTTTGGACACTAAAAAAGGAATTCTCTGGATGGACTAATGTGAATAAGATTTTTAGGACTTAAAGACCTATCTGACAGATATTCCCGTACTTTCAAAACTGAAGCTGGAAGAAGAGCTATATATCTACCTTGCCGTTTCTTTAATGAAATAAACTAAGTTTTGATCATAGATGATGAAGGGAATCAATGTTCCGTCTACTATGTAAGCAATATTTTTAGGGGGGCTGAGTCGAGATACCCATTCCTAGAAAAATTGGCATTCGCATTGATAATAGCGGCTAAAAAATTGAGATCATATATTCAAGCTCACACGATAGTTATTCTAACGAATTTCCCTCTCAGACAGCTTGTCTAAAAACCATAGGTCTTTAGAAGACTCATTAAATGATTAGTGGAACTGAGAGAATTTGACATATAGTACATGTCGAAACTGGCCATGAAGGTGCAAGCCATTGGGATTTTATTGCAGAATTTTTGAATGAAGAAAGGGAGAATGTGATCCATCCAAATGAAGAAGGCAAGACGATCTGGACAATACATATAGACGGATCACTGAACAAGGTAGGATGCGTGGTGGGACTGATAATTGAAACATCACAGGGTGATAATGTGGAATACGCATTTCATTTTAACTTCATGACTTTCTATAACGAAGTCGAGTACAAAGTGCTACTAGCAGGGTCACGACTCTTTCTCTTCATTAAGGTTGAGCAGGCATAATTTTTGAGTGATTCGAACACGGTGTTTCAATATGTAATAATGGATTATGAAGAAAATGGAAAGAATATGATATCCTACCTAAATAAATTTTAAAAGATAACTAGACAATTCAAATCTTTTGACATTAGGCATATCTCGAGGGAAGGGAATACCAAAGCCTCCCACATAGCAAAGATGGACTCAACAGATCTTAGGAATCCACTAGTAAAAATCCTAGAGAATTCGAGCATCCATACCAAAGCGAAAAAAGCCTTTGGATTTATAAGGTCGGGCCTGTATTGGATGGACAAATACATATTATTCAGACAAGAAAGGACACTACCAGATGATCTAGTAGGCATACTCCAATGTGTCCACCCGATAAAAGTAACAATTGTCCTTACCAAACTACACGAAGGGGCCTGCAGGGGATATATCGGGGAATGATCTTAGCTGAAAGATCCCTAATTCAAGGTTTATATTGGTCGATAATGAGTAAGGATTTCGAGGGATATGTGAAGAATTATGATAGATGCTAGAAAACGACCGACGGCATCCACCGACCTACCAAATAATTAACGATAATTATCTCTCCGTAGCCATTCTCACAATGGGGGATGGATTTCCTCGACCCATTCCCAATCAGAAAATATCAATGCAAGTTTCTGTTAATAGAAATCGATTATTTCATCAAATGGGTAGAAGCAGAGCCTCTAGCCAGTATCACCGACTAGATTGTTCACTCATTTATATGGAAGTCTATAATTAGTTGGTTCGGCGTACCCAATGCCATCATCTTATACAATGGAAGAGAATAGAATCCAGATCAATAAGTTGTGTGACCATGTATGAATCAAATATTATTATTTGGCCACGAGACACCCCAGATGCAATGTTTAAGTCAAAGTCATGAACAAAACACTCCTCTATGGGATGAGGACAGAGCTTATAATTCCAATAGGTCTCTATGCTAACAAGATAACATTGGTCTTGCGGGCATACCGAACGACAACGAGGGGATCGACAGGATCTACTCCATTCGCCTTTACTTATGAAACTGAAACAGTTGTCCGTATTGAGTTAGAAGTCCAGATCTTGAGGGTACAATGTTTCCACGGAGAGTAAAATGATGGACGACTTCAGGAAAATTTGGATCTCTTGGATGAATGATGGGAGGAAGCAGCAACCCGCTACTACAACCGAAGAGTTAGGAATCAGACGTTCCAAGTTGGTGACCTAGTTCCCAGAAAAACTATACAGTCGATTAAGAATCTCGGTCTCAAAAAGTTAGCAGACAAATGGGAATGTCCATTTCTAGTTGATTGCATTCTCAATCCTAGAACCTACGGGCTCAGAGATCATGAAATCCTAGCCCTTTCATGCCCATGGAAAGTTGAAAATTCGAAGTGGTATTATAAATAAAGAGCGGTTAAAAGGTGGAGGTGACTACAGTTCGATAATAGAAATTCATCTTTTATTTATTGTCTATTTCAATTTCTAGTTGTAGCTGTTGATAGACTCACTTATGAATTTTTATTTTTAAGTGATATCTTGAATTTAGTTTTGAACAACAATATTATTAATAAAGGAAGCCTTACCAGAACGATTGTTTCTCCACGTGTTCAAGTCTCCATCAAATTATAATTCTTAAACCCACCGAAGAATTCAGTTCTTATCGAATTATTAACTAACCATTAAGAGGAAGAAGGATAACACTAGACGATATTTTGGTACACTTTACCTGTGCTTTTAGTCTTCGAAAAACCAACTTGGCAGATTCCCAAGCTAATAATAGAACCCTTGATCTAATCCAATCTACGAAGAGAGGTTGTTCAAGTAGAATAGGGCTAGCTCTGAATTAAGAAGGGTTGCCTTCGATCACTTAATTGAATTTAAAATAAAAGGGGATGTATTGTGGTGTTCACACAGAAAATAAGGCTGTAGTGCTGTTATACGGAGCAAATTTTTATTTCAAAAATTTAGTGATCGAAACATAAATGGTGATTCATATCGCCTTTTCACAATTGACCTTCAAAGTATAAAAAATGCGATCCGTCAAACGTGTATAAACCAAATTGCTTCAGCTTAATAGGGTTGATCAAACGTTTATAAACAAGTTGCTAGGAGTAACTCAGTTCGTCAACCAAGTATAAACAAATCGTTCAGATTAAATCGTTTCATCAACCGAGTATGAACAAATCATTTGAAGCAACACATTTTGTCAACCATGTATAAACACATTCAACAAAATCATTCGAGATAACACGATTCATCAACCGTATATAAACAAATGTTTCATAATAACTCGATTTGTCAATTGAGTGTAAATAAATCTTTGCATAACTAGGCTCATCAATCGAGCATAAAGAATTATAAATGACTGAATGGTTCGGTCCAATGAAAATCAGTGAGTGAATTAACAATCTTCAACCAAGAAACGCATTTATCAACATGCATGACAAGCATAAAAGGGGCAATCATTCAAATGAAGGGGTAAGCATTCAGAGGTTATATTTAAAATTGGTCTCATAACCATGGTGTTCAGTTTGCAAGCACAGGTACATAAAAAGGTCAAGGTCGATAAATGTTTAACAGTCAAAGCCAATATTACAAACAATGTTCAGAATGTTTTCAAATGTATCTAAGGGGATGGGTTTAGGTAAGTTTATGTAGCTTACAAACAATCTAGAGTATTTGATCCAACCTCTAGATTTAGGTAAGTTTCTGGGTTTATAAGCTACGGAGATGCTTTTTCTCTATTATATTATTATAAATAACATGTGTAGGGGTACCGTTGATAAGCACCCAAAAAGTGTATATTTTATACCCCGAATAGATGCATTTTAGTCGTTTGTTTTAAATAAAAATGACCTTATGTTCGTATTTATTTATTTCTCAGGCCAACACGCAGTTGCGGTACAAATAAAGCTAAATCAGTGCAATTGCGACGCAGAAGCGGTCAAAAGCGTGCATCGAAGAAATTCAAAGAGACCGCGAAGTGAGAAGTTCATTCCGAGCTTGACGAGATGTGATCCGATGCTCCGAAACACTCCCGTAACCTTAACCTAGCCCAAATCGAGCCCAGTCCATACCCCGAGCCCCGTGTGTGTTGAGTTTGTACCTTTATTATTTTTCTAGAATTTTATTTTTAGTCATTTTATTTTTAGGATTTATTTAGATTTATTTATAATTTTCTAAGATTTATTTTCTATTTTTCTATTTCTTTATTTTGATTTTGATTTTTATTAGTTTTTAATTTTTAATCTTTATTTTATTTCATTTTTATTAGGATTAGATTTTTTTTAGGATTTTATGTATTAGTTTTATTAGATTTTACATTTTTTTTAAGAGTTTATTTTTATTTTTATTATATATTACTTTTTAGATTTTTTTTGGTTTTTAGTTTTATTTCTTTTATTTTAGTTTTACTTTATAGATTAAAAGTTTTAATTTTAGTTTTTACTAATTTTTATTTCTTAGGATTTTAGTTATTTTTATTATAGGTTTCAAATTAACACACACACACCCTACTTCTATACACCACACTACACACAACACAAACCCTCACCCTCATATTACTAACACACACCCTCACCACACCCTAAACCCTCTCTTCTTCTTCTTCTTCTTCTTCTTCTTCTTCTTCCCCACTAAAACAATCGATTCTCTCTCCTCCATTACCAGACACGCACACCTAACAAACCCACCTAATAACTTCATCAATCTAAAACCCACTTCCCAAACCTGCCCAACCCACCTGCTTCCCCTGACCCCGCGACCACAAACTCGCCGACGCCTGCCCGCGATACCAACCCCGATCCCTACCGCCAGCCAGCCCCATTTCCGGCGTTCAACCTCGTTAGCCCTCGAACCCGGCGCCGATCCCCATCTCCATTAAAACCTCCAGTAAACCAAACAAAAACCCATCTCAAGATCCAACCTCCATTACATATCCCACCTGCGACCAAACCTCAAACCAACCTGGAATCAGCTGGCGCCCAGTGTTGCTGAACCACCGCCCCTGCCGCCGACGACCCTCCGACAGCGCAGAGCCGCCTCCGGCGCTCCTCTCACCCCTTCACCCGAAAACTTCCACCTTAAACCCGTCGGACCCATCGCGAACCCAAGACCCTGTTCAGCGACAGAAATCCAACTCCGAACTCGGAGCTTCCACCAACCCGTTTTCCGAGCCGACCCGCGATAAACCTAAACCCGACCGCGCTAATACTCGACACTGAACGGACTTCAAACCACGCCCCAACCAACCTCAGACCCATTACCTGTTACCCATTTCAAATCCAAAAAAATCTGAACCCAGATCTGCTACTCCATGAAAAGAGGGATCGAAGAAGAAAAACTTAAATCCAAATGCCTTGATTTGGTTATAGCTGAAATCCCACAAAAATCTCTCCCACTAAAGAAGGAATCGTGGGTCAATCAAAAGAAAAGGGGACTCTCAGCATATTATGTACATAGTAGGTTCATAAAAAAATTCCAAAAAATACACAAAAATTAGTTTATCTTTAAGATAAATTTTTAGATTTGTTTTTATTGTTTTTGGTGTAATCAAGTACTGGATTTGTGAAAAGATTGAGACGCGTCTTCATGCACAGTTGACATAAGAAAGAAATTGCGTATCGTATTCTTTCCCTCTTGTTTCAATTTTTATTAATGCTATTGTGATAGTTGTTTATTCTAACATGAGAATGTTTGGCTAAACACCCCGTTCAAGGAGTGGGATGCGCTACGACTGATATTACTTTAATTAATTGATTTCATTAATTTTATATTTCTAGGTAAATTAATTTTAAGTGTCACCAATTAATTTATGTAACGAGAGTTAGTAAATTAATTGAACGAATTAATGTTTGAATGTTGGAATCGAACTAGAGATAGGTTTTTCTGATAATTAAATATTAATTCGGTATTGAAATTTGAGGATTGATATTTTTTTCGTTAAATTGATCCTAGCGGGTAATTTTCTGAAAATAGTATAAGTCTTAATTTTTCATTAGTGCGACATTTTTTAATTAATTTTCTGAAAAAGATTTTATTAAATTTATAATTTTAACGAGAGTTAGATTATCGATTTAAATATTATGTCGAAATATTTCAAATTAATGAATTGAGAAATTAAAATAATTGAAAATGTAGTGTAATCCCATCTCTTGACCTTCTCACATATTTCACACTCGGTTGCACATTTTTTTCATATTTAGTCATTTTATAATTTTTAGCATTTGTTAGTTAATTTTTCCCTTGAAGTTGTTTTTAAAAAAAAAAAATATAAAAAAAGATTTTCATAAAAAATTGAGATTGCACGTTTTCACATTTATTGTTTCACCTTGAAAGTTGGATTGATACCCGTACTTACCGCAATACGAGTTATTTTTAGACAAGTTTTGTAGGTATTCAAGGAAATTTTGAGAGTGGCTTTTGAAGACAACGACTATACCCATAAAAAAGCTACTTATCAACCGTCCCTCTTTGATAAATAAAAGGGATGGGGGAGGAGGAGAAGGGGCAATACCAAAGAATTTGACCAACATCTTCTCATATAGAGAAGAAAAAAAATCCCTACTTTCAGAACCAACCGCGGGCCACGTCTTGGTTAGAAGCCTGTTATACTCTTATTGTCTATATCCCGTTCCATGCAACAAGGAGAAAATAGAGGCTCCTCATCGACCTATATGTCACCGATGTTGAAGATGGTAAGATCCAAGTCAGGATGGGTCTCGTTGGCCCTCTTAGTCAGTTAAGTATACCCATCAAGGAAGGATTGATACTTAATTATGCCATAATATTTTGAAGTTTAGAAAGACTTCAGGTATTTGAATCGGATCTAAGGATCCAAGGACCGTTCAGATTTCATTGCATCATCTTTATCCTTATCCTTCAGTTGTAGCTACCTTTTCAGTTAAGTGTTTTTGGTCATCAAATGGTCTTTCTCTGTGACGAGGCCATCCTTTTCTCTCAAAGCGTTCTCCTTTGACGAACGCTTATTATCCCTCTGTAACACCCCGCCCGCCCGGAGAGAGCGAACGGAGCGCTAATGCGATAAAACTAAACTAAATCCAATATAACAAGGTATATAGCACCTAAATCCCACAACAACAAAAGAGAAACTACAAATCTCAATTAAATACCAAATCTCTCGAATTACATACAACAACTAACTCGAAAATAAAATACAAATCTGAAGCCCTTATACTTTTGACTCACTTGAGTCTATATTGTATAAGTGCTCATCTAGTTTGGAAATTGTGACAAAATTATGTCCTCCCTAAAAACCAAAGAACCTCAGAAGTTGGTTTGCTACTTCATCTCTCTATCTTGTAGTGATCAAGAACAAATTGCCAACACTCACACACAGTAGAATTTATTTATTGCATATCATACTGCATAATAATGTGTGTATATATGTTGAGTGTGTTTAAATCCCTAAGTTTGAATTTTAATATTTTTTTGGGATTTTATAAACATTTTTTTAAATAAGGTTTTCTTAATTAAAACTTGATTTAAAAGTTTCTGTGGTCAATCTGTAAATATTCTTTGTTGGTTATATTGGCCTAATGTTACCTTGGGTAGAATCCGAAAGCGGAGTAAACCTTAAGGTGTGATTTTAATTACTTTAGGACGCGCGTTTCATATCCTTTTATTGGCCAACATCTGTCTTCATCTGATTGGCTGAGATTGTGTTTCTTTACTGAGTTATAAACGCGTATGTTTTTAGCCCTTGGATCATTGGTTATCGACGATCTGCATGTTGTCTTGGTGAATCCCAGTACAACATTTTAAACCAATCAGTTATCGTTTAAGCACCGCGTTCTTACAACCCTTAGACCGAAGTCAATGTAACTTGACTTAATCCCGGCCCTTGGTTTTGATCCAGTCTCTCGAACCTTCTCTTCACACTATAAAAGCAACCCTATTCTCAGACTTCGAAGACTTTTGCCATTTTCTTTTTTCTGAGAAATGGAGAGAGAAGAGAGAGAAGAGAGAAAACAGAGAGAAGAGAGAGAGTTAGAAACCCTAACCCTGTTCGTCAAAGCCTCTTCCATCCAAACACAAAAACTTCTTCAAAACTCCTTCATATCCAAAACACTACCCTGAGTGTTCTTGAGTGTTTGAGTTGAGTTTGTAATTGTTGCTGTAACCTCTTGTTCGTTAGATCTTGTTTTCAACTTAAACTATTACTTAGATCTACTTTCTGATTTCATAGAAATTTCAGATCTGAGTTATTCATGTTACATTACACTTAGTTTCTTTCTTTATTTCTCATCTTGAGAAATATATTGTTGATTATTTTCTATAAAACGTTTGCTTACTTTGAAATCAACAATAAATGCTTTCCGTTTCTAGTTCTTGTAAAACAAAACCTTTTACCTAGTTTGGAATATCACTTGGAGGTTTTCAATCTCGAAAAACTTTTCTAAATTCTGAGATTGATTAAGACCTTAATTGTCTTCCTAGCAAGGTATCCGTGGATTCTGGGATTGATTTAAAGGTCAAATAAGGTTCAAAGTTTTGTAAGAAGAAAGAAAAAGAAAAGATCACAGCATATAGTGTTACTGTAATTTGTTAGGACTGTTTGTACTTAATAAGTGTGTGTGTGTGCATGCATGTGTTAGAGAGAACCTCCACAAACACTTTCACCGTACAACACGAAAAGTGTTGGTAATAAGATCTTGTGAACAAGAGTCGACGTAAAGTGCTGGAACAAATCAGAAGTTAACAAACTGGGAGAACTACATCTACAATCAGAACTGCAGAGAAGTTATAAGGACACCAGAGGGTACATTCCTAAACTTATATAGGTCTGAGTTGTTTGCATGTTAGTTATATAGTTTGTAACTCATATATTTGTTTTAGTGGATTTTTCATTTTACTCCATAGAGGGAGTCGTGGATGTTTCCTCAATTGGTGAGGTTTTACCACGTAAAAAACATCGTGAACATAATCTTTCTACATCTCCTCATCTCATTCTTGGTTGTGCTGAGTTTAAGTTTTTTAAACTACTTTATAAACCTGTTATTCAAATCTTGAATAGATCTCGTACATACTGATTTGTTAAACACATCTTGTGTTCAAATAGTTTGGTTTTTACGAAAAGAGTTTCCTAAAAAAACAGATCGGAGTTACTTAAATAGTTTATTTTTATAAACGGCTGTAGTAACATATTTTTCAAAATCTCCAATGCTCTATACAACAAAATAAATACAATTCTTCTCATCTCTTGTATTAAAATTCTTCCCAAAATAATCCATGCTAAAATAATCCCAATTGGTCCATAGCGTTCAAATCCATGCTAACCTGCCAACTAAAGAAAATATGGGAGAGTACACAATACGATAGGAAAGATGCTCAACAAATATATATTAGAGATGAATAAAACGTAACAACACGAGTACGCATATTCAAATCAAATACAAATCTCAATAGCATTTCGTCATTATAATTTCTCAACAACACTTTAACCGGTTCACCAGGCCTCACCACATCCGTATATGCTTTATCAAGCCATAGCCCGGGAAACAGAAATTTTAGCGAGTGCCTAACATCCGTGCCATATTAAAATCTCATGACAATGTTCTCATCAACAATATAATGATACCACATGAATCAAAATAATTTCAAAAATTATTTTCCAGATTTCAATGAAATTATCAATTCAAATATGAGTTTAATTAACAAGAATTCAAAGAGAATGGCACTCGCGAGATTTAAGGAGCATATTGTGTAAAACCCCATACCTCAAACCATGATGAGAAACTAACGATCACATCCTTAAGATCAACACAAAAGATCTACAAAAGCTCCTCCAAGAACCTCCAACAAAATAGCCCCAAGAACACCTCTAATCTAAGGTTGGAACTCACGAATCTCAAGGGCCAATGTGTATATACAAAGAAGAGGAATATAAAATATATTTGCTGCCAAAATTTATGCCAGAAGTAGGTTAAAAGGCTTGCCCACGACTTCCTTTTATAATGCAAAGAAATGAAGAGTTGGAATCCAAAAGACTCCTTTAAATAAGGCAAAGAAATGAAGAGTTGGAAGTCAAAACAACTTTTGAAAATTACTTAATGTTCACGAAATCCGTTTTAATTCCGTTTTTGAAACCGTTTGAAATTCTCGCCTTTAAAAATTATATTCAACATATTTGAGCAATAAAAATAATTTTATCAAAAACTTTATTTTCCTTCATTTTCCAGAAATTAATTAAAATAACCCAAAATTACGTGGGTTGTTACACCCTCTCCTGTTGGGCATTGATAAGGATGACTTCGTCATTAGACGTAATTTTCCTCAAGACCTCCACTTCTATCTTTAGTCCCAAGACCTTCCTAGTTTCTTCCTTCCTATCTTTAAACCTCTGAGATATATAGGTGGCCAGATATCCCATTTACAGAAAGAAGAGAATTATTAAGGAAAAATAAACAACTGTTCATTGATGATTACGACCAGGAGAAAATAAGTACATTCGCCCCCAGTAAAATCATCTCCTTGGTGCACCTTATCAGACCATCGACACCCAAAGAATCAAGGTATGCAAACATATAGGCCTACTTAAAGGAGAGATACGTATCGTACTAGTCATAAAATTAAAGACAGGGGACACTAACTCTTTACCCGGTCAGAAGGACTCTCTCGCCTTCAGCATCACCTTCATCATCAATGACAAGAATATGTCTAACGAAGGTGGGTTTAGTCTTAACTTGACCATCGGCCCCATTTTCTCTCCCCCCCTTTGATGAGCCTCATCATCCAACTACTGTGGTGTGATACAGAATGACATCCGATTGAGGAGTAGTGGGGGTTCGATTTTAGCATTGAAAGGATGCTCGATATCCCTTGTGGGACATAGCTTCTAAATCTGAAAGAAGGAAAGTACCTTAATAATATAAAAAAATTGATAAATGTAATTATCCAAACATGCACCAGGTATACGTGATGAAGGGGGAAAACAAAAGTTGGAAAGTGAGAATAATGTGTTGTGACACCCCGCCTAATTAAATACCGGGCGATCACTCCTTTATTAAATTAAAATCAAGATGAACAATTGGTTCATTCTCAGCATCACTGTCGTTAATGAAAATCTTTTCCAATTAAACCCCCTAAATAATTAAGCTAAGTGTCAAAACCATTTAAAACCTTATTTCCATACTATTAAATCCAATTATAAAACCTTCAACCATTTACATTTTTAAGAGTCACACATTAAGAGTGAGAATAGAAATGAACATTAAAAATATAATCATCCATAATAAATTCCAACATTTAAAACACTAAAGGAAAACATCCTGCCAGTAACAAATCCCGAAATAAAGATACTGAAATATAAAAGAATTACAATCTCTGACAATACCAACTAAATAATGGAAAAGGGCGACACATGCCCCTGCTGGATAAAGTTGAACTAGGAGTAGAGTCAATAATGAGGTCGTCTAATCAATGGCTTGCAACTCCCACAAAAGCTACAGCGCGTTCCATCCAAAGAATCCTAAGCAAGACACCCTGTGGCTGGGCACCTGTAATACATATATATATATACACAAGAGAGAAGAGGTAACAGCAAACGGGTCAGAGCCCGAATGTAAAACCGTTTTAAAAATAGTTTAGCAAGTATTTAAAATGCTTACCGGCTAATGCTACAGTTATATTAGTACGCGACACTCTCTTGAAAATTCTCACCTCTCATCTAGTGTGCACGTCTATCGTACTAATGAACCCCATATATCTTTCTAACTTATTCTCCATAAGTTTTAACACGCGGAATTAAGGTTATGATATTCACTTTTAGAAAATCTAACTCTTCAAGATTTCTTACGTTATTTAGGAAAATTCTGTATTGTTATAACGTTTCCGAATACTTATAGTGAAGTTAATGAATTTCATTCTTTACTTAACTACTATTTTACTCAGTAGAAAGTTCTCATATAGTTACACGTATATATATTAATTACTCGTATAATATATATACAGACAACACCCCACATAAAATCTATGGTGCTAGACTTCCATATATAAGTATATATATACCAATCACTCATAAATTATATATATACTAACGGCACCCCACATAAAATCTATGGTGTTGGCATACTCTGCTATCAAGTCCCTGTATCACACAAACTAAGGGAAATACTAGTTCGGAATCACTCTCGAACTGTATTAACACAAACACAAACAACATTGAGGCGAAGCATAGATTCCTAGTCTCTAAGAGGTCAGTACATACCCTAACGCCTCTTAGGACCGTCTGAACTATCGATTCGATAGCCTGTACCGAGGATATCTATCTTCTAGGGTACGAGTCAATATCCCCCATAAAGGTCACATCGAGATAAGACTGTCCCAGCGCGGTAACCTCAGGGATAGCAAGTAGCGCGGGTACGATTTTTACACAGAAATAATATATGCACAATCACACCGTCATATATAAATATGTAATTACATCCACATCATTAAATTAGGTACTTTCACGACCCAAAATTATCATTATCCGTTATTACACGTTTTTCTCAAGTATATCGTATAACGGTCTCATTCCTTTCTTTTCTCGTAATTAATTTATTCTAAACTCACTTCTTGTCACTCGATGTGTTTTCTTTATTTAAGTACAATTTCAGTAGGTCCTCTCTCGCCTTCTAATCCAACTTATTAGATGTTTTGATTATTTAATCAACACACGTATGATTTCTTAAGTCTGAAAGTCTCCCCGTTTATCCTTTATTTCCCTTCGTATTAAAGTTCCACTTTATGGGATTTCTCTTCACCCTACTGGTCCTCTTTATGTTCCATTATATTCTAGCAACCCTAATCAATGTTTACTACACATAAAATCGGATTAAGCTAACACGAGCAAAAATGCAGTTTTCCCAGGAGGGTCGATCGATCAATGAAAGGGGTCGATCGATCGAACCTTCGATCGATCGATGCTCTGGGCTCGATCGATCGATCAAGCAGTTATGCAGATTCTGCAGCCAACCCAGTTACGGGATTCTCACCCCAAACTCCTCCAAATCATCATGTTACAGTCCCAAACTCCCAATCAATTGTACTATAAGTGTTGTATACCCATTTAAACAATTTCCTACGTAACACAAGCGAATTTTTCCTCAAGAATCATGGGTTAAAAAGGGGCAAACTCTACATAATTCTTATGAACCCTAATCTTTCCTTTAACTTAATCTCTTTCATTCTTTTTCCAGATTTTCTATCTCTAATATCATGGAATTTCGTGGCTCATCCTCTATATGTGAAATGGGTTTCCAGAAATATGATCTCTAACATTATAACATGCAATTTGTGTCTCCAATTTATGTTTTTCTTCAAGAATACTAATCTAATCAACATAAGACTAATATAAAAGGATGCATTAACTTGATAAAAGCAAGATAGATACTTGCCTGGAAAATTTTAGTTCTGATTTGCGGACGATTTTGGTGTGGTTGTGTTCCCCGTCGCGCGATCTACGCGTTGGTGGTGACGGCGGTGCAATCGGAGGTGTTCTTGGCCTAGAACTCCTTGGAGAGCTTCTCCTCTTCCTCTCCAATGGCCGTCATTAGTATTTCATTGTGTTAACCCTAAAAGATGACACTTTCCATCTGATATAACCCTATAAAATTCGTAGGTTTAATTACCCATAATTGCGAAATGTCCAAAACGCCCTCTCGGGGTACTAATTAGGCCTAAAAATGCCCCGAGACCCAAACTAAACCCCCCGGCTACACTTTTCTGACTATCTCGACCCTTCCGGACACTTTGGCGCACTCAAAACGACCATACGAGCAACTTATAATTTATTCACTTTTATAAATCAACATTTAGTCCCGACACGAAACAGGCGCGTCCCGACTTAAATTTTCACAATTGTCATTTTATTCACACGTGACAATATTATAAAAATAAATCTCATATATTACTATACTCATCCAGTAATATGCAACAAATAATATATTCCCAATAACTACTAACTCTTGTCACGCTAGTAAATATTTAAAACAACATTTCGGATTAAAATTAAATTAATTTATCTCAATTAAATTTAATAAATCCTTAAATTTAAAAGCCATGAAAATACGGGGTATTACATGTGTCCTTTGGTGAGAGCCCTTTCCATAAGAGCATATATGATACAAAATTCTTCGCCCCGAGCGATGAAACTAAGGTTTCTCATCCTCGATACATTATAAATCTCCATGAAAGGATGAGATTTAGTGATATATTTTGCGACCCCGTGCCTTTGGTCTTGAGGGAGAGGAGGAAGGTCATCAAATATCACTGTGTAACAAACAAAGACTATTTAGTAATCAACAGTATACGGCCACAGACGAACATAACTAAAATGAAAACTCATTGAGATTAGGTTCGTTCCAAACCAAAGGGACTATTAATAGATGATCAGTAAGATCGTTTATCTCATAATATTCCCACCATTCTCCCTTAATAAAGAAGAACTGATGTCCCCAAGGGAGGTGACGAAGGCTTCATCCTTTCGCCTAATGGTCAAGGTGTATCACCTCTTTAGGGACACCATGTGTTTGTACACTAATGCAATTCCCTAATTAACATGGTGTTAGCCCTGAACAAGTTATAGAATTGAACTTTAGAGCCGATCATGACTTTCTAAGAATTCGATACCAATTATGAGGGGGCAAGGTTGATAAAGGCAAGAATGATCCTAATGGGTATGGGAAGAGGAATGCCAAGTCCTGCTAAGAAATAATGTTCATAAAAGCATATCTCGCCATTATAGGCATTTGGAGCCCGATCTATTTCATCGGCCAATCGAATGGATAAGGACCTCACAAGAGTGAGATATTCAACCCAATAATTGACTTCATCTTCGTCCATGGTGCTCAATGCCTCGTAGGGAGTAAGGGGATCGTCATGAAAGGTCCCAACATGGGCATGTTAGGATTGTGCCATTATGGGGCAGTGTTTTGGGCTCTAGAAGGTTGAGGAGACCCACTAACATTGTAGGATGAGGCCCTTTGGGCATAGGTCATTCTTTTTTGATACTTGGGCCCAAAGCATCCACCATTTCGACCCTTATGGACAAGTTTTGCAGGCACTGATGCCTTTATTGATTGGCCAAAGTGAGGAAGGGAATGAAAGGTTAAAGTCACTCAAGGCATTTTAATAATGGAGAGTGGGAGGAAATAAAGAGGGGAAGATGAGAGTTGCCTTGAGGAAATGATGCTACAAAGTTACTTATTCGAGTAAAGTGAAAGAAAAAACCTAATCTATGATGTACCCGACTTAAAGGAATTTATAAAGAACATGGAAAGGAAGAAAGATAAAGCATACCAATCAAAGACAAGACCACGATGGAAGTGAAATCTTCAAATAAGGAGGAGTTTAAACAAAGTTTGTGGAGGAAATGGGGTTGCATTTGTGGAGGGAATAATGTTTTTAGGATATATCACTTGGAAGCAGAATATCTTTTAATTGAGAATGGAATTGGGAAAGTTTAAAATAAAAGAAGGGCTGTTATACCATTAAAGGATGCCCATTTAAATTCAATGGTGAGATTGAAGTGAATTGGATCATTCTTATGCAAGTAGTGGAATACATGCGAGTGTACGGCGCGTCAGGTGAAGTACAAGCCCATGCACGTCTGGGGAATCCACGCGTCATTAAACATATAATGATTGCACCTCGATATACAATCGAAGCCTGATGTTGAAAACAAATCACATAAAATCACTATCTTGTCATCAAGGATGAAGTCAACATGAAGCCTTAGAGTAGTCATAACATGTTGGGAAGTTAAGCGAATGTGATGACAGCCGTTGGGAATTACTAGGACCAGGGGACAAATGTAATCGTTAAAGGTTGTAAGACTACAAAGAAAGCTTTTTGGCTCAGTTCCATGAACACCAAGAGTTAGGGGGTAACCCGTGAGGGGAATTTTGAACGACCTATGGGTGAAGGGAGTATGGGAATGATCCTGGATGAAGGATCATGTAACGACATGAACATAGGCCAATATGAGGGTATGAAGATCAACCACTTATTTTCCATAGAGCAAGGACATCATTCCAATGCTCATCCTCATATTCACATTAGCCTTCCGCACCCAAAAAATCTATACTCTTCGACATATCACACCATTATTGATCGAAGACTCCTCTTCTTCAGGCCCAACATGTTAAATCCACTCAAGACTTATTAAAATCATAAGATCCTAACGGATATCACACCCCAATTATGGAGGACAAGTATCTCAGGACATCCGAACACACGTCACCCCTAAAAATGAATAGCTCAAACGTGTATGCTAAAATTAATAAGCCGTGTATATAAAGCCTCGATAGTGATTATAAAGGCAAGCTAATAGAACTATATGACTCTGTACTCCAAGATCCTTAGTGATTATAGAGAAAGACTCCCCCTCCTTTTCACCCGTGGACATAGGTCGAACCCGACCGAACCACGTTCATACATTATTTCTCTATTTCTTACGTCATTCTGTTTTATTCCACATTTCCATATAATTTATTGTGTTTTAAAAGTAATTTTTTTCTGCACCAATAGTTATCATAAGAGATTTATTACTGGCTACATGGCTGTAATTAAACCCTTGAATGATGGTCATTTTCAATATAACAATAAGGCTATATAGACTTTTAAACATTCTTATGTGAAGTGCTCGAATGTTTGCATTACCGGGTATAATATACTGTATTTTAAAATAATTAAATAATGTTTATTGAGTAATTATATTAAGAGAAAATTACACAAGTGGTCCTTTAACTTTAGACATATTAACATTTTGGCATCCAAACATTTTTTTGTAATATTTAAGCTCCTAAATTGTGTTATTTTTTCACCTGTGGCCCTTCCATCAATGTTCATGTTAAATATACTTGAATTCATCATAAAAAATGTCTTTTATGACACCTTACCCAAACCGCATCCCCAAATATAACTTCAAACCAGACCCAAACCTATTATTTGCAAATTGATAACATGTTTTATCCATTTTTTTATAATTATTTTGGGTATGCTTTTTGGGTTATTTTGAGCACAAGGTTTGAGTGTGGGGTGGTAAATAAAATTTATGCATTGAAAGAGTAACCGCATTGACTAATTTCGTCGAATTTAAAGGAAAAGTTGATAGATGGGTCACTGCTCTAAACAAAATAAACTTTAGGGGCTTAAATGTTACAAACAAATTTTGAGGGCCAAAACATTACACTATTTTAAGTTCAAGGGCCACTAATGTAATTTACTCTTATTATAAATTTGCTCATTACGCAGTTCATTGCATGTAAAAATATGAATTTAAAATAGGAAACTTAATTATATGTGAACGACCCATAATTTAATTATAACATTTCGATTTACTTTTATATTTCAAGGAAATACCATTGGACTAGGCTGTGGGAAATACAAAGGCCCGAAGTGGTGTTTTTTGTATGCAGATTTGGACCCCTAGGGTAGGTACCCCTTTGGGATAAGTTTTGAGAGCATCTGAGTAGTGTTTGGGGCTTATTTGGAGGTCTTAAATTAGGACCATATGAGACATGCGGGACTAAGGGTTTATATAAAGACTTAACCCTCTTTCATCCCTAATGTAAACGTAAAACTAAACCTAAGCAACGAAAGTGATTTTGGGAGAACAAAAGAAGGAGATTTTGTGAATAAGAGGGACCCAAAGAGAAATCAATTAAGAGACTTCATCTTCCTTATTAGGTATGAAATAACTTGCTTTACTACCGTATTTCATGAAACTTGTTTATTATTGGATGGATTTATCAAATAAATTGAGATTAGACACATGTTGCTTGGATATCATCCATACACATGTTATACCTTTACTTTAGTGTTGATTATATGATTAAAAAAATTGGTTAAATATGCTATAAAATTGGTTTAAAAGGTTGGAATTGAATAAATATGATGATTTAATGTTTTAGATAAATACTTTGATGATTAAAGATCTGTTTTAATGAATAATCTCACAATTAAGAATAACTCATATAAAACACACGCAATAAGTGTAAAGCTAGCCCATATTACGATGAATCTTATCTATGTTACGATACTAATATGTTATAAGAATAATTAGGGACCTTTGTAAATGATAATGGGATTACTTAGGATTGTTTTGAAGGTTTAGATACTATTAATGGCGATTTGGTGTTCTAAAAAATTGAACTGAAGTTGTTTTTTGGGTTATTTATAATTCTACGTCATTTTGAAAAAAAATGGATGAAGATTTTGAACAAGGGGAATAGCCCAAGATCGTGCCCCTAGGGCCATAATTGCGCCTACCCTAGGCCATGATCGTGTCTATTTTAGCTAAGTAGGTTGGCCTATTTTTGGTCTTGGGAACTTAGTTTTGGACCTAGAACTTTTTATAAACCCTTAGATTGGACTTTAGGTTGAGGATCCTCTCTCTCTCTCTCTCTCTCTATATATATATATATATATATATATATATATATATATTGGGCGATTATGATGTAATAACCCGCCCTTTTGGAGACAATTAAATTCCATAATTAAGTATAATTTGGAATTTGGAGAATTTCTCGAAATAGTAATTTTTGGGATTTTCGAGGATTTAATGATTTTCGAAGGGTGTTATAAATTATTTTGGGACCATATAGGTCGAAATATTTTATTTATATGTCGCCGTGGAGTATAGCGACAAAAGATGTAAGAGTTGGTGTTGAAAACCCGCATTTAATTATTTTGGGTTAGAATAGTGATTTGCGGTCAAGTACCTCGGATGAAAATTTCGACTGTTCCATGAGTCTCGGAATGTCCGAGATAGTCGGAAAAGAGTGTCCGATTATCGAAATTGAGTTCCGGGTAATTTTGGAGTTAAATAGGCTCGTAATTGGGTAAACGAGTCGTTTTTGGGTTTTAAGGGGGTTAAACCCTTTTCTCCTTATAAAAGGAGGGAGAGAGGGAGAAAAGAGAAGAGAAAAGAGAAATAAGAGAGGGAAGAGAGAGAGGAGGAAGAAAAGAGGAAAAAGGGGGAGATTTCGGCCAGCCTCCGCGGGATTCGGCTCGAGGATGTCGGATTTTATCCACGAGGCAAGTGTTTACTTGCTTTATTTCCCTTTCTGCATAAATATCTCATACCGTAGTTTGGTATAATCAAACCCTAAAGATTTTGGGTTGGGGTTTCGTGGATAAAACGAGTTTTTGGGAGTTAAAACAAATAAACCCCTAAAATTGGTAAATTGGAGAAATTTAGTAATTAACCAAAAATATTGGGTGATTCCGGGTTCTAGGATGTTTAGGACCCGTATTATAGGTGTATTTGTTGTTGGTAGAAGTTGTAGGCCGTTGGGTGAAGATATGGAAGCTTGGAGGAAACTTCCATGGCCGAAACAAGTTCTCGGAGAAGAAGCTGCCCGACTTGATCGATCGATCGATCGATCATGGAGATTCGATCGAAGCCTTCGATCGATCAACGGCCATGGGTCGATCTATCGACCCCTGCTGAAAGTTGATAATTTTTCTAGGATGATTTGGATGGTATAGATTCCATTTCATCTTGATTTGAGGTTAATTAGGTGATAATCTAAAGGACCTTTTAGGACTTTAAGGTCCATAAATTAAGGCAATTTAGGAGGGTAAAGTAAGGGTTTTTAGTATATAACCCTTAAACTATATTTTCGAGGAAAATAGAATATGTGCAGAAATTGATGGATTAGGGTTCCTAAATTATATTGAGGACTTCTAAATGATTTAATTGGACTAGGTGTAGTCTTGGGGTTCAAGGAAATGAAATCCTTAACTCGTTGAATTTAAGGTTGTTCGGGTGAGATAAATCCCGAGTATATTTCTCGTAGGCATACAGGCCTATATAATTATGCTTATAGAAAGCATAATTATATCGATTATCGTTAAGTGTATCCTAGGAGATAATTGGGATAAACTGGGAATATAGATATTTGTTAATTTCATTTAGAGTGAAGGGTATCATTGGAGATATCCAATAAATCCTTAGATAGGATTGAGGTATATAGTGATTATTAAATTGAGAAATATTTGGGTTTAGTATCATGCTTATATGAATGCATAAGTATGATTCCTGGAGGGAATCTTTGGGATTATTGATCATCGCTAGATGCTATAGGCCACTATGGCTGTTTATATATATCCTAGGAAGAATATATAGGATATGTATATACTGTGTGATTTAGGTATATATATATATGTTATGATGGAAATGATTTTGAAAATATAAAAATGAATATTTTCAAAATGGTAAATAAATGATTTTCATAATTGATAAAATATGGTTTACACACCTCTCTAAATCACTATCATAAGGGAAGTTGCGTACGTATGGTGAATCCCCCTGGCTAATGAATGCAGGGTGGATATAGTCCTATAGGCCATGTGAGCGTTTGTTGATATATATTTTTCTGTGCTGGTTAGGAGATTCCGGGTGTGGTCTTGACTATCCCGCAGGCACATGGCCGCTTCCCGACGTCTTGCGATGTAGGATCCCAGGTTGTCTTATGATAGGCCCTGGAAGATGATAGCCATTTAGGGGCGCGCACAGTGGAGAAATCCGAACGGGCGGTCTTAAAACGCGTTATATATTAAAGCAATTCATGATAATGGATTGGATTTAATTACATTTCCTGGATATAGGAAGGGAAATGGGATAAAGGTTTGGCTTCGGTAACACTCCCGGATGGAAGAAGGGTTGTGGAAGCATATGTTATGATCAAAGCATTTTTATGATAATGAAAATGGCTTTGAATTCATTTCCTGAAAATAAAAAGGGAAATGGGATATTTTGAAACGGAAAAGCATTTTTATGATAATAAAATTGGCTTTTAAAAGTATATGATTTGTTAAAGCAATTCATGATAATGAATTGGCTTTTATATTTACATTTCCTGAGTATAAAAAGGGAAATGGGAAGTTTTAAGAAAAATGATAAGTATTGATAAATACTTTGTAAATGTATTCTCATTCCGGGAGATAGATCCGGATGTATATGGTAAAATGTATGTATATGTATAAACCGAGTGCCGAGGGTCTAATGGATCCCGACGATCGACCGTGCTGCATAGTAGTGTATCGTGGGGGTTCCTTGTTTGGATTTCTCTTTGCGAGACACCCCACGCACGAATATGGCACTGTGTTGAGACTGGGGAGAAGTTTAATCCTTAGTGCTCTAACATTAATATTTCTTGCGGTATACATATTTATTTATATTTATATATTCTGTAATGAGGGACTGGCGGAACTCGATGATTGACCTTGCCGTATAGTAGTGTATCGGGGGGGGGGGGGTTCCTTGTTTGGATTTCGCTTTGCGAGACACCCCACGCACGAACATGGCATAGCGTTGAGACTAGAGTGAAGTTTAGCCCTTAGTACATCTCTTGGACTATCTAGGGTAGATAGTGGTTGGGTGATAGACTAGTTTAGCAGGGTAGCTTGACTAGGATGTTTAGAGGGATGCGCCAGGAGTGCACTGTTAGTGGAGAGGTGAGGGGTATCTCATGGGAGTGCGATACCAAACTTAAATATGAGATAAAACCTTTTTCAAAATAATAAGGCATTTATGCACTTGCTAAATATTTTCAAAACTTGGGCTCTGACCCGTTTATCTACTTTTACTTTCTTCCTATATTATATATATATATAGGTGTCCAGACACAGGGACGCCTGGATGGTACTTCTTTCGAGTCAGACGTCAGCTGCAGCAGCTGTGGATGCTTACAGGTTTTTGATAGCCGCTTCCATTCTTGTAATTTAGATAGGAGGTATTGTATAAACATTCGAGCCAACAGCTCAATTGCATTTAGTTATTCTTTCAGTACAACATTCGATATGGTTGTATATTTGATCGAGTGCTCGGTTATTTTATTTCATTTCAGTTTTATTTAAGCATTAACTTGTGGATGTTTTGTTTATTGTTGTTAAAAAGAGTAGTAAAGTTAAAATTTTGACACCGGCCTAATAGGTTATTAGTAATCAAATGGATTTTTTGACAGTGATGCTAAGAATGATCCATATGAGACTCCTGTTTTAATTTAATATTGGAGTGATCGCCCGGTATCTTATTAGGCGGGGTGTTACAGATGGTATCAGAGCCAGGTTCTAGTGTCCTTAGGAATCTGGGCGGACGTACTACGCTTTCAGCGTTGCTCTCGACTTGTTATGGAGCCCCAGGATTAGGATTGTTGATTTCTCTTGTGAGATTTCGTTCTCCTGCCATATTAGAAGATTATAGAAATCTTTTACGCGCTCGTTGAGAATCGGGTGCGGAGCTTGGATGGCAGCAGGAGGTGAGGCTTAGCTGGAGCAGCTGGTAAAAGGTTGGGATGAGGACCTTAGTAGAGGTCACTCTCCCTATAGTAATTGTTAAGGATTTTGGTGGCAACTACTAGAGAATGGTGGTTAAGAGTACCGCAGTACCATTGAAGTAGAAAGTGGTACTAAAGTTGAATTCCTCATCAAAGTTGAGGGTTCGAAAGGGATCTTACGGATAGTTTTAACTGTGAGTCCCCATGATTTCAGCATGAATGAAAAGAATGCAGTTTTGGATTATTCGCATAAGGATCGGCTAGAGGCCGACAGTGGATAAAGAGTATAATGAAAAAGTTAACCTTGTACCTAAGTGAGTTAGGTGCAATGAATGATGAGTCCTTTCCAGGAAGGATAGGCTCACTAGAGAATGTGTGTATTCGTGGACCCCGTTGGTGGAAATCCACCCGGGAAAATTTGTTGAAATAAGGAGTTAAGAGGGTTAGTAAGATGATTGCAAGTCGCGGTATTAGTTAGCCCTAGACTCGTGTGTGTAATTTGAGTTATGGCGGTTACAATAACATAATATAATGTATGTTTATGTGTTTTCGCGATAGCGAAATTTTATTTTCCTTCATTCGCCATAAAGGTGGGTGTTGATATATTGTATACGTATATCTGGTTTGGGATACTCGTTCTATATGTTTATACGAGTATGGTATTATGGAGAGTATAATGTTATTGGTATTTTCGGAGCGATAGCAGGCTTATGATGGCAAGACTATCGTGTCCGCAGTTCCCGGAGGGAACGGTTTGTTGTTGCGGTGTCTCACCTAGATATAGGTTAAGTTCACCTTATTTGTTATGGGTTAATGGAACTTCAATGAGAATAGGTTTCCTTATCGTGATTTGGGTTTATGGCGACCTTATATATATGATTTAAGGCCGCAGGATTTTTGTTGAGCTGAACATAAAGCTCATTATTGTTTGCGCAAGGACTTAAAAATAAGTGCGAATGCAGGGTGGTATTACTCTTAGTTAGAGATAGGAGTTCAGACCACCTTTTTGTTGGATTAGGGGATAGGGATATCCCGGTTGCATGTTGAAATAACGGAACTCCATAACCAACGAAGTCAAGGGTTAATGTTTGGAGGGGTTTCTTGTTTGGATTTCGCTTTGCGAGACACTCCACACATGACTCTTAACGGCGTCGGGAGTGGAGAGCTGTTATGGGATGCAAGGATGTTGATTTTGTGGAAAGGTCTTATAGTGTGGATGATCCACTATAGGCTATGAGCCACATGATGTTGATATACTTATGTAAATATTGTGCTATGGAAAAGCACTAAAGTGGTCCCCTCGCCACAAGTGGGTGGGTGAGGTTGGACTTAGAGAAATTGATTTGAGGACAATAGTCAGGCCTTAATGAAAAGGCAAATTTTGAGGAGATACATTTTGGGTAGTATGTTCGTGACACTTTTACAGAAAGTGGGCACTTCGATTGATTAGGTTTCCTTCCGTATGGGCGGAAGGATAAGATAGTAGAAATGCGTTCGTAGTTTAGCGTAGACAGTATTTAGGACGTCCCGCTTGTGTGCCTTAGGTCGCTATATCTCGATGACCGACTACGCGAGGGAGTAGTGTAACGGAAGGGTTCCTTGTTTGGATTTCGCCTTGGCGAGACGTCCCACGCATGAAACCAAGCAATTGTCGGGAGTTGAGAGAGGCCTTGGGCACTAGGGACATACTTAGGATTATATTAGTTTTGCATAGGTAGGATATCGCATAGACCCTAGTATAATTAGGGTGTAAGTTTAGTAGGGTAGGTGGTGCCGAGGTTAGGAGGATTGAAATTTCGCGGGTCGGGAGGACCCATAGATGAGTATTACACCGAGGAAAGGAGATCCTTATTGGGAGAGAGTGTTACGTGTTAGACGTTCGCTATGGATGTGCAGATATGCACAGGTTAGAAAGGTGTATGGGCACCTTAGTAAGATAGTTTTATGTACCGCCCGAAATAGGATGGGCGTAGTATATAAGGTTGAAATTCATGCCGAGAGGCATTTTAGAGGATGGGTATTAAGTGACGTATTAGAGTCACTTTATGATTGCGATAGCCGCATAGTGTATGGTTAGGAACCATTAGGTTAGTATCTTTGCCTTGAGGTTTTTAGGATTTGTAGTAATCCTAGTTAGAGGGTGTAACTTGTATCTGAATTTTGAGGACGAAATTCCATTGTAAGGGGGGAGTATGTAATAACCCGCCCTTTTGGAGACAATTAAATTCCATAATTAAGTATAATTTGGAATTTGGAGAATTTCTTGAAATAGTAATTTTTGGAATTTTTGAGGATTTAATGATTTTCGAAGGGTGTTATAAATTATTTTGGGACCATATAGGTCGAAATATTTTATTTATATGTCGCCGTGGAGTATAGCGACAAAAGATGTAAGATTTGGTGTTGAAAACCCGCATTTAATTATTTTGGGTTAGAATAGTGATTTGCGGTCAAGTACCTCGGATGGAAATTTTGACTGCGCCATGAGTCTCGAAATGTTCGAGATAGTCGGAAAAGAGTGTCCGATTGTCGAAATTGAGTTCCGGGTAATTTTGGAGTTAAATAGGCTCGTAATTGGGTAAACGAGTCGTTTTTGGGTTTTAAGGGGGTTAAACCCTTTTCTCCTTATAAAAGGAGGGAGAGAGGGAGAAAAGAGAAGAGAAAGAAGAGAGGGAAGAGAGAGAGGAGGAAGAAAAGAGGAAAAATGGGGAGATTCCGGCCAGCCTCCGCGGGATTCGGCTCGAGGACGTCGAATTTTATCCACGAGGCAAGTGTTTACTTGCTTTATTTCCCTTTCTGCATAAATATCTCATACCGTAGTTTGGTATAATCAAACCCTAAAGATTTTGGGTTGGGGTTTCGTGGATAAAACGGGTTTTTGGGAGTTAAAACGAATAAACCCCTAAAATTGGTAAATTGGAGAAATTTAGTAATTAACCAAAAATATTGGGTGATTCCGGGTTCTAGGATGTTTAGGACCCGTATTATAGGTGTATTTATTGTTGGTAGAAGTTGTAGGCCGTTGGGTGAAGATATGGAAGCTTGGAGGAAGCTTCCATGGCCGAAACAGCTTCTCGGAGAAGAAGCTGCCCGACTTGATCGATCGATCGATCATGGGGATTCAATCGATCGAAGCCTTCGATCGATCGACCCCTGCTGAAAGTTGATAATTTTTCTAGGATGATTTGGATGGGATAGATTCCATTTCATCTTGCTTTGAGGTTAATTAGGTGATAATATAAAGGACCTTTTAGGACTTTAAGGTCCATAAATTTAGGCAATTTAGGAGGGTAAAGTAAGGGTTTTTAGTATATAACCCTTAAACTATATTTTCGAGGAAAATAGAATATATGCAGAAATTGATGGATTAGGGTTCCTAAATTATATTGTGGACTTCTAAATGATTTAATTGGACTAGGTGTAGTCTTGGGGTTCAAGGAAATGAAATCCTTAACTCGTTGAATTTAAGGTTATTCGGGTGAGATAAATCCCGAGGATATTTCTCGTAGGCATACAGGCCTATATAATTATGCTTATAGAAAGCATAATTATATCGATTATCGTTAAGTGTATCCTAGGAGATAATTAGGATAAACTGGGAATATAGATATTTGTGTATTTCATTTAGAGTGAAGGCTATCATTGGAGATATCCAATAAATCCTTAGATAGGATTGAGGCATATAGTGATTATTAAATTGAAAAATATTTGGGTTTAGTATCATGCTTATATGAATGCATGAGTATGATTCCTGGAGGGAATCTTTGGGATTATTGATCATCGCTAGATGCTATAGGCCACTATGGCTGTTTATATATATCCTAGGAAGAATATATAGGATATGTATATACTGTGTGATTTAGGTATATATATATGTTATTATGGAAATGATTTTGAAAATATGAAAATGAATATTTTCAAAATGGTAAATAAATGATTTTCATAATTGATAAAATATGGTTTACACACCTCCCTAAATCTCTATCATAAGGGAAGTTGCGTACGTATGGTGAAGCCCCCTGGCTAATGAATGCAGGGTGGATATAGTCCTATTAGGGGTGGCAATTTTTGACACGACACGATAACCCGACACGAACTCGACACGAAGTTAGCGGGTTAGGGTTGACGATTTCTTGACACGAACCCGAATATGACACGACCCGCCAACACGAATAATAAACGGGTTGGGTTAGTGTCAAACACGTATAACTCGAAAATGACACGAATAGACCCGTTTAACTCGTATTTTATGGAGAATATATTAGAGAATTTATATATCTTGATAGGCATTCTATAAAATTCATGGAGAATCGGATGATAAATTATTTATGTGTTGCAAGAAGTTGAAATTAATTAAATTTAAGTTATTGTAGCCCTATGAGTGGTATGATTAGTTAAGAGAGAAGAAAAAAATTATTTTATATTTTACTTAATGGGTTATGCGGGTCAACCCGAACACGGCACGATAATAAATAGGTCGGGTTAGTGTTTGCTCATCTGACACGATTAGTTAAATGGGTCGGGTTAGGGTTGACTAATACTTAACACGAACCCGACATGACACGACCCGAACACGACACGACGCACACGAATTGCCACCCCTAAGTCCTATAAGCCATGTGAGCGTTTGTTGATATATATTTTTCTGCGCTGGTTAGGAGATTCCGGGTGTGGTCTTGACTATCCCGCAGGCACATGGCCGCTTCCCGACGTCTTGCGATGTAGGATCCCAGGTTGTCTTATGATGGGCCCTGGAAGATGATAGCCATTTAGGGGCGGGCACAGTGGAGAAATCCGGACGGGCGGTCTTAGAACGCGTTATATATTAAAGCAATTCATGATAATGGATTGGCTTTAGTTACATTTCCTGGATATGGGAAGGGAAATGGGATAAAGGTTTGGCTTCGGTAACACTCCCGGATGGAAGAAGGGTTGTGGAAGCATATGTTATGATCAAAGCATTTTTATGATAATGAAAATGGCTTTGAATACATTTCCTGAAAATAAAAAGGGAAATGGGATATTTTGAAACGGAAAAGCATTTTTATGATAATAAAATTGGCTTTTAAAAGTATATGATTTGTTAAAGCAATTCATGATAATGAATTGGCTTTTATATTTACATTTCCTGAGTATAAAAAGGGAAATGGGAAGTTTTAAGAAAAATGATAAGTATTGATAAATACTTTGTAAATGTATTCTCATTCCGGGAGATAGATCCGGATGTATATGGTAAAATGTATGTATATGTATAAACCGAGTGCCGAGGGTCTAATGGATCCCGATGATCGACCGTGCCGCATAGTAGTGTATCGGGGGGGGGGGTCCTTGTTTGGATTTCTCTTTGCGAGACACCCCACGCACGAATATGGCACTGTGTTGAGACTGGGGATAAGTTTAATCCTTAGTGCTCTAACATTAATATTTCTTGCGGTATACATATTTATTTATATTTATATATTCTGTACTGAGGGACTGGCGGAACTCGATGATCGACCTTGCCGCATAGTAGTGTATCGGGGGGGGGGGGGGTTCCTTGTTTGGATTTCGCTTTGCGAGACACCCCACGCACGAACATGGCATAACGTTGAGACTAGAGTGAAGTTTAGCCCTTAGTACATCTCTTGGACTATCTAGGGTAGATAGTGGTTGGGTGATAGACTAGTTTAGCAGGGTAGCTTGACTAGGATGTTTAGAGGGATGCGCTAGGAGTGCACTGTTAGTGGAGATGTGAGGGGTATCTCATGGGAGTGCGATACCAAACTTAAATATGAGATAAAACCTTTTTCAAAATAATAAGGCATTTATGCACTTGCTAAATATTTTCAAAACTCGGGCTCTGACCCGTTTATCTACTTTTCCTTTCTTCCTGTATTATATATATATATATATAGGTGTCCAGACACATGGACGCCTGGATGGTACTTCTTTCGAGTCAGACGTCAGTTGCAGCAGCTGTGGATGCGTACAGGTTTTTGATAGCCACTTCCATTCTTGTAATCTAGATAGGAGGTATTGTATAAACATTCGAGCCAACGGCTCAATTGCATTTAGTTATTCTTTCAGTACAACATTCGATATGGTTGTATATTTGACCGAGTGTTCGGTTATTTTATTTCATTTCAGTTTTGTTTAAGCATTAACTTGTGGATGTTTTTTTTATTGTTGTTAAAAAGAGTAGTAAAGTTAAAATTTTGACACCGGCCTAATAGGTTATTAGTAATTAAATGGATTTTTCGACAGTGATGCTAAGAATGATCCATATGAGACTCCTGTTTTAATTTAATATTGGAGTGATCGCCCGGTATCTTATTAGGCGGGGTGTTACATATGATTCGGGGATTTAAGATATATATTTTGGGTACGTTGACGTGATATATGTAGTTAGGACGTTATATTATATTCTGTTATGCGTATTCGTGTATATATGCTTTATGTGTTATTTTTGGAGATACCATGGTTGTGTATGTTCGTGGAGAATCTATTAGTGGGGATTTTATGGGATCGTTTCACGGGACCGTGGACTACTGACTAATGATGCAAGTTGTGTACATGTCCATCTACCAATCCTATGTTCAATTGGTCAATTATCTCACGTTAGGGTGACAATATAGTTTTGATCCATTGTGCGAACCTTGATATGTGATTTCTCGGTAATGTGATTGCATAGTGATTTTTTCTTTATTTTTATATGTGAATGTTTTACAATCTGTTAGGGTGGGACTTCTTACGGATTGGACCCATAAAGGCATGATAAAGGTCCCCGAAGGTTAGAGCCGATGATAAATGTCTTGACACGAGGATTTGATTTTTGCTAACATTCTTTCTGTGATGTTGTAATTTATTGGTTATGAGGTAGTATATGGGTACTACATATGATTTATGAGAGTGCATGTGTTTGAAATCAAGATGGAAGTAGAATACCCAATTTAAATTTCTTATAAAAAAGAGACAAGGTTTTCCTTTAATTTCGTGTTATGGAATAAATACAACACATAAGGTCTATGTGATAAATTATTTACCAAGTATATTTCACCAAAATTTATCTTCAATATTGGGTGATCTAATTAAAGTGTGAAAAATAAAACAATATAGCACAACACCATGGTGTACGAGGAAAACCCACAACGAGAAAAAATCCTAAGCCACAAATGTAATATGGTAGAGTATTACAATGAGAAGACAAAGACTTACAATCACACAATGCTATGGCTAACTAGAAACTCTTTTCCATTATATCCTCCGAGGAGAGTGCCGACAGTTGAAGAGCTTTACACAACCACCACTGGTTTTGGTCCGCGATCAATGTCGTCAAATCATACACAAACAAATTCTTCTTTAATGTTTAAAGAAAAAATTGTGTCTCAATGGAAAAATTTAGAAGCCACAAATGAATATCTAACTTCCTAGGATATAGGATTCCTAAAAGTTAATGGAAGTTTTAAAGTGTTTGGCTAATAAAAAATAAACTCACAAGTATTTTTCAATATAAAGAATATTTAAAGTCTCTCGAGAAAAAAACATTCAAATAATTTATCAAGTATTGATAAGAAGTAATCAAACTTCAAATGACTTAAAATAGAAATAATCTCAATGGATATCTCAAGATCACTCAAAGAATCTCAGAGAAAAACTCTAGTGAATAGTGATTTTCAACATATATTTTTCTCTCTTAAAAACTCAAGCTTTCATAAAAATAACCTTTCTTTTGTTTGGAGAAGAAGACCACAATAAGTAGCCAAAGATACCTAAATAAAATTATGGACACAATCTTTCAAAAACTTAGATAGTTTTTGTCCGCACAAAAAGTCAAAAACAAATCTACACAAAAGATATGGTTAAAAATGTGATATACGCAAAGTTCGAGGCCAAAAGGGGGATGGAAAAATCATCAGATTTTCTTCAGTTAGAACGGTTGTTATTTTCGTGACCTTCTTCACTGTAGCGAATAATTTCTTAATTATAACGAAGCACCAACGAAGGAGGTACCCTTGACCAATTTTTTCACCGAATGAGTTTTGCACACAACGTGGCTAGGAAAGTACATCTTCGTTGCAGCGAACGGAAACAATTTTTTAAAACATAAACCATTTTTTTTAAATTTACAATATGAATTTTTTAAAGTATGATTATATAAGAGAGATATATGGCATATGTATATGACAAAACTCAAAGCACCGCCTCAAACACACACACACACACACACACACACTACTTTAACATATTTTTCAATTTAAGAAAATCCAATTTGATTAATATTAAAATATAGCTGTACTATGTCATCTAAATCCTTTAACTTTATCACAAAGTGGAATTATCAATGATGTGGAAGTGAAAAATGTCGGGATGAATTCCGATGAATAAGTCTTGAGTTGAAGCTTTTCGGAATGACCTTTTAGACTAAAGATGCAAGGTGGGTTTTCGTCAATGGAATAAGACAACCAAGTATTGTTAGGTTCTTTGAGTATACATATATTCTTACAATTTTTTACTATTATTTCCTAGTTAGAGTTCCCATATTCTTAGAGTGATATTATGTAGTAGTTTTTTGGAGTGTAATAGTTACTTGTTTACTGGATAAATAGGTAGTTAGGCCAATGGTGGGTTAAACTGTGTGGATATTATATATTATAGTATTTAGAATATTGATAGGTAGTATGTATCGGGATATTGGGTAGCTGTAAAACCCCAAGTATTTAAATTCAATTATTAATTGACTTAAATATGAGTTAATTATTTATTAGAAATATTTAGATCGTATTTGTTATATTGGAAGAATGTTATTAAATGATCAAAGATTGAATTTATAAAGTTTTCATAATTTTTGTGTGTATTAAAATTCGTTAAAATAGCCCTTTTTATTAATGAATTATTTATTGGGAATTAATATCTTTGGGCAAGAGTAGTTTAGTCTTTTAGCGGCTAAGTTAAGGTTTTGATGGGGCTCATTTGTGTGTAATTATGTGTATATTTGTTGGGTGTGAATAAATAAGATAAGTAGAGAGACAAAAGGAGATTTATGATTATGATGTAGGGGAGACTCATGATCGTGGGTTAACCTACTGCGATTGGGGGAGAAGTTCATGCAACCACGTCCTTGGGGGCTTGTAGCCCAGCCGCGACCCACGGCACGGGTCATGCTGGGAAGGGATTTGGTTCACTTAGGAAGAGTTTTATATTTGAGTTTTTCTTTTGCCCCTCAAACCAAGCCCTAAACCTAATTTTTCTTTTCATCCTTAATCTGTCAAATTTAAAACCCTATTAAGGTAAAACTGTTGCCTAGAAAAATACCCAAGAGGAGGTTGAATTGGGTTTTTACAAACTTTGTATTTTAGAAATATTAACTTGATTCCCAAAAGTTAATTAATTATGAACCTAAATAATATTTAGTTTAATTAAAATATGTTTTTTTTTGGAATCGTAAAAATGTGTTAAAAAACATAGGTTAAAAATGTACGTAAAAATAACCATAGTAAAAATAATAAATAATAACAAATTAAATGCACAAGATTTATAGGGTTCGGCTAAAAAATGGTGAGCCTACATCCACTCTTCAAGTTGATCGCATTCGTTTGAGTACCATTACCGTAATCATTTAAGGGTGGGATCAAAACACCACATACAATTCGTGTAGCTTGAATCGAGATACAAAATACAATTGAGTAACTAAAATCGAGTTAGTATTCTTAAAATCGTGAAGATTAAAATGATATTTAAATTTTTATAAGAGTGTAGTAATTTTGTGGAAAGTAACTCAATAAAAATACATCATTGAGTCTGAGTTTTTGCCTCTCAACAAGATTTGAATATGATATGAATATTTATACTTTTTCTCTGTTATGTTGTAGCTGAGTATTTTTTTGTTTCTCTTTGTTTATACTCTTGTGTTCTCGTGTCTTTTTATACCCTCTTTAAGTCCCCAAAATAATATAACCATTGGGAGAAAAAGTCTTCTGATTTGGGTTGCATGTCATAACATTAAATGTATCAATGTTAAAAATAGGATGATTATCTTCTAAAATAAATATGGGGAAGATTAATGCCCAAAATAAGGTCTTTTGCTTGAGTCGAATAAACAAGATTTTTGAAACTTTAGGAGTTGCAAATATGATATGGGATGTCATCCGATATAATGTAACCAAAAGAAAGAGTGCAGAGACATACTAGCATTGAATGAAACGGTTGTTTGAAAACTTGGAGCTTGTAAAAAATTGATTCTCTGATTTCATTGACATATGATGTAGAAGAAGGTGACTTTGTTAAACAAACAAGTCTTAAAAAATTAACAGAATGTGTGTCTTCTATTTGGCTGCAAAAGGGTTTAGTAATAAGACATATATATATATATATGTGTGTGTGTGTGTGTGTGTGTGTGTGTGTGTGTGTGTGTGTGTGTGTGGTGGTGGGGGGGAATTGGTTCCTAAGAGGTGTGGTCCCCACATATGTTAAAAATATATAAAATATATAAATACATTATGTATGAGCAAAAGCTATGAAAGACTTGGTACAGTGATTGTGGCTACCCGGATTTGCCATTATGGGCCCGGACGAATAGCCTAATAAAAACGGCCCAAAGTTCAGATCCCTCACCTTAACTAAATTCAGTTATGACTTAGTGTTCTCCTAGAATCTAGTACAGAGATATTCCAGGAGAGAAAGACGGACGTGGGGGAGTCCAACACCCCCACTCCCTGAAGATAAACATGTATAAAACAACCCCTAAGCGTGGGGCAAGAGGCACGCACTGTATTCTCTGTAAACGCTCCCCGGCGTATATAGAAATAATACTGCACCACCGTGGACGTAGGCATTCTTGCTGAACCACTTACATACTGTGCTATGTGATTGGCATTTTATGCTCTTTATTTTTCCTTGGTGCTTGCGCTTTTCTCATTTATTTGTGTTGAATATAATTGTCACCACAATTGGCACTGTCTGTGGGAACGTTTGTCTTCCCTGAGAAAGCCCACACCAACAAAGAAGTTTGAAATGTCTGGTCACAGAAGTGATGCCCCTCAGGCAGGAGATATCCAAGAACAACCTGCTCCTCGCAGGATCAGATCTGAAGTTCAGTGTTCAGATCAGAGGGCTCGCCCAGACAGCCCAACCTCAGAGGAAAGCCAAGGACCAACAAGGTCCACACAAATCTCCAGACTGATTGATGCCTATGAGGCAAGGATCCAAGAGCAAATGGAGTCCACTCGCAAGCAAGAGGCTGAGAATGATCGCCTCAAAAGGAAATTAGAAAGAATGGAGAAAGAGATCCATCGCAGCACTAGGCGACGTCTATACCGCATTCCTAGACCTCAGGCGAGCAAGTCTCGCAACCGAGGAAGGAGCCCTAGGCGTGGATCCCAAAAGAGTGAGAAGCACGAGTCAAGCGACGACTTTCTCGAGCACCAACGACCGGCTCGCCATTACAGGATCCCAGCTCGCAGCAATGAGAACATATGAAATTTGGTCCGAAGGGAGATGGACCAACACCCAGCACATCGTGATGCAAGATCGACTAGGGAGCTTTCTAGACGAGCTCTCAAGACCCAGATAAAATCCCCTTTCTCAAGGGAAATAGAAGAGGAAGCCCCCAAGAAATTTTCTATTCCGAGATTCAAGATTTATGACGAAAAAACTGACCCCATTGATCACGTTAGGCAGTACAGGCAAGCCATGACCCTCTGGAACCACCGGGATGCACTAATGTGCCGAATTTTTCCCTCGAGCCTGCATGACGTGGCGTAGAAATGGTTCGAAAGGCTCCCTCATAGGTCTATCAGGAGCTTTGACTCACTGGCCGAGCTCTTTACGTCCCGCTTCATTACTAGTAGCTCCCATCCCAAAAGGATGGATGCTTTACTAACAATGAAAAAGACACCTCAAGAGAGCCTCCGAGACTACGCGAAAAGGTACTGGGAGTTGTTCAATGAGGTCGAGGACTGCTCGGAGCAGGTAGCAGTGGCCTCTTTCAAAATTGGGCTACCCAGCTCTTGTCTTCTGCACCAATCCCTGACGAAGAAAGAGGCCACGACCATCGATGACATGATGGCTCGCATCGAGAAGTATGCCAAAGTGGAGGATGTGACCCGCCTCAGCACAAGGGAAAACGGTCGAACTAAGCTCACAGCCAAAGGCAACGACAAAGCTGAGAACCAGAAGAAAGGAGGCAAGAATGGAGGCAAGAATGGTTTCAAGAACGGAGGCAAGAACGATGTTTTAAAAGTATTTCAGGTAGTCAACACTGTCTTCAGAGAACCAATTTATAAGATTATGGCTAAGATCAAAGATGAGCCATTTATTAAGTGGCTCAGAAAGATGGGAGGAGATCCATCAAACAGAAATAACGCACTGAGATGCGCTTTTCATAAAGAGGGAGGACATAAGACCGAGCACTGCAAAGCTCTTAAGTCCCATCTCGAAGAACTGGCCCAATCTGGGCACCTGATCTAGTTTGTGGAAAAGAAGGTGGAAAAAGTTACTGCCAATGGAGAAACAAGACCTGACAACATACTCGAAGATGATGCTGGCCATAGATTTCACGATAATTCACGGGGCGTCTGATATGAAGAGGATTAAGGGGAATTCAGCTCGGATGGAGGTAAAAAAGCTTATAGCAGTAATGCAAGCTTTTCAGATCGATCTAGCAAAGACCCAATCAGGAAAGCATCTGCGAGCATATATAGCAAACATATCGTGTTCACAAATGAAGATCTGGTGGGAGTGAGGACCCCACATCATGAATCCTTAATCATTATCCTCAGGATAGCCAACTATGATGTCGACAAGTTGCTCGTCGACCAATGAAGCTCATCCGAGGTAATGTATCTCGACCTGTTCAGAAAGTTGAAGTTGAGTGTCGCCGACCTGAAGGAAGCCACTATCCCTCTAGTTGGCTTCGTTGGAAAAGTGACTATTCCACTGGGAAAGATTGTGCTACCAGTAAGGGCAGGAAGTATCTCCAAGATGATTGAGTTTCTGGTAGTCTACATTGACTCGCCATACCAAGCTATCCTCGGCAGAGGATGGCTACATGCGATGAAGGCAGTCCCCTCGACCTACCATCTGAAACTCAAATATGTGACCGAGCAAGGTGTAATGGAGATACATGGCAATCAAGCAATGGCAACAAGGTGCTTCATAGTGGCCATCCGCCCAAAACCAGAGAAGAGGGCCGAAAAGCTCAATGAGAAGGTCGAGGAATGAGAAGGTCTGATACGTTCAAAATAGCAGTTCAGGTATGGAAGAACCGGAGTGGAAAAGACCAGGCTCCTCCCCTCTGAGCAGGTCATCGAAAACCTGGAGGAGATTACAACTGGTGGTAGCGAGAAGGACAGGATATTCTTGATTCGAGCTTCTCTCACAGATCAAAAGAAGAAAGAATTGACAATTTTGCTGAGAAGCAATATAGACGTTTTCGCGTGGGAACCATACGAGCTGCATGGAATTGATTCCAATGTGGTTTGTCATCGGTTGCATGTCGACCCCACTTTCAAACCTATCATGCAGAAGGCACGATGAACTGCGCTCGAGAAGGCAAAAGCTATAGAAAAAGAAGTTGAAAAATTACTGGATGCATGATCCATACGGGAGGTTCAATTCCCTAAACGGTTATCCAACCCAGTAGTAGTTCCAAAGAATAACGGAAAATAGAGAGTCTGCATTGACTTCACTGAACTTAACAGGGCTTGCCCTAAAGAACATTTCCCTCTCCCAAAAATCGACCAATTGGTGGACGCCACAGCAGCTCATGAAAGGATGAGTTTTCTGGATGCATATTCGGGGTATCACCAGATCCCTCTGTATGCACCAGACCAGGACAAGACAGTATTCATCACCACCATCGGATTATATTGTTACAAAGTCACGCCCTTTGGGCTAAAAAATGCAGGGGCAACCTACCAGCAACTGGTCACGAAGATGTTTAAAGACCAAATGGGAGACACCATGGAAGTCTACATCGACGATATGCTTGCTAAGAGCAGGAACAAAGAAGATCACCTCTCAGACTTATCGAGAACCTTTGAAATCCTCAGGAAATACTGAATGAAGCTCAACGCGAGCAAGTGTTCTTTCGGTGTCCAGTCAGGAAAATTTCTTGGGTACTTGGTCAGTAAAATAGGCATCGTGTCTAATCCGAACCAGATCGATGCAATCAATAGGGTACAACCCCCTCATATAATACGGGATGTACAGAAGCTCACCGGCATGCTCACTGCCTTGAACCTTTTCATCTCGAATTCCTCCGAGAAATGCAAACCATTCTTCCAGCTCTTGAAGGGAAACAAGACAGTAGAATGGAATCAAGATTTCTCGCAAGCATTGAACGAGCTTAAGGATTACCTTAGCTCACCACATTTACTCGTCATACCTCAAGAAAGAGATTCCTTGTACTTATACCTCGTCGTTTCCAACCACACCGTCAGTTCTGCGCTGGTGTGCGAGAAAGCAGGAATCCAGCACCCCGTTTATTACGCGAGCAAGACCTTATTAGAAGTTGAGCAACGGTACCTACCACTAGAGAAGCTCGCCTTTGCACTTGTAGTAGGTTCAAGGAAGTTGAAGCACTACTTTGAAGCTCACACCATCATCGTCCTTACATCGCACCCCCTTAAAGCAATCCTAGGGAAAGCAGATTTTTTGGGCAGACTGACTAAATGGTCGGTCGAGCTCGGACGACTTGACATCCAATTTCAACCAAGGAATGCAATTAAGGGACAAGTCCTTGCTAATTTCATAGCTGAATTGATAGGCGAGCATCCTCTCGACCAACTTCAACCCATGAAGCAAAGAGAAAACCATGCAACAGAGGGAGTTTGGCAATTATTTGTTGATGGAGCCTCTAACTCAAAGGGGGCAGGAGTGGGCATTGTGCTTGTTACTCCAGAAGATACAATCCTTGAACAGGGAATCAGTCTTGGATTTGAAGCCTCCAACAATAAGGCAAAGTATGAGGCTTTGATAGCCGGCATCCAGAAGGCACACACTTTGGGGGCGAAGCAGTTACAGGTGTTCGGCGACTCACAATTAGTCTCCAATCAGATAAGTGGGGACTATAATGCAAAAGATGAAAGAATGGCAGCCTACCTTGCCTTGGCAAAGAGGCTAATGGCCAGCTTTGAGGAAGTCAGTGTCCAGCAATTTCCCAAAGGACAGAGCAGCAATGCTGACACCCTAGTAGCCCTGAGTTCAAAAATCACTTCCGACTTGAAAAGAACGATCCCCATCGACTTCCTCGCTCATCCGAGCATCAACCATAGCGATGAGCTGCCAGGTGTGGAACATGTGCTCCAGATTGAGTTAGCACCCAGTTAGATGGACCCTTTAAGGGAATATTTGAAAGATGGCACACTTCTAAACGATAGGAAGACCGCTCACCAGATAAGAGTCAAAGCTGCTTGCTTTCACTTATCTCCTGAGAACAAGCTGTATAAGAGATCATTCTTCGGCCCTTACCTATAATGTGTTCACCCGAGGGATGTCGAGAAAATTCTACACGAGCTCCACGAAGGAATCTGTGGAATCCATATTGGAGGAAGATCACTAACTTTTCAAGCTATGAAGGAAGGCTACTGGTGTCCATATATGCAAAAAGATTCGGAAGTGTACGCTCGCAAGTGAGAGAAATGTCAACTACATGCCCATATGGTTCACCAACCTGTCAGTGACCTAAGATCACTCACCAGCCCCTGGCCGTTCGCCCAATGGGGAATGGACATCGTAGGACCACTTCCTACCGCTACTGGCAACCGCAAGTATCTGTTGGTCGCAACGGATTACTTTACCAAATGGATCGAAGCAGAGCCACTGGAAAACATCCGAGATGGAGATATGATGAGATTCATATGGAAAAAGATAATTACCCATTTTGGAATCACCAGAACCATCATCACTGACAACGAGACACAGTTCGAGAGTGGCCCTTTCCAGAACTTTTGCAATGAACACGGGATCAGGCACTATTTTAGCTCAGTGGCATACCCTCAGAGCAACAGTCAATCCGAAGCTTTTAACAAAATGGTGAACGATGGGTTAAAGAAACGATGAGAGCGAGCCAAAGGCGCATGTGTGAATGAACTATCGCATATTCTGTGGGCTTACCGCACTAACCCAAGTCGGGCAACGGGAGAAACCCCATTCTCACTAACGTATAGAATGCAAGCGGTTATCCCATTGGAAGCAGGCCTACCAACTATGAGGTCCACCCTTATCGATCAGGGCCAGAATGATGCAGCATTGCTCGCTGAACTCGACCTAGCCAACGAATGCAGAGAACTTGCCTTAGTGGAACTAGCGAGCTATCAGCAACATCTCGCAAGACACTATAACAAGAAGGTCAATCCAAGGGCATTCCGAGTTGGAGATTATGTCCTAAGGAAAGTCCTTGGCAGTGCAGTAAAACCATCAGACGAAAAGTTGGGGCCAAACTGAGAAGGACCATTCAAGATAACAAGAGATGATATGTAAAGAGCCTATCACTTAGAAACGCTGGAGGGCAGAGAGATACCTCGAGCATGGAATGCAGCCAATCTTAAGAGATTTTATTTCTAGTTTTTTCTTTCATCTTTTACCAGATTTATGAAACTGGCAGCTCCTTTACTTGTGATTAATAAAAGTTGTTTGGCAGTTGCATTCTATGAGGTGTCAGTTAACTAATATATAAACTTTATAATTTGCACACCCTTTCCAAGTGCAGATACACTACTCAGCACATGATAGTAGGGAAAACACCCTCCTCAGGTTTTCGTTATAAAGCACGAATAACCTCTTAGCATTGTCCCTGGAAATATATGAAGCCCTACAGTAGATCCTTAGGCAATCCCGTCAAGTCAAATTGGTCGCCAAACAATGTTTGGTTAACAAAACCCTGATCGGATAGATCATCCAACACCCGGTGTATCCTCGCCAATTGCCACACTTAGGCCTAAGGGAGTGTGACGACACGACTTAAAAGGTAAAGTAAGGAAGAATGGTATCTCATAAGCATACTGGACTGGAGGGACACTTACTCGACAATGCAAACTTACCAATCTAATCGGCCATGAGAGGCCCAAGATTATTAAGCGAAGAATAAATGACGTAAAAAATATAGAACACATGTTTAGTCGGTGAGTTCGCCCAAAATATAGATATTATATTACTTCATCATATTTACAACAAGAATATACGACCTGTGTTTAATCAGCGAAATCGCCTAAAAATCAATATTACGTTACTTCATTACATATGTACACAGAGTTATAACTGGTAAAATCCTAATGAGGCTGAGGCCTTTGAATAAGATAATCAGCCACTTGTGCTCTTCGACTGTCATCCGGATGAGGAGCTAATTCCTCATCGACCTCATTCGTATCTGACTCCAACAACTGTCGGGGGATGGCATCGATAGGGATCCACCGATCATCCCCCCTGAAAGGGTTAGGCCTTAAAGTGGAAGGAGAGATCTCGTGACGGTACCAGAGTACTGAGTTCCTTGGTACTTGTAGCTCCCTGAGGGCACTCAACCATCCCTTGATAAATGCGACCTCTTCAAACTCTGTCAGCCTCGTCGGAGCATATACCCAACCTTGGTCATAACCATCAGCCTATACTCATCGAGGTCCTCTCTTAAACAGATGCCTCAGTCGTGTGACATCCCTTTGAATCCCAGCAACAATTACGTATACTCAACGAACATCTTCACGGAGCTCATACATTTACCTAGCTGGGCTTCTTACATTTGTACCAACTCGAGGAATAGTCAATGAGGTAGAACCTCACAGCATCGGAGGAGCATCGCTTGGTCCTGTGCCACCTCGTGATGAGAAGGAACCCCTTAAAATGCTCGGCGCAGTGCTCAGCGCATGCTCTCTGAGGCGCAACACTTCCCTCCTCAAGGACTCATTTTCCTGTTGCAGAACTTCTCCGACTTGATTAATCTCAGTAACATCAAGGAGTCTTGCTCTCATAGTGTTCACTTCCTCTTGAATAGAAGCTCCAACTTCTTCTATTTCCTGAAGCATGTCTTTCAGTTTAGCAATGAGCTCCGTCTGATCTATGAAATGCTTATTCCTCAATCGCAGCGATTTGCAAATTCTTACAAAGGTATGACGAACTTGAGGACTCACATAAGGACCAAGCATTCTTTCCAGTTGAGAAGTAGCTGGTATATATTCATCTACATCAATCGACTACAGGCCATAAAAGAGCAGTAAAGGATAAAATGAATCAGTACACTGAGGGAAAAAGTCTTTTAATTTCATTCATAAAGGATCAAAGTACATCAAGAATTAGAAAGAAACATTACAAATAAGTCAAAAATATGGAAGCAATCCTAACAATAGATTAGCTGGCGACCTCAGTTTGTTCAGAAGAAGCTGGCTGCTTCCCCTTGTCAGCAGCAGTATGAGCATCTCCCCCAGGAGAGACAACTTCTGTCGCCCGAGCAGGAAGGGCATCCACAAGAACTGACTGAGAGGCGGGGTCAATACCTTCGACGGCTGGGGCAGGGGCTTCATATACAATAGGCTTCGGGCCTGGATTATGTTCATCGAATATGGGAGAATTAACATCCACCCTGACAGCCAAGAGGGCCTTATTCCAGCCCTTCTTAAAATTTAGACGGCTGATGTAGCCTATCTGAACCTCAGCATCTTCATATGCGACACCCCACCCGGAATGATATGAATCTTCCTTAATGGTGGCTGTCTCGGACTCCTTCTCCTTTAGCTTCTCAACCAGCACCTTATTCTCCTCCACCACCGCTAGCTTGCTCGAGTAAACTAAATCATAGGCCTACCGCAGTTCATTCAGTTCTTTGACCGCTGCCTCCCTCGTTCGATTGGCTCTAATAAGGGCCAGATCAGAAGACATCCGAGTAGCATCAGCAGCCTTAAAGTTAGCCTCGAGCTCGATACTCTTCACTTTCAGGGTAGCATTCTACTTCTCCATCTCACCATTTTTATTTACCAGCTCGTCGCGAGATCGATAGAGCACGACAAAGTCAGCCACGAACTGCAAGTAAAATAAGGCATTAGAAGAAAGCAACAAATAGAATTTTACAAGTGTTTAAGAGAAGGAATAGACCTACCAAGGCTAGCCTCTGACTCGCTTGCAAGGCTAACTGGTCAGTCCCCATTACCCTTTGGCGATCAACAGGGAGGACTTCTCTTTCGAGCAGCACAGGAGACAGTTGGGGAGAGATGGCAATCGAGGCCCCCTCTGGTAATGCAGACACGAGCACTAAGGCATGCCCAGCCTTCATCCTCGCTTCCATTCTCCTCCTCTCCTCCTCCCTCTCCTTCTCCTTCTCTACCCTCTTCCTCTCTTCAACCTTCTTTTTCTCTTCAGTCTCTTCCTCTCCTCTTCCCTCTTTCTTTCTCTCTCTCTCTCTCTCTCTCTCTCTCTCTCTCTCAACTGCTCTTCTTCTTTTCTTTTCTTCTCCTGAGTAGCAGACTGAGAACCAGTGGTAACAGCCCCACTGCTGGATTTCTTCTTCTTCAAACTCTGAGCGAGAAGCCCATCATCCTCCTCCTCATCATCACGGATCACGTTTCTCCTAGGGGGAACCATTTCCTCGCTAGAACTTTTGGATGTACTTGAAGACTCTTGAGCCTCAGAAACCTCTTCTGAGCTTGAGGAACTGTCACTACTGGAGCTCGCCTCACCAGAACCACCTTCAGCACCTCCTATGATATCACTCTCAGAACTGCTCTCTTCCTCGTCCAACTGAATGGGGTCGGCAGCAGCTTCTTTAAAAATATCTAAGTCAGGAATACTATCCACAAGCCTCGCAATGAAACTGGACCCGATGTTCTTGTACTCGAGTAAGAAAGCAGCGGACCGAGGATGTTCACCGTCAGCCAAAGATTCCCTGATATTCCAAGCTTTTCTTGCTGAACCACGTACATACTGTGTTGTGTGATTGGCATTTTATGTTCTTTATTTTTCCTTGGTGATTGCGCTTTTCTCATTTATTTGTGTTGAATACAATTGTCACCACAGTGATATATATATAAAGTTTATGGTCCTCAAGGTATTTATAACAAACAGTAAAAATTAGTACAAAAGAAAGTCTTATCTTTATAATTGCACAAGACTTGTAAATATATCAAGCATGTATGTGAAAATTAATGATTACTTCTTACAACATGTGATCTCACCACAATAAATTGTTTGCCTTAGAAAAAGAGCAAGCATAATAGCTACCCTTCACAAAGGATTGATTCACGTCAAATGTATCATTGATATAGATTCTGAAAGTGTTAAAATAGTACCAATGACATAGATTGTATTAGAGTAAAAAATTGTATAAGAAAAAATTGTATAAGTGATATAGATTGTATCAGAGGGAAAAATTTCATCAATAATATAGATTGTATGAGATGCAAAAATTATTTCAATGATATAGATTGTATTAGAGGCAAAAATTGTATTAATGATACATTGTATCAGAAGAAAAAATTATATTAATGATACAAATCACAACATAAACATAAACATGTGAGTGATACAAACAACATTAATGATAGAAAAATATCTATGATTCAAATATGAAAACTGTGATCATAATGCATAATACATGTCATGATAATGGATACTTTCTTCATAAGTCAATATATGCAATAAAATGATATGTATATTTAAAAACAAACAACATTAAGTAACATGTAAAATGTAAGAGATAATTTATTATTTTTGTCAAACACTAAAAGAAATATTTATAAAAATATTGTTACTTCAATAGTTAAACATATATTATTATTTACATAAAATATTATTAAATACTGTTTGTTATCGTCGAAATTAATTGTAATAAAAATAAACTCCAACGTTCTCCCCCGTTTGATTATGAAAAACAACGATTCACTAAAATGAACAAATATAATATTTTAGCATGTATGAACATTATAAGACAAAAAATGGTGTGAATCCTCCAAAATTTATCCCCCTTTTGACATTACTAATTTTTCCCCATAAAATTTAATGTCAAGGGTAAATATATATTGCTCCCTCTATCAAAACTAATAAATGCAAGTAAACAATTATATGTCACATAAACATGTCATTCCCATTTCTCATCTAATTATAGAAAAAACGATCTTATTGAATGGTGTTTTGTAAAAATATCCGCTAATTGGTGCTCGGCGCTCACGAATTCAAGTTTAATATCACCTTTTTAAATATGATCTCTAAGAAAATGATGTCTAATTTCAATATATTGGGTTCTATAATATTGAATAAGATTTTTAGTCAAGCAAATATGACTAGCATTATCACACATAACTAGGTGTAAACCCGCGCGATGCGCCAGATAATAGGCTATCATGATAAAATCATTAATCTTAAGAACCATATTGTTTGAGTTATATTACATTGCATAAGAGTTGCTTCTTAGCAGTGACTAATCTCAAACACGAAGATTAGTTAGAAATCCACTATAGGTCTGGGTACGCATTATGTGTAAATCACCACAGATAATCAAAGTGGTTGTTTTAGTCGTAAAAATTCCAACAACATCATGAACTTTAGAATCTTTTAGAATTCTATGTTTATTAACTAGCTTCGCACAACTTCATTTTACAGTGTTGTTATAAAAGCTTAAATAAGAGTTAATGCATCGACAACAATCCCAATTTTCACACATGAAGAATTTAGTGGGCTATGTATCATCTATATTAAGTTTAAGCTTACAATACAGTACTTCAGATGGATTTCTTGGATTAAGGAGCATGTCTTTGCATTTATCTTTGAATAAATACTTAGTATGAAGATTTGTTATGCCTTCATATAAAGTTTTCAAGCTTCCTATTGTGTTTGACCGTGAATTAGATTGCTTAGCTAGGAGTCTGACTTCTCATCGGCATTGCCAGGAAGCTAAACAGAATGTTCAAAAAATCAGTTTATAATTCAACAAAAAGGACTTCTTTTCCTGTCTCTGTCTTTCATAATCCTCAGAGGTATTTTCACTTCTGTGGTAGCCATAGTAACAGTGATTGAGAGGCGAGAAGATTATATTTGACTACAGGGAAATATATTTACTTTGATGACATTATAGCAAAATGTGAAACAAATGACTTGGATGATAAGGATATAGCTCAGTGTCAACCAATCAATCTTAGCTTGCAACCTCCCACAGACACAAAATGGATTTTAAAATCCCTAAAAATGGATGGAAAATTCCAACAGAAATGGAAAAGATTGTGATATTGGCGGGCAAGTCCATCAGTTTTAAATCGCATGCATTTGAATACTAGACATCCACCGAGGAAAACTAGGCGGGGATGACGACTGAAGTTCATAACGATAAAATCAATGTAGAAAATGGGTAAAAAATAACCACAAAGATCTTCAACTAACTTAGATCATATCGTAGGGTAGGAGAACTTTTTGTGGAGTTTTTTAACCTGCTATGTAAACAAAGGTTTTTTGTGTGGGTGGAGGAGAGTTTTTGTGGGGTTATTTTATTGGGACGGGAGGAAAAGAGTGAGAGATTTAGGGGATAGGTTTACAATATTTAGGAAAAAAATAGAAGGGATGTAAAGCCGATTTGTCTCTTATTGCATTAATCACAAAAGAATTGGAGAGAAACCAGAGAGGAGAGAGAAAATGAAAGAATCGACCCTAAACTAATAAATACAAGTGCCATGATGAATACAAAGGGACATATATCAATAGAGAAATGAAGAGTTTTACATGTAATAGACGGTGATGGAGGGTGGAGGAATCAATGTAAAGAGAATGCAAAAGTGGGTTTGAAGAGAGTGAAAGAGAGAACATAGAGAATGGGTGCCACGTGGACACCCTCAACAAAGAGGAGTATTTATGTCATGTATATCATTTTATAGTGTATAAAAGATAGGAATATGACAAAATAGAATTATAAACTCTTCTAATTGTTGCTTCATATAAAGAGTTTTAGCATAATAACTACCGATCGCAATATATTTAGCTTTGGTCATAGAAAAAGCTGTTGAGTTTTGTTTCTTACTGAACCATAACACTAATGAATGTCCAAGAAAATGATAAGTACCACGAGTACATTTTCCATCAATTTTGATTCGTAAAAGTCGACATTTGGATAAGTAATTAAAGCAAATGAAGTAAATCGAGGATACCATAATTTCAAATCAAATATGCTAATGAAAAAGATCAAAAAATACGCTTTACGAAACATAAATGAGATTATATAGGATTAGATTGAAAACGATCATATAAACAAACACTAAACATAGTATTCGATCTACTAGCCATTAAAAAAAGTAAGCAAACAATTATACCACGATATAGTTTCATATCAACCTGTTTTCTATGTTCATATTTATAAAGGTTAAGTGATGTACTTATAGGAGTTCAAAGTGGTTTAACATTGTCCAATATATACTTTTAAGATATGTTTAATATACTTTGATTGATTTATGAAAGTTCTATTTTTATTAAATTTAATTTGTAATCCTAAAAAGAAATTAAGTTTACCCATCATATTTATTTTAATTTTTTTTTGTATAAAAGTAGAAACTCTTTACACATATCTTCTGTGACACCCTGCCTAATTAAATTTCGAGTGATCAGTCCTAAATTAAATTAAAACAGGTTTTTCAGTTGGTTCATTCTTAGCATCATTGTCAAAAAACTTTTTAATTACTAATCACCTAAGTGAAATTAGACCGGTGCTAAATTTTATCTTTCATTAACCCAAGACAAATTACTCATGCAGAAGTAATAGATAAACATTCACTATAAACTAAAAATCAAACCATGTAGCAATATAAAAGTATAAAATCTTACCGAGTCAACATTCGGCTAAAAACCAAAACTGCTAAATAAAATTCACATAATCCAAAACTGAAATCTGAAATAAAGACTGCGGACAACATGTCCCAATAGAGAATGCTATAATGAGATCCTACACTAGATCTGAATAGATGAATCGTCTATGCAAAGTCCTGCCAGCCTCCACAAAGCTGCAGCTACGAGTTCCTGGACAGAATCTTCAAGTCTGGCATCCCTGTGGCTGGACACCTAAAAGGTTTTGAATATATTTTAATAGTAAGAGTTGGTACTCAAAACGTTTTGAAAATATTTTGAAAGTGATTATCACAATAAGATGAGTTATTGATTACATATGTTAAGATTTCGTGTACACTCTCTTGAGTTACCTCACCCCTCATCTATCGTGCATGCCTAACATCCCGTACCTAGCCCACCTAGCTATACTACTCAAGCTAACTGAACTATGATATTCAACTGACTCATCAATACTACCAAGTTCCCATTTTCGCCCACTTAGAATGTAATAGTAACCATATCTCATCATTTATATACTTAGATAACTGTTCACGCCTTGTTATCTTTCACCGTTTGATAATTAAGTCTTCCTACTTAATTTTCTTTTAGATGTATTCGTGACATCTCATTATCTACTAACTCGCATAAGTAGATTATTAATATAGTATATATTTCACACACGACATATACTTATAAATTCATTTATTTTTAATATGTCCTCTTAACACACATCAAGGACTCTTGGTCCAGAATGGTCCATCGACACCAAGTAAGAGTTTGGTTCAGAATGTCACCTCGACCCCAAATTCATTTCATGAAGTGGTTCGGAATAATCACCTCGACCCCACTAATGAGATTTATACATAGATTGGTTCGGAACTCTTTCGTCACGACCCCAACTTACTATTTCTATATATTAGTTCGGAATCCTACCTCGACCCTAATATAGGCAATTATACTTTAGGTATTCTCACCACCTAAGTATCTATATAATTCAATAGGTATACACACAACCTAATTATAGTGTTCTTACGTAATATTTTCTCTTTAATATTCACCATACTTATTTATTTACGATTTATCTCACTATCGTATTTTAATTGAGTATTCACACAACTCTAAGGGCTCTAGTTACCCCTCTATTCACTTAAGTAGTTAAGCTATTTATAAACTCCTAATATACCCCTGGGGATTACCTTTACTCTCTCCACAACTCAAATCCCAAAATTTTTGATATACAACTCGATCGGTTTATCCTCGTCAGTCCATTACTTCCAATCTTGCACTCTATGATTATAACGGACCTCCACTATACACCTACTGGTACACTCTAAGTCCCTACATAGGTACAACATCACCCCTAAGGGTTCCCTCAATCATTGGAAAATGATTAGAAGTCAACCAACAAAAGAACCCAGAATCAGCCTGGGTCGATTGATCGACTAGGACATCGATTGATCGACTCCATCGATCGATCGACTCCATCGATCAATCGATCGATCGATCGAGAAGATCCAGGTGCAGTTCGTCTTCTTCATGCATTTTCTCACCATTCCTAATTTCCCAACTTACATGATAACACACCAAAATTGAAACAAATGATTTCTAACCATTCCTACATACTCTAGGATGATTTTCAACGATTTAAACATCATAAATCTTCACGAATTTAGCCCAAAATAATTCAAATACTCTAATTATTCAAGAACCCTAAAAATATGTTCTTTTTATATTTTGAATTATAAACCCAAATTTTAATTTGTATTAACAATCATGGTTCCTCTGATTTTCAATCCTCTATAGATATAAATTTAGCTACATGCTATTTCTACCTAAACATGCAATTAATCAATTCTTTTTCTCCAAAAATATTAATCAAAATAGATTATTCATAAATCCTACACATGGATATTATAACTCAAAATAATTTGCAAATAACCACTTGCCTTATTCAGAGATGATCTGATTTTGTGATTGTTGTTGGTGATTGGTTGTCTTTCTCCTCCAATCTTCCTTCCCAACTAGTTTGTGGTGCAAGAAACCTTTGAGTCCTTCACCAATTCTTCCTTAGGCTTAGAGAATAATCTCTCTTTTCTCTCTAATGACTTTCCTTTGTGTTTTGAGGTTTCCAACCCTAACCCCACTTTTAATCAGCTGATAAAACACTTCAAAATTCGTAGGTCTCCTCACCCCCATATGCCAAAAGACTAAAATTCCCCCATACGGTCCCAGTTTAGCCCAAAAATGCCCGGTACCCGACTAGTACCCCCGGCTATACTATTTTGACTAATTTGACCCATTCAGAATCATCTATGACCTCTAAATTATCATTTGGGTCACTAAAAATATTTTTCCTTTCTCATCCTCAATTTAGTCCACACGCGACACTCAGTAGAGGTATAATAAAGTACATCCATATCTCTCGCTATGTCGTACAAATTAACTATCAACATTTACAATTCACACTTAGTAAATTTGAATCATAATATTGATCAGTATCTATCTCTTGATTAATATTTAATAATGAAAATTTTTATTTATGCTTAAAAATCATAATTATCATTAAATCATATTAAATTACTCCACTCACATAATTTGAATTAAAACGTATTTTCTATATAATTACCCAATTAATTAAATTCTAAATACGCAGAAATACGGGGTATTACATCTTTATTAGTAGAACCAAAAATAATATCATCTACATAAATTTGAACAATAAGCATATCTATTTCATTAAACTTAATGGATAAAGTAGTAATCGTTTTTCTATATTAAAATCATTTTTAATAAAAATCCACTTAGTTTTTCACGCCATGCTAAAGGTGCTTGTTTCAACCCATATAATGCTTTGTTTAATATATAAACATCATTAGGAAATTCATGATATTCGAACCTCCCCGGGGTGGGTGAGTTGGGGTGGTGGGGTGGGGATTGTTTAACATATACTTCTTCAAAAACATAACCATTTAGAAAATCACTTTTAACATAAACTTCTTTGAAATTTTATAAATATGATTAATAAATGCAAACAACATATGAATAACTTCTAAACTATCAACAAAAGTATAAGTTTATTAATAATCATTTCCTTCTTCTTGGTTGTATCCTTGTGTCACTAATATATTTTTATTTCTAATAATAATTTTAGATTCATCTATCTTATTTCTAAACATCCATTTAGTTCCAATAATTATACGATCTTTCAGTTTAAGTACTAAAGTCTAATTTTTTTTTTTCAAATTGCACTTGTTCTTCTTGCATATCCATTAACCAAGATTCATTATTTTTGAATTAATTTATATTTTTTGGTTAAATTTGAGAAAAAAATGCCAAATTATTTCACACATTTTGAGAGATAATCTAATTAATCCATCACCAGTAGGTTCTCCTAAAATTTGATTAAATTAGATGATTATGAACAAATTTTCAACTTTAGGCAAAACATGATTATCATTTTTATCTTTAATATCTACATCTTTATTAGGGGTTTGCATGCTATTAGAAGGATCATTATTACCATTATTATTATTATTATTATTATTATTATTATTTATTATTATTATTATTATTATTATTATTATTATTATTACTATTATTTTTATTTAAATCTTATTTATTCACTTCTTATTCTAAAATCTGAACAAAAACAATAACAAATCATCATCATCATCATCATCATCATCATCATCATCATCATCATCATTCTTTTTATATGAAAAGGGATTTGATTCATAAAAAGTAACATGTATATATAAAATCTTGAACAACTAAAGTTATTTTATTAAAAATTCTATAAGTCTTACTTTTCAAAGCAATACCAAGAAAAATACCTTCATCCGATTTAGCATTAAATTTTCTCAGTTTATCTATTTTATTTAATATAAAACATTTACAACCAAAAACTTTGAAGTAACTAATACCATTCTTTTTATTTTTCCAAAGTTCATAAGGTTTTTATTCTAAGCCTTGTCTAATAATAACTCGAAATATTACATAACAAGAAGTATCAATGGCTTCTGTCCCAAAATATCTTGATAACTTATGTTCATTAAGTATTGTTCTTGCCATTGCTTGTAGTGATATAATTTTACTTCAACTACACCATTTTTTACACCATTTTTTGCGGAGTTATAGGTGCCAAAATATTACGTTCAAAATTATTTTCATCACAAAAACTTTCAACATCTTTATTATCAAATTCTCTTCCCTTATCACTTCTAACAAATGTAATACTATAATCTTTTTTAATTTAAACTTTTCTCCCAAGCTTAGCAAAAACAAGACGAGTTTCAGTTTTATGTGTACGAAATAATACCCAAGTAAATCTAGAATACACATCAACAACTACAAAGGCATAAAATTTACCACCCAAACTAGCTACGATATTTGGGCCAAACAAATCCATATGTAATAACTCTAAAGCTCTACATGTAGTAATATCCTTTTTATTTTTAAATGATGTTTTAGTTTTTTTTGGCATGCATCACAAATTTTATCCTTTACAAATTTAGCCTTAGGCAAGTCTATTACTAATTCAAGTTTTAGACAAAGTATGAACTTATTTCATATCAACGTGTCCTAATCTTATACGCCATAACCAACTAATGTCATTTAATATGCCATAAACAACTAGTTTCATTTAATCTTCTAAGCTTGCATTTTTGGAACGGTTCAAGAGGCAAAGTTTCTCAAGATTTCAAGGAGATAAAGAAAATCAAGTCAGATTTTAGAATTAGTTTAAGTTAAGAATACACTACTTTTCTCCTTTGGTACATGTTTATTGATTTATTTAATAGAAAATTTAAGTCAAAATTGACATTTAAACTTTAGAAATTGATACATTAACTTGTGAAATTCTATTTAATGAATATGCCTCGAAAATGGTTATGTAAGTTAAATACTGTATTTGTAAAGTTGAGAAAATTAATATTGTAAATAATTAAGATTTGGAAAATGCACCTATGATATTTGATACTTTAAATATGAATCATGATCATCCTTGTCCCATGAAACTTTTAATATCAACTTCCCATGTTTATTTCGGGGCACTTGAAAATCTTGGAAAGCAATATTGCCCCTGTCGTATTTCTGTAAATTGTTGAGTTACAATATCAAAATTTAAAATCCTTGGAATTGGATAATCCTATTCATGATTTAAAAATAATAAATGTTGGAAAAATAAATGGGTGTAATATTAAAGATTATGAGTTGTATGCGTTTATTGATAGGATTATATTTTTTTATACCACACTTCGTTTGATATTAGCATTTGGAAATTGATTTAATTGTTGTTGTGGAGATTCATTGTTATGAGTCATTGATTTTGCTTGTTTCATATGCAATTGTTGGTTATTTGATGTATTTAGGTGTTGAAGAGATATTAGTATCTTACCGTGGAGATTGGGGATGTTTGGGAATTGTTAAATGGAGGACGTATAGTCTTAGTCCACTATTCTAAGTTATTGATTATTACCGTTGGTATATTAATTGTGAATTATTTGGATCCTTTGAGTGTTGACGGGTTAGTGGTTGTGCCGTTGTCATACAAATTGATTTTCGAGAGAAAATGTTGTGTATGGAATTTATGAATTTGTGTGTGATCCATATTTGGCAATAAGATATGAGTTATTTGATATAATTTGTAGAGGGTGAGATTTTTGTTTTATGATCTATTTGATGGGTTTTTGTTATTGTTGTGAAGCCAAGATATTTGGGATTACTTATGGTTGAGATTTCGGGTTGTGGTACTTGGATCATGTTCATATAGAGTTTAAAATGAATCAGTTGGTGGTTTAGGCTCTTTGTGTTATAATAAAGATTTGATTTGAGATTTAATTATGTTAATTACTCTTTATCAGGATAGTTAGGATATGAGGTGATGTGCTTTGGTAATTTTAGAGTGAGATAGGAGTTTCGTGTGATTGATGTGTGTTTTGTATTCATTGGAGCTAGTAATCATAGGTAAGGTGAAGTTAAGTTTAATCTAATCTTATAAACTACCTAATCTACATAGAAGTGTATCATAGGGGTTCATTATTTGTATTTTATTTACAAGATGTCTCATGCACAGTGTCTAGAACAGGTAGGCATTTGGATTTTCGGGTAAGTTTTGTACCCGAGTCTCTAATAGTTAGGATATGAGTATTAAAAAAGTGGATATCTAAATATATGACTTATGAGATGGTTATCGAAATATATGACATGTGAGATTAGGTGTTGAAGTAAGTAACTTGTGAGTTAGATACTAAAACACATGACTTGTATCTTGATTTATAAAGTTATGACTTACGAGTAAACTTTGTTCATGAATGATGAATTTCTCGAGGAACTTGTGAAGTACCTTGCTTGTAATTAAGGAAATAATGCAATGAAAATATTCTTTTGTGGGTTTCACATAATATGAAATTGATTAACTGAGTTAGATTTTTGGTAAATATATTTGTGAGTTAGGAGTTGTTTGATCTTGATGACTGACCTAATCTACCTTGAAGTGTATTAGGGTGGGTTGGGGGTGGGGGTCCTTATTTGGATTTAATTTTTTAGACTCCCCAAGCATGGAGTATTTAGAAGGATAGGAATTGGGATTTCATGGATGAATAAATGTATATTGGGCTATCTGAATGGAAAGTATCAAGGGTGTGCCTATATGTAATATTATTATATTAGCATATTTGAGGAGTACGGTTATATGCGGATCGTTAGTGTATTACACGAGGTGTAAAATCCATCCATGCCACTAAAATGTGGTGAGATGATGTATATTGGGTTATTTGTACGCCACATAGTATTAAGGAGTTCTGTAGCTGCATAATATAGTGGCCACGTGTTTTCGACACTATGAAGAAGGCCATTATGGATTTGTGTGATGGTTCTTTATTGACATTATGTATTAGGTGGAGGTGGGTTTTCTGGTGTCGCATAATACAAAGTTATGAGTTTTGTATAACATCTAATATTGGCGTACCGCATGTTCTTAAGATGGTTGGAGAGACTGGACATGTGTCGGTTACGATTTAATTAACCAAGAGGTTAATTAATATATGAAACCATTGAGTTAATTGAAGGTGTTGTGATATTTATGTCCTTTAGCGAGGACAATTAATTACAATGAAGTATAATAAGATAAAAGATAATATAAATGAGACAAGAATAGGTGGTTAATTCTTTTTTAAACATGATATTGACAAGGCCCTTGAGATAGAATAGAAATGAAATATGAAACAATGAGAACTATTTAAGGTGAAATAATAAAATTACCAGAATATGAAATCAAAAAGGGGATAAACGACTTGTAACGATATTGATAAGTTTAATATTATGGGTTTCTTTATTATCAGTTGATAAACTGACATTTTGTTGAGATCTTTTTATAAATATATGTTATTGAAACTAATTAATGAGTAGATAGTCGCGATTGAGTCGATATTATATTATTAGTAATTGAATAGCTCTCTATACTCTTGATATAATGAAAGAATGTTTAACCCTGTTATATTATATGTTGAACACTGATAAAGGTATTGAGATTAATATATAACCTTATTAAAAAAACTCTACTATGGTATTTATTTCATTTAGTACTTCTGTAGGATTATGTTACCCGTTTTGGGAAACATTGCTAGTATTATTATAGTGGAACCTAACCTGTTGTGTTGATGAACCTCCCAGGTTAGGTTTGAGCATTAAGGAGTAATTTGGATCATGGATAGCAGGCAGGATCTCAGAGATTGTTTTATGTACAATTTAATTTCCTGTCCAATGTATTTTATATGAGACAACTTCTGGCTTTATGAGTAGCTTGTGATTCTATAGTTGTATTTGGGTTTTTATACTTAGACTTTTGTATATTATTGTATTATTGGAGGATGTTGTAGCTGGAATTCATTCTTGGTGGTCATTTATTGTAATCTCTCATAACTTATATGGTCAAAAGTTTTAAATGTCTCATATTTGTGTCATTTCCTAAGAATGATAGTTTAAATTATAGAATTTTACATATATTCTTATTTGGGCTTGATTAACTTAAAAACTAAAATATATGGGGTCTTACAGTTGGTATCAGATCAGGATCCTAGGTCTTGAGGCTTAAAGGTATTTGCTAATTTTTGACGTGTCATTCTCTGATACGTCTTGTTGATTCATATTATCTTTAGGGATTGAGTTTGGTGTATGTTTATCCTTTTCCTTTTGTCACAATGAGTAATGGGATGAGAGGAAACATGAGAGAAATTGAGAAATGGATTAGTAATGATAGAATCCAGATAATTCAGTAGCAGGGACCATCTACATCAGTTTGTGACTAGGTGACCACAGGAAAAGGACCGTTTGAATTATGGTAGTTTATGGCGAAGATACACGACAAGTATCTTTCGTTTATTATTGGGATTTAAGAAGAGGGATTCTCTTATTTTGGAAAAAAGTTCATAAATTTATTTATTTTTGTCCAAAAAGAAGTGGATATCGATGAAAAGGGAGAAAAATATTTTACCCATGGTTTATCTTAATAGATTATTAGGTTATGGAATTAGTTTTACACCACTCGTGCTCAAGTGGTGAAGGTCTCTTTGATGCTTTGGTAGGGAAACATATGCTATTAGATGAGATTTAAAGAGAGGGGATAAAAAAGTGATTCAAATCTGGCCAACTTGAGGCCACGTGATATGAGGATTAACTAAGAGGTTAGAAGGATATATGGACAAGAACAAGGCAAGAAGATTAAGAGGAGTATGATTAATAGCAGGGTGATAGGAACTCGAAGTTTTCTTAGAGGGGAGGTCGAGGACCATCAGAGGGGGAGATAACATCGGTTAAGAAGTTAGGACATTTTTTGATATATTTGTATAAATGTGGGTAAGAGAGTACACATGGATACATGATGTCCTAGGGATGGGGGTCGATAGGATTAGAGAGTTTTAATTAAGGAAATACCAAAGGTAGTTTTATTGTTTGTGTTTGAGATTGGATTGTTTCTTTTAGAGCCTGATAGTGATTAGTTTGGTTAGTACGATTTGTTCTTTTTTTCCCTGTTATGTTTATATATGTGTTCTATTACATTTACTTACATATATGTGCATGGTGGATTTTGGGTGTATGGGCACACATGTTCTGATATTACATCTACTTACCTATATGTGCACGGTGGATTTTGGGTGTATGGAAACACATGTTCTAATATACTACTATTTAGCATATACGAGCCTTATTTTTATTATTGAGTTTATACATAAGCGTATGTTGGCTAGATTATGTGTGATTAGGCATGAGTGAGACTTTAGTGATGAAACGATTCACATTGTTATGATTTTGTTTTGGGATTTCAAGGAAGGAATTCATTTTATAGGGGAAAACTGTAACTATATACACCCCAGTTTTCTCCAAATATATGATAACAACTTGTCATAACCTCTTCAAGGCCCAATAAAGCCCAAAACTCAAGGTAGCCCAAAAATTCCTCACTAAATTGCCTAACGACCTTAAGCGGCCTAAAAATGAATCGTAAAAACAACCCCAAATCGGACCAGAATGACCCTAAAATAAAGGGGAAAAATGTTCTTGTCCGATTGGACCTTGTGTACTATACACAAAGTTGATTGATCCTGCTCCCAGGAAGTTTGCCTATAAAAAAGTCCCTCCCCTACTATTATAACAAGCATTAACTCCGCTATTAAATGATATGTTTTATCTTCAACACACCTTCCAAACTTAGATCTAGAGTTACAACCTAAAGTCCTAATGTCCTCCTCCTCACTCAAACCCAAAAGAAGCCAAACGACTTCTTTTGTCTCTTTCTTCTTTTCTTTTCTGTTAAAGGTATTTTATCTTAAAGTAACCTTTGATCCACTCCAAAAAGGTTGATTCCAAATCGAAACATTGCCAAAACAAAAAGGAACACGTATAACGTTATAAATACGTTTCTTACCAATAATATATTTTGAAGTCTTTATATAAAAGGGTGGTGCTATGTCGTAATACCACCCCAAGTTCTTCCCCTCTTCATCATTTTCTTCTTTTAGGCATGGATTTTTTCTAAAGGTCATGTCCAAACTACGTTGACTTGGATTCCACTTACAATTGATACATGGGTGTATTAGAGAAGTTTGATCTCTAAAACTCAAGTCAGATCTTGTACATATTCATATATTTTAGCCTTTATTCTCATAAAACACCAAAAAATCAAACAAAAACTTCAAAGCCATGAAATATTCTCATATAGGTTAGAGAACCATTTGATCCGAGGATTCCACCAATTATTTTCATCTTAATGTTAGAGTTTTAATCATTCTTCCATCATCAAAGTGGATTCATTTCATTCAAGTTATTTACCGAACATAAATTTCTTACATTTTCAGTTTCGGTCCTAGTTCTCTCTAAAACACCTTGAAAGACCAAAGATAGTTTATATCCCTTACATCGCTTATATAAGAATTAAAATCCCTCTTATTTCAACAAGAATTATGTGGACTTTAAATCGTTCTCATGTGAGTAAGTAGGCTTACCCAGAGTGTCGTCTAAGTGAACAACTCCAACTTCGTATGTATTTATTCTTTACCTATAATATTTATACACACATCCTCCACTGCATTGCACCATCTAGGTACCTACTAAATATTTTCATTTTATTATTTATTTTAAAATATAATGTTATAATATATACGTTTTTAATATACATTTGTGATTGAAGGGGAGGAGAGGGTGCCTAACACCTTATCAATCCATAACCCAGTCCTTGAACCTTTGACTATATGGTTATACATGTAGATCACTTGCCACCACTAGATCTCACAGAGCCCTACCCTTTATTTTGTCTGTTTTGGGTAAAATAGACTAGCGACTCCATTATTATCAAAGAGAGAGCAAGGCAATGACCACACGTTACTGTTAAAGACACATTCCCATAAGTTTTTTCCCAAAAAGGATGTGCACGTGCATACGGGCAGGAGAAAGGCGCGCCACCTCAGGATAGGGGTTCTCATAGTGACGTCTCCTCTAGTGACATTTTTATAAAGTGGACTTATTTTAGAATGTTATTCCTATATATTCATGTATATTATTTTCATTGCTATTTATTCTTATTATTTTCAGATAGCTAGATAGGTAGAAAAACACCAATATTGCATGTTCTCTTAGGGATAAGGTTACACCCTAGGTGTCCTCTGGACCTTATTTCTGAAATGTATCCCAAGATATGTAATAATATTAAATGAAAATGGATGGCACCACAAAATAAACGACTGTCTAAAAATATGCACGCTACTTCATTGCATCACATTTTCATATCACTACATTCCCCATTACCTTGGGAAATCTGACGACGGGAATTGGGTATAACTAATATGGGTCCCTAGTGATAACTTTCGCTCCTCTTAGCTATGTACCTCGACGTATATAGAGTGGTATGTTAGCGGTGAGCATTACTCATGTAACTTAAGTATATCGAGTTATCTCTCCAATGGATAGTTCCCATAAGATATATTAGGAGGATCGATATCGTGTGGGGTCGTAGCTGAATAAGGGAACCTTTTTACTCCCCAAAAGCCTTGAATAACCTCTTGTAGTAGAACTTTAGGAGACAACAAATAATAAAATGAGCCAAGAGATTCTCCAAATAGTGACATCTCCCAAATGGTGTTTGTATCCACTAAGAAAGTTTCCTAAAATAGGATGTGACTTTCAGGATTCAAAAAATACACTTCATAACTCCTGAATAGAAGATACAAGCTAAGTAAGGGGTAATTTATGAAATGGATCATCAAATTTATGAAATGTAACATCACCCCAGCTTACACAAACAAAATAACCATGGTTGTTTAAACTCATGCTTGTTTTTCTTAGGATAACACTTAAGCAAAAATCTAAATTCCATAATTTCCATAAACATTACACTTACCATATTGTATGAGGGAGAAAAGCCACATCTATCGAGCTCCTACATCTCATAGTCTTGACAACATACAAAACAAAGAAGGAATGTCATCAGCCAATATTTTGGATTGGATAACCACCCTAAGGGTTGAAATGTCATCACTGGCTCAAGAACATATCTCTCTTTGAACTAATGAGAGAGAGAGACAGAGAGCAAGAAAACCAACACCCTATCATTATCGTATCTCCACCACTAATGCTACAAACTACCAATAACCCTACGATATCAACTATCGAAAGCACATTTTTAGCCTACACAGTTGAGGCTCCAATGAATCTTGGACCCCTCAAAATGGAATCCCAAATACTCCATGAGAATTTTTGACAGTTTGAACTACCATGATCTTGTAGACATTCAACCCCTGTCCCTTTACCCTAATGCTAGTATGCCCGATAAATTCAAGATTTTAGAAATTAAGAAGTTCATAGGAATTGGTCCACTGACAGTCCATCTAAAATTATATGTCAGAGCCATGCAAAATTTGCGAGCTTTAGAGGACATCATAGAATAGATGTTTGGACACACCATATATGGAGGATCACTCAAATGGTTTATTTCCATAGATGATCTAAGGACCACAAAATGGAGTGAAATTTTTAGGGCATTCATAAAGCAATACAAGTACGATCATGAGCTAGGAAATTACTCATTAGGATCTAGAGATGATGAATTAGGAAACTAATAAGCACTTAAGCACCTTCATTGATCGTTGGAGAAATAAAGATGACCTCCTAAAGACGATTCTAAAAATATAAGGAATAATCCTCCCCACTCGAACAGGAGGATCGACAATCCAAACACATCTCTTGTTAAGCTATTCAGGAAACAATGCCCACACCCAAACCCTTGAATACAGAAAGAGTCCATTGTACATTCCATTTTTTGTACACTCCCATAGGTACAATATACCAAGATCTTAAGGAGGGGATTTTAAAACCCGTAGATCCCAAGACATTACCTAATACCCTACTATAAGGTTTCAAGAATTATCGTTACAATGTGTTTCATTAGATGATGGGTAACAACTTGTAAGGTTGTCGATCAATTACTACACCTACCAAGATAAATCCTAATGTTAGGTGTAATCCTTTACATGACCATGGCTCAGAAGGGTATTTCTCTCACTACAGAAGACGAGTTCGAAGATCCATATCTCTTTAGTAAGCTTGTTGACTCAACATAAGGAATAGAATAACTAAGGTTTAAAGATCTCATAAATAGACATCTAGATCATGTGGTTTACACACAAACCCACATGGATCTAATGGTTTAGATTCTTGGAACTTTGAAAGCAATTTGTCGATCCTTTAGAGGTAATATTATACTAGTTGACGTACCTAGTGTTTTGAGAATACCTAGATCTCCTTTCATCAGACACAATTCATAAACATGAGAACTTCTGTGAGCATTGGTGGGCGATGTACGATGAGGCGCAATAAGTTACACGGTACATAAAAAAACCAAAAAGTAAATAAATAATCCCTACTAGAAGGGGAAAATAATTTAAAACATAAGCAATCAAGGCTCATGGGTTTGGGCATCACTAAATGATTCAATTACCTAGTTGTATACCGAAGAAGACTTAATATTCCACTCCAATGATTTGATTGTATTCTTTCCTCAGAAAGATGATGATTGTATTTGCACTTTGAAATTAGAAGAAACGTTGACGTAATTACTCACCCCTTATTTGGAGTCTGTTGAAGTCGACCATGCCAATATGTTCGAAGAATTTTATAAATCAAAGAAAAGGATAGAAAGTGATTAAAGACTACCTATCACAAGAAATCAAAGAAAATTGAGTCTTAAATTAGCTGAAGAAGATACAAGCCAACATCTCTATATGGGGACTCCTCATATACTTCCATACACATAGAGATTTGATTCTAAAATAAATCCCTCAAAAGGTAATGTCGATCTCATCCAGTACTAAAGATCTTATGGAGACAATCAAAAGTCAGAATTTTAAAAAGAGCATATCATTTTGCCAATATTGAGTTTCCCAAAAAAAGACCATGTCAAAGAAGTAATGGGTTATATAAAACTTAGTATAGGGATTGGACCACAAGACAAACTCATCGAGTTTCAAGTATTTAGTATACACGCTTCTTTTAATTTAATTTTGGGATGACTATGGTTTCATGATACTGGAGGTGTTGTTACATCATTATGTTAGAAGCTAAAAATTTTATGTGCAGAAAATCTGATCACTATATCCAGAGATGCTAACTTACTCAAAGGGGAGGGACCTAACACCCTATCCATATAAATACAACACGAAAGAGAAGATATATACATCAACAATTTTTAACTAGATCTGCCTAATCAAATCATTTCAGCTAATACTAACCAACAAATCCCACCGTTATACTTAGAATATTGTTGTTGTAACACCACCCATGTGATGAAGAAAATGATATTACAAGGAATGGGACATGGGAAGAACCAACAACGAATCAGTGAGCCCACTAAGATACCTTGGCGATCTAACATTAAAGGACTCGGGTAAAAGAGAAAGATTAATGACCTTGTCTCAAAAGCACTAAAGGTTAAGGGATGAGAATATAAGAAGCCAGGGGATGCTCATGCGCACTATCGCTGTAGCCTCAACGGACACATTATCTTCCAGGGGAGAAATTACCTTTTGTGGGTTTACCGAACCATGGATCGATGACAACTCCAAAAAATAAATGGCAAGATGGGGACATTTTCTTCGAAGATCAACCTTATTGGATCACAAAATAACATATTTGATTTAGAAGCTGGAAAAGTCCTCTCCAAACTGGGTTCCCTTAACTATTTAAAGAATAATGAAATATTTTGAGAGGTAATGAGGGAGGATGAGAAGAATTAAACTTCATGACATATACCAATGATTAAGAATACTTTTTAAGATGAAATCACCTACTTGCTCTAGGAGGAACCTCCAGCTACTGTCTGTAACCTCCTATTTAAGGAGAAGACTTGGGGGTAAACTACTCAGATGTACTCAACCATGTCAATCCTCTCATCGATGAATAAAGTTTAATTTTGATTCCCCTTCTATGAATAAAAGATGATTATGAATGTGATAATATAAGTAATGAATTCAATTTACATAATGAAAATTAGAAGACCACCTAAAATAGTTTAATGACAAATAAACCAATCATGCATAACCCATTGATGAAATGATAATGGTTAATTTAGGATATCCAAATAAGATAAAAGAAATTAAAATAAGTTCTTCTTTAGAAGATCTAGAAAACTCCAAACTCATCCAAATCCTCAAAGAATACATTGATGTCATCACCTGGTCTTACACCGATATACGGGAAGTCGATCTTAAAATTATTGTCCACTGTATACCCATGTATCCATACTCCAAGAGAGTCAAGAATTTTTTTCTAAAGCTTAGACCATAATGGTCCCTCAAAGTCAAATAACAAGATATGAATAATTCAGCGTAGGCTTTTAAGGGTAGTCAAATACCCACGCGTCTGCTTAGAATATTCTCCCTAATAATAGCTAGAAGGTAAAGACATATGTTAACTATATAAACTTGAATAACTCTAGTCCCAAGGATGAGTATTCACCACCAAACAAATGTAATAACCCGCCCTTTTGGAGAGGATTAAATTCCATAATTAAGTATAATTTGGAATTTGGAGAATTTCTCGAAATAGTGATTTTTGGGATTTTTGAGGATTTAAATATTTTCGAAGGGTGTTATAAGTTATTTTGGGACTATATAGGTCGAAGTAATTTAATTATATGTCGCCGTGGAGTATAGCGACAAAAGAGGTAAGATTTTGAGTAAGACTACCGCATTTAATTATTTTGGGTTAGAATAGTGATTTGCGGTCAAGTACCTCGGATGGAAATTTCGACTGCGCCACGAGTCTCGAAATGTCCGAGATAGTCGGAAAAGAGTGTCCGATTGTCGAAATTGAGTTACGGGTAATTTTGGAGTTAAATAGGCTCGTAATTGGGTAAACGAGTCATTTTTGGGTTTTAAAGGGGTTAAACCCTTTTCTCCTTATAAAAGGAGGGAGAGGGGGAGAAAAGAGAAGAGAAAAGAGAAAGAAGAGAGTTAAGAGAGAGAGAGGTAAGAAAAGAGGAAAGGGGGAGATTCCGGCCAGCCTCCGCGGGATTTGGCTCGAGGACGTCGGATTTTATCCACGAGGCAAGTGTTTACTTGCTTTATTTATTTTTGAGCATAAATATCTCATATCATAGTTGGTATAACAAACCCTAATGATTTTGGGTTGGGTATTCGGGAATAAAACGGGTTTTCGGGAGATAAAACGAATAAATCCCTAAAATTGGTTAATTGGAGAAACTTAGGTTTTATGTAAAATTAATTGGTGATTTAGGGTTCTAGGATGTTTATAACCCTTAATATATGGGTATTTGTAGTTGGTTGAGGTTGTAGGACGTTGGGTGAGGCGACAAAAGCTTGGGAGAAGCTTTAATGGCCGAAACCGTCTCGGAGAAGATGATGAATAGTGTAGGCAGGGTGCTTACCGAATCGATTCGGCCTAGAGGCGAATCGATTCGGCTCTTGGTCAAAAAATAAAAATTGTAGATCTTTTCGACCGGTCGCGTGGGCGCTGACCGCGTATTTTTCTGATTTTTTTTGGATTTATAGTGATTTTTCTACGGAAAGCTGTCCGAGATTGAAATCATTAGTTAGAACTTATTGGAGATAGATATTAGGGGTTCTCAAAAGAATTGTTAGGACCTATAAAGAATTTGAGGAGATATAAAAACTTTGGGTTTGTAGTAATAAAACCAAGTTAGGATTTAAATGGATATTGGATTGAATTTTGGGTATTTTGGAGATTGAAAAATCGCCCAAACTGTAGCCCTCGAACTGGCCGAATCGATTCGGGTACAGGCCGAATTGATTCGCCTAAAGGAAATTGGGTTTCTGCAATGGGCCGAATCGATTCGGGTACAGACCGAATCGATTCGCCATTTACCGACCTGTTTGCAGAATACTTTCCGAATCGATTCAGATTGGGAACCGAATCGATTCGCCCACCCGAATCGATTCGCTAAAGGGGCGAATCGATTCGCTTAGGTCAGAATTTCTAGTTTTCTCCCTTTAAGAGTATGGGGAGTTGAATCACCATTTGGGATTTTTATGGGGATTCCTAAGTAAGGGTTTTGATGGTAAATAAACCTTTAAGGGATGATTGAGGTAATTAGTATTGAACAAAGTATGAAATACTTTGGATTTAGAATCATGCTAATATGAATGTATGATTATGATTCCTGGAGGGAATTTTTGGGATTATGGTCATTGCTAGATGCTATAGGCCACTATGGCCGTTTATATATATATTCTAGGAAGAATATATAGGATATGTATATACTGTGTGATTTAGGTATATATATATGTTATGATGGAAATGATTTTTGAAAATATGAAAATGAATATTTTCAAAACGGTAAATAAATGATTTTCATAATTGTTAAAATTGAGGATACACACCTCTCTAAATCGCTATCATATGGGAAGTTTGCGTACGTATGGTGAAGCCCCCTGGCTAATGAATGCAGGGTGGATATAGTCCTATTGGCCATGTGAGCGTTTGTTGATATATATTTTCTGCGCTGGTTAGGAGATTCCGGGTGTGGTCTTGACTATCCCGCAGACACATGGCCGCTTCCCGACATCTTGCGATGTAGGATCCCAGGTTGTCTTATGATAGGCCCTGGAAGATGATAGCCATTTAGGGGCGCGAACAGTGGAGAAATCCGGACGGGCTGTCTTAGAACGCGTTATATATTAAAGCAATTCATGATAATGGATTGGCTTTAATTACATTTCCTGGATATAGGAAGGGAAATGGGTTATATAAATTGGCTTCGGTAACACTTCCCGGATGGAAGAATGGATGTGGAAGCATATGATATGAGCAAAGCATTTTTATGATAATGAAAATGGCTTTGAATACATTTCCTGAATATAAAAAGGGAAATGGGATATTTTGAAAAGGAAAAGCATTTTAATAAAATTGGCTTTTAAAAAGGTATATGATTTGTTAAAGCAATTCATGATAATGAATTGGCTTTTAAATACATTTCCTGGATATGAGAAGGGAAATGGAAGGTTTTGAGATAAGAATGATAAGTATTGATAAATACTTTGTATATGGATTCTCATTCCGGGAGATAGATCCGGATGGTTATGGTAAAACATGTATATGTATATATAAATGGATGAATCGAGTACCGAGGGTTTAATGGATCCCGACGATCGACCTTGCCGCATAGTAGTGTATCGGGGGGGTTCCTTGTTTGGATTTCGCTTTGCGAGACACCCCACGCACGAATATGGCGGTGTGTTGAGACTGGGGAGAAGTTTAATCCTTAGTGCTCTTATATTATAAATTCTTATGGTGTATATATTTATATATATCTTTCTGTACTGAGGGACTGGCGGATCTCGATGATCGACCTTGTCGCTTAGTAGTGTATCGGGGGGGGTTCCTTGTTTGGATTTCGCTTTGCGAGACACCCCACGCACGAACATGGCATAGCGTCGAGATTTGAGTGAAGTTTAGCCCTTAGTATATCCGTTGGACTATCTAGGGTAGATAGTAGATGGGTAAATTAGACTAGTTTAGCAGGGTTGCTTGACTAGGATATTTAGAGGGATGCGCTAGGAGTGCACTGTTAGAGTAGAGGTGAGGGGTATCTCATGGGAGTGCGATACCAATTTAAATATGAGATAAAACTATTTTTCTAAAAATAAAGCATTTATGCACTTGCAAAATATTTTCAAACATTCGGGCTCTGACCCGTTTGTCTACTCTCCTTTCTTTCTCTATACTATATATATATAGGTGTCCAGACACAGGGACGCCTGGATGGAAATTCTTTCGAGTCAGACGTCAGCTGTAGCAGCTGTGGATGCGTGCAGGTTGTTGATAGCCGCTTCCATCGTTGTACTCTAGATAGGAGGTACTGTATAAACATTCGAGCCAATGGCTCAATTGCATTTATTTATTCTTTCAGTACATCATTCGATATGGTTGTATATTTGGACCGAGTGTTCGGTTATTTCAATTTATTTCATTTTCATTTCAGTTCAATTACACATTTAATTGTGGATGTTTTTAATTGGTCGCTAAAAAGAGTAGTTAGATAAAAGTTTTTAACGCTCACCTAATAGGATATTAGTAATTAAATGGATTTTCGACAGTGATGCTAAGAATGATCCATATGAAACTCCTGTTTTAATTTAATATTGGAGTGATCGCCCGATATCTTATTAGGCGGGGTGTTACAACAAATATATGATCATCGATAACACCGCTGACCATGCCCAAATGTCCTTTGATGTTGGATTCTCTAACTATAGTAAAATCAATATTCGCTCAGATGATTAAGAGAAAATGACTTTTACTAACTCCTTGGGGACATTTTGTTACACAATGATGTCATTTGAGCTCAAGAATGCTGCTAGAACTTAATTATTAGGGGCTACTACCTTGTCACATGACGTGATCTGTAAAAGGTTGAAATATATATGATCATCAAGTCCAACACATAGGAAGGACATGTTCAACACTATAAAAGTTCTTTGAGAGAGAATATATCATTAGGCTCATTAGACGAAGTCAAAGTTAAATCCATTCTCGAAATGCCTCTCCCACGAATTGAGAAGGAGGTTAGGGGTTTCTCGGGGAGACTATGGAGACAATCGAAAGATAAAATTTTATAAAGATCATATCATTCGCTAATATTGAGTTTACCAAAGTAGGACCATGTCAAAATATGTCCCTCAACATTATTGTGAATGTCAAAGGACAAAGGATTCTCATGGTGTTCATCGATAATGGATCTTACCTAAATATCTGTCCACTGAGAATGGCTATGTGCCTAATCATTAAACATGAGGACATCACACATACCACTCAGGTTATGAGGGCCTATGATAACATTTGAAGAGAAGTAATCATTTATATCAAACTCAATCTAGGGATTGGCCCACTATATAGCCTCACTAATTTTTAAGTAATTTCCATACACACTTCTTTTAATTTTCTTCTGGGATGACTAGGGCTTCATGATATTTGAGATGTTGCTTTGTCTCTACGTCAGAAGCTAAAATTTTAATATGCAGAAAATCTGATCACTATATCCAGATAAGCCAACTTAGTCAAAGGAGAGGGATCCAACACCCCATCCTTGGAAATCCAACATGAAAGTGAAGATATCTACATCTTCAGTTTTTAGCTAGACTTGCTTGTACAAACCATTTCTGCCAATACTAACGAACCAATCCCCCCGTTTTTCTCAAAATATGGCTATTGTAACATCAACCACATGATTAAAAAAAATGAGATTTGTACTAGGAATGGGACTTACGAAGAACCAACAATGAATATGCGAGCTCATTAATATACCTTAATAATCTAACATTAAATTACTAGGGTACAAGAAAAAAAGTGACGACCTTATCTCCAAAACACTAAAGGTTAAGGGATGAGAATATAAGAAACCATAGGATGCTCATGCACCCTATCGCTCTAGCCTCAATGGACACTTTAGAAAGAGGGGGAGAATTTCCCTTTTGTGGATTTCTCGAACCATGTATAGATGCTAAACCCCAAAAATAAATGCCAAGATGGGACATTTTCTTCGAAAATCGATTTGCATGGATCACTAAATAACATATATGATTGAAAAGATGGAAAATCCCTCTCTAGACTAGGTTCAGTTGATTTAAAGAATAATGAAATGTTTCAAGAGATAATAATGGAAGATGAGAATAATTGAACTTCCTGCCACATACCAATAACTGAGAATCTTTTTTAAAATGAAATTGCCTACATGATCTAGGAGGAACCTCCAGCTACTATTTGTGACCTCCTATTTATGGAGAAGGCCCTTGGGAAAACTAATCCATTGTAATAAAACATGTAAACCCTCTCATCGATGAATAAATTTTAACTTGAGTACTCTTATGTGCAAAAATTGATAATGATGAATGTGCTAATCAAAGTAATGAATTCAATTTACATAATGAAGAATTAAAAGACCACCTAAAATAGCTTAATGACAAATAAAGCAATCGCGCACAACCTGTTGAGGAAATGACAACGGTTAATTTTGGATCTCCAAATTAGATAAAAGAAATTAAAATAGGTTCTTCTTTAGAAGATATATAAAAGTTTGAATTCATCCATATGCTCAAAGAATACATTGATGTCTTCATATGGTCCTAGATATACCAAAAATTGACCCTGAAGTTGTTATCCACCATATACCCATATCTCCAGATTTGAGAGTCAAGAAAAACTTCAGAAGCTTTGACCATAATGGTCCTTTAAAGTCAAAGAACAAGTGATAAAACAACCCACCGTAGGTTTTTTAAGGGTAGTCGAATACCCTTGCGACTAACTAATATATTGTCATAAAAAAATAGGTAAGAAGGTAAAGATATACATTGACTATAAAAACTTGAATAAATCCAGTCCCAAGGATGATTATCCACCTCTAAACAAAAATATGATCATCGATAGCAGCGCTAAACATAACCTGAAGTCCTTTGCTGATGGCTTCTCTAGATAAAACCAAATCAAGATGCACTCGAATGATCAGAGAAAATAACTTTCACTATATCTTTAGGAACATTTTGTTACATAATGCTGTCAGTTGAGCTCAAAAATGTTGGTTCAACATACTAACTAAGGGCTACTACCTTGTCGCATGACATAATCCACAAAAGGTTGAAGTATATATAATCGTCAACTCCAAGACATAGTAAGGAAATGTTTTAGAACTAAGAATGTTATTTAAGAGACTAAGAATGTATCAGATGTGCCTAAATCCCCCAAAACATGTCTCCGGAGTCATTAAGTAAAAGTTAATAGGATTCCCCATTGGTAAAATAGGGATTGAGATAGACCGAGTCACGATTAAAGCCATTTTGTAAAATTTTCCCCTACGAACTGAGAAGGAGGTCAGAGGTTTCTTAGGGACACTCCAATATATCAGTTGGTTCATCTCTCAGATGACCTACTTATGTGTGCCAATCTTCAAAATTCTTCACAAATATTCTACCAACATATGGAACTCTACCTACTAAGAGGCTTTTGATAGAATCAAGTAGTATCTAACTAACCCACCTGTATTGGCTCCATCTTGACACGGACATCCTCTTCTCCTGTATCTCACAATCATCGACACCATAGAAGGATCTATGTTAACTTAATATGATGAATAATCTTGGAAAGAACAAGCTATATACTACGGTAGTAGAGAGGTCAACTACTGTGAAGAACGAGAAATGGCCTTGGATAAATCTTGCTTGTCTTGGGTATACGTAACATAAAATCTCATACATTATATAGTTGCTTTTGAAATCAGGATGATGTCCTAAATGGATTACTTAAAATACTTACTAGAAAAACCTGCATTAATAAGTATAATGGCCAAATGTCTATTTCTTCCAAGGGGGATTCAGTATGGGAAGTGTGATGCTTTGGCTACTCTAGCCTCCTTAGTGTAAATCCTTAAAGAGACGAGTAAGGTAAAAGTAGATGTATGCAAGCAATCATGACCTGGGTTCAAGTACAAAATCTTCATGAACGAGGTTACAGACAAAGGGCCTTGGTACCAAGATATAAAGGAGTTTCTTCAGAAGGGAAAGTTGTAAGGGCAAGATTTTATAATTGCGCATAGGTTAGGCATTTTGGTGTATTGGCATATCTAGTTACAAATTGGAGCTTCAAATCGAACACTACAACTGCATTACCTACATGATCATTTGAAGACATTTTAGTGACCGAGCATAGTTTTCGAATTTATCACAGACACATTATAGAGGTATACACTCGTAATTTTATTTTCTCATTCAAATCATATTTTGGGTGTTTATTTTTTGAATCAAGGATTTTTGTTAAAAAGGATATTTTTAATTTTTTTTTAATCTCGTTCGAACGAGATTATCATCTCGTTAGAAGGAAAGAACCATTTCGTTAGAACGAGATTTGAACACCATCAAATGACAATCCTCTATTTATTATACCCAATGTCATTACAAGGTAATTAGAAGCCTGTTCGAATGAGATTGGGTTGTCATTCAAATGAGGACTGATCTCGATAGAACGAAACTAGTAGTTTCGTTCGAACGAGATGCCATTTTCATTCGAATAAGATCGCCACTTCAAAAGTTATTTTGTTCATTTTTCTCAAGAATTTTAGCAGAAACGAATTCCTAATATCAGAACCGAAAATTCTGATCTTTGTGTTTTAGAAAAACACTTTGATTTTCTAAATGACACATCCCATATATGATTTATTGAGTTTTTTGAAACCCAAGTTTTCATACACTTGCCTCAAACCCTTGGAGAGTTTACTCGCTAATTTATGGGCCCGAGGTTTTAGTACTGAAGAAGATAGGATCGTGCATCCTAAGGCTGATCGGTGGTTAATGAGGGAAGACCACTTCATGTGCACAGTGATAGACTATGTCGTAGTTGTTAAAGAATTGAAGATTGTGAATTATACTTAGTGGAGCTCTAAGTAGTGTGTAAGTCATTGAGCCTTTCAATTTCTTAAATTGGGCTAAAATTTAGGCTTTGCTCGAAAGGGATTTTTCCCTCAATCTTCTTTGTGTGTTTGTTTGGTTTGATTATTAACATGGCTGACATAATTAAATTGGACATTATATTGCATGCACGCCTAATTTCCAATCAAGATAAAATCTGATCAAAATTTGAATTGTGTGTGAGTGACCTAATATACAGACTATCCATATCAACCCTCTTTCTCATATTGGTACTAGAGTAGGTTACACTAAGTTTTTGTGTGATCTTTTTTAAAATTTTGGGTTTTATGGATAATTAATATAATCGGTTACCTGTTTTCTATTATGCTTATTATAAAACTCGAATGAGGTCAGCTTTGAAAGCGATTGATGAGTGTGTATAGCTTCTATGTGAAAGAGCGTGGACACCACCCACTGTATTTAAAAGAGACATCATAAGTTCTAAACCCGTTATCACTTGGACTGAGGATGGATTAAAATGGAGTAATTTTAACTCACAGGATTTAAGTGCCATTTCTCATGACGTGCACCACGTCTAAGGAAGCTTGGAATATTCTCCAGCTCACTCACTAGGGTACCAATACTGTGAAGCTTCTATGCTACAAAATATCACCACACAGTTTGAGACTATTACCATGCTAGAGTTTGAAACTTTTGATGAATTTTATGCATTCTTGTTTGATATCATTAACTCTAGTTACAATTTGGATGAGAAAATACCTAAGATGCATTTAATGAAAAAGATTTTGAGATCTCTTCTGTCCTGATTTATTCCTAATGTTACTGTCCTTAATTCATTGAGAATTTTGGATACACTTAAGTTAAAAGAACTCGTAGGAGACCTTCAATCTTATGAGATTAATATGTTCCCTAAAATTGTTGAACTTAAGGAAAAGGTAATGGATTTAAAAAATCAATCTAAAAAGAAAGAGAAGGTTTCGTCTGACTCTGAGTATGATTTTGATCTATATAATCTTGACCTTTTTGTAAAAAAATTTAAAATTTTCTTAAAATTAAAAAAAGAAAATTCTTTCAAGAAAAAAAAAGTTTTAAGAAAGACAAAAAAATATAAATCGGGCAAGAAAATTTTTGAAAAAGAAAGAAAAGATTACCTTAAGAAAGATGAAGATAAATGCTATGAGTGCAAGGGTAAAGGTCACAAAGCTCATGAGTGTTCTATGAGATTATAGAGACAAGGCAAAGGCAAAGCTACCTCCAATGACACACGTTGTGATAGAGATGTTGATTTGGTGGATTCCGGGGAAGAATCACCGCATGGACGTAACTTCAACACATTCATGGCTAATCATGTTAGTAAATCTAGTATGCCTCACACCGATGAGGAAGTTTCTAAACATGATAATCTCCATAGTGAGTTTAGTTATTATGGAGAGAGTGAGGGAGATGACATTTTGAGCGACGGAGAGAGTGACCTTCAACGTGCTTACGTCGAACTTTACGATGAGTCCTTTAAAATGAAAAAGCAAAACAAAGGTTTAGTGCTTAGAGATTTATCTTTAAAGAAGGATTCGAGAGAGTCGAGAGAGAGTGAGTCTTTGTTGAGAGTTTTTTTGGTATAGATAATCATTTTAGTGGAGATGGAAAATGGTGACTTGAGCAACAATGTGGCTAGTCTTACAAGAGATCTTCAGGCATGCATGGAGGCTCGTGAGAAACTTGAAGTCTTTGTATCTCAACTCGAGAAATATCTCGAATGTGCCCAGAAAGTCAAGGTTACTATAAAGGATACATAAAAGAAGGTTTGAAATATGTTCCTCGATCTTGTTTTAGGTTTTAGGGAGAGACAAGGAATAGCTTACGACGGTGCATCCATTTCCCATGCCGCATTGAAATTGATTCCTAAATTTGTGTTATATCCTTATGGGCCATGACCTAAACCACAAAAAAAGAGTTCAACCTAAGAGAGCGAACGAAGGTAAACCCAAATAGGTCTATGTTTGCACCCATTGTGAAATCAGAGGTCACCTTAGTGAATTTTGCTACAAGTTAGGGAGAACTCAATGTACACATACTCCCGCGCACCAATATAGCTATTTTTCTAGTCTTAAAGAGAAATTTGAGTTCCTAGTCACGACTTCACAAAGCTTAATGGAATAATTTCAACGAATGTTTATGTTATTTGAGAATGCTTATAACGCTACGACTAGAGCCAATAATGATAAGGTAAGACAAAAGGCTACCTTCACTTGGGTACCGAAGCAAGAAAAGAAATACCTTATTGCTCACGTTGCTCTCAAGGTTCAAAATACTTCCCAATGGTATTTTGATAGTGGGCGATCTATCCACATGACAGGTGACATATTATTTTTTTACCAATCTTGTGGATTGCAAGGAAGGCAAAGTCACCTTTGGAGATGGGGGTAGGTCTATTATTTTAGGATGTGGATGTGTTAAGATAGACGAATGTAACACCCTGTATTTTATGCATTTAAAAATTAATTAATTCAAGTAAAAATTTAAATTACTTACGTGTCGTAATTTAATGGAATTAATTATGGGAAATCTTTATATAAATATTAATTGGGAGAATAAATGGTTAATATTTATGGGAATTAAATTACTAAGTAAATAGTAATAATTATTTACACCGTAAGTGTATTAGTGACATGGGATTTACTAATCTCAGGCGGGAATCGATTATAGACTAAGTTAGATATGAGATAAAAAATTCTGTAAATTAACTTGGATGCCAATTCTGAGTGGACGGTTGAGTCTGGATGGGTCAAAATAGTCGAAAAAGAGTACCCGGGGGTGGTAAATGGGTCTTGGGGCATTTTTAGGCGTATTGGGCCCACACGGGGGTATTTGGGTCACTCGAGCTTGGCCCATTAGGCTAAAAATGGGATTTAGATTTAATACCTAATTGGGAGGAAAGGGAAATGACAGAAAACACAAATAGAAATCCTAAGTTTTGAGAGAATGCGATAGGGAGCAGTTAGAGTGCATTGGGAATCTTTTTGGAGACAAGGCTAGAGACGAATTTGGGGAGTTCATCATCAACCTTGCGAATCACACCCTTGGATGAGACCCTACGAACCCATAAGGTATGTGGTTAACTTGCTGTGATATTAATTGATGTTATTCAATTCATATTTTTGTGATGTGGAAATCTGAAATTCGTTTTGGGTATAAATGGGTATAAAAAGGGTTTTTTGTAAATGGAACAATTGAATGAAATTAATGGGGAAGTTAACTGTGTTACATAGTTATGAGATGATGACTGATTTTAGATGTGAAATCCCAGTAGTAATATTGAATGAATATGGGGTAATTAGATGATGTTTCGTCTTAATGAGTGAAAACCCGGAATATTTCCCAAATCGGAAAAGTAGACACTCGTGAGATTTAAATTGAGTTTGAAGCTTTATAGGAGACCCTGATCTTGTTCTTAAGTCGTTATGATGGTAATTGTTCTTGGGTTGGACCAGGTAATAAGTTATAGAATAGAGGAACTCGTTAATGATGCAAACATCAAGCCAGAGAAGAAGAGTACCTATTCGATCGATCAATCGATGGTTGGGGATCGATCGATCGACACTTCAGGTTTTCTGACAGTTCGGCCTTGGGGGTTTTAGGTGAAATTTTTAGTTTAAATTCCATCAACCTAATTAAAGGAGAAAATTAATTAGTGAAGTTAATACCCTCACAATTATAAGGGAGTACAATTGGGAATAGTGGGGGAACATTTGGTGCGATTCATCGGGCATGAATTTGGAAAATAAATTCAGAAAAATATAAGACAACGGACTGAGTAAAAAAGTTCGGGTATAGTAGTAGGGCGACACTACTCACTTAAATTAATTATGGATGAAAATTAATTAATTTGGAGTCGGGGTTTAGACTCGGGAATTATATTAATTTCGGTCCACGAGAGCGAGACGAAGTATATTGGTTAGGTGACATAAAAAATAATTTAATTAATTAATGAGCAAGTTAATTAATAATTAAAGTTGGACCATAAACTCGGGATTTACATATAGGCTAGTGTTACGAACTTGGTACATGGTAAAGTGGGGATATTTTATAATTATATATATATATATATATATATATACAGTCCTGCTCTTGTGCGGACTAGTTCGCAGTTTAGGAATGCGGACCGGACATGTGTCACCTGGCGGTGAGCCCAGAAAAGAGAGAGAGTGTGCCTATAATTTAGACGATAAATTCTAGGTGCACCTGTAGGTGACACATGTCCGGTCCGTATTCTTAAAATGCGGACTAGTCCGCACAGGAGCATATATATATATATATATATATATACGGTATGCGATAGTATATATATGGTGTGTGCATATAAATATCAGTGATTGGATATTATTTAAAATATATATACTCTAGTGCTATCAAGGGAGGTTGCGCATAGTGGGTGAATCCCCTAGCTTGAGGAGTAGGGCGAGTATATCCCCAAGTCATAGCATCCGTTATATGGGTGAGGGGCTTATCTCACTTTCGGGGAATGAATATGACCGCCTCCATTATGTTTATATTTTTGGTCAAGTTGGTGAGCGATTCTAACTTGGGGTAAGTAGGTTATGCGAGTACACCTAGTGGGATAGAACTTTAGAGAATACAGTCGGTGAGTTATTTCTTGGGAGAATGGCTATTATTTATATTCAACATACGTACGAATGTTGTGATATAGTTATACGTATATAATGGGATGAATAATTATATGCGGGTAATTTAATAGATGATGTGAATTGTATTATGTGTATAACGGGTGTGAAAGTTATATAAATTTGAAAAAGGAATAATGATTGATTAAGTTAGCGCAAGTAATAACTTATAAATCATACTTAAACATACTCGGTTAGAATAGGGTGGTTGGAAAGGGCTATATCAATTATCTAGTATGGAGCAGAGAACGAGGGGAGATATAAAGTGACGTTAGGTGTGCACATTAGAGGAAAGGTGAGGATGTCCTCAAGGGAGTGTAACACTAACTTCAATATGAAGCGCATACATATATTTTATATTACTACAAGTTAATCATTTGCTAAATGTTTTCAAAAATGTTTTGGTTTCTAACCCATGCTATAAAATATTTTCAAAACCTTTTAGGTGTCTAGCCACAGGGATGCCATACTTGATTCATTATAGGGATTATGCTGCTGCAACATATGTGAATGTTGCAGGATTTGGATATACGCTTCTATCTCTTCTACTCGTAGAATAGGGACTTTATATTAGATATTCGAGCATGTTGCTCAAAGTTTTATTTAGTATTCATTTCAGACACTATGAAATTTTATGATCTATCTTTACCTTTGTATATGATTTTAGCCGATGGTTTATTCGGCATGGCATTTTATTATCTGTGATGATGGTTTCTATTGTCATGGATTGTGTTAATTTATTTTTCGCAGTTACATTTATTTTGATTAATAAAGATTAAAATTTTGACATCAGCTTTGAATACTCGGTGGTTAGTAATTTTTATAAATTCGTCAGTGATGCTAAGGATGGTCCATTTGAGATTTATGTTTAATTAGATATGGGACTGATCACCCGGTATTTTATTGAGCGAGGTGTCACAACGAATTTCCTAAACTCGATAATATGTTTTACATAAAAGGGTTGAAAGGGAACTTAATTAGCATAATGACATCGTCCAATGCAAACTTTACGATAAAGTTTGACCGGTCTGAGTGTAATGTATATGATAAATCGGTGAACTTTTACTACAAGGAGTGAAGACCGAAGATAATTACTATGGGATCATTCCCAAGTCCACCTTTCTGTGTAACAATGACATAATTTCCTATATGGACCTTTGTCATCAATGACTAGGTCATGTGAATTTTAAAAATCTTGAGAGATTAGTGACAAAGGATCTAGTTCGTGGCTCACCATCACTTAGGAAACCAACTTCCTCGATTTGTGGACCTTGCCAATAAGGATAACAAATTCAAAGTCCCTATATTAAGTTGAATATCATTACAACCTCACGTGTTTTGGAGTTGTTTCACATGGATCTTATAAGTCCTACTCATTCAGAGACTTTAGGTAGTAAGAGATACATTCTCATCATGGTCAATGAATTTTTGAGATACTCCGTGGGATATCTTAGAGAAAAGTTTGATGTAGTTGAGTTCCTACCAAACAAGTGCCGTGACCTACAAAATCAATATGGTGTCACTGTTAATCAGATGTACAGTGACAATGACACTGAATTTAAAAAATTTGGAGTGGATATATATTGTGATGGAGTGGCAATAAAACACAAGTAGTTACTATTCGTACTCCTAAAAAATGGGATAGTTGAGAGGAAGAACCATGCGATTCAAGAGATGGCTAGATCCATGCTTCTTGGGAGAAACGTGCGTAAACATTTTTGGCAGAGGTGGTGAGTATCGCATGCCATATGGAGAATAGTGTGTATATTCGTCCACATACGTTACACACGCTATATGAGTTGTGGACATAGAAGAAACCCAACGTATCGTATTTTTATATCTTTGGGAGTACTTGCTACAACTTGAGATATATAGATCACTTACGAAAGTTTGACTTCCGAAGCAATGATAGGATATTTTTAGGTTATTCATCACCGAATAGGGATTATAGGATGTTTATACTTGCAAGCTTTAATGTTAAGTAGTCAATAAACATCACAATTAGATCAAGATCCGTTGATGTTTATTGACCCTAGCCCCCAGTGTGAGTATGATGCGCCCCATGGTGATGATACCATCATTCCTCATACTACCCCAATGGATTCCATTCTTGATTTAGAGGATCCACTCTCTTGGGTTCTAAAGAGTCATGGCCCTTTCTCTATACCTCGTGATCCCAAACTAGGGGTCCAGACTCGTGCTCAAGTTGAGAATGTTATTAACTACCTTTGCTATATCTCCTTAGTCGATCCTAAGAATGTGAAAGAAGCAATGAAGGATGAGCATTGGATATCTTCTATGGAAGAAGAGTTTCTTCAATTTTGCAAGAATGATGTTTGGGAGTTATTCCCCCGACCTAGCGAGACTAATGTGATAGGTACCAAGTGGATTTATAAGAATAAGATGGATGAGAATGGTACAATAGTTTGCAATAAGGCTAAGTTTGTTGCTCAAGGATACACACAGATTGAGGGTGTAGACTTTGACAAGACATTTTCTCCCGTTGCTAGGCTTGAGTTCGACCACTTACTAGTCGCTATAGCATGTCATCTATCCTTCAAGTTATATCAAATGGATGTGAAGAGTGACTGTAACACCCCATATTTCTATGAATGTAATATTTATTTAATTAGGATAATTTTAAATTACTTATGTGTCGTAATTTTATTGAATTAATTATGTTAATATTTATGTAAATATTAATCGGGAGAATAAATGGTTAATATTTATGGAATTTGAATTACTAAGTGAATAGTAATAATTTATTCATGTCATAACGTGTATTAGTGATGTGGCATTTATTTATCTCAGTCAGGAGTCGGATATACACTAAGTTGGGTGTGAGATAGGAACTTTTATTAAATTAATTCGAATGTCAATTCCGAGTGCACTGTTGAGTCCGGATCGACTGAGAAAGTTGGAAAAGTGTACCCCGAGTTAGTAAATGGGTCACGTGACGCTTTTAGACATAACCGGGCCTACACGGAGGTATTCAGGTCATTTGGGCTTGTCTCATTAGGCTAAAAATGTGATTTAATATAATGAAACTAGGTCTTAGAGTATTGAACGACAAAAATCATATTCCAAACCTAGGGCTTTGAGAGAGAAATAGAGGAAACAAATTGAGAGCAATTTGGGGAGCTTTTGAAGACAAATCAAGAAAGGGATTTGGGTATTCTTCATCAAACCATACTCTACATCAATGGATCAGACTCTACGCACCAAAAAAGGCAAGTGCTTTGTGACTTTGAATTTTCTGATAATCAATTCATATCATAGTGGGTGTATCAAAAATCCCTTTTTGGGTGTGTGTTGATAATTAAAATGGATTTTTCTGAATTAGAGTAACGTGTGTAGATTAATTACTCAATTGATGTTAGATTATGATATGGGACTCTTGGAATCAGATTGTAGGCTGAGAATTGGTAAGTATTGATGACAAATGTCGAATCTGGATGATGAATTGAAATCGGTGGAATAAAACCTGAAAAATACCCAATTTGGTAAACATTAGATTTATGAAAATTTAGGGTGTTTAGAACCTACTATTTCATGAATTTACTGTTGATTGTGATTGGGTAAATGTTTGGGAGAGAGTTAAAAGGCTAAAGGTTTCAAAAATGGGGGAAAGAGAATCGGGGAAGAAGATGGATATCCGATCGATCAATCGATCGACCTAAGGAGTCGATCGATCGACCCCTTCAGTTATTGTAAAACATGAGATTATAGATCTTTTCGTTATGGTCGCGTGGACGCCGACCTCATATTTTTCTTATTTTTTTGGATTTGATATGATTTTTCAACGAAAGTGTGCGTGAGACCGATATCATTAGGAAGAAATAAATTTGGGTTATTTGGAGATGTCTGTAGATGAGTGAAGGAGTTTAGAAAAATATTAAGATACGGTCCAAGTGAGCGAGTCCGGGTATATTAGTTAAGTGACACCAAGGTAATAAATTAATTAATGAATTAAAATAGAGTCGGACCATAGAATCGGGAAGGTAATAAATTAATTAATGTGTAAATTAATTAAATTAGAGTCGGACCATAGACTCGGGAAAGTATTATATTAATTAATGTGTTGATTAATTAAATTAGAGTCGGACCATAGACTCAGGAATATTTTAGGTTGGTGCTACAGATCTTATACACGGTAAATTCGGGAACTAATTATTATATATATATATATATATATATATATATATATATATATATATATATATATATATATATATATATATATATATATATATATACGGTGTGGTGATAGTATATATATATTGTGTGTGCTATTAAATATCAGTGACTAGATATTTATTTAATTTACATGCTTTAGTGCTATCAAGGGAGGTTGCACGATATGGGTGAATCCCCCGGCTTGAGGAGCAGGGAGAGTATATCCCCAGGTCATAGCATCCGTTATATGGGTGAGGGGCTTATGGCACTTTTAGGAAGGAAATATGACCTCCTCCACAACGTTTATATTTTTGGCCAAGTTCGTGAGCGATTCTAACTTGGGTAACTATGTTAAGTGAGCACACTTGGTATGATAGCAGTTTAGAGAAGACATCCAGAGAGGTATTACTCGGGAGGATGGGCTGTATATATATATATATTCAACATATGTGTGAATGTTGTAATAAGGTTCTACGTATATAATGGGATAAATAATTATATACAGGTAATTAAATACATGAAGTGAATTGTATTAATGATATATGGGTTCTATATATATTCAACATATGTGTGAATGTTGTAATATGGTTTTACGTATATAATGGGATAGATAATTATATAGGAGTAATTTAATACATAGGGAAAATTGTATTATTTGTATAACTAGTGAACATTATATGGCTTTCAAGGAAAATGATTATTTAAGTTATAGTGATAAATAACTTATAATTCATATTAAACATACTTGGGCTAGAGTAGTGCGGCAGGAAGGAGTTATACCAAAACTAGTTATGGGTTAGATGACTAGGTGGTTTATACGAATGCGTTAGGTGTGCAAATTAGTTGAGGGGTGAGTTTGTCCTCAAGAAGTGCGACACTAGCTTAAATATGAAGAGCATTCATGCATTTTAACTTATTGCAGTTAATGACTTGCTAAATATTTTAAAAACGTTTTGGGTTCTAAACCTTGCTATCAAATATTTTTAAAACCTTTTAGGTGTCCAGCCACATGGACGCCAGGTGTGACTTCATTCTAGGAATTCACAGTTGTAGCATATGTGGATGTTGCAGGATTTGGATAGACGCATCTATTTTTCTATTCCTAGTATAGGGATTCATATCAGTTTATTTTGAGCATGTTGCTCACAATTTTATTTAGTTTTCTTTCAGATTGTATGGGATTTATTACTCTCTGTTAGTTTAGTTGGTTTTGGATTTTAGCCAGTGGTTTATTCGACAAGACTTTTATTATTCTATGAGATGATTGATTCTATCAGCATTGGGTGTTTTTATTCTATTTCCGCACTAAATATTTGTCTTGGATTAATAAAGATAAAATTTGGCACCAACATTTTGAATACTAGGTGGTTAGTAAGTTTTAAAAAGTTTTCGATAGTTATGCTAAGAATGAATCAAATGAGATTCCTATTTTAATTTGTTATAGGACTGATCACCCAGTATTTATTAGGCGAGGTGTCATAGATGGTATCACAACATCAGGTTCTAGTGTCCTTAGGATTTGTGCGGCCTTTTACGTTTCAGCGTAGCATTATTTGATGTAGAGCCTTATGATAGGATTATTTTATTTCTTTACGTACGTACATTTACATTGTCCTGCTATTGAGTATAGTTGATGTGATTCATATACGAGTTCGGTTGGGCTTCGTACACCGAACATCATGGGACGACCAATGAGGGCCTTTAGAAGGATTTACAGGAGGAGAGGCTCAGCAAAAGACATGGAGTATTCTATAAAAGGTGATCGTGATAGGAGCCACCATGATTATTGTTTAGGGAGGTGACAATAGGATGATCGCTCAGGAACAATAGCATCCTAAACACTGTAGTAGATAATGGTGGTGTATTTCAGACTCACCCCGCGGAGCCGAAAAAAGGGGGGGGGGGTCAGAGGGACTCTTTCGAAGAGCTATTATAGGGATTTGAGGAAGAGAGGAAGTGTGATGGGCCAACGGAAAGAGAGAATACAAAGGAAATCGTGTACGGTGGAGTGTAGCGACACCTAGTATTAAATTTCGGGAAAAAAGTTTTGCTCATAAGAGCAGCGTTGATTGACAAGAGTCAGTCACCCCACATAAAGAAATATACACGGAATGGAACGAAACTTGGGTACGGTCTGACCGGGAGACCTTCAATTTTTTATTTAGGCAGAGATGTGAATGAAATTTTGAAACTTATCACAAGTGGGCAAAATAAAGGCCAATTACATGAGATAAGTTGACTAGTTTAGCGAACTTTATACCCGACGAAAGGCACAGATAATATAATAGAGTCCGTAAGTGGATAATGGACTCATGGGGAGGATACATAAGCATGGATGGGAAAATCCGTTCAGAATAACTAGTGTCGATGTTGTCAGGAGGCATACGTTTACGGGTTTACATCAACACTTCCATGAAGGGGGAGCCAAGAGGGTTGGAAAATCTATCCAAAGAGAAGATCTGAATTTAATTGTGCTAGTGAGACACCACAAGGGGGGATACCCAGTAAAGGATCCGTTTTTATGATTGAGGATAATATAATTTGCTACGAAGTGACAGTGGATTCAGGTAAGGTTATCAATGCGAATAATGAGTCCTATAGGGCCAGTAAAGCTGAAAGAACAACAGGAGTCCCAATCCGGGTCAAGATTTTCCCACTTCGGGGGAAAGGAAATTCCGACATGGCCAGTGGGGCTAGATAAAGGGGAATGACACAGAGAGGTGTCTAATGTGTAAAGGGTGGGAACACATGTACGGACCCTGTTCGTAGTAGAGTAAGTACAAGAGTGGGATGGCCGACAAGGGCAACACTTATCAAAATTTTGGTTCGGTTTGGATGGGAGTGTTATGTCCAGGAACCATTCTAACCGTTAGTGTATTGACAAGGGAAAGTAGAAGTTTTATCCTCGGTAAATAGGGTAAATTCTATGTGATACGGGTGAATCACAAATTTTTTTAAGTAACAATATATTCGCGCGGGAAATGGGTCTAGTGAGTGTATTGTTAGTGTTACTATGGTTTATATATGGTTACCATTGGGTAGCGGGGCTATCTTTAGTCTCATCTGCAGGGGGTGGATGTAGACACTGAGAGGATAAATACGGTACGCGCTTAGCTCATTTTGAGAGTACTATGCAAGTATTATTTTATCTCGGGTACGGACTGGGTAGCGATGGGTAAGTGGTGGTGGGAGGATATAACAAGACTATCGTATTTGCTATTCCAGGGCAGGATGTATATTTTTGCGATATTCCACCTGAAAGAGGGTCGATCTCGAGGAAAATTTTGGGGTGAAATAGACTTCAGAGGGTACAGTTGTCTAGTTATATTAGATCCCGGTGCGTAGGGACTTTTACTGATGTGATTCACGCGTGGCAGATTGACCATGGAGCGGAGAGATTTAGCTCGTTAGTGGCTTAACGCTAAGGACTTAGTGATAGTGCGAGTGCAGCATTATATAACTCCTTTAGAGACACGAAATTTGACAATTAGACCTATAAATATAGGGATAGAGTTTTTGATGTCACGGTTATATGCTTAGGTCTACGAAAATCAGTGAATGACAATGCTAGTGTTTAATGCATTGGAGAAATTTCTTTTGGGCTCGTTTGTGAAAAGAATAAGCCCAAATGAGCGTTGGTAGTGGAGAGACGTTATTTGATGCTAGGACATCGGTTTAAATGGAGATTATTGAACATGTGGAGAAAACACTTTGAGCTGAGAGCAATTGCCCTATAAGGCCTGTACAACCGGGGAGTACGATGATAGGAACATCAAGAAAACTTTTGTACCACAAATTAATGGGTGGGGCAATATCGAGAAGAATTAGAGTGTAAATATGCATGGGATATAGGGTGAATGGGCGCCCTGGTTAGTGTGATTTCAGAGTCGTCTTAAATAAAAGGAGGTGTAAATAAACATATTGAATGTATGCCTACTGGGCAGTTAACAAATAAGTGGAAAAGTGTGGTAGACTGAAATCTATTTGAGAAAGGAAACGATTTGACTATATATATATCAAGGAGAACTACCTCCACCGTAGGGAGTGGAAAGGAGGGGGAGGCCTATGTAATAAGATATCCCTAGGCAAGGGAGAAACCCACATTTTTTGGAAAATAGAAAAGAGTATAACTTAGTCATACGCCTAGAGTGATTTTACGCATAGACAAGGTGTAGATTCCTACCTGATGAAAACTGCCCAAGGAATAGAGTTCTTGCGCATGGAAATTGGTTTTGAATGAGACATAGTGAATTTGTCTCCGGGTAGACCATTTAAGGATAGGAAAAGGTTGATTTGAGGGTATCAACCAGGAAATTTTTGAAATTTTATAGTTCCAATGATAAAATTAATGCTCAGGTTGGTAAAATTCATATTTGGGTGATTAAAAAAAAATCATGGAGGGGTTAAGGTTTCCATCGGGTTGCTGAATGGATTGACTTGAACAAGAATTATTATCTTGGAATGGGTTATACTATCAAGTAACATACCCAACTTTACTATTAACGGGAATGAGTGAAACGGAATAAGGTGTCGTCCAATAATGTTGGGAATTTGGGTGAGACCTTTCAGTCCCACCTCTGGTAAAAAGTGTCAGGAGGTGTTAAGGACATAGTTACATATTGGGTTGAACATGTCACCCATAAGTCAATGGGTAGACAGGAAGTGAGGATTATGCATTCTAGATTTTTGGGTAATTCGGGAGCAGTAATTATCGCATGTAGAGTTACGGGTGATGCCTCATAATGGTTTAGTATCTGCATGACACCTTAGGAGGATTTATGGGAAAAGTTTCATTATCCACCTTTGGTTGATAAGAGGTGAGGAAATAACAAGCTGTTAGGACCCGAAATGGGTTATGGTCCATCAGTGGGAATTTAGTAACTTGTATCCTTTTGTATAGTTCAGGGACGTAAGGAGGGGTGTATCACCGTGAGTTAAAGGCTTGAAGTATAACGTGAATAGTCAGGCATTTTGTGGATACTTACCCTGAAGAAAGTCACGTGTTTGGCAATGAGGAAATTAGCACCCTCGCAAGAGGGGAATTTCCTAACATAAAGATAGTAGAGCCGGTGGAGTATAGGCTCATCGTTTGAGGCACTGTATGGTCGGGGACCATCGAGAGGAATTCATAGCACTTCCCACTCGAGGAGATTATTTCATAGCCATACACTTCATATGAGGAGAGATTCTAGGGATATTTTGGGTCACAGTGAGCGAAAGCTACGATCTAAGGTAGTGCCACTAGTTAGAGTTTAGTGGGGGCATAACAGTATTGAGGAGTCTACATGGGAGCGGGAAGAGGATATGCGAGAGCAGTATCCAGAGTTATTCGCTACAGTTATGATTTAACTTCGGGGACAAAATTCATTTGTAAGGAGGGAAGTATGTAACTCCCCGTATTTCTGTGCATGTAATATTTAATTAAATCAGATAATTTTAAATTACTCGTGTGTCTAATTTAATTGAATTAATTATGTTAATATTTATGTAAATATTAATCGGGAGAATAAATGGTTAATATTTATGGAATTTGAATTACTAAATGAATAGTAATAATTTATTTATGTCATAACATGTATTGGTGATGTGGCATTTATTTATCTCAGCCAGGAGTCGAATATAGACTAAGTTGGGTGTGAGATAGGAACTTTTGATAAATTAATTAGAATGTCAATTCTGAGTGCACGATTGAGTCCGGATGGGTCGAGAAAGTTGGAAAAGTGTACCCGGGGTTAGTAAATGGGTCACGGGACATTTTTAGACATAACTGGACCCAGACGGGGGTGTTTAGGTCACTTGGGCTTGGCCCATTAGGCTAAAAACGTGATTTAGTATAATGAAACTAGGTCTTAGAGTATTGAACAACATAAATCATATTCCTAACCTAGGGCTTTGAGAGAGAAATAGAGGAAACAAATTGAGAGAAATTTGGGGAGCTTTTGAAGACAAATCAAGAAAGGGATTTGGGTATTTTTCATCAAACCATCCTCTACCTCAACGGATCAGACTCTACGAACCCAAAAAGGCAAGTGGTTAACTTACTGTGACTTTGAATTTCGTGATAATCAATTGATATCCTAGTGGGTGTATCAAAAATCCCTTTTTGGGTGTGTGTTGACAATTAAAATAGATTTTTCTAAATTAGAGTAATGTGTGTCGATTAATTACTCAATTGATGTTAGATTATGAAATGGGACTCTTGGAATCAGATTGTAGGGTGAGAATTGGTAAGTATTGATGACAAACATCATATCGGGATGATGAATTAAAATCGGTGGAATAAAACCCAAAAAATACCCAATTTAGTAAACATTAGATTTATGTAAATTTATTGACGATTCAAGGTTTCTAGGGTGTTTATGAAGCCCTTATACTTTTGACTCATTTGAGTCTAGACTGTATAAGAGCTCATCTAGTTTGGAAATTGTGACAAAATAGAGTCTATCCTAGAAACCAAAGAGCTTCAGAGATTGGGTTGCTTCTTCTTCTATCTATCATGTAATGATCCTAAGACTATAGCCATCACTCACACACTTAGAATTTGATTCTTGCATATCATATTGCACCCCTATGTGTTTTAATGTTGTGAGTGTGTTTAAATCCCTCAATTTGATTTTTAATAATTTTTTGGGAATTTAAAACATATTTTAAACAAGGTTTTATTTAATTAAAATTTGATTTAAAAAGTCTTGGGGTTATTATATAAATATGGATTGTTGTGTTTATTGGCCTAAAGTTACTCTGGGTAGAAACCGAAAGCGCTAGAGACTTTAGGGTTGGCTTTGTAATTATTTTGTGACGCGCGTTTACCTTCGTTCACAGGCCAACACCTGCTGTCTTCTGATTGGACCAAACTGTGTTTCTTTACTGAGACAAACCATCGCACGCTTACAGCCCTTGGATCTATCCTTATCGATGGCCTGCATGTCTTTTGAGTGAATCCCCGTGTAATACCTTAAGCCAATCATAGGCTGTTTAATCCACCGCCTGTTGTGAGCCCTTGGATTGCAGTCAATGGAGCTTGACTCAATCTCAGCCATTGTTTTTGAACGAGGCTCTGGAATCTTCTCCTCTCCCTATTTAAAGACCCTTCATCTCAGCCTTCGAAAGCTTTTGCCATTTTGCAAAGTCTCAGAGAATAGAGAGAGAGAGAGAGAAGAGAGAGAAGAGAGAAGAGAGAAGTTAGAGAGAGAAACCAAACCCTAGTTAGAAACCCTAACTTCGTCCAAACACTTCTCAAGCCCAAACTACTTACCTCTCCAGAAAAACCACCAAAACCAAAAACACCATCCTTAGTGTTTTTTTAGGTTTATGAGAGTTCTGGTTAAGAGATCTTGGGTTGCTGAAATCCTTGTGTTCATAAATCTTATTTCCAACTTAGACATAGACTCAGATCTTGTTTCTTTTTCAATAGAAATCATAGATCTGAAGTTTTTCATGTCACAGAACACTTAGCTGCATTTTTTCTCATCTTGAGAATTTCGTTGTTGATTATTTTCTGTTAAAACATTTTTCTTCTTCAAAGATCAACAATAGATGTTTTTCTATTTCTGTTTTTACAAAACCTAACCTGACCTAGTGGGATTCGCACTTGGAGGGTTCTCAATCTTCATAATATTTTCAAAACTGATTGAGAAAGGTCTTGACCGATTTCTTAAGCAAGATCTCCGTGGAATCTGGGTTATTTTGAAAGGTCGAAAAGGTTCTTGGTTTTGTAAGAAAGAAAAATAACAAATACACTGCATATAGACTTTATATGTGATTTATTAGGATCGTCTGTAACTAATAAGTGTGTGTGTGTGCATGCATGTGTTTTAGAACACCATTCACAAACATTGTCACACTACAAACACTCAAAGTGTTGGCTATAAGATTTGGTGAACAATAAGTCGACGTAAAGTGCTGAAACAAAGAAGATTTGACAAACTGAGACAACTACATCAACAAACAAGATCTGCAGAAAAGTTAAGGACGCCAGAGGGTACAATCCTGAACTTGTATAGATTTGTTTTTGTGTGCATGTTAGTTAAATAGGTTGTAACTCATATATTTGTTTTAGTGATTTTTTTTTGTTTTACTCCGTAGAGGGAGTCGTGGATGTTTCCTCAAGGTTGAGGTTTTACCACGTTAAAAATCTGAGTATCAATATTTCTACATCTTCTCATCCCTTTCTAATAGTGTGCTGAGTTTAAAACATTTTAAACTGTTTACTAAAACTTGTTATCAAATCTTGTCCATATCTCGTACATAATTTTGTTAACACATCTTGTGTTCAAAATAGTTTTGATTTAAGTAAAGAGTTTCTTCAACAAACTTTCGGAGTTGCTTAAATAGTTTATTTTCATAAACGGCTTTGGCAACGTTATTTTCAATTGGTATCAGAGCTTTTGGTGAACTTTTTTCAAAAAGATCCTGAGTTTCTGAAACTGTTTTCTCAAAATCATTATGGACGAGAAAAACGAAAGATATGGTAACTTGACCAGACCTCCAGTCTTTGATGGAACCAATTTTTCTTACTGGAAAGTAAGAATGATTGCTTTTATTCAAGGCACTCTGGGAGATGATGTCTGGGATATCATTGAAAACGGATACTTTTATCCAACTAAACCAGCCACTGATGGAAGCAATGAAAGGATTAAGAAAATATTGAGTGAGTTTACTCAAGAAGAGAAACAGGTTTCTCGAAATAATAACAAAGGCAAGAACGCTATATTTATGTCTATTAACGAACATGAGTTCAAGAGAATCTCATCTTGTACCACTTCCAAGGAAGCATGGGATACCTTGATTACTGCACATGAAGGAGACTCTAGGGTAAAAGCTGCTAAGACTCAGATGTTAATTCAACAGTATAATACCTTAATCATGTCTGAATCTGAGTCTTTCGATGATTTCTATATGAACCTTACTGATATTGTCACTAAACTTCATGCCAATGGTATAACTTATGATAGACAGGAAATTGTCTCTAAAATTCTGAGATCATTGCCACAGAAATTTGACAATAAAAGATATGCTATTGAGGAGATGTGTGATGTAAATCTCACTCCTGAATTACTCAGTAGTAAATTAAGAACTGTGGAAATGGAATTGGAGTTTAAGAAACAATTGACCCACACTAATAGGAAACATACCAATTCCAATCTTAGCTTTACCTCTAAGATGATTAAGCCTGAGTTAAACACCTCTAGTAATGATTCTGATGAGGACTGTGACTTAGAAAGTCTAGATAATCAGATTGCCCTAATGACAAAACAATTTAAGAAAATTGTTAAATTTAGAAACAGTGTTGCAAATAGACAGGGCAAGTCTAATTATACCACTCCTTCAAATCACAAACCTCATGAGAAACCTCATGACAAACAGAACAAGGACAACACAAGACCTCACAGAGACCTCAAGAAAATTGAATGCTATAGATGTGGTAAACTGGGACATATTGCTCAAGACTGTAGAGTTAATTTAAATACCCAAAACAAACACTCTAGAGCCAACCTCTGCAAAACATGGGATGACTCAAGTGAATCTGAAAATGAGGAACCTGAGGCATCTGATGGTTTTGATCCCTGTTTATCCTTCTTTGCGAAAATCATATACAATGATAATATGCCTATGCTTGATAGTGAGGATGAGTTTAGTAATTCTAGTTCTGTTGCTTTGAATCATACTTTAACTGGTTTAGATGCTTTACTTACTGAGAACATTAATACCTCTTCCTCGGGGTGTGTGAGTCAAAGGGAAATCGATACTGCTGATGTCAATGGGTGCGTGAGTTTAAGAAATGAAACCTTAGGGGTCACTTCACACACCTCACTTAGTGACTCAGATAATGATGATCTCCCAGACATCCACACTCTATATACTAAAACTCTAAAGAAAAGCACTAGACTAGAAAAGATTGTTAAAGATCTTACCAAAAAGTTAGAAGATCTAAGCCTAATGGTAAAACTGAATGCTGAAGAGTATACTACACAATGCATGTCTCATGACAGTGAAGTTAAAGTGTTTGATGAAAAACTGAAAACTTTGACTGAAGCTAATGAAATTCTGGAGAAAAAATACAAAGGGACATTATTAGAATTGGAACAAACAAAAGAAAAGACAGCAACTGTTTTCAAAAAATTTACCAAATTTGAAAACAACTCTAAATGTTTTGAGGAATTCGTTGCTGAATCTAAAACCAATTCTGATGATAGAACTGGAATAGGGTTTTGCCCCAATTTGAAGACACAAACTAAACATGTTGAACCTATCAAGTTTGTGTCAGGAGGCAAAAGACCTATTGAAACATGTCCAGACTTTCATTCTCTAAAAACTAAGTTTGACCATCAAAACACCAACACTGAAGATGCAAGTTGCTCTAAGCTTGAAAGTTTATCAAAGGGAAAATATGTCTGCCCCCCTATTAGGAAAAGTGAACCTGCTTTCAAATCTGTGCTACCTAGGAATAAAATTCAGCCTCAAAATTTCTCAAAACCTTTGTTTAGAGACTTTCCTAAGGAAAACCCTATTCTGAGCAATCTTTATTGCTCCTATTGTGATATATATGGTCACTCTTTCGATAATTGCTATGCTAGGAGACTGATTAAACCTATCTACAACACTCCTATGTATCATAACTTTAACTATTCTAGGAGGAGTCGTAACAATTATGTCCTTCCCAGGCCACCAGACAAAAACTCTAACTATAGGAATAGAAGGACTAAACCTAAAAGGACATTTACTAGAAGGATAACCAGAACCTTTTCTAAATCAAATGCTCAGGAATTCAAATTTATACAAAATCATGCGCAAAATGTTTTTCAACAAAAATCTAATGCTCGCAAATTTTATCAAATAAGAGCAAACAAGCGCAAACTAAAAACCAGGGCAATTTGGGTTAGAAAAGATGATCTAGCACCACAGATGAAGTGTAACATTGTTGTTTCTGCTCTAAAAGCTGAACTTACATCTTCTGGATGGTACTTGGATTCTGGATGTTCCAAGCATATGACAGGTGATGATACAAAACTTTTAAATAAAACCCATTTTGATGGTGGAAAAGTTGTTTTTGGTGATGGTATATCATCCCAGATCATAGGCAAAGGAACCCTTAAAGAAAAAGGACTTCCTCTTCTTGAAAATGTTCTCTTAGTTAAAGGTCTTAAGGCTAATTTACTTAGCATTTCACAATTCTGTGACTCAAACTACACTGTTACCTTTTCAAAGAACAATTGCAAGATTTTAAATGAAAATGGAGATTGCTTAATTACAGGATTCAGGACCCCTGACAATTGTTATACTGTCATGTCTAGTTCTGAAATCTGTAGTGTTGCCAGAATGGATGACAACGAGATATGGCATAACAGAATGGGTCACATTAATTACGAAAATTTGAGTAAATTGTCTTCTCAGCAGATAGTTAGAGGAATACCAAAAATTAAACCTATTCATAACATTGTCTGTGGTCCCTGTCAAGAAGGAAAAATTGTTAAAGCACCTCATAAAAGGGTTAAAGATATCCTTACCTCTAATCCCTTAGAACTCATCCATATGGACCTAATGGGTCCTTCTCAAACTGTTAGTCTTTGTGGACACAGTTATATTCTTGTTATGGTTGATGACTTCACCAGATTCACTTGGGTAGCTTTCTTAAAACAAAAATCCGATACCTTTCAAACCTTTTTAAAGATTCTCTTACGGATTGAGAATGAAAAAGACACTCAAGTGAATAGAATCCGAAGTGATAGAGGTGGTGAATTCAAAGACACTGGTATTGTAGAATATTGTGACTATAATGGTTACAAACATGAGTTCAGTGCTCCTAAGACCCCTCAACAAAATGGTATAGCTGAGAGAAAGAATCGAACTCTTCAAGAGATGGCACGTGTCATGCTCCATGCTAAGAACTTACCTAAGTATTTTTGGGTAGAATCTATTCGTACAGCCTGCCATCTTATTAATAGGGTCTATCTTAGAAAGAATTCGAAACAAACCTCTTATGAACTTTGGTACAATAAAAAGCCTAATCTTAAGTACCTTAGAACCTTTGGTAGTACCTGCTATGTTTGCAAAGATAGGGAACACTTATCTAAATTTGAGAGTAGAGGAGATAAAGCCATATTCTTAGGTTATTCACCTAACAGTAGAGCTTATCGAGTGTATAATCTTCGCACTAAGACCTTAATGGAATCCATAAATGTAATTGTTAGTGACACTACTGTAGAAAGCAAGACTAGTGAATTAACTATAGAAGAAGAATCGTCAAATATTTTAGAAAATGACTCTTCTGAAATAGATAATTCATTACCTATTGAGTCACCTGAAGTACCTAACTGGGTTTCTAAAGATCATCCCATAAACAACATAGTTGGTAACCCTGGTGAACCAGTACGTACAAGATCCCAACTTAGAAATTATGCTCTCTATGCTTGCTTTGTTTCTCTCTTGGAACCAAAGAATGTAAATGAGGCATTGAATGACTCTCACTGGATTTCTGCTATGCAGGATGAACTTTTACAATTTGTCATTCATGATGTTTGGTTTCTTGTTCCACGTCCTGATCACAAAAAGGTTATTGGTACTCGTTGGATTTTCAAAAATAAAACTGATGAAAATGGGATGATAATTAGAAATAAAGCTAGACTAGTTGCTCAAGGTTACTCCCAAATAGAAGGACTGGATTTTAATGAGACGTTTGCTCCTGTTACTCGTTTAGAATCAGTTCGTCTGCTTATTGCTATAGCTTGTCACATGCATTTTACATTATATCAAATGGATGTTAAATCTGCGTTCCTTAATGGTATACTTGCCGAGGAAACCTATGTAGAACAACCTAAAGGGTTCATTGACCCTAATTATCCTACTCATGTATTTCGGTTAAAAAAGGCTTTATATGGTCTTAAGCAAGCTCCTAGAGCTTGGTATGAGCGACTCTCCAGTTTTCTGCTGGACAAAGGTTTCAAAAGAGGTGGAAATGACCAAACCTTATTTGTCAAACAATTTGGCAAACACATTACTATCGCTCAAGTCTATGTAGACGATATCATATTTGGATCCACTTCTACCTCAGAAGTAAAATCTTTTGCTGAAATTATGAGTAAAGAATTTCAGATGTCCCTTATGGGGGAGTTACAGTTCTTCCTAGGTCTCCAAGTCAAACAACAACCAGATGGTTTGTTTCTTTCGCAGACTAAGTACGCATTAGAGATAGTTAAGAAATTTGGCCTCGAGAGTGCTAAGAGTGCTAAAACGCCTATGAGTACTACAGAGAAATTATCTAAAGATGAAAATGGAAAATCTGTAGACTCTACCTTATATCGTAGTATGATTGGCACATTACTCTATCTGACTGCCTCGCGTCCTGATATCATGTATGCTGTTTGTGTTTGTGCGCGTTATCAAAACAACCCCAAGGAGAGCCATTTAAACGCTGTAAAACGCATAATTAAATATGTTAAAGGCACTCTAAATTTAGGAATTTGGTACACGAATGACACACCTAGCACTATTATTGGGTACACTGATGCTGATTGGGCTGGGTGTACTGATGATAGTAAAAGCACTTCAGGCGCATGTTGTTATATTGGTAATAACTTGGTAGGATGGAGTAGTAAAAAACAGAACTGCACATCTCTCTCGACTGCTGAATCTGAATACATAGCCGCCGGTAGCTGTTGTGCCCAATTGTTATGGCTTAAACAAATGCTAAGTGATTATGGTATTCTAGAACCCACACTTCATCTCTATTGTGATAATCAAAGTGCGATTAACATTTCTAAGAACCCAGTTCAACACTCGCGAACTAAGCACATTAAAATAAGACATCATTTTATTCGTGAATTAGTTGAAACCAAGGAATTAGAAATCAATTATCTTTCTACTGATCTACAACTTGCAGATTTATTTACCAAACCTCTTGATTATAGTAGATTCATTTCTTTACGTAAATCTATTGGTATGATTTGTGCTGAGTAAATACGTGTTATGTTTGCCAAGTTTCTTCCCTTTGTCCATTTGAGACAAAATGGGGGAGAAATTTGAGTCTACTGCATATACTAAAAAGCTTGATCTTAGTAATTTTTTGCAGGTATTCTTCTTGTACAGTCATTCTTCATTGTAATAATAGGATGTTAAACTGTATATAGTTGAGTTATGTAATTTTTGCTTTCTAGGATTTGGGTAGATAGAACCTTTATAGGTATAAGTTTTTTTTTTGTTGTCGCCCTACGAGTTGAGATGACTCAAAGGAGATTTTGTCTCATATTTCCAAAGGGGGAGATTGAAGCCCTTATACTTTTGACTCATTTGAGTCTAGACTGTATAAGAGCTCATCTAGTTTGGAAATTGTGACAAAATAGAGTCTATCCTAGAAACCAAAGAGCTTCAGAGATTGGGTTGCTTCTTCTTCTATCTATCATGTAATGATCCTAAGACTATAGCCATCACTCACACACTTAGAATTTGATTCTTGCATATCATATTGCACCCCTATGTGTTTTAATGTTGTGAGTGTGTTTAAATCCCTCAATTTGATTTTTAATAATTTTTTGGGAATTTAAAACATATTTTAAACAAGGTTTTATTTAATTAAAATTTGATTTAAAAAGTCTTGGGGTTATTATATAAATATGGATTGTTGTGTTTATTGGCCTAAAGTTACTCTGGGTAGAAACCGAAAGCGCTAGAGACTTTAGGGTTGGCTTTGTAATTATTTTGTGACGCGCGTTTACCTTCGTTCACAGGCCAACACCTGCTGTCTTCTGATTGGACCAAACTGTGTTTCTTTACTGAGACAAACCATCGCACGCTTACAGCCCTTGGATCTATCCTTATCGATGGCCTGCATGTCTTTTGAGTGAATCCCCGTGTAATACCTTAAGCCAATCATAGGCTGTTTAATCCACCGCCTGTTGTGAGCCCTTGGATTGCAGTCAATGGAGCTTGACTCAATCTCAGCCATTGTTTTTGAACGAGGCTCTGGAATCTTCTCCTCTCCCTATTTAAAGACCCTTCATCTCAGCCTTCGAAAGCTTTTGCCATTTTGCAAAGTCTCAGAGAATAGAGAGAGAGAGAGAGAAGAGAGAGAAGAGAGAAGAGAGAAGTTAGAGAGAGAAACCAAACCCTAGTTAGAAACCCTAACTTCGTCCAAACACTTCTCAAGCCCAAACTACTTACCTCTCCAGAAAAACCACCAAAACCAAAAACACCATCCTTAGTGTTTTTTTAGGTTTATGAGAGTTCTGGTTAAGAGATCTTGGGTTGCTGAAATCCTTGTGTTCATAAATCTTATTTCCAACTTAGACATAGACTCAGATCTTGTTTCTTTTTCAATAGAAATCATAGATCTGAAGTTTTTCATGTCACAGAACACTTAGCTGCATTTTTTCTCATCTTGAGAATTTCGTTGTTGATTATTTTCTGTTAAAACATTTTTCTTCTTCAAAGATCAACAATAGATGTTTTTCTATTTCTGTTTTTACAAAACCTAACCTGACCTAGTGGGATTCGCACTTGGAGGGTTCTCAATCTTCATAATATTTTCAAAACTGATTGAGAAAGGTCTTGACCGATTTCTTAAGCAAGATCTCCGTGGAATCTGGGTTATTTTGAAAGGTCGAAAAGGTTCTTGGTTTTGTAAGAAAGAAAAATAACAAATACACTGCATATAGACTTTATATGTGATTTATTAGGATCGTCTGTAACTAATAAGTGTGTGTGTGTGCATGCATGTGTTTTAGAACACCATTCACAAACATTGTCACACTACAAACACTCAAAGTGTTGGCTATAAGATTTGGTGAACAATAAGTCGACGTAAAGTGCTGAAACAAAGAAGATTTGACAAACTGAGACAACTACATCAACAAACAAGATCTGCAGAAAAGTTAAGGACGCCAGAGGGTACAATCCTGAACTTGTATAGATTTGTTTTTGTGTGCATGTTAGTTAAATAGGTTGTAACTCATATATTTGTTTTAGTGATTTTTTTTTGTTTTACTCCGTAGAGGGAGTCGTGGATGTTTCCTCAAGGTTGAGGTTTTACCACGTTAAAAATCTGAGTATCAATATTTCTACATCTTCTCATCCCTTTCTAATAGTGTGCTGAGTTTAAAACATTTTAAACTGTTTACTAAAACTTGTTATCAAATCTTGTCCATATCTCGTACATAATTTTGTTAACACATCTTGTGTTCAAAATAGTTTTGATTTAAGTAAAGAGTTTCTTCAACAAACTTTCGGAGTTGCTTAAATAGTTTATTTTCATAAACGGCTTTGGCAACGTTATTTTCAGTTTAGAACCTACTATTTCATGAATTTAATGTTGATTGTAATTGGGTACATGTTTAGGAGAGAATTAAAAAGATTGAGGTTTCAAAAATGGTAGAAAAAGAATCGAGGAAGAAGATGGATATCTAGTCGATCGATAGACGCCTTCAGTTATTGTAAAACATGAGATTGTAGATCTTTTTGTCACGGTCGCGTGGGCGCCAACCTCGTATTTTTATGATTTATTTGGATTTGATTTGATTTTTTACGAAAGTGTGCGTGAGACCGATATCTTTAGGAAGAAATAAATTTGGGTTATTTGGAGATTTTCGTAGATGATTCAAGGACTTTGGAAAAAAATTAAGATACGGGCCAAGTGAACGAGTCCGGATGTATTGGTTGAGTGACACTAATGTAATAAATTAATTAATGGATAAATTAATTAAATTAGAGTCAGACCATAGACTTGGGAAGGTAATAAATTAATTACTGTGTAAATTAATTAAATTAGAGTCGGACCATAGACTCAGGAAAGTATTATATTAATTAATGTGTAGATTAATTAAATTAGAGTCGGACCATAGACTCGAGAATATTTTTGCCTGGTGTTACGGATCTTGTACACGGTAAAGCTGGGAACTAATTATTATATATATACGGTGTGGTGATAGTGTATATATATATATTGTGTGTGTGCTATTAAATATCAGTGACTAGATATTTATTTAATTTATATGCTCTAGTGCTATCAAGGGAGGTTACGCGATGTGGGTGAATCCCCTGGCTTGAGGAGAATGGAGAGTATATCCCCAGGTCATAATGTCCGTTATATGGGTGAGGGATTATCTCACTTTCATGAAGGAAATATGACCGCCTCCACAACGTTTATATTTTTGGCCAAGTTCGTGAGCAATTCCGACTTGGGGTAACTAGGTTAAATGAGCACACCTGGTATGATAACACTTTGGAGAAGGCATCCGGAGATGTATTACTCGGGAGGATGGGTTATATATATATATTCAACATATGTGTGAATTTTATAATATGGTTCTACGTATATAATGAGATAAATAATTATATACGGGTAATTAAATACATGAAGTGAATTGTATTAATGATATATGGGTTAAATATATATATTCAATACATGTGTGAATATTGTAATATGGGTTTACATATATAATGGGATAGATAATTATATAGGAGTAATTTAATACATGGGGAAAATTGTATTATTTATACAACTAGTGAACGTTATATGACTTTCAAGGAAAATGATTATTTAAGTTATAGTGATAAATAACTTATAATGCATATTAAACATACTCGGGCTAGAGTAGTGTGGCATGAAGGAGTTATAACAAGAACTAGTTACGGTTTAGATGACTAGGTGGGTTATAATGAATGCGTTATGTGTGCACATTAGTTGAGGGGTGAGTTTGTTCTCAAGAGAGTGCGACACTAGCTTAAATATGAAGAACATTCATGCATTTTAAATTACTGCAATTAATCACTTGTTAAATATTTTCAAAACTTTTTAGGATTCTAACCCTTGCTATCAAATATTTTGAAAATCTTTTAGGTGTCCAGCCACAGGGACGCCAGGTGTGACTTCCTTCCAGGGATTCGCAGTTGCAACATATGTGGATGATGCAGGATTTGGATAGACACATCTATTTTTCTATTCCTAGTGTAGGGATTCATATCAATTTATTTCGAGCATGTTGCTCACAGTTTTATTTAGTTTTATTTCAGATTATATGGGATTTATTACTCTCTGTTAGTTTAGTTGGTTTTGGATTTTAGCCAGTGGTTTATTCGGCAAGACTTTTATTATTCTATGAGATGATTGATTCTATCAGCATTGGATGTTTTTATTCTATTTTTGCACTTATTTTTGTCTTGAATTAATAAAGATAAAATTTGGCACCGACTTTTTGAATACTAGATGGTTAGTGAGTTTTAAAAAGTTTTCGACAGTGATGCTAAGAATTACCAATTGAGATTCCTATTTTAATTTGATATAGGACTGATTACTCGGTATTTTATTAGGCGGGGTGTCATAGTGACCTCTTTAATGACATTCCACCGGAGGAAGTTTACATGGAACAACCAAAGGGGTTTAAAGAGTAAAAGCACTCAGGACATGTCTTTTATTTTAAAAAGGCCTTGTATGGTTTGAAGTAAGCACCCCGTGCTTGGTACGAGAGGCTATTTACTATCTATTATCTCGTGGATTTAAAAGAGGGGGAGTGGATAAGATGTTGTTTTTAAAGAGAGAGAGTGGTGCTATTTTGGTTGCCCATGTCTATGTGGATGCTATTGTAGTTGGATCCACATGCTCCCGACATGCTCACACTTTTGTGGAGGAGATGAATAACAAATTTGAGATGAGCATGTTTGGTGAGCTTACATTCTTCTTAAACCTCCAATTATGTTAGCTAGAGGATGGGATATTGATATCTCAATCCAAATATGCTAGGGACCTAATGAAAAAGTTTGGTTTAGAATCCTCTAAGAACTGATGCTCCCCTATGAGTACATCAACCAATCTTAGCAAATACATTTTAGTTAAGGACGTAGAGCAAAACCTTTATAGGAGCATGATATATAGTCTTCTCTACTTGACTACTAGTCATACTGACATTATCTTTAGGTATGGAGTTTTTGCGCGATACCATGCTTTTTCGAAAGAGTCTCACCTGCCCGCACTTAAACATATCATCAAATATGTGAGTGGAACTCTTTCCTATGGTATTTTGTATTCCTTTGATACCGATGACCGTTTGTTTGCCTATTCGGTTGCCAATTGGATTGGGGATGTTGATGGTTATAGGAGAACCTCTGGTGGGTGTGTTTACTTTGGGAGTGATCTTTTCTCTTGGTAGATCAAGAAGTAAAACTCCATATCTTTGTCTACGACGGAGGATGAGTATATATCCATCGGGAATTGTTGCATGCAATTCTTATGGATGAAGCAAATATTGGAAGATTATGGGATTTATCAAGGCATAATGACTATTTTGTGTAATAATACGAGTGAAGACATTATATCCCATAATCTGGCCAACATTCCCGTATAAATCACATTACGATATATGAACATTTTATTCGTGATCTCGTTGAGGAAAAGTTCATGTCCTTGAACTTTGTGAGCATCGAACATCGTTTAATTGATATTTTTACGAAACCTTTAGATGCACTTACATTCAAGAGTCTTAGTAAGTCTCTGGGTATTTGCTCTATCAATTGGGTTCTAGATTGTATTTTTTTGTATCACTATGTGTTTTCCTTTTGTTATATTTTGACAAATCCAAAAAGATTTTCGATTTTATAAGAAAAGTTTGAAAAATATATTTTTTTTTTTTGAAAAAGACAAAAAGAGTTTTGTATATATGTTTTTCACCGTCTATGGATTCCCATTTAAGAAATTAAATCACCCCTACATTCCATCCATTCAAGTGGATTTTCACAGTGTTTTGAGGCATGGCTTTATTTCATTATTGTTCTTAATAAAGTGAGTATTGTATTACGTTATTCATTGATTATTACTTTTTTCATGCTAGATTCTTTATCACCTTTATTACATATGTGCATAGACTTTTTGAACATTGTACTTTCTTATCATGTATCGATTACGGTGTTCTTATCTCAATCTTACTTAATAGCGAACCAAATGTAAAAAATGATAAGTTTTGCTTGTAAGAACCATTGCCCAGATTTCATAAGAACCATTGCCAAAATTTTATTTCGCAAAAAATATTAATATACGTTAATCAATGGAAAGGGGCTATGAAAGAGAAAAATACTCTTGCGTTTAAATCTAACATTTACAAAAAAGAGACTAAAAACATTAACGACATGCAAAAACAAAAGTGCCAAGGCCATTTATTTTATATTCATTGATGCTTCACTACATATGAGCATTATGATATCTTCAAAACAATTGAGACTGAACTTATATATGTGAGATTTAAACGGTATTATAAAGTAGAAGATCATTGGGTTCGCACAGCGTTCTCTCTTGAAAAGTATTATATAGTTTGGCATTATTGATTTGAGAATCATTTAAATTCATGGTATATTGCATAAATCGAGTCAATTTCATTTATGTTCAACATGTTACACCTAAGGTTGAAATTTAATTCTTTCTTTAGTAGTATCTCATGACTTCGTGCATCCATGTTATGGATGCTTATGTTGATTTGCCTAAAGAAAATATTCACACAACTACATTTTGTGTTCATAATTTGAGTATTATAGTGTTATTCCATGGTTCTTTTTTTTTACCTATATATACTTTTTATACATATACCTTGTACTTGAAAATTTTCAAAAATAGTTGGTATACCTTTTGGACTATAATTGCATGTGGTTAATTAATTATATTTGCAATGATATCTTTGCTTTTTCATGTGATACTTATTGTTCATGATTAGCTTCTAACCCTTTGTCTATTACAAACAAAAAGGGGGAGAACTAATTGAGAGGTTGTTTATTTTTCTTTAAACTGATACGCGTCACGGTATCTATTTTGCTTCATGTGTTCAGGTCTCTTCTACTTTGTTGATGATTTCACGGACTACGTTAGAGGAAAAAATTATTGGCCGAGGGGAGAACGATTTCAGTTGAAGACAAGGCTTTAAATGTAGATCTATTTTTGGGTTTGAGAGGACATTAGGATACATTATCTTAGGGGTTTATTGAAATTTAATTTTTGGTTATTATTTTGTACCGAAATAACCAAATGGGAATATTTGTAAGGGAAAGATTTTATAATTGCTCATAGCTTAGGCATTTTGATATACTGACTTATCCCGTTACAAATCGGAGCTTTAAATCGAACACTAGATCCGCATTGCCTCCATGATCATTTGAAGACATGTTAGTGACCGAAAATAGTTTCTCGATTTTTCACCGAAAAATTATGGAGGTATACACTTGTGTTTTTATTTTCTTATTAAAATCATGTCCTGGGATGTTTGTTTTTTGAATCGAGGGTTTTTGTTAAGATAGATTTAAAAAATATTTTTTATTTTTAATCTCGTTTATAGGAGATATTGATCTTGTTAGAATGAAAGCTCCATTTCGTTAGAATGAGATTTGAACACCATTAAACAACAATCCTTTATTTTTCAGACCACCCAATCTCATTGGAAGGTCGTTAGAAACATGTTTAAATGAGAATGGATTGTCGTTCGAATGAGAACTGATCTCGTTAGAATGGAATAGTAGTTTCGTTTGAACGAGATGCCATTTTAGTTAGAATGAGACCACCTCCTTGAAATTCATGTTTTTCTGTATAAAACTATTTTATTCAGTTTTTCTGAAGACTTTTGGTGAAAAAAAATTCCCAATATCTGAATAAAAAGTTCTCATCTTTGTGTTTTAGAAAAATATTTATCTTTTCCAAATCATTCATCCCATATATGATCTGTTGAGTTGGTTTAAACTCAAGTTTCCATACACTTGCATCATACACGAGTATGGTTTACTCTACTAATGATTTATAGAGTCGAGGCTCTACTGCTAAAGAAGATATGATTATGCATCCTGAGGCCGATCGGTGGGTACCGAGGGAAGATCGCTTCCAATGAATGGTGTTGGACTGTGGCGTAGCTGTTAAAGAATTAAAGACTGTGCATTATACTTAGTATATCCCTAATTATTTTGTAAGTCATTGAGTCTGTCAATTTCTTAAATAGTGCTGAAATCTAGGTTTTGCCCGAAAGTGATTTTTTCCTCAATCTTCTTCATTTTTTTGTTTGGGTTGATTATTTGTGTGGTTTGGCATAGTTAAATTAGAAATTATATTGCACAAACTCCTAATTTCTAATCAAGATAAAAGTTGGATAAGATTTGAATTTGTGTGTGAGTAACTTAATATATGGACTATCCATATGAACCCACTTTTCAAAGAAAATTTTTGCGCATGGGTTCATCATCTGATGCAAAATCGATGCGAGAGGGAGAAGAAATATGATAGAAGCAGGGATTGATGGCTTTTTTTTCAAGAACCAGTGGAAAGGAAAAAGTTATTCCATGCATTGGCACTCCGATGGAGTGTTACTCAATTCATCATGTGCGCTGGACCTTTATACAAAAGGTATCTTGATGCCAACCATTTACGATGTCTTGACAAAAGAGGAGCAAAAAGGGTGGTGGAATAAATCGATGGAGGATATTGTGTCCCTCACATGAATGGACACATGCTAGTAAAATGATTTTTTCGCCATGGGTATTAGTAAATTTACAACATTTACCTCCGAGAGAATCATAAATGTAAGGATAAAATTTCCAAGCGGGTCAATTTGTATGTAGTTGACTTAATTCCAAAATAGATTTTTACTTGTCATGATTCCTACATAGTCCATGACATGTTGTGTTGAAGATATAACGGACAAGTTTCAAATATATATCATGCTGTGTTTATTGGTGCACGTTTTACGTCTTTGTTTCATATTACAGTCCGAGATACTCTCAGGAATGAATGCATAATGTTTGTGGGAAAATTTGTTTTAAGGATGTTTTTTCGTTTTAAAAATGATTTCAAATGTCAAAAATGATTTAAAAAGGTTTTAACTTTGTTTATTCTAAGATAAACATTGTTTAGAGTCGTATGGATCTTTTCCATTGTTTAGAATCGTATGGATCTTTTCCTCTTATTTAGAAAGATTAAACGATATCATCAGTCGTGCAAACGACATCTCAGTGTCATTCAAGCGACATAGACAAGTTATCCTAACGACATGGCCAAGTCATTCAAATGACATAGGGATATCGCTTGAACGAGCTGCCGGCTTAAAAGGTTTTTATTTAAGTCATTCTTTCTCTGAAATTCGTGGAGTACAAAACCAAAATACAAAATAGAACAGTTATGTTTTTCTGCACTTTTTTTTCTAAAGAATTCAAATCTAAAACCATCCTTAGTGTTTATAAAGATTCGAGCTTTCATACACATATGCTATAGAGATCTTGTTTTCACCATTGGTTTGTTCATTCATATGGAATAAGTTGGTTAGTTGGAGTTTTGCGATAAAGAAATGGTGAAGGTCGTGTTCCTAATCGTAGACGGTTGCCAAAGTTGCATCGATGGATACTGAGGTGCACGTGGACTCGTGTGCTATGGACAAGTATCGTGGAAGGATTTATACGTGGTCACTATGGAGGAACGATTAAAGAGAAGAAGAGCATCAAGTCTTGTGGGGGTATCGAGTCGGTGCATAAGTCTGTCTGTCTTCCTTTGTAATTTTCATATCATAGTGATTGCCTGGCTTGGGTCGTCCAAGGTTTTTTCCCTTAGTGGTTTCCTCATACATTCAGCATTGCTTTTGTGAAATTGATTTATTTTACTTGCTTTAGTCACCTAGATGCATGTTTAGGATTAAACAAGATAAAGTTGGGCTTAAGTGAAATTGGTTCACAAACTTGGTGTGCCATAAAATTTGGAAAAAGGTTTTTGAAAGAAAAATTATTTTGTCACCTTAAAGTGCACATTTAGAAAAAGGGGGGAGGGGGGGGGGAGGGGGGGGGGGGGCTACAAATTTGTATCAGAGCTAGAAACACTTTTTCATTCTATAGATCCTTATTTTTGTGCTTTTTGGTAGTCGTATTTTTTTTTATCTCTCGTGGCCTGATTTTCTCTCGATGGATTCTCAAAGTTGCGACAAATTAAATCTTTTGAATTTAAAGATTGCAAAACGAATTGAAATTCTTAAAGAAGAAAATTCTCATTTTAAACATATGATTGATTAGTTGCAAGCGTTTCAAGCTCAAAGAGATATCATTTGTGAGAAGTTTGTGGCTTTGTATGATAACTTTAAAGATTTGAATTTGGCTATGGAAGAGAGTGAGAATAGAGTCCTTATTTTAGAAAAAGAATTAGAGGGCTTTAAATTTTTTAGGGTTTATGCCGTTGAATAAAGTGTTTTGATTATAAGTTAAGGCACATGAGAAGACTCTTAGGGATAAGTTTTCTCACATTTAGGGGGAGCGATATAACCTGCTAGGGGTAATTGAAAATTTAAAGAAGGAGTCCCTAAAATTTAAGGAGTCTAATTCTTTGTTTGAGTCCAAAATTTTAAAGTTGAAAAATAATTTAAAAGACTTGAGTAGTGTGAATAGTGATGGTAATGGCTTAGTGTGTTCTAGTTCTTCGAATGCTAAAGCCAAAATCATAGTTTATTTTTAGAGCATCAACCACATCCTAGGGTGTTAGAAAAGGTCAACATAAAGATCCTGTTCCTTTACCTGTTTATACATGTTCGCTTTGTGGTAGGAAAGGTCACCTTATGCATTTTTGTTATGATCTCAGATTAGACGCTAGGAAGTTTAAGTGTAGTGTTCCGTTAGTTCCCAAGACCCTTTTAGTTAGATATACACCTGTGTGGGTTAAGAAATCTGTTTTGGAGACGCTAAATTCTAGGTTAGTTGATTCTCACATGCTAGCACATGATGCTTCACACTATTTCTTATGGATGATTGCTTGCATGATTATGTTTGTCATACGCTAGTCTTTGGTTCTTGATACATATCTTGATAGTGTTATGACATATGTATCTCTTTGTATTATATTTTTCATTTATTTGAGTTCGATTTGAAAAATACAAAAAAAATTTTGGTTTCATATATTTTTGAAAAATACAAAAAGATTTTATTTTTGATTCAATTTTATTTTTGAAAACATAAAAAGATTTTTGGTTTAATTTTGTGTAATGAGTTTACATGTTTGATGTGGCTAGGACATTTGATCGTAATTGTTGATGCGTTGAATGATCTTAAAGATTTATTAGTGGGTGAGTTTCGAAGTTGATTTTCATTTGGATTCTACTTTGTATATATGCCATTGCACACATGCACGAGTTTTAACGAATGTTTGAATTCTCATGCATATTTGAGTTTGGTGAGATGTTATGCTCTCAATTTTATCATCTATGCGTAATTAGACTTAGGAGGAGGTGTGCATGTAAGAACCATTTGTCATGAGGATTTATATTGCTTAAATTGAAAAAATGATGAGTGTTCATGTGAAAGGGTTGTGAGAGTACAATTAACTAGTCGTGAAAGCCACCGTTTAAAAGAGTCCCCCCCCCCCCCCCCCCCCCCAAAAAAAAAATTAAGGCAATAAAAAGAATCATATGACAAAAATAAGGCCAATAGGATTTATCTAAGGTGAGAAAAATAGAAACCTCAAAATATATAGAAAAAGAAAATACGAATATATGAGGGTGTTCAGATGAAAAATAACAACGACTTTGTATCACTAAACTTAATGTTGAAAAATCGTGTCATGACGCTATTGTTTATGGAATTGTAAAAATTCCATGTATGTGTGAATGTTGTTTATTTTGTTCATTTAGCTCAATATATTAATTATCACATATGGTTAAAACTAAGTTTGATGAATTTAGCCTATCAATCAGAGCTTCTTGGTCGTTTCGATGTGTCTAAGTTGTGATTCATTTGTTGTAGTTCATACCCATTCATTTCATATCCATGTTTGAGAACATTGATACTATGTTAGCATGAAACTCATACTTGTTTTATTTTTCTGTTTTGAGTATGTTTTTCTACTATATCGTATTTTCAGTTAATGTTTTCTAGAATTTTTTTCATTGGGCAAATTCTGAATATTTTTAGAGCTGGAAAACAATTTTTTTTGAAGTTGTTCAAATGACTTTTGGATGTCGTTAAAATGACATATCCATGTCGTTCGAAGAGTGGATCTCATGAGCTTAGAAATGAGATGCAAAAAGTGTCAGGTATGGTAATTTCTGAAGTCGTTTATTGGTCGTTTGTTAATGCGCTTCACATGACATGCTACTGCTTGTGGTAATTTCTTAACTGGTTCAAACGGTATGCGAATGTCGTTCAAATGACTTGGCATTGTCGTTCGAATGACCCAGAGTGTATTTTTTCTATTTCCTTCTGTTTTTGTACCTGCTTTATATATATGATGATATCATTCTATTTTGGTACTTTTGGGCTGTTCTGGATAGTTTATATCTAATCAATGTTGATTTAACCTTCTTGATTCTATACTGCATTGATTCGTTTATTCATATCTTTGCCTAGATTGATGATTTATTCTTTGTGACTGTTTGTTAGCTACGAGTTGGTATCTTTTGATTATTATTAGCAGACTATATACCCATGTTTATCTAAATATGCTTCATATGATGATTTCATGCTAGATATGACATTGTTTGTTTATCTTTCTCACTGATTGTTTATTCGAGACAAAAAAGGGGAGAGATGTATGTGATGTAGGGGGAGTTTTATTGAGCACATATTTTTTACATTGGTATTATGTTTTGATCATGCTACTTACATACTAGTATCATTGCTTTGTGATATATTGAAAAATGTGTATACAATTTGATATCATATGTTTTGCTTATATGTTTAACAAAAGGTTTGTTTTACAAATTGATATCATACAATTTTATATCACTTGTTCCTCTATACTTCACTGGGTATTTGTCTGTTTCATGTGCGTAGGTATTCTTTAGAGATTCAAGATTTTGTGACTACATCACATTCAAACAACTTATGCTTGTTGGACTTACGTATACTAGTCTTTGTCCTGTAATTTTTTATTTTAGATTTATGGGATGGGGTTTAGGTGTCATACGACTTGACGACCTGGCTTAGCATTCAGTATTTTGGTTTTGTTCTAAAATAGTCAAAGGGGGAGATTTGTAAGGAAAAAATCTCCAAGTGTGTCAATTTTTATGTAATTGACTTAATTTCGGGAAAAACTTGTTTTAGTCATAGATAGATTTTTACTTGTCATGATTCCCACATAGTCTATGATGTGTTGTGTTGAAGACGTAGCGACCAAGCTTAAAAGATATATCATGCTGTGTTTATTGGTGCACGTTTCATGTCTTTGTTTCATATTGCATTCTGAAATACTCTTAGGTATGAATAAATAATGTTTATGGGACTCGAAAAATGTTTTAAGGATGTTATTTCATTTTAAAAATGATTTTAAACTCTCAAAAATGATTTAAAAAGATTTTAACTTGGTTTATTATGAGATAAACATTGTTTAGAGTCGTATGGATCTTTTCCATTGTTTATAGTTAGATGGATCTTTTCCTCTTTTTTAGAAAGATCAAACAACATCATCAATCGTTCAAGTGACATCTCAGTGTCGTTCAAGCGACATGGACAAGTCGTTCTAACGACGTGGCCAAGTCATTCTAACGGCATAGGGATATCATTCGAATGAGTTGCCGACTTAAAGTTTTTTTATTTAAGGCATTCTTTCTAAATAATTCAAGGAGTGCAGAACCAAAATACAGAATATAACAGTTACGTTTTTCTACACTTGTTTTCTAAGGAATTCAAAGCTAAAACCATCCTTAGTGTTTATAAAGATCCGAGCTTTTATACACATAAGCTATAGATATCTTGTTTGCACCATTGGTTTGTTCATTCATATTTAACAAGTTGGTTCATTGGAGTTTTACAGTGAAGAAATGATAAAGGTAGTGCTCCTAATCGTAGACGGTTGCCAAAGCAGCATCGATGGATACCGAGGTGCACGGGAACTTGTGTGTTGTGGACAAGTATCATGGAAGGATTTGTACGTGGGCACTATGGAGGACCGATTAAAGATAAGAAGAGCATCATGGCTTGTGGGGTATCGAGTCAGTGTGTAACTCTATATGTCTTCCTTTGTAATTTTTGTATCACAGTGATTGTCTGGCTTGGGCTGTTCGAGGTTTTTCCCCTTAGTGTTTTCCTCATACATACAGCGTTGATTTTGTGAACTTGATTTATTTTACTTGCTTTAAACACCTAGATGCATGCTTAGGATTAACCATGATAAAATTGGGTTTAAGTAAAATTAGTTCATAAACTTGGTGCGTAATAAAATTTGAAAAAAGGTTTTTGAAAAAAATTATTTTGTTAATGCACACTTTAAAAAAAAGGGGCATACAATAAATCATGATGTCACTTTGGACCTTTTTAACTTAGGGAATCGATACTATCGACAAGGTAACTTAAAAACAATCCAATGTTTATGAGTTAATCCTAGTAATCATAGATTCAAAGAATAATCGTATGCTGTTCTGAACGCTAAGAAAGTGGCCCAATTTATACGAAAAATATCATATATAGAATGGAGTACCTTTTAAGCTGATCTCTGATAATGGAATACACTTCGAGGTAGAGGTTACAAAGATTGTTGAAATTTATGAAATTCAAAGATACAAGTCATCTTTATACCAGCCCCAAACCAACGATGCCGTAGAGTCAAAAAATAAAAATGTGAAAGTGAAACTAAGCAAGATAATTGAAGGATGTTAAGATTGGGATAACTGAATTCCATATATGCCGTAGGGATATCAAAGTATGTTAAGATTGTTTTATTCACTTTTTCCATCGCGGGGACGAGGGACTTTGGGGTAGTATATTGCTCACCTTGATGATAGGATGCTTACTAGGTATGGGACTAGTGGGTAGGCTGTAACACCCCGCTTAAAATAATAACGGGTGGCCAGCCCTATACTACATTAAATCAGGAGTTTCAGATGGTCCAGTCTCAACATCAACTGTCGGTACTATATAATATAGGACTAACTACCCGATATCATATAAGCGAGTTGTTAAAATTTAATAAAATATGCAACAGACAACAAACTAACACTACTAATAAAGGAAAGAAAGATGCATAAAAGAACTACGATAAATGAAATGCTGGAATAAAATGAGATAAATGACTACAACTGATCATACCACAAGAAAGTAAACCTGAATAAGCTGTCGGGTCACAGCCAATACAATGACTGAAATGAAATAAATATACACATCTATAAATATCCCTTGGGTATAGACCCGATATACAACATGAATCCTACTTAGATTTTTAAAGAAGTAGGAAGCGACTACAAGATACATCCCGCAACAGTCCGCACCTGTCACGGCTCCCAAGACTTCGAATAGGAAGTCATCCGGCATCCATGCGGTAGGACACCTGTAGTAATATATATATATATATATATATATATATATATATATATATATATATATACAGGCAGGAGAGAAAAGTAAACGGGTCAGATCCCGAGTGTGAAAAATATTTAGCAAGTGTGTTAACCGTGCATAATAAATATCGGTGCGCACTTATATCATAATTAAAACTGGATTCGCACTCTCGTGAATTCCCAACTCACCTCTCATCTAACGGCGCACACCTATTCGCGTCCTCAAGTTTTAGTTAAATTACCCCCATATATAAGGACAACCTAACTTGACATAGGCCCCGCCTATTCCCACGAGATTTGCCTTCCTATCTTAACCCAAGAATCCGTCCCTTTTCTAATCATACTAGATTATGTTTACAAACAATTATGCCATAATAGTCCCAATGGATTTCGTTTTATAATTTAATTAATTTATAATTCTTAATACGTTACCCATTTATATTTGGGTTTGTAAGGACACAAATTTCCAATTGAGTCCATATATAGTTTTGGCTCAATTCCGGACAAAAACATTTATTCATAGGATAGTATTTATTGTAATAATCTCAAGCCTATGAAGTGTATGTTGAAGACGTAGCGGCAAAGAATTTAAAGCTTCATCAAAATGCCGGTTTGCGTGCCTCGTTTCTACGTCATCAACTAAGGTTCCATGCTCCCAAGGTATGAATGTAATTATATGTATATAGGAGCTTGGAACAATATGTATTGGGTGTTAGGTTAATAAAAACTGCATTTTATTTTTCAGAAAGAATCAATTAGAAACTTAAAAAATAAGTATATAAAAGTTTATAAAAGTTTCTGGGCCAAAATCGAATTTTACAAACTTTCTGGACGTTCGTTAGAAATGTCATTCGAACGAGTTTTGTCGTTCGAACCAGGTTCGTTGGAACGAGTTTGCCAACGACCCTAATCTGGTCAGTCGTTCGATATGTTGTTCGAACGAGTTTTCGTTCTAACGAGATATCTAACGAGATTCTAACGAGCCCAGGCTGGTCGCTCGTTAGAAGTCTCGTTCGAACGAGAGTCAAGTTCGTTCGAACGAGACCTCAGGCGGGAACGGTTTTGAGCAGTTTTTGGCAGTTTTTTCCCCACTTCTCCACTTGGTTTTCAACCAACTTTTTCATACTTTATTATGTGCGGGAAACACATTTTCCAAGATAACTTTTCCATTCCATATCCATCTCTTAGAGAGAGTTTGAGAGCAAATTTATTTAGGGAAAATGTTCAAGTTTTGAGTGTTAATTTTTAATGGAAAATTCATACACACTCTAGTTTACACCAATTGTTGTTTATTCCAAGTTCTATATATACATATCCTTACTTGGAGTTTTTGGCACCGGTTTTCTCTACCGAATTCAAGAGACGTTTAGAGTTTGCTTCTACACCCCATCACAAAGAAGACTTTTGTTGAGATTCTACCCAAAAGGAGAAAGGCTCCATGCTTGGGTGACGGTGACCATATAAAGTCCCATCGTTGTATTCCGAGACCACGGTGGAGCTCCGTTGGTTATCCGCTAATTGGAGGTTGATACAAGAAGGAGCATCACGGCTTGAGAGGGTTCGAGTTTAGGAAGTAAGTCTTTTGTCTTGTATTTTGTAATACCGTTTTTAGTGGATTTGAGGCTAGGGCCGTCCCGAGGTTTTTTCCCGTTAGTGGGTTTTTCCTCGTACATCGCGGTGTAGTGTGACTGTTGTTTTTATCTTGCTCTATATCACTTAGAACGCATGCTAGATTAATTTCAAGATAAAATTTGGTTTTACAATCACACTAATTTAAATTGGGACTTTAATTTAATATTGGGTAAAATTGGTTTATTCAAGTCACTTGCTAAAATTGGTTTCGCCTAACTTTGAATAATTGTTAATTATGACTTAGGCAAATTCTAGGACTTGAATTATGTTGTTTTAATTTGTTTCTTGAAGATACTAAAACTCGGCCTTGTTTATTTGTTGAACCATCACTTATTATACGCTTCCACATTTATTTAAAAGGAAATTAAATATTTTAAATTGGTATTATTATTAATCACCGGGGATCCAACTGCGCGCTTACAAATTGGTATCAGAGCCAAAAACGATAAATTATTTCGTTAAGATCCTTTAATTTTTGGCTAAAATGGATTTTTCCCCATTTTCAAAATTTCCTATTTTTGATGGTTCAAACTACGCGTATTGGAAAGCGCGAATGAAATCGGCACTTAAATCTATCGATGAACGTGTTTGGATGTCTGTTGTTAACGGTTGGACCCCACCAACACATTTAATTGAAAATGTACATGTTCCCAAACCCGTTGATAGATGGGATGAAAATAAGTTTAAGCTAGCAAACTTTAATTCCCGAGGTCTAAATGCCTTGTTTAGCGCTGTCGCACCGGATGAATTCCGACGAATTATGACGTGTGAAACCGCTAAAGAAGCTTGGGATATTTTACAATTAACTCATGAAGGAACTAGTGTCGTTAAAGCTTCAAAACTCCAAAATCTCACCACTCAATTTGAAACTATCAAAATGGATGAAAAAGAAACTTTTGATAAATTTTATGCTAGACTTTCTGATATTGTCAATTCATCCTTTAACTTGGGAGAGAAAATACCTGACGACCGTGTAGTAAAGAAAATTTTAAGGTCTCTACCCGATAGATTTATTCCAAAGGTGACCGTTTTAAATTCTTTACCCACTTTAGCCTCTATGAAATTAGAAGAGCTTGTAGGTGATTTACAAACCTATGAACTAGATATGTTTCCCTCTAAAACTGAAAAGAAAATTGAAAAGGGTGTTGCTTTAAAAGCCCGTAAATAAGTCAAACAAGTAGTAGAGAGCGATAGTGATAGTGACTCGGAAGACATGGCTTTGTTTGCTCGTAAATTTAGAAAATTTCTTAAATTTAACAAAGATAAAGTTAAAAATCATTTTAAGAAATTTGAATCTTCTAAACAGGATAAAAACGAGAAGATTTCTAAAGCCGATAAGATCCCTAAACCTAGTAATTAAAATATTGATAGGGACGAGTCTAATAAATGTTTTGGTTGTGAAGGTTATGGCTATAGGGCTTATGAGTGCCCCACTAAACTAAGGAAAGAGGGTAAACGACCCATTTCATATAATGCGACCCTTAGTGATAGTGATAAGGAAGAGAAGCCCGAATCCCCCACTAAGAAAAATTTTGTGGCTTTTATGGCTAGACATGTGAGTGATAATGAGAACTCATCGAATGATGAAATTATAGCACATGCCACTTCCAAGGTCATTGTACATGATTCTCTTATTTTTGATGATAGTGAGAGTGAAGAAGAAAGAGAGAGTGAAAATGAAGATGAGGTTGATATGAGTGAACTTCAAAATGCTTTTCATGAATTATATAAAGAATCTATTAAATTGAAAAGAGCTAATTTGAAGTTAGAAGCGAGTTTAAGAGAGAGTGTCAAGGTCATTGATTAAAGTGCCTTAATAGAAGACCTTAGGACACATGAGAGGACTCTTCAAGAGAAGCTTAACTATGTAGAAGGAGAGAGAGATAGCCTTAGGGGTTTAATGGAATCCTTGAAAAAGGAGCTTCTTGGTTTTGAAGAGCAAAATGTTTTACTAGAATCTAAAATTTTAGAATTGGAAAATAAATTAAAAGATTCTAGTAATGTCAAATTTGATTTGGAGTGTCGTTTGGAAAAACTAGATAAAATGTTAGGAACGGTCCAAATTAAAAATGACACTTTTGGTTTAGGCTTCAATTCTTGTAATGATTTTAACCCTAAAGTCAAAACCAATGTTTTAGGAGAATCTTCTAGGAATGCATTTAATGATCACTCCTTAGATAAATCTTTTCGACATGCTCTTACTTGTACACATTGTGGTCGACAAGGTCATCTTAGGAAATTTTGTTTAGATCTTAAACGAATTCCTAGAAAATCCCATAGTAAAGTAACCACGATAGCTAATGTTTCTACACCCCAAGATAGTAATTCTTCATTAATTTGGGTTAGGAAATCCGACTTGGTTGCCTTACAAAATAGGGATTTTGATTCTCATTTACTTACACATGCCTCCTCCCTTGCCAAATCTAAAGGATAAATGTGTTAGTGTTTGCATACTTTAGCGTTTGTACTTCATGCTATATTCATATGCTAAATGTATGCTTGTTTAGTCATTTTCTAGTCATTGCCTTATTTCATATCACATGCTAGAAACTATGACTTGTTTATCTTTTTGTATTATATTTTGTGTTTGAATTGACTGCATAATATAAAAAGATTTTTTGTTTATCATTTGTGTTTTATTTATTTCATTTAAGCTTAATGAAAAATACAAATGATTTTTGTTTGTCCTTTTGAGTATATATTTATTTTTGACAAATGTTAAAAACTCAAAAAGATTTTGTTTTGTGTGTATTTTTGTTTGACACACTTTATGTGGCATATATTTGTGTTTGAATCCTATCGTTTACGCTTCCATGTGGCTAGAACTTTTGGTTTAGATTTTCAATCCTTAAAATGTTCTTTACCATGTTTTATATGGAGTAGTTGGATTTTGTATTGTTTAAATGGATTCTATTTCTATATGCCTCTATTCACACATGCACGAGATCTTTTGAAATCTTATTGTCACATGTTATATTTGAGCTTTTTGAAGTGTTCTCCTATCAATCTAGTCATCTACATATCTATGACCTAGGAGGACTAGTGCATGTCAAAATCCGTTGCATGTGAGATTTATGAGAAAAATGAAAACATGATAAATTAATATATGCACGGGGAAGGGCTCCGAAAGGATGAATTAAATACTTTGCGATAGTAAGCCACCGTTGATTGGATCTAAAAGAAATACGTGATCCAAAGGCCTAAAAACAGAAAATTTGGCATTTAAAAGAAAGCAATTGCCAAGGCCTATGTTTGTATGATATATTCATTCAAAAACAAAAGAATATATATGCTCATTGAGGGAGAATTGGATGGTATATCAACGGTTTGCACAATGTCTGTTTATCCTAGTTGTGTTTAATGTCATGACTCTATTTGGTTTGTAGAATCATCATCATGCTAGGCTTGTATGCATTGTGTATGTTTGTTCATTGAGTTCAATCTATATTGTCACATGAGGTTATATTTCAATGTGATGAAGTTTTCAATCAAATGAGAACTCCGTGAACGTTTATTAAGTGTTTGGGTCGAAGTTTAATTGTTTCTAGTTCACACCCCTACACTTCCGTTTCCATATGACACATTTTTGCCATACGAGTGTGCAAACTTATTGTATTTTGTGTCATGTGTGTGTTTATATCTATCTATATATGCACGTACTTATTGGTATATTTATAGTATATATATATATATGATATTTGTTTGTCTTTGCCTTGCTTTAATTGCCCATATGCTTTCACGTCGTATCACCTTAAGCTTTCACATGCTATTTATTAGTTCTTTTTCCTTTGCCTATTCCCGAACAAAAAGGGGGAGAATGATGATAGGGGGAGAAATGGTATCTAATCCTATTATTATCGTATCTTCGTTTGGGGGAGATTTATCTTAGGGGGAGACGTCTTTCTAAGTAGGTCATGTATTTAAAAGGGAGAATTAATTTAGGGGGAGTACTTAATTAATTGCATTTAATATTTTGATATTCCCTATGCATTTGATGAGTTTGCTTAAGTGTGCAGGAATTATTCTTAAGTGGCATCTTTCTATGGCAAAGCGTTTGATCCTTGGGTTGAGTCAAGATTGGGCGGGTTATGTTTTGAGTCTAGTAGAGCTTGATGGCCCTTTAGGATTTTTGTTTGGTTTTTGTCCCGGAATAGCCAAAGGGGGAGATTTGTAAGGACACAAATTTCCAATTGAGTCCATATATAGTTTTGGCTCAATTCCGGACAAAAACATTTATTCATAGGATAGTATTTATTGTAATAATCTCAAGCCTATGAATTGTATGTTGAAGACGTAGCGGCAAAGAATTTAAAGCTTCATCAAAATGTCGGTTTGCGTGCCTCGTTTCTACGTCATCAACTAAGGTTCCATGCTCCCAAGGTATGAATGTAATTATATGTATATAGGAGCTTGGAACAATATGTATTGGGTGTTAGGTTAATAAAAACTGCATTTTATTTTTCAGAAAGAATCAATTAGAAACTTAAAAAATAAGTATATAAAAGTTTATAAAAGTTTCTGGGCCAAAATCGAATTTTACAAACTTTCTGGACGTTCGTTAGAAATGTCGTTCGAACGAGTTTTTTCGTTCGAACCAGATTTCGTTCGAACGAGTTTTGTCGTTCGAACCAGGTTCGTTCGAACGAGTTTGCCAACGACCCTAATCTGGTCAGTCGTTCGATATGTCGTTCGAATGAGTTTTTCGTTCTAACGAGATATCTAACGAGCCCAAGCTGGTCGCTCGTTAGAAGTCTCGTTCGAACGAGAGTCAAGTTCGTTCGAACGAGACGTCAGGCGGGAACGGTTTTGAGCATTTTTTGGCAGTTTTTTCCCCACTTCTCCACTTGGTTTTCAACCAACTTTTTCATACTTTATTATGTGCGGGAAACACATTTTCCAAGATAACTTTTCCATTCCATATCCATCTCTTAGAGAGAGTTTGAGAGAAAATTTATTTAGGGAAAATGTTCAAGTTTTGAGTGTTAATTTTTAATGGAAAATTCATACACACTCTAGTTTACACCAATTGTTGTTTATTCCAAGTTCTATATATACATATCCTTACTTGGAGTTTTTGGCACCGGTTTTCTCTACCGAATTCAAGAGACGTTTCGGGTTTACTTCTACACCCCATCACAAAGAAGACTTTTGTTGAGATTCTACCCAAAAGGAGAAAGGCTCCATGCTTGGGTGACGGTGACCATATAAAGTCCCATCGGTGTATTCAGAGACCACGGTGGAGCTTCGTTGGTTATCCGCTAATTGGAGGTTGATACAAGAAGGAGCATCACGGCTTGAGAGGGTTCGAGTTTAGGAAGTAAGTCTTTTGTCTTGTATTTTGTAATACCGTTTTTAGTGGATTTGAGGCTAGGGCCGTCCCGAGGTTTTTTCCCGTTAGTGGGTTTTTCCTCGTACATCGCGGTGTAGTGTGACTGTTGTTTTTATCTTGCTCTATATCACTTAGAATGCATGCTAGATTAATTTTAAGATAAAATTTGGTTTTACAATCACACTAATTTAAATTGGGACTTTAATTTAATATTGGGTAAAATTGGTTTATTCAAGTCACTTGCTAAAATTGGTCTCGCCTACCTTTGAATAATTGTTAATTATGACTTAGGCAAATTCTAGGACTTGAATTATGTTGTTTTAATTTGTTTCTTGAAGATACTAAAACTCGGCCTTGTTTATTTGTTGAACCATCACTTATTATACGTTTCCGCATTTATTTAAAAGGAAATTAAATATTTTTAATTGGTATTATTATTATCACCGGGGATCCAACTGCGCGCTTACAGGGTTGAATCATAAGGTTTAATTTCTAATTAATATGCATACCAATTATTATAGACAAAACTTCTCTCCACTCTCAACATTGTACTACGTTTCGTGCGTGGGGTGTCTCGCAAAGCGAAATCCAAACAAGGAACCACCCCGTTACACTACTCCTTGACAACGTTGATCCTAGAGATCCATCATGCCACACATAAATATTTGACTGAACTTTTCTCCAATCTCAACACTGCACTACGTTTCATGCGTGGGGTGTCTCGCAAAGCGAAATCCAAAAAAGGAACCACCCCGTTACACTACTCCTTGACAATGTCGATCCTAGAGATCCATAATGCCATACATACCATATAAAACTACCACTACTACCAAATTTTTAGACTACAATATGAAAACAACTAAAATTCTCCAATAATATCCTTGGGATGATGTAACCGAAATATTCCTTAAATGCGATACATCAACCCCCATCAATCTAGTACACCATAATCATCCAAGATGTACTCCACAACGATACCATATCCTTTTATCTATAGGATATATAAATATATATATAGGCATTTATTCTAACCTTATATATATATACCATCATCATCCATAACCATGACCAAGGGTACATATCATATCTGATGTACAATGGCCATGCACAAATAATATGCCCGGCTATATATATCGCCGATAAAACTGCATCATGTATCATCTTCCCAGTGCCCGACTCACGTAGCAATACTGGGGCCACCATGGTGGGACTAAACGACACCCATCTCGTGGTAAACACACGCACACGACGTCCCGGGAAGCGGTCATACCTCCTAACTGGCAATGAGGCGAAACATACCCACCACGTCTCATCCAAAAAAAAATGTAAATCACATAATAACACATGGGACGACTATGACCTGGGGAATATCCACACCCTGCTTTTCTAGTCAGGATGCTCACCCTCTTCGCGAAAACTTCTCAATGATAGCATGAGCGGGGTATGCTTAACCACATAAGTATATATATCATTCACATGCACAATATATATACATCCATATGATCCAATCATATAATTAAGCATTAAACCATCATATACGGTTTCAATATCCATACCATGTATGACCACAACATAAATATATCCATATATTCATACTTATATAGATATATATATACAAATATATTCACATACCCATATATCTATATATACAAACTAATTCTCGATCATGTGTATAAAATATGTATATACACTCGGCTGTAAGTATACATAATCCTCGATATACAGGCCGTCACCACAAACTCATTTAATTTACCTCGATATGTGAATACAATCCCTCACTTGAAACATATTCAATCATTTTTCATATGATGAATAGTCTCCCAAACAACATACGGACATATATATATGTATATCCAACATTAGGGATATCACCCAAAGTTTAGTGTAGGAAACCATTACTACACATACCCTCTATATCCGAGATCAAATTAAAGGATCTAGCAATCATTTTGACTACCGGTATACACATAACTAATAGTCTATAAGACTCAAGCTCAATCTTACCTTTATCAAATAATCCCAATTATTAGGGAAAGTACTTGTTGTAAATCACACACCGATAAACCACATCTACCCCGACTAGATTTTACACACTCTTCTCTAGTTGGTAATATGTTCCCATTGCTCTCGATTTCGACTATGGTTCAATCACTTTTGTGAATCCCCTAGTCTAAGACCTATCAGATTTATTTCTTAAAGTTTTATCATTACTAAGGGTATGCAACTATACTCTTCCATTTGGCCCCAAATCGTATCTTAATAATATCCTATCCTTATAAGGATTCGACATAAAGGTTGGCCTAGAATTTCACAACATACCCTCGCAACTCTCTCTAAGAGTTCTTAACCTCACATCACATCTATACTTACTTTTGGTCTATAAGTAGGATTCTCAATCCCAATGAGGATTCCCCAAAATCTCTATACACAACTCCAAATACATACACGGATATATTCTTCTCCAATAATTCCAAGAAGTCCCCACTATGATACTAGGTGAGACCCCCCCTATAAGTCTCCAAAATATATCTATTACTTCATAAGAGAAAGCCCCAAATCAATAGACCCAACCAAAAAGGGTTTGAAATCACTATGGAGAAAATACCTCAAAATGCCATGTTCCCGAATCGATTCGGCCTCCAAGGCGAATCGATTCGGGTCCAAAGACATGGGCTTCTGTCACAGGCCGAATCGATTCGGATTGGGTCCGAATCGATTCGGTCAATGCAGACCTTCCAATTTCACTAAACCGAATCGATTCGCTTAGGGGGCGAATCGATTCGGGCCTGCAGATTTTGAAGGTTCTTCTTCTTCATCAAAACCCACGAATTCTAAACCCTAAATTTTCATTTCTAACTCTTAAACCTTCATCAATTTATGATTTTAAGCCCATAAATCAACCCAAAGTTGATCCCAACCATTTCTATACCATTAAACCCATATTTAAACATTGATTTCAAGATTAAACCCAAAAATCTAGGTTTTGATATGAATACCCAAAAATCCATTTCTTTAACCCACAAATTATGAAATCAATTACACAAATAACTTATTTAGCAAGATTAAACACTTGCCTCGATTTGTAGAGGTTGAATCGTCCTCGATGTCGTGTTTGGGCCGGAATCTCCAAGCTTTTCTTCCTCTCTCTCTTCCTTTCTTCTTCTTTCTCTCTTCTTTTCTCTTTCCCTCCTTTTCTCAAATGAGAAGGCTTCATCCGTAAGCCTCTTAAGCCTTAAAATATAAGTCCCAAATTTTAATTGTTAATACACACTTTAAATGACTCGTTTACACCAATTCGAGTCAAACTAACTTAAAAATATTTCGGAGCCGAAATAAAACTCAATGACAGTCATTTTGACTATCTCGACCCTTCCGGGATCGATGGTACACTCAAAATCATCATCCGGAATACTTTAAAATATTCTCTATTTTTGGACCTAAATTCCCAAATTTAAAATTCTCCAATTTAATTAAATTTTATTTTCCCAAAAATTTAATTTCTCAGTCTCCAAAATCGTGGGGTGTTACACTCCCCCCCCTACATGAATTTCGGCCGCGAAATTTAAGATATGCCTAGGACTCCGATCTCATCTAGTCCTTACATCTACTTTCAAGATCACTATACCGATCCTTCCTAGTTCTCACGTCGAACCATATAAGTTTTAAAACAGTTTAACTACCCAGGGCACCCATACACCCCGTACCCGAGCTTCACTCGTAGAATTATAATCAGGCTCCAATAGCCTCAAATTGTAACATAACCCTCAGCAATATAATCTATAACAATATATTAAATATATAAAAGTTTAAAAATTCCCAATGGTTGAAATCTTCTCAATTCCTGACGCTAGCCACCTTCGTGCGGGTGAGGTCTCGCAAGCGAAATCCAAACAAGGAACCCTCCCAATACACTACTGTGTAGCTAGGTCAGGGATTGAGATTAGTTGAACCAGGGTTAAGGTTTTATAAAAAGATTTTCATATTTTAGATATTGCCCGAGGGCCTATACAATAATATTATATAAAATCAATTCCGCGTCTTTCGACACGCCAAACAAACACCTTATGTTTAATTCACAAGACTCTAACAATTATAACATTCTACCCAAAACCTAGCTCTCCAACCTAGCGCAACCATAAGCTAAATTTTTTCGCTTAACAACGAATCTAGTAAACTCTGAACCTCTCAGTTATAAAATTCTTCTACATCACATCAACACCTTTCCATAAACTAAGTTCTTCCCTCATTGGAGCACTACAATTTCACTCCCTAACCCATCCATGAGACGAATAGCCTTATAATCACTACCCAACAAACCTCGACATTCCTCCCTTCCAGAATTCAATATTATAACTCTCGATTATCTCCTCACGAGACCATTTATTTTCTCAAAAGATGCCCTACAAAGACCATACTTACTCACTCCTCCCCAAGGCCTAATTCTCCTCAAAGAAATACCTTTCTCATAAATCCTTCCTAACCATATTGAAGGAGAAAACGCGATTACGACTATCGAAAACTCCCTCAGTCCTATCCAACAAACCTGAGCCCCCAATTTCTTTCTCCCTCATCTTAGAAGGTAATACTCCTGACATTGAGGCAACTCCACCTTCCTCAAATCGGTAAGAGTCACCAACAACAGGTTTCCTAACGAAGGTTGAAGGGTTTCTCAAAATAAACCTCCCAAGGACTACACTATACACCTCTCCTCAGACTTTCCTTACTAAGTCCAAGATTCGCCATTCGAGTAATTTTCCCTTTCATACTCAACCATCAATAGAACACCCTGAACCACCGCTAGAGTTCTCTTTCTTATATCTCCGCCGGAATCGGGAGAAACAAATACCCTCGATCAAAGCGTACCCAAAATCTATTATGGGTATTGTATCTTTAATCTTGTCCTTTCCTAGACGACATACTCTAAGTGACGTCTGAAACGAAAGAAACTGTTATCAGAACGTCATTCAAGTGAATACACTTCACAGAAGAATATAAATGTAGGGAACACAACAATCCTAATAGTAGGGATTTATATCAAGAACGTTAACGGAAGAACGCAGAAAACTCGCACAGATCCTAAAGACTATAGAACCTGATGCTCTGATACTATCTGTAACACCCTGCTTAAAATAATAACGGGTGGCCAGCCCTATACTACATTAAATCAGGAGTTTCAGATGGTCCAGTCTCAACATCAACTGTCAGTACTATATAATATAGGACTAACTACCCGATATCATATAAGCGAGATGTTAAAATTTAATAAAATATGCAACAAACAACAAACTAACACTACTAATAAAGGAAATAAAGATGCATGAAAGAACTACGATAAATGAAATGCTGGAATAAAATGAGATAAATGACTACAACTGATCATACCATAAGAAAATAACCCGAATAAGCTGTCGGGTCACAGCCAATACAATGACTGAAATGAAATAAATATACACATCTATAAATATCCCTTGGGTATAGACCCTATATACAACATGAATCCTACCTAGATTTTTAAAGAAGTAGGAAGCAACTACAAGATACATCCCACAACAGTCCGTACCTGTCACGGTTCCCAAGACTTTGAATAGGACAGGAGAGAAAAGTAAACGGGTTAGAGCCCGAGTGTGAAAAATATTTAGCAAGTGTGTTAACCGTGCATAATAAATATCAGTGCACTTATTTCATAATTAAAAGTGGATTCGCACTCTCATGAATTCCTAACTCACATCTCATCTAACGGCGCGCACCTATTCGCGTCCTCAAGTTTTACTTAAATTACCCCCATATATAAGTGTTAGTTAAGCCCATTCCCACGAGATTTTCCTTCCTATCTTAACCCAAGAATCCACCCCTTTTCTAATCATACTAGATTATGTTTACGAAAAATTATGCCATAATAGGCCCAATGGATTCCGGTTTATAATTTTATTAGTTTATAATTCTTAATAAATTACCCATTTATATTTGGGTTAAATCATAAGGTTTAATTTCTATTTAACATGCATACCAATTATTATTGACAAAACTTCTCTCCACTCGCAACATTATACTACGTTTCGTGCGTGGGGTGTCTCGCAAAGCGAAATCCAAACAAGGAACCACCCCGTTACACTACTCCTTGACAATGTTGATCCTAGAGATACATCATGCCACACATAAATATTTGACTGAACTTTTCTCCAATCTCAACACTGCACTACGTTTCATGCGTGGGGTGTCTCGCAAAGCGAAATCCAAACAAGGAACCACCTCGTTACACTACTCCTTGACAATGTCGATCCTAGAGATCCATAATTCCATACATACCATATAATACTACCGCTGCTACTAAAATTTTATACTACAATATGAAAACAACTAAAAATCTCCAATAATATCCTTGGGATGATGTAATCTAAATATTCCTTAAGTGCGATACATCAACCCCCATCAATTTAGTACACCATAATCATCCAAGATGTACTCCACAACGATACCATATCCTTTTATCTATAGGATATATAAATATATATATAGGCATTTATTCTAACCGTATATATATATATATATATATATACCATCATCATCCATAACCATGACTAAGGGTACATATCATATCTGATGTACAATGGCCATGCACAAATAATATACCCGGCTATATATATCGCCGATAAAACTGCATCATGCATCATCTTTCCAGTGCCCGACTCACGTAGCAATACTGGGGCCACCATGGTGGGACTAAATGACACCCATATCGTGGTAAACACATGCACACGACGTCCCGGGAAGCGGTCATGCCTCCTAACCGGCAATGAGACGAAACATACCAACCACGTCTCATCCAAAAAAAAATGTAAATCACATAATAAAACACGGGACGACTATGACCTGGGGAATATCCACACCCTGCTTTTCTAGTCAGGATGCTCACCCTCTGCGCGAAAACTTCCCAATGATAGCATGAGCGGGGTATGCTTAACCACATAAGTATATATATCTTTCACATGCACAATATATATACATCCATATGATCCAATCATATAATTAAACATTAAACCATCATATACGGTTTGAAAATCCATACCATGTATTAAACCCAAAAATCTAGGTTTTGATATTAATACCCAAAAATCCATTTCTTTAACCCACAAATTATGAAATCAATTACACAAATAACTTATTTAGCAAGATTAAACACTTGCCTCGATTTGTAGAGGTTGGATCGTCCTCGATGTCGCGTTTGGGCCGGAATCTCCAAGCTTTTCTTCCTCTCTCTCTTCTTCTTTCTATCTTCTTTTCTCTTTCTCTCCTTTTCTCAAATGAGAAGACTTCATCCGTAAGCCTCTTAAGCCTTAAAACATAAGTCCCAAATTTTAATTGTTCATACACACTTTAAATGACTCGTTTACACCAATTCGAGTCAAACTAACTTAAAAATATTCCGGAGCCGAAATAAAACTCAATGACAGTCATTTTGACTATCTCGACCCTTCCGGGATTGATGGTACACTAAAAATCATCATCCAAAATACTTTAAAATATTCTCTATTTTTGGACCTTAATTCCCAAATTTAAAATTCTCCAATTTAATTAAATTTTATTTTCCCAAAAATTTAATTTATCAGTCTCCAAAATCGTGGGGTATTACATAGGCCTTGGTTATAATTTATGGTTGCTAGGTATGGGACTAGTTAATGTAAATTCGTTGGGATTTTATATTTCGGGGTGGGGAAATTTTTTATGTTATACTGCCTTTTCATTAGCCTAGAGATGTGACTAGGACATGTTTTATATTAGTGATTCATCCTATGTGTAGTATAAGACGTATGTGTACGTGGGGACCCTTAGGTATGGGACCAAGGGATATTTTGAGGATCTCACATCAGTTAAAAAGGCGGGGTAATTTATAAACTGAGAAATTGAGAATTGAGAATTAATGTCTAAAATATAAATGGGTATTAAAATATAGGGGAAAGTACTCATAGGTCCCTCACAAACAAATTTTAAACACTAAAGGAATTTTGACAAATTTTAAACACTTAGGTCCACTAATTCTCTTTTTTTATAAGTCCACGCTAGTGGCATAACAAGTGGACTTAATTGTAAATTATCCTTAAATGTTTAAAAATGGTTACCAAGGGACCTAATTGGCCCTAAAATATATTGGCGGCATAAATAGCGACGGTCAATAGTTTAAACGAGCCAACCGGTGTTTTATGTCGTGTTATGTGTGGAAACTTATCAAATTGCGGGATTGATAGCTTAAACGGATCAACGGTCATTTTGACAAGGGGACGTGTATTTTGGTGGAGAAATCACCCGAGGCGGGAGGACCACTAGAATTGTATATGTAAGGACACAAGTCTCCGATTGAGTCTTAATATAGTGTTTGCTCAATTCCGGACAAAAACATTTAAGTCATAGGATATTGTTCAAGCGTATCCTTCAAGCCTATGACAAGTGAAAGTTGAAGACGTTGCGGCATTACTTTTCAAGAGAACATCATTGCCGATTTTTGTGCCAAGTTTCACGTCATTAACATGTGGATTCCAATGTCTCCTAAAGGTATGAATGCATGAATATATATATATAGGAGCTTGGAAATTTATTTTGGGTGTTAGTATTTTTCTGTTATTTTTTTTTGAATTCAAAGTTCTAAATATTTTGTTCTCAGACACCTTTCAGTAGAAAAATCATATCAAATCCAAAAAAAATCAAAAAAATACAAAACTGGCGGCCACGCGTTCGTATCGAAATTATCTAGAATCATGGCCTGCAATCTTGTTAGAAAAGTCATTTGAACGACCTTGTTCGAACGAACTTCTAACGAGATTCATAAATTGTTTCTGTTTTCTCGTTAGAAGTTTCGTTCGAATGAACTTCTAACGAAATTTCAGTTTCGAGCAGTTTTTTGATAGTTTTTTTATAACTTCCCACTTTGCCCACTAACTTTCACCACCATTACATAGTGCGGGAAAGACATTTTCTAAGATAACTTTTTCACATTCTAAGAGTCTTTTGAGAGCAAAACTTTTAAGAAAAAGTTCCATGTTTTGTGTTTGATTATTATGGATTAAACTCATCAAAAATACATACACACCCATTTGTTTAGTTTATTCCAAGTACCTATTGATATATCATTGCTTGGAGAGTTTTGGCACCTGGTTTTCTCTACACCAACAATAAGAGAGTTTGGGTTCTTCTCTACCCCCAAAAGGAGAAAAGTTTATTGCGGTGTTTTCACTCAAACAAAGGCTTCGCGTGTGGGTTGAAGGTGACTATAGCCCCATCAGTGGAGTTCGAGACTATTGAGGAGTCCACGGTTATTCACTAGACGGAGGTTGAAGACCAAGGAGCGTGTCAAGTCTTGGATGGACTCAAGTTAGTTTGTGTAAGTCCTCTTGTGTCGAGTCTTTGTAAAAACTACCATACGTAGTGAATTTGTGGCTAGGGTCGTCCGAGGTTTTTCCCATTTGGATTTTCCTCGTACATCGGCGCGTCGTGTGATATTGTTTAATTTTATCTTGCTTAAATCACGTAGATGCATGCTTAGGTAATTCAAGATAAAATTTGATTTAATTATCACACTTATGTTCTTTGGTGTTAAAATATATTTGGGTGAAATTGAAATTAATTCAATTCAAAGATAATTTATTTTGGTAAAATTTGGTTTGGCCTAATTTGCAAAATGGATTATTCTTGTTAGGCAAATTTCTAGGACTTGAATTGAAATATTTGGTTAAGTGAAAAATCAACTTGTGTGGATTTAATCTTATTTCACTTGGTTTAATTTTAATTTGAAAAGAAATTAAAGTTTGTGAATTTTTTTTAATTGAACCATCATCTTCGGTTCCGCATATCTAAAGAGGAAATTATTACTTTTTGGAGTATAAAAAGGTTTTAAATTATAATTTGGGGGCCTATCGCATTTACAAATTGGTATCAGAGCCAAAGTGATAAATTATTTCGTTAAAGATCTTTTAAATAATTTTTGGCTAAAATGGAATTTTCCCCATTTTCAAAATTTCCTATTTTCGATGGTTCAAACTACGCGTATTGGGTGAATTTTCGATGGTTCAAGAATTTGAGGGTGAATTTAAACTTTCTAACTTTAATTCTTGTGGTTTAAATGCCTTATTTAGCACTGTCACACCGAATGAATTCCGACGCATTATGACATGTGAGACCGCTAAAGAAGCGTGGGATATTTTGCAACTCACTCATGAAAGTACTAGTGTCGTTAAAGCTTCGAAACTTCAAAACCTCACCACTCAATTTGAAACTATCAAAATGAATGAAAAAGAAAATTTTGATGAATTTTATGCTAGACTTTCTGATATTGTTAATTCATCTTTTAACTTGGGAGAGAAAATACCCGACAACCGAGTAGTTAAGAAAATTCTAAGGTCCCTACCCGATAGATTTATTCCAAAAGTGACCGTTTTAAATTCTTTACCAACTTTAGCCTCTATGAAATTAGAAGATCTCGTAGGTGATTTACAAACCTATGAACTAGACATGTTTCCCTCTAAAACTAAAAAGAAAATTGAAAAGGGCGTTGCTTTAAAAGCCCAAAACGAGGTCAAACAAGTAGTAGAGAGCGAGAGTGATAGTGACTCAGAAGATATGACCTTGTTTGCTAGGAAATTTCAAAATTTTCTTAAATTTAACAAAGATAAATTTAAAAATGATTTTAATAAATTTGAAACTTCTAAGCATGACAAAGCCGAAAAGATCCCTAAAATTTCTAAAGAAAATTTAAATAGGGACGAGTCAAATAGGTGTTTTGGTTGCGAGGGTTATGGCCATAGGGCTTTTGAGTGCCCCACTAAACTAAGGAAAGAGGGTAAGTAACCCATTTCATATAATGCGACCCTTAGTGATAGTGATAAGGAAGAGGGACCCGATTCACCCACTAAGCCCAACTTTGTGGCTTTTATAGCTAGTCATGTGAGTGATAGTGAGAACTCGTCGATTGATGAAACTTTAACACATGACACTTCCGAGGTCAAAGTTTTTGATTCCTTTGTTTTGGATGATAGTGAGACTGGAGAAGAAAGAGAGAGTGAAAATGAAGAAGAGGTTAATGTGAGTGAACTTCAAAATGCTTTTCAAGAACTTTATAAAGAATCTATTAAATTGAAAAGAGCTAATTTGACGTCAGAAGCTAGTTTGAAAGAACGTGTCAAGGTCGTTGATAATATCACGTTGGTTGAAGACCTTAGGACACGAGAGAAAGCTCTTCTAGAGAAGCTTGAATATATAGAAGGCGAGAGAGACAGCCTTAGGGGTTTAATGGAATCCTTGAAAAAGGAGCTTCTTGCTTTTGAAGAGAGAAATGTTTTATTAGAGTTTAACATTTTAGAATTGCAAAATAAATTAAAAGACTCTAGTAATGTCAAATTTGATTTGGAGTATCGTTCGAAAAAATTAGATAAAATATTAGGAACGGTCCAAATTAAAAATGACACTTGTGGTTTAGGCTTCAATACTTGTAATGAATTTACTCATAACGCCAAAACCAATGTTTTAGGAGAATCTACTAGGAAAGTCTTTAGAGATCACTCCTTAGGTAAATCTTTTTGACATGTTTTTACTTATACACATTGTGGTCGAAAAGGTCATCTTAGGAAATTTTGTTTTGATCTTAAACTTATTCCTAGAAAATCCCAATGTAAAGCAACCAAGGTACTTAAAATTCCTACACCCCAAGATAGTCATTCTTCATTAATTTGGGTTAGGAAATTCGACTTAATTGCCTTGCAAAATAGGGTTTTTGATTCTCATTTACTTTCACATGCTTCCTCCCTTGATAAATCTAAAGGATGAATGTGTTAGTGTTTGCATACTTTAGCTTTTGTACTTCATGATATATTCACATGCTAAATGTATGCTTGTTTAATCATTTTCTAGTCTATGCTCCATGCTTATCACATGCTAGAATTATGATTTTTGTTTATCTTTTGTATTATATTTCCTTTATTTTGTTTGCATTAAATGAAAAATACAAAAAGAGTTTTGTTTATCATTTGGATTTTATCTCTTGGTAATTTAAGCTTAATGAAAAATTCAAATGATTTTTGTTTGTCTTTTGAGTATATATATTTTTTATTTATTTTTGGTTAAAAATTTCAAAAACTCAAAAAGATTTTATTTTGTGTGTATTTTAGTTTGACACACTTTATGTGGCATACACTTGTGTTTGAATCCCATCTTTTACACTCTCATGTGGATAGAATTTTTGGTTTAGATTGTCAATCCTTATTATGTTCTTTACCATGCTTACATGGAGTAGTTGGATTTTGTGTTGATTAAATGGATTCTATTTTTATATGCCTCTATTCACACATGCACGAGCTCTTTTGAAATTTTAACTTCATATGTATATTTGAGCTTTGTGAAGTGTTCTCCTACCAATCTTGTCATCTTCATATTTGTGACTTAGGAGGACTAGTGCATGTCAAAATCCGTTGCTCGTGAGATTTGTGTGAAACATAAAAACATGATAAATATACATGTGCATGGGGAAGGGCTCCGAAAGGACTTAGTTATCCTTTGCGATTGTAAGCCACCGTTTTTGAATGGACCTAAAAGAAATACGTGGTTCAAAGGCCTAAAAACAGAAAATATGGCATTAAAAAGAAAAATAATTTACCAAGGCCTATGTTTGATTGATATACTCATTCAAATTTAATATAAATGCATATTGAGGGAGATTGGATGGTTTATCAACGGTTTGCACAATGTCCGTTTATCCTAGTTGTGTATTTCATGTCATGACTCTAATGGTTTGTAGAATCATCAATATGCTAGGCTTGTATGCATTGTGTATGTTTGTTCATTGAGTTCAATCTATATTGTCACATGAGGTTATATTCAAATGTGATGAAGTTTGCAATCAAATGAGAACTCCGTGAGCATGTTTTTAAGTGATTGGGTCTAAATTTAATCGTTACTAGTTCACACCCCAACACTTCCGTTTCCATATGACACATTTTTGCCATACGAGTGTGAAAGACTCCTATTATATTTTGTGTGTGTCATTTGTGTGTTTATATCTATATATGTGTACTTGAGTCTCTTTGATATATATTATGTATACATATATTTGATATTTTTGTTTAGTTTTTGCTTTGATTTCTAATCCATATATGCTTTAATTCATACTTGGTATCCATCTTATTGCATTCTTTGTTGTTATCACATGCTTAATAATTTATATATCATATTGGTGTCATTTTATTGCATCCTAGTTGGTATCCGATGTTATTGTTTGGATTAGTTGAATTTTTGTTGCCCATATGCTTTAACGTTATCATCACTATATGCACAATTACATGTTTTAGCTTGTTATCCCATTATTTTATCCCTTGCTTAGTTTAGAGGGTGTATATGCTTTATTTGGGGTAGATAAGTTACTTTTTTTATTCTTTAGCCTTTGTCTATTCCTGAACAAAAAGGGGGAGAATGATAGGGGGAGAAATGGTATCTAATCCTATTATTATCGTATCTTAGTTTGGGGGAGATTTATCTTAGGGGGAGATGTTTTTCTAAGTATGTCATTTGTTTGATAAGGGGAGAATTAATTTAGGGGGATTAATTATTTAATTACATTTAGTATTTTGATATTCCATATGCGTTTGATAGTTTGTTTAAGTGTGCAGGAATACTTCAAAATGGCAACATTCAACATCGGCGAAGATATTGATCCTTGGGTTGTTTGAGTCAAGCATTGTAGTTTTATTTTGGGTGGGACAGTGTTTTTGAGTCCATTGAGCTTGACGGCCCTTTAGGATTTTTGTTTCGTTTTTGTCCCGAAATAGCCAAAGGGGGAGATTTGTAAGGACACAAGTCTCCGATTGAGTCTTAATGTAGTGTTGGCTCAATTCCGGACAAAAACATTAAAGTCATAGGATATTGTTCTATTGTATCCTTCAAGCCTATGACAAGTGAAAGTTGAAGACGTTGCGGCATTACTTTTCAAGAGAACATCATTGACGATTTTTGTGCCAAGTTTCACGTCATTAACATGTGGATTCCAATGTCTCCTAAAGGTATGAATGCATTAATATATATATATATAGGATCTTGGAAATTTATTTTGGGTGTTAGTATTTTTCTGTTATTTTTTTTTGAATTCATAGTTCTAAAGATTTTGTTCTCGGACACCTTTCAGTAGAAAAATAATATCAAATCCAAAAAAAATAAAAAAAATACGAAACTGGCGGCCACACGTTCGTATCGAAATTATCTAGAATCATGGCTTGCAATCTCGTTAGAAAAGTCGTTTGAACGACCTCGTTCGAATGAACTTCTAACACGATTCAGAAATTGTTTCTGTTTTCTCGTTAGAAGTTTCGTTCGAACGAATTCAAACTCATTCGAACGAACTTCTAACGAAATTTCAGTTTCGAGCAGTTTTTTGACAGTTTTTTTTATAACTTCCCACTTTTCCCACTAACTTTCACCACCATTACATAGTGCGGGAAAGACATTTTCTAAGATAACGTTTTCACATTCTAAGAGTCTTTTGAGAGAAAAACTTTTAAGAAAAAGTTCCATGTTTTGTGTTTGATTTTTATGGATTAAACTCATCAAAAACACATACACACCCATTTGTTTAGTTTATTCCAAGTACTTATTGATATATCATTTCTTGGAGAGTTTTGGCACCTGGTTTTCTCTACACCAACAAGAAGAGAGTTTGGGTTCTTCTCTACCCCCAAAAGGAGAAAAGTTTATTGCGGTGTTTTCACTCGAAGAAAGGCTTCGCGTGTGGGTTGACGGTGACCATAGCCCCATCGGTGGAGTTCGAGACTGTGGAGGAGTCCACGGTTATTCACTAGGCAGAGGTTGAAGACCAAGGAGCGCATCAAGGCTTGGATGGACTCAAGTTAGTTTGTGTAAGTCCTCTTGTGTTGAGTCTTTGTAAAAACTACCATACGTAGTGAATTCATGACTAGGGCCGTCCGAGGTTTTTCCCATTTGGGGTTTCCTCGTACATCGGCACGTTGTGTGATATTGTTTAATTTTATCTTGCTTAAATCACGTAGATGCATGCTTAGGTAATTCAAGTGTAAGGATATTTTTGTCCATTATCAATTTGTTATGTCGTACGCCGTTACACAGTTGAAGAAATTCAAGAATCATACAGTCAACAACGGATCCGAATAAAAAAAGAAGAAGAGGAATCAAAGTCTGACAAACTCGGACCGATCCGTCCTGGAAAAAGAACCGATCCGCATCAGACCTGGACCGATCCGCTTGTTGAAAGCCAGTATACCCCGGATCGATAGAGAACCAAAAATGCCAAATGAAAAATGAATCAATCCGCCCCCTCGGACCGATCCGCCTCAAACCCGGACCGGTCCGCCTGGGATAATCTTCAGCAGATCATGGTCAGATTTTCTAGGCTAAACGTTTCCTTTATAAACCCACTACGAGAAGTGGTTTTCCAAGACTTTCATACACGATTTCTCAAAGAACAAAAACTCTAAGTCTTCACCTATTGAGTCCCAAGACTCCAGTTTTTTGTTGATTCACACAACCTCTCATACATTTGTGAATCTGTTTGTAACCCTAGAACACAACCAGTTGCTGTTCAACCCTTGTGCAGAAGACCGTTCTTCTTCTTCATTGCAGCCCTCCTGGAAAGGGATATTTCCAGCCGCCGACTACAGAATCCGACACCTGAGGGTAATTCTTAGTCACTTGTAATTTCATTATAATCCAAAATTGTACAGTTATAATATTATAATGAAAATAAATGGTTTTGCCCCTTTGGGGGATTTTTCCTCACAAGCATGTGTTTGAATGTTCTTGCTTAGTTCATTATCTTATTCAATCACATATTGTTGCATGTTTAGGGTTTGTTTGGGTTAAACTGAATTTAATATATAATTTGCTCATTTGAACGCACGCGCATACTCTCTCAAATTGGTATCAGAGCAGGTTACGCTAATCTATCGCGTATTTCTATTTTCCGCAAAATTTTTCTAAGATATCAATTTTCTGAAAAAATTGATTTTTTGAAAAAGTGCGTGTTCAAATGGAGAAGTTATATAATAAAATGCCAGTTTTTGACGGGACAAACTATGCCTATTGGAAATCCCGCATGAGATCTGCATTAAAAGCCATTGATGAACGTGTCTGGATTTTGGTTGAAAGAGGGTGGACACCTCCCTCCGTGACTGTTGATAATGTGATCAACTTGAAACCTGTCACTTCTTGGACTGGAGAAGAATTTAAATGGTCATCTTTTAATTCTAAGGGTCTAAGTGCTATTTCTAGGTCTGTCACAGCTGATGAGTTCAAACGCATAATGACGTGCACCATGTCAAAAGAGGCATGGGATGTTTTACAACTCACCCATGAAGGAACCAATGCTGTAAAAGAGTCTAAATTGCAAAATTTAACAACTCAATTTGAAACCATCACCATGCATGAATCTGAATGCTTTGATGAATTTTATGCTAGACTTTTTGACATTGTGAATACTAGCTTTAATCTTGGTGAACATATTCCTAATGCTAGAGTTGTTAAAAAGATTCCGCGTTCTTTGCCTAAGCGTTTTATCCCTAAAGTCACTGTGCTAAATTCTATGGGTAATTTAAATACGCTAAAATTAGAAGAACTCGTAGGAGATTTACAAACTTATGAAATTGATATGTTCCCTAAAACTGCTAGGTCTAAAGATAAGGGAATTGCACTTAATGCCAAAGAGAAAAAGAGTGAGGGGTCGGCTAGAAAGAGGGAAGAGTCATCTATAAAGAGAGAGACTCACACGTCAGATTCGGAGTGAGATTTTGACTTAGATGATTTGGCTCTTTTTGCAAAAAAGTTCAAGAGGATTCTCAAATTTAAGAAAAATGGCAATTTTAAAGATAAAAAGAAATTTGAGAAAAATAAGTTTGAAAAGAAAAATGAAAAAGATTCCAAAAATCCTCCTAAGAAAGAAAGTGAGAGATGCTTTGAATGCGATGGTAGAGGTCATAGAGCCTTTGAGTGCGCCACCCGTCTGAATAGAGAGAAAGGGAAAGTTGTCCTTAATGCTACTCTTAGTGACGACAATGAGGTCGAGACGGTGGATTCAGGAGATTAGTCACCGCATGAGTGTAACTTCACCGCATTCATGATCAGTCATGTGAGCACTCCTAGTTCTCCTCACGACGATGAGGATGATGCTTCACAGGTACACCTCGACAGTGAGATCGATGTGAGTGAGGGGGAGGATGACACAAGTGAGAGCGAGAGTGATATTCAACGCACCTACGCTGAGTTATATTCTGAGTCATTTAAAACTAAAAAGCGAAACAAAGCGTTAGTTCTTAAGATCACCGACTTAGAGGAAGAATTAAGAAAAGCAAGAGAGAGAGAGTCCTCCACCTGCACCGCCCTGAGAGAGAGAGAATTTTCCTGTGTTGAGAAAGAAAGTTTGTTTAGAGAGAGAGAGTGCACCTTTGAGAAAGAGAGAGGGGACTTGACTAAACAAGTGGCTAGTCTTACGAGTCATCTCCATTCCTCCATGGAGACTCGGAAGAAACTTGAAGCCCTTATTGCCCAGCTGACTCATGATCTTGATAAAGCACGGGAAGTCAAGGTACAAATCGAGGACAGATCTGGGAAGATGGGAAAGATGCTCCTTGGCCCCGCTTTAGGTTTTGGTGATAGGCAGGGAATTGGGTATGATGGTGGCTCCACCTCTCAAATTTCACCTGGACCAGTTCCTGTGTTTACTACTACTCCTTATGGTCATCGTCAAAAACCTCGAAGGAGAGTTCGACCAAGAAAAGCAAACCAAGGTCCGCCTTTGACTGTGTTCTTCTGTACTTATTGCAAAAGAAAAGGCCACCTCAGGGAGTTTTGCTATAGTATGGGTCGGATACGACGTACTACTGCTCCACCACGTCATACTGATGAGTTTTCTAGTATGAGAGAGCAAGTTGAGTTCTTAGCTGCCACATCTCAGAGTTTGATGGAAGAATTCTGACGGATGTCTTTGCCGTTAGTGAATGCTTCTCACATTCCAGCTAAAACCAACAACAACAAAGGAAAACAAAAGGTCACCACCTCTTGGGTACCTAAGAAAGATAAAAAGGCTTTTGTTGTTCATGTTGCTCTCAAATCACATAATACCTCACAGTGGTATTTTGATAGTGGGTGCTCCAGACATATGATAGGTGATGCCTCATTTTTTACAACTCTTGAGGATTATAAGGATGGCAGAGTCACCTTTGGAGATGGGAGAAAATATAGCATTATAGGACGTGGTACTGTCGAGTTACCTGGATTCCCTAAGCTAGAAAATGTTTTATACAACAAAGGTTTGAAAGCAAACCTTCTCAGCATTAGCTAGCTGTGCGACACTGACTTTGCAGTAAAGTTTGACCGGGATGCGTGTAAAGTCTACAATCAAGCCGGTAAACTTTTGATGCAAGGGGTGAGGACCGAGGATAATTGCTATGGGACTGAGCCCACGTCCTCATTTGTCTGCAATAACGCCACGATCACTCCTATGGATCTGTGGCACCAACGTCTAGGTCACGTGAACTTTAGAGATCTCAACCGCTTAGCTAAAAAGGACCTAGTACGTGGCTTACCATCTCTTAGAAAGTCAACTTCGACCATTTATTTACCCTGTCAGATGGGAAAACAAATTCGTAGTCCCCATAGGAAGTTGCATTCCATTACCACCTCTCGTGTTCTTGAGTTGATTCACATGGATGTTATGGGTCCCACTCGCACTGAGAGTCTAGGTGGTAAGAGGTACATCCTCATGATGGTAGATGATTTCTCCAGGTACTCCATTATAGGTTTTCTGAGAGAGAAATCCGATGCTGTAGAATTTTTAACGACCAAGTGCCGTGTCCTGCAAAATCAACACGGTGTCACTATTAACAGGATGCGTAGTGACAATGGCATTGAATTCACAGAAGCAAAGGTAGACCTTTACTGTGATAGCCTCGGGATCAAATATGAGTTTTCTGCTGTGAGAACTCCTCAGCAAAATGGGATTGTTGAGATAAAGAATAGAACGATCCAAGAGATGGCTAGATCTATGCTTCTAGGTCGTAAAGTTTCTAGGAGATTTTGGGCAGAGGCAGTGTCTACTGCATGCCACACGGTGAATAGGGTTTATTTGGTCAACACACACTTCAGACTCCTTATGAGTTATGGACTGGCAAGAAGCCCAACCTGACATATTTCCGTGTTTTTGGGAGTAAATGCTATATCCTACGGGATAAAGAGCAATTAGGAAAGTTCGACTCCCGGAGCGACGAGGGAATATTTCTAGGATATTCATCAAATAGCAGAGCATACCGGTTTTTTAACCTGAAGAGCTATAAGGTTATGGAATCAATAAACATCACCGTGCAAGATGACGAACCTTCGACGGTTATTGATCCTAACCTTCAGTGTGAGGATGAGGACTTTTCTGACAGTGATTTACTTGTCCCTCTCTCACATTCTGTGGACCCTACTCCTGTGCTAGGGGACACACCTGCTTGGGTTCGCAAGAGTCATGACCCTTCTTCCATTATTGGTGACCCCACTCTTGGGGTCAAGACTCGTGCTCAGCTAGAGAACGTCGTTAGCCACTTTTGCTACACGTACAACGTCGAGCCCAAAAATCATAAAGAAGCACTCAAGGATGAACACTGGATATCTACTATGCAGGAAGAGTTGCTTCAGTTTAAAAAGAATAATGTCTGGGAACTTGTCCCCCGACCTAGTGAGACTAATGTGATAGGTACCCGGTGGATTTTTAAGAATAAAATAGATGAAAATGGTACCATAATTCGAAACAAGGCTAGGTTGGTCGCTCAAGGCTACACAGAGATAGAGGGTGTAGATTTTGGGGAGACATTTTATCTTGTTACGAGGCTTGAGTCCGTCTGTCTTCTGCTCGCCATCGCATGTCATCTGCACTTCAAGTTATATCAGATGGATGTCAAGAGTGCCTTTCTGAATGGCATTCTACAGGAGGAGGTTTACGTGGAACAACTAAAAGGGTTTGAAGACCCACAACACCCGGAGCACGTCTACTATCTGAGGAAGGCCTTGTATGGTTTGAAGCAAGCACCCTGTGCTTGGTACGAGAGGCTTACTTCCTATCTCTTAGCCCGTGGCTTCAAGAGAGAGGGAGTTGATATGACGTTGTTCGTCAGGAGAGATGACGGTGCAATTTTGGTTACCCAGGTCTATGTGGACGACATAGTCTTTGGATCCACATGCTCTCAACATGCTCATCACTTTGAAGAGGAGATGAAAAGTGAGTTTGAGATGATCATGGTTGGTGAGCTTACTTTCTTCCTTGGTCTCCAGGTTCGTCATCTAGAGGATGGGATGTTCATCTCCCAATCCAATTTTGCTAGAGACGTAGTGAAGAAATTTGGTTTAGACTCCGCTAAGCATGTACGTACACCTATTAGTACTACTACCAATCTTAGTAAGGACACTTCAGGCAAGGACGCAGAGCAAACCTTATATCAGAGTATGATAGGTAGTCTTCTCTATTTGACTTCCAGTTGTCCCGACATCGCCTTTAGTGTTGGAGTCTGTGCGTGATATCAGGCGTCCCCTAAAGAGTCACACTTACTTGCTCTAAAACGTATTATTAAATACGTGAGTGGGACTCTCTCATACAGTATTTGGTATTCCTTTGATACCGATGACCGTTTGTCCGCCTATTCGGATGCCGATTGGGCCGGGGATGTAGATGGTTGTAGGAGCACTTCTGGTGGGTGTTTCTATTTTGGTTCTGCTCTTGTCTCCTGGTTGAGCAAGAAGCAAAATTCCATCTCCTTGTCCACTGCGGAGGCTGAGTACATAGCCGTCGGGAGTTGTTTCACACAACTCTTGTGGATGAAGCAAATGTTGGAGGATTATGGGATTTCACAGGACACCATGATCATTTCTTGTGATAACACGAGCGCGATTCACATATCCCGCAATCCCGTCCAGCATTCGTGCACAAAGCACATTAGGATACGTGAGCACTTTATTCGTCAGTTAGTTGCGGAGAATACTGTATCCCTGAGTTTTGTTCCCACCGACCGTCAGTTAGCCGACATTTTCATGAAACCTTTAGATGCCCTTAGATTTGAGAGTCTTAGGAAGTCTAGAATATGATGCTTCTTCATGTTCATATCATATGATTCATATTGCTAGTCTGTTTTATATGTACCATTGCTTAGTTGTACAGCTATTTATTTATTCTTTTTGCTTTTTATATTTCTTTTGAAAAATACAAAAAGATTTGCCTTTAAGAAAAATTTTAAGAAAAGCTCAAAAAGATTTTATTTTGATAAAATTTTTGAAAAATCCAAAAAAATTTATGTTTTTGCTCCTTTTATGGATGAGCATTTAAGATAGCCAAGTCACACATTCATTCCATTTATCCATGTGACTGTTTGATAGAGATTTGAGAAGCTACATCATTTCATCCATGTGCTTTGCATTGATTGGAGTCCTTGAGATGTAATTAGTGATATTTTCCTACATGTTTGACTCCTATCTCCTTTATTGCACACATGCACGACTATATTTGATTATTGCACTTGTCTATCACATATTGGCTTGAGTGTTTCCATCTCAATTCTGTCTATACAAATTACAATATGCGATAAAACCTGACAAGATTGGTATGCATGTAAAAACCGTTTTGGTGAGACTCAGTGTTTATTTAAGAACGGGGAGGGGCTGTGAAAGGTGATTATCTCGTCTTTGCGCAAAAGCCATTGTTCAAAAGGACCTAAAAAATGGAGGAATTTTATTATCCGAGGTCCAAAGAGGTTAAAAGAGCCCAAAAAATTTAAAGGCAATAAAAAGAAATTCATGCCAAATATGGGCCATTAGGTTTCACCGTCAATTCTCCAAAGTTTGAGAATTTAGAATACCTCTATTCAAAATATATATCTGAGGGAGTTTGGTTGGAGAATCTTTAAACGGGTTTGCACTTCCTTGAAAGTCCTGAAAAAGCATAAAAAGTTTTGGACGTTATTGGTGCAGAAATCATTTTTAGCTTTGATTTGTTGATTTGATTGAGTCAATGTCTTATATTTCCATTTTTTTTACACCAAATGAAGACTTTGAGTTCATTCGTTAGGAGTATCCGGTATTCATCGTGCACATATGTCATGTTTGTATGCATTGATTTTCCTATCGAATTTGATCACACCCATTCATTTCCGTCATCATCAACTTTGTTTTCCGGGGTTAGTCATGGTGTGATTTTGTTTGAAATTTTTTTGACAAATTCAAAAAAATAGTTGTTTATTTCCTTGTGACACCCCGATTGTGCTTATTTGATTCATTCTTCTCACCTGTCTATTTGGGGACATAATAAAAAGGGGGAGAAAGAATTATCATATTATGGGGGAGTTTGAATTTTGGGGGGAGTTTTTGAGATTTAGCTTATGCTTTTCTCATAAATTGCTATATATTTTTATCTCATTTCAAACTTGATACGTCACTTGGTATTTTCTTTGTCTCATGTGTGTAGGTACTACATGGATTAACATTGGATTGCACACCCTGATGAGAAAAGCGTTGAAGATTCCTGAAGAGTTGAAGAACAAACGATGAAGTCTTATTCAATTGTATCTTTCCAATTTTGGGTTCATGGTAGGGTAGATTTGTATAGGCATTTTTAGTTGGTTGATAATACGGATGTTTCGGATGTTTATTTTTATGTATGTACCGCATAGACATAGGGGGAGATTTGTAAGGACATTTTTGTCCATTATCAATTTGTTATGTCGTACGCCGTTACACAGTTGAAGAAATTCAAGAATCATACAGTCAACAACGGATCCGAATATCAAAAGAAGAAGAGGAATCAAAGTCTGACAAACCCGGACCGGTCCGCCCTGGAAAAAGAATCGATCCGCCTGCGAATCGGTCCGCCTCAGACCCGGATCGGTCCGCTTGTTGAAAGACAGTATACCCCGGATTGATAGAGAACCAAAATGACAAATAAAAAACGAACCGATCCGCCTCCCTCGGACCGATCCGCCTCAGACCCGGACCGGTCCGCCTGGGATAACATTCAGCAGATCGTGGTCAGATTTTCTAAGCTAAAGGTTTCCTTTATAAACCCACTACGGGAAGTGGTTTTTCAAGACTTCCATACACGATTTCTCAGATCATAAAAACTCAAAGTCTTCACTTGTTGAGTCCCAAGACTCCAGTTTTTTGTTGATTCACACAACCTCTCATACATTTGTGAATCTGTTTGTAACCCTAGAACACAACCAGTTGCTGTTCAACCCTTGTGGAAAGGGATATTTTCAGCCGCCGACTACATAATCCGACACCTGAGGGTAATTCTTACTCAGTTGTATTTTCATTGTAATCCGAAATTGTACAGTTACAATATTATAATGAAAATAAATGGTTTTGCCTCTCTGGGGGATTTTTCCTCACAAGCATGTGTTTGAATGTTCTTGCTTAGTTCATTATCTTATTCAATCACATATTGGTGCATGTTTAGGGTCTGTTTGGGTTAAACTGAATTTAATATATAATTCGCTCATTTGAACGCATGCGCATACTCTCTCATCAAGATAAAATTTGATTTAATTATCACACTTATGTTCTTTGGTGTTAAAATATATTTGGGTGAAATTGAAATTAATTCAATTCAAAGTTAATTTGTTTTGGTAAAATTTGGTTTGGCCTAATTTGCAAAATGGATTATTCTTGTTAGGCAAATTTCTAGGACTTGAATTGAAATATTTGGTTTAAGTGAAAAATCAACTTGTGTGGATTTAATCTTATTTCACTTGGTTTAATTTTAATTTGAAAAGAAATTAAAGTTTGTGAATTTTTTTTAATTGAACCATCATCTTCGCTTCCGCATCTCTAAAAAGGAAATTATTACTTTTTGGAGTATAAAAAGGTTTTAAATTAAAATTTGGGGGCCTATCGCATTTACAGTATATTTTGGTGGGAGAACCACCCGAGGCAAGAGGGCCAACATACCTAATAATAACCTGAGAAGAATCATACATGTGGTTAATTTATTTAAATTAACAATCTGGGACTGTTGAATATTTTAAAATAATATTGGTGTGGATTTTCGAAACAAGAATTATCGAGTAGGTAGTGATTCTTTATTATTGCGATTAACTATTTTGTCTTAAATTAAAATATTATATTGTGATATTTATTACGTATAATGCTATTGTCTGGGTTCACAGACCCTATTTGAGGGGAGTAGTGTGTATTCATACTCGGAGTTCTGACCTCGTGCGTTGACTAACTTTTCAGGAAATAGTATTTGGAGAAGTTGCATAAATTTTTTTGAAGATTTGCTTGGAGGTGCAGTTGGAGTTGCTCTACCTTATGCATATTGATTTAGTTTAGTTTTCCATTTTTCGTATTTGCTTTTAGACACAGTTTATGGTTTTGATTAGGCCATTCGGTTCCAAAGTTATTATGGGTTTTATTCAGTTATTTCACTGGATTCAATTGGAGATTATTCAGTTTCATATTATTAGAGACTGGATTTACTTTGAGTTTAGCATGGAGATGGATATTTTATCGCTTAGTTGGCTGGTTTATCTTTTGGGATTGATTATCATTTATCTCGTGGATTAATTTTATATATCTCATATCTGTCTCATGCTAAGAATGGTATTTTATTTATTCACGCTCGACTTAGTTTTGGTGGCGACCGACGGTAGAATTATGCGGGGTGTGACAAATGGTATCCGAGCATGGTCTTAGGTCTCGTAGGTTGTGAGTTCATTTAACTTCCGTGTTATCAATCTTTGATTCCCTTTATTGATTCTTATTCCTTATGGTAGAGGGTCTAGCATATGTGTTAGATGTGTTTCTTGGAGATATGAAGTTTTGTTTTAAGGACGTTGTAGGCATTGAGTTTAGAATTAGTAATCTTGATGTAAGGATCCTTAGAATGGATTATGGAGACGATAATTATTTTGGAGATTTTAGTGCAGATGTTAGGTATCGTATGTATCGATTTTTTTTTGGTGTTGAGATTTAATTTGAGGACGTTAGCATTTTCATGACTTTCGGAGATAGGATCGAGTGGGGATTTGTGAGAGCGTGTGGTACACCGTTATTTTCGTAGTTATGCTTATATATATATATATATTATTTAGTTGGTCGTGGGGTAGGTGCACGTAGGATTGGATGTATGGGCACCCAATTATGGCATTCTACGGTTAGGCATATGTGAGCCTTATTTTCTTTTGCGAGATTTACGCGTTGATGTGTACGCTTGGTTTAATTTCGAGGACGAAATTATTTTGCTAGTGGGTAAGTATGTAACACCCCGTGTTTTTATTAGTAAATTTAATTAATTAATTGGAGTATTTGAGGAAAATAAAATTTTGGATTTAATGATTTTTGTTAGTAAAATATGTTGGTTTTGATTTTAGAAGAATAAAATTTCAAGAGGAATTTAAATCGGATTTAAAATGGATTTTTCATTGAGTTTTTAATTATCTTTGCCTTATAGGCATTTTGCGGGGGAACTTACGCCAGACCTATAGGGTCCATCAATCGACCTTGGGAGTCAATCGATCGACTATGCCCAGATTTTGAGTTAGTGAGTTATTTTTTTAGAGTTTGAGTTGGGTTAGGATTCCTAATTACTATATAAGATTAAGACTAATCATCCGTAGGGGAACATCTCATAATCATTTTTTCATAAGTTTTTATCCATAGAACACTCCTAAATATTTTTCCTCTCAACCATAATCATCAACCTCCAAAATAATCAAGTTTTTACCACAAGTTTTGAAGGCTTAATTTTGGGATTTAATCAAGTTTGTCCAAGAACACTTCTGTGTCAATTTTTTCTAGAGGAATCCAACCGTGCTACTAGTTTTTCATCAATCTTCACTCAGGCATGAATACTCTATTCCTTTCTTTTAGTATTGTGCGTTTTAAGTGTCGCTGAAACCTTTAATCATGTGTTTTGATTAAAATCAATTAGTAACTTAATTAGAGAAAGTGGACACTTCAATTTTGGGACTATTTTTATGAAAGTTTGGAATATGATTTAATCCTTGAAACCCCTGGGTGCGTAAGTTAGATTATTGGGTTTTTATGGTTTTGGGTTTAGGTTCTCATGTAGAATTTTTATGGGATTACTTATGTGTTTATTGGGACACGCTCACTCTTATAAAAAAATATGAGGATTTATAAAAGAGAACGATTATGTCATATTGAATCATATCGAATGTTAAATAAATTAACAGTATTGAACGGAAATAATTATGTTGAAAACGACGATGGTGTTACTCATTGAATTACTCATTGAATTAAATTGAATTGGGATCTTTATGATTAATTGCTATGTTATTATTATGATTTGTGATTTGTGTGAACTTTTTTATTCATTTTTGCCATCACGGGGACGAGGGGCTTTTGGGTAGTATATTGCTCACCATGACTATAGGATGATTACTAGGTATAGGACTAGTGGGTAGGCCTTGGTTATTCTTTATGCTTGCTAGGTATGGGACTAGTTAGTGTAAATTCTTGGGGATTTTATGTTTCGGGGTGGGGCAGATTTTTATGCTATACTGCCTTTTCGTTAGCCTAGGCATGTGACTAAGATGTGTTTTATATTGGTGATTCATCCTATCTGTAGGATAGGACGCATGTGTACTTGGGGACCCTTAGGTGTGGGACTAAGGGGTATTTTGAGGATCTCACATCGATTAAAAAGGTGGGTGATTTATAAATTGAGAAATTGAGAATTGAGAATTAATGCCTAAGATAAAAACGGGTATTAAAATATATTGGCGGCATAAATAGCGAGGACCGACAGTTTAAACGGGCTAACCAACATTTTATATCGTGTCGTGTGTAAAACCTTGTCAAATTGATTGATCGAAAGTTTAAATGCATCAACGGTCGTTTTGACAAGGGGATGTGTATTTTGGTGGAGAAATCACCCGAGGCGGGAGGAACGCTATAATAATATATTTTGGTGGGAGAACCACCCGAGGCGGGAGGACCACCATAGCTAATAATGAAGTGAGAAGAATCATACATGTGGTTACTTTAATTAAATTAACTATCTGGGACTGTTGAATATTTTAAAATAATATTGGTGTGGATTTTTGGAAAAAGAATTATCGAGTAGGTAGTGATTCTTTATTATTGAAATTAACTATCTCGTCTTAAATTTAAATATTCTATTTTGATATTTATTGCGTATAATGCTATTATCTGGGTTCACGAACCCTATTTAAGGGGAGTAGTGTGTATTCATGCTCGGGGCTCTGACCTCGTGCATTGACTAACTTTTCAGGAAATAGTATTTGGAGAAGCTGCATAGAAATATTTGAAGATTTTCTTGGAGGTGTAGTTGGAGTTGCTCTACCGTATGCGTATTGATTTAGTTTAGTTTTCCATTTTTCGTATTTACTTTGAGACACAGTTTATGGTTTTGATTAAGCCATTCGGTTCCAAAGTTATCATGGGTTTTATTAAGTTATTTCACTGGATTCAATTGGAGATTATTCAGTTTCATATTATTAGAGATTGGATTTAGTTTTAGTTTAGCATGAAGATGGATCTTTTATCGCTTAGTTGGTTGGTTTATTCTTTGGGATTGATTATTATTTATATTGTGGATTAATTTTATATGTCTCATGCTAAGAATAGTATTTTATTTATTCACGCCAAACTTAGTTTTGATGGCGGATGACGCTAGAAAAATGCGGGGTGTGACACATTGATTAGTTCTACGCTAGATTATCTGACATAGTTAACTTGTTGTTTATCTTGGGCGAGATGATACTTGACAATCGAGTGATGAAAAATCTTAATGTCTGTGCGTGACATATTTAATCCAAAGGTGACTGTCTTGAATTCTTTGGGTACTTTAGATTCTATGAAACTTGAAGAGATTGTAGGTTACTTACAAACTTATGAGCTTGACATGTTTACCTCCAAGAATGTGACGAAGAAAGAAAATGGCAAATCTATGAAAGCTCAGAAAGAGGAAACACCTGTTTTAGATAATAGGTCTGATGTCGATTCTGAGGATGTGGCCATGTTCGCAAAGAAATTCAAGAAATTTATCAAATTTCAAAATAATCGAAAGATGCAAGAAGGTTTGAGAAAAATAAGAACAACAAGCCCGATCACTTCCCTAAGAATCGTAGTGAGAACATTAAGAGGGATGAGTCGGAGAGATGTTATGGTTATGAGGGTTAATGGCCAGAGGGTAGCTGAGTGATCCACTAAACTAAGGAAGGAGGGTAAGAAACCGATAGAATTTAATGCCATCCTTAGTGATAGTGATCCGGAAAAGGAAAACAATTCCCCCATTGAGTGCAACTTTATAGCGTTCATGGAGAGTCATGTGAGCATTGATGAGAAATCTTCCCATAAAGATATTTCTTTGCATGAGACTTCCGAGGCCATAGTTTGTGGATCCAAAGTGAGTCATTGCCGAGATAGTGGAGATGATAGTGAGGATGAAGAATAGGAGGAGGAGAGTGATCTACAAGTGCTTTCCATTAATTGTATGCAAAAATGTTAAAGGTAAAGAAGGATAACTTGAAGTTAGAAGCTAGGTTGAAAGAACTTCCCATAAGAAATAATGATAGTGTTTTGATTGAGGAACTTAGGGCACGTGAGAGGGCTTTTAGAGGGAAGCTACAATATGTTGAGGGTGAAAAAGATAGTCTTCGTGGTTTGATGGAGTCTATGAAGAAAGAGCTTCTTGACTTTGAGGATTCTAGGCGTTTACTTGAGTCTAGGATAGTTGAGATAGATGAGAGATTTAGAGATTCAAGTAAGGTCAAATTTGATTTGGATTCTAGGTAAAAAAAGTTGGATAAAATGTTAAGCATCGTTCCAATCAAATATGACAAGTGTGGAATTGGCTTCGATGATAATAAATTCTTTCACTTCCAAGTCTATGACCATACATTAGAGAGAGTTGAATATGAACGTTAGGAGAGGTCAATCTTTAGGTTATACTCTTTAGTGTGTCTACACTTACACCCATTGTGGTATCAAAGGTGACCTTAGGCGTTTTTACTCTGATCTTAGAAATGGTCCTAGGAAGTCTAAGAATAGAGCCACCACAGTTCCCAAATCCCCTAAGCATCATGTCACACCTACTTGGGTTAGGAAATCGGATTTGGAGGCTTTACATGTTAGACTTACTGATTCTCATTTGCTTGCACATTATACTTCCCTTGTTATATCTAGTAGTTGATTGTGTTAGCTTGTTTGTCATACTTTAGTTCGGCTTCATGATATATGTTTGCTAGTGTTATGACATGTGTATCTTGTATTATATTTTTCTTTTATTGAATCATATTGAAAAATACAAAAATAGTTTTGATTTTTATGTAATTTAGTTTTACACATTTAGTGTGCCACATTGGTGTATTTGAATCAAATTAACTCAGTACTTTCCATGTGGCTAGGACATTTGGTTATGATGGTAGATACTTAAATAATTCTTAACCATGCTATCATGGAGTTGTTTCGAACTTGATTTGATTTATGAATTCAATTTTGTATATGCCTCCGCACACACGTGCACGAGCTTTTTGGATTTTAACTTCACATATAAATTTGAGCTATGTGAGATGTACTCCCATCAATTTTTTCATCTACATGTTTTGTGACTATGACAATTTATGCATGTAAGAACCGTTTCCCATGATCTATTTTGATTAGTATTAAAAACATATGAGGGTGCACGGGAAACGGCTACGAAAATAGCAAATGTCCTTTGTGGAAAAGCCAATATTGGTAAGAGCCTAATGAAAAGATTAAAGGCAATAAAAATAGAAAAAATACCAATAGTACAACATAGTTTAGTATGTTTGATCTTTTAAAAGAAATAACTTCAAAAGAATTGAGAAAAGAAAGGAACATAAAATATGTTATATGTTTATCCTTTGAGGGCGTTATGTTGAAGATCAACGGGTTTGTACAATGAATCCTAATTATGCTTATTTTATCATGATGTTATTGATTTGTAGAATCATCAATTTCTAGTCTTGTGTTCATTGTGCTAGTTTGTTCATTAAGTTTTCCTCATCTTGTCACTTGAGGAAAAATCTTAGTTTGAAAAAGTTTTGCGGTCAATTAGAACTTCTTGAACATATTTGAGTATTTGGGTTATAATTCATTTGTAACTAGTTCACACCCATTCATTCCATTCCACATGTTTAGACATATCGATACTATGCTAGTGTATAAAGCCAATAGGTTTTCTGTCGATTCTGTGGTCGTTTATACCTATATGTGTGTCGAGTTTTCATTGGTATATTTTGCATATATTATATGTGGTATCGTGTTTTTGAGTCTTTACGGTTTACATTTAGTCCATGCTTACCATATGCTTGATCATTTGGATTATTTGTGCTTGAGTTGCCACGTTGTGTGTTTGCTACACTTTACACCGTTGCATGTGCTGTTCCATTCTCCCTATGTTTAAATTGGTATCAAATTTTCTCATCTTGGTATCTTAAGTTCACGTATTTAGGGGGAGATTTGATTTTGGGGGTGTAATTATTTAGTGCTGTATTGATTTGTCTATTCTTGAACAAAAAGGGGAAGAAATGGTATCTTCCCTTTGCATGATTAGGATGTCTTTATCTTAGGGGGAGAGTCTTACATAGGTTGACATTATTTTAAACATTGTTAAGATGTTTATTTATTTGCGAATTTATACTTATTATATTCTCTTTGCATTTGAAGGTGTGTTTAAGTGTGCAGGCTTATAGGTTTAGATCAATGCGACAAAGTTGTCAAGCAAATCATAGCTACTCATATTTGTGTATCTATCGAGCGTCTGTACTTTTTTTTCCTTTTTGGGTTGGGAAATAAGTCTTTTAGAAATCTTGTAACCCATAGGATTTTGGATTTGTTCCAGAATTGCTAAAGGGGGAGATTTGTAAGGACAAATTTCCAATCGAGTCAATTTGTATATAATTGGCAAAATTTTCGATAAAACGTTTGAGTCATGAGATAGACTTTGTTTTGATGATCCCAGGAGCCTATTGCATTGTTTGATGAAGACGTAACAACCAATCTTCAAAGATTGAATGCATCGTTCCATGTTTATTGCCTAGTTTGTCTTCACGTTTTCACCGAGGATTTTTGCAGGTATGAATGCGCATTAATTATGAGACCTTGGAAATATTTTTAAGGGTGTTGGTTTTGATTTACAACGTTTGGAACTATTTTAATTATTTTTTAAAGACAAATAATTTATAGTTATATTTTTTTTTGAATGAGAAAAAGGCTATTAGAATGAAATCCTGGTTTTGTTCGAACGACTTGATGTTCATTCAAATGACATTATGAACCCGTTAGAATGCCTATCAAACAAACATCAAACGTGATTCCTCTATCAAGGATATCACACCTCGTTAGAAGCTGGTTCAAACAAGATATCATTTATGTTCAAACGAAATGGAGATGTCGTTCAAACAAAATGCAGCTCTCATTCGAATGACTTCAATTTTTGTTTGAATGAGCCGCCTCCAAAAAATTCATGCACTCGGTATTTAAGGCGTTGTGGACACATAATTTTTAAGGACTTTTGGCAAAAAATGATTTCCAAACAGTTTACCAAAGTTTCAAACCCTAAGTTTCACCATATATGTTTAAATATCCAAGACTTATAATTCATATGTTTTGATATCTTGACATAGGGCACCACAGTTTGTTTCTTTCATTTTGAAAGAACTTATTTTGTGAGGTGGACTTCATGTGTGCTGTTTGACAGTTTCTAACCCTTATCGATGAATACCGAGACATATGTGGACTCGTGCGTTGTGGTAGTTGGCATGGTTGGAGTTCCGCATTGCACTGTGGAGGAGCAATCGGAGATAGAAGAACATTAAGGCTTATGGGGGATCGAGTCATTATGTAACTTTACTATCTATGCTTTGTAAAACCATATCATAATGAACTGTTTAGTTGGGCCGTCTGAGGTTTTTCCCTTCATGATTTTCCTCGTACATCGAGCTCTTGTGAATGTTTTCTTTATCTTATATGCAATCACCTTAGATGCATGCTTTAGGGTAAAAAGATAAAATTTAGTAAATCAGTATTCCACAAGAAAGTTTTAAAATCAGTGCTAAGTTTAATTGGGTAAATTTAGTTTAAAGTTTCAATCTTTAAAATTTGAAAAATATAAAAATATTGGACTTGTGTCTATTCGGACCATCCTTGCCTAAGTACACACTATAAGGGGGTTCAAAAAAATGTCCTTCGCACTTCTAGTTTTTGTCCAATTGATCTTTTAGGATCTTTTCAATGCTAGACTATAATGAAAAGAGAATTTTCTCTTTTGTATTCCCTTTTAATTGTTTAAAATAAAGTAAATTTCTCGAAAAAATAAGTCCGAATAGTGGTTCTTACAAGAACAATTTATTTCTAGTACATTTATTTCATTATTAGCCACTATTGAGATGAGAAAACTATATTAAAAAATGATAAGTAAGTACAATGTTTAAAAAATCTGTGAATGTGTGCAATAAAGGTGATAAAAAGTCTAGTCTAAAGAAAATAATCATCTTTGAACAATGAATGGAAGCCTCTCATTATTAAACACACTAAAAGATGAAGCCATGTATCAAGACACCATGAAAAAGTCACAGGAATGGATGGAATATAGTTGTGATTCGTACATCTTAAATGGACAATGATGAAAAACAAAAATGCAATGAATATAACTCTTTTTGAAATTTTACAAAGTTTTTCTAAAAGATGAAAATATTTATGGATTTTTCAAAGAATATAAACATCGAAATACAATATAGCTAAAGGGACAAAATATATTAAGATGATAATCACCCTATACTAGATGCAAGTCATAATCTCAATCATGAGTCCGGGAGTGTTCTAAAAAGGAATAGACATCCTTGGAAATTACTCTATTAAACATTGAGAAGTCTTGACTAAAAACTCCACTTGATCTAAAAAACTAGTAAAACATCTATGTCTGTGTCGGTACATGTGTGGAAACGCGTGTGGGATCATGTGCGGGAACACTAATTAAGAATAAATTCTTCACATTTATCCCCTTAATTTCGGTATTTTTATATTCCCGTGTGGTGTAAATATCTTGGATTTTTCTCATATTTATGCTACTAACCCCTTTTGGCAAGTATTTCGTGTGTTGTGTATTTCTTATGTGTTTTACAGGTATGTCATGCAAGAGAGTGCGAAAGAAAACTCGAAACAATGAAAGAAACCAAGAAATGGGGAGTTCAAGGGCCTTTTGGTAATTCTTCAACCTTAGTCTAGATATGGGGCCTACTTAAAAGTTGAAGAGTTAAAAATTATAAGAACACTGGAAAAAACGTCACTCCAATCGGAGCTACGGTGAAAGAGTTATGCCACTTTGAAGACCAGACCGGTCCGATGTTATCAAATTCCTTGCATAAAATTGGAGGCCGAACCGAATCGATGGACCAAAACCGAACCGGTCCGGCCGTTAGTCACACTCCAGAACCGTTATAAAATTAGTCACGCTTTCTAAGTGTGACAAAATGGCCAAATACGTGATTTTTATTTTGTCCTTATCTTTTAGCCAAAAGGGTTTTATGTTTTGGGGACTCTTCTAAACGACTTGTAACCTATATATTTTTTCATTAGGACTCTTTTTATTCAGATTTCATTCATGTAAAAGCTCCTAATCAAGGAGGAACATCTGGGAGACTAATTTATATATTTTGCACCTTTAATTCAAGAGCTTTTTCGATTTTTCTTCAATCTTTGATTTCTTCTTGCATGTTCTTGTTCGTCAATCTTGGTAACCTTTATTTCCAGAACTTTTATTATTATTTCTCATGTTTAATCTCACTTTTCACACAATTATGAATTCATGCAATATAGATTTCTTGTTCAAGCATAGTTTATTCATGTCTAGCTAGATTTCTAAGGATTGGGTTACATGAACCCAACCAGATGTAGTTTGCACGTATAAAGAATTAGTCTTCGAATTAAATAACACTACACCAAAATGGGTAAATTGGCACCCTTCCAATGGCTAGCCTTGTCACGGTCATTGACCGTGATAAAAAAACACGCGTTTTTTGTCACGTTCAATGACTGTGACAATCCTTATAATATTGTCACGATCAAGGACCATGACACGTCGGTGATAAATGTCCCAGTAAAAAAACCTTTCCCCTTCTTTTTTTCCCCCGCCGATTCTTCCCTCCTTTTCTCTCTCTCTCTCTCTCTCTCTCTCTACGTTGCTCTCCCTCTCTCTACTTTCAGGTTACTCTCTCTCTCTCTCTCTTCCATTTATATATATGTATGTGTGTGTGTGTGTATATGTGCATGTATGTGTGTGTATGTGTGTGGTGGGTGGGGGGTGGGGAAGGGGGTGGGGTAGGGTGGGGGAGAGGGGGCAGGGATGGGGGCTGTTTGTGTATGTGTGTGGTGTGTGTGCGCGTGTGTGTGTGGTGGGGGAAGGGGGTGGGGCAGGGTGGGGGGAGGGAGGGGCAGGGATGGGTGGGTGGGTGGTTGGGTAGGGGTGGGGGGCTGCATGTGTTTGTGTGAATGTGCGCGTGTGTGTGTGTATGTGCGCGCGTGTGTATATGTGTGTGTAGTGTGCGTGTTCGTGCGTAATGTCCCTTGTAAATGAATTGATTGGTTATTAATTTTTTTAGTAAATTAATATATGATTGCCCCTCATTGTAAATTAGTAAATTAATATATGATTAATTATGAAAGTAGGATTGCCCCTCATTGTAAATTAGTAAATTAATAATTGTATACTTTAATTGTTAGTTTAATTGATGAAAATAATTAATTGAGTAGATGAATTAGAAGGAGTACGAGATACACATTTGTTGTTGACCTTGCTGTTGGATTATAGTGGATCGATGTTGGGTTGGTTAGTTTTAAAAGTTGCATGACCACTGGATTATTGTCCATATGGGGGGTGATATTTTTCAACTTTTTTTGAAAATTACTTTGTATATCGAACAATATATATATATATAGTATGATAATTAAATGAAACATACTTGAAATTACATATAGTGCCCATAGATACTAGCCTTCTAGTTCTTATGCGTACGCATTTAATAGCCCTTAGACCCGTTCGAGAGTCATTACCCCTGTAATGAGATCTCTCGAATTATCCTGTTTGGACAGTTTGGGACTGCATGATTTCTGTATAATATTCTTAGTGGCTTCAAGTTGTTACTTTTGGAGGAAGTTCTCCAGTCGTATTCTAATGTTCTCTGGGTACATACTAGATTGACAAGTGTGACTGTTATTTCAATTGATCAATTGAAATAACACTCACACTTGCCAATCTACGTCATGTACTTAGAGAACTATGGGGATATGCTGTTGAATTTTTTTCAAATCGCAACAATGTGCATGAGAAGTTCAGTATATTATAGAAAAATGCGGTCTTGAATGAGATAGGACTACTCACCCTTTAGAGGAGATGGAGGAAATAGAAATTTCTATTATAAATTGAATTTGAATATAAATAAGACATAATTAAATGAAACATACTATAAATCTAAATTTTGTTTATACTAATCCATGAATATACGCTTCGTACCTTTAATAGGTGATTAGTTGTGGTTGTTGTGATGGGATATTCAAAATACAAAGAGTGGACGGGTGAGACAAATAGAATGGGGGATGTGCTTCGCAGAGGTGCTAAGGAATTTGTGAAATATGCAAAGAGATGTCATAATGATGAAGAGTGGGAAAAAGCAAGTTTTGATTATTATAATGTTTAACATTATTTTAGATTATTTTAAACATGATTAATTTTGTAATATGCAGAAAATATGAAGCCTGTGAGAACAATAAAAGACGAAAAATAATGGTACAATCAGATAGCGACTTAAGGCTGTGGTTGACACAAGAGGTAATTATAATGAAAATGAACGTTATATAACGTTACATTACACTCAAATTTTACAACTAATATAATTAATATATATATATTCTCAGCTCTTAAAGACGGGTGATGCAACATCAAGGCTTGCTCGTCTAGCCACTGGACCCTTGTTCGTGTCACATGAGTACAAAAAGTATCGATTGAACGGTTACATTTTCGACGCTAAAGTGTACGAGGAAAGTACAAATGTACAGAACTCAGGCATTTCATACAAAGCTCTTACTTTATTTCGAGCGAGTGCAAAAGATAAAAACCTTGTTGAAGCTGAAATGACTTACAATGGTGTAATCCGAAATATATTTGAATTGGATTATATATGCTTCAAAGAGGTTGTATTTTACTCTGTCTGGGTAAGAGTTGAGGATAAAAATGCTTTTAAATTTGATCCTGTCACCAATTTGATCATGGTTGACTTGTCCAAGTTGAAGAGCAACGACCACGTGAGCGATGAGCCATTTATTTGTGCATTTCAAAAGGTTAACCAAGTGTTTTACTCGGAGTATATCAACAACGAGCCGTGATCAATTGTCCAACACGTGCCAAAATGTCTAAATAGTAGTTTTGATGACTTGGCTGCTCCTACCGAATATCAATCCATTTTTTAGGATACCCCGAATTTTAAACAATTTTTCAATTTGTAATAAATATTCCAATTTGTACTTTATCATTTTCACTCTTGTGTAATGTGCGTGTGTGTGGGCAGTAGGGGTGGGGATGTTTCGGATTTTTAGTAATTGTACATATTATGAGCTAGATGCTGTTGTTTTGGAATTCAGAATTGAGTTTTTTGAAAGTAATAATTCATTTTTATTTGTAGTAATTGTACATATTTGCAAGTCTTCTTTTAATTCATTTTGATATGTAGTAATAACATTTTTTTACAGCAAATGTCTCCTTCAGGTATTAAGGTGAGGATGATGATTCTTGTTATGATGATGTCGTCTGGGCTCGGTGGTAGCGGAGGCGACAAGGGCTCCTTGTCCCCTAGGCTCCCCAAATATGGCAAATTGGGGATGGCGATCAAGAACAAGTCAGGGCTATTATCAAATATCCTCAAGCTGATAAAGACGATCATCGGCCCGGGGTACATTAGTTGGAAGGAGGTGCCATATGAGCTCAAGTTAGCTGTTTGGGTGGCACTACATGTAATGTATTTATATTTATATTCATTTTAATATTTCAATTTCGATTTCAATTTCATTTTATATTTATATTTATATTTATTTGCAACTAACATTGTATTTGTTGGACAGGAATAATTCAGCCTGGATCTAAAACTATGCGATTCCGTCTTGGAGCAGTTGAGGGAGAAGCACAAGACATGGAAGAAAAATATGCGGACCCAATACTTTGAGAAGACACGAGAGTCCATTATCCAAAGGCGTGCACCCATCTTGTCAAAGGAGCCGATCTCATTGGCACAATGGCAAAAGTTCGTTGACAATGAGATCGAGGAGTGACAATTGGCATCTCGCCAACCAGGGAGGGAAAATCGGGCAAAAAAGACGGACGTACACTACTCCGGCCGGACGTCTTACGCAGAGGTGGAGCATTGGATGATGGTAAGATTTAATTTTTCTGTAACTACAGAAATATATTATTCTGCATTATTTTACTTTGCGGGGCCGATAGTAATTTTACTATATTTTATTTTAGGGGACAGGGAGTGGCCCTGGGGGTAGGCTACATAGACTCGATATTTATGAGGCTCTTCGGATGAAGAAGGGGAAGGACAAGTAGGTGTCATCGAGTGTCATGGCCACGATTGTAAGTAATCCGACGTTTACTTTTTGTTAGTTAAGTTATAATTTTTTAATTTACTTATTTTACTAATCATGTGCTTTTTGTCATTTCACGCAAAGCTTAAGGAAGTTCATGAGTCGCAGTCTGATGCTGACAAGGCATCTTTGTCCACAGACGCACTCATCCAAGTTCCTGGCTCTGATCGCAAGGGGAGGACAAGGGGGTGAGCTCACGGGTGGCCAAATCTAGGATCATCGAATTGGAGACGAGCGACACCGGGTTGGCTCGAATGGTGGACTTGCATGACGCGAAGCTGTCCCATTTGGAGGCAACTGTCCAAGATATGTTTTCATTTATGAAGTGTTCGTTGGGCGGTGGAAAACGCAAGGGAAAATGGAAGGAGAAGGTGGTGGGGGAGGAGGTGTGGGAGGACGAGGTGCAGGATGACGAGGATGTGGACCTCGCTGCTTCATCGCCGACACGTGCGGACTTTGATGATCCACTTCCCTATTTGGATCCCTTAGACTGAACGATGTCGACACTTGGTTGGTCGAGCGTGCTTATACTGGACATATTTGATGGCCAGCGGATAGGGAGGGGGTTGAGGGACCCGAATATCGTCCAGGGTGGACTAGTTCATGGACGTGAGCTTCAAGACATCGAGTCGAAGGTGCTCGTCACGCATGTGATACCTGGGAAGGAGAACTCTACATTGTGGTTGTGCAAACAATGCGGAACGATGTATATCAGTGGATGTGTCAATTCGTATATCGTGTGGCCTACTCACCTCCTCGGATTTAACCTTACCCAAGACATGTAGTGACATTATTTGAATTGAATCGTATTATTTTTAAGTTTGTACATTTGAATTGTTTTTAAGTTGGTACATTTGAATTATATTTGGATTATATCGTGATGCATATTATCTCTATTTTGAATGTATATTTGCACTATCCCTATTTTATTTGTATATATAATGTTTGAACAGGTACAACGTTACTATAACAGGTACATATCTACTGTTGGGCAGTGGCAGTGGCCATATTTCCCAACATATTTTTTTTCAATTCTACCCAGAATTGTCACGGTCATTGACCGTGACAAGTCCTTGACAACTTTTTTTGTCACGGGTTTGTCACGATCATTGACCGTGATAATTTTTTTTATTAAATGTCATGGGATTGTCACGGTCCTTAATCGTGACAAAACTTATCATGGTTAAGGACCGTGGCATGACCGTGACAAAAAAAGTTGTCACCCCCAGAATTATCACGGTCATTGACCTTGACAAGTACAACTTGTCAAGGCCAATGACCGTGACAATTCAGAAGATTTGGTGTAGTGTAATGATTGAATAATGTTGTGTAGTAATCACAACCATCGTAGGTCTTTTAACCTTACCTGCCCTAGGTAACTAGAGTGTTTAAGAGTGCGACGCACGCATTAGCTATTTCAATACCACTTTATTCTTGCTCTTGATTATGTATGATACGGGCTAGTACTCTCATTTATGTAATGCTTCTGATAAATAAAGACATGTTTTAATCAATTATCTAATTCAAGCTAATTTTATAGCCGGTAAATGTACTAGGGTTTGGGGGATTATATTCCAACATTATCTCTCATTCATAATAATTAATCCGTATTTTGTTAGTTTTAATTAGGTTTAGTTACCTTCTTTAGTTTTTACCTTTTTCCTTTCTCACCCCATCATCATCTTTTACACTTTATTTTTGAAGTAATAAATCAATTAAAATCTATCAAACATTCCCTGTGGATTCGATACCCAGACTAGTCGCTATACTCCATAAGAGTGTAATTAAAGTTTTGTTTTTTTTGTATTGTGGTTGGAAGTCGATAAAAATTATTAGCGTATTACACGGATGCTCGATTTTCCCCTCGATCAAACACCGATGTGAGAGACTGTCCCTAGCTTAAAACAAAACTCCCCAGGGAGACCTCTTTATTTACAATGGGTACAAACATAAACATGTTTGGGTATAATTTGGTTAAAATTCCTAGGGGTTTAGGTAGAGGCCCATAAGGATCTACTATAAACTCTGTAACGAGTGCAGGAGAGGTATAATAAATGGATGCACCATCGTAACTTATTCCTTACCTCTTTGCAAAACCTAACACGGGACTGAGAAACATCTTCCTCACCTTCTTAGATGTGTCCTCTAAAGTGACCTTGACCTCTCAGGCATGTTCGAGATCTTTCTCGAGTTGATAAACATGGGATTCAAGTTTCTCACGAGTCTTTAGAGAAGCTTGAAGCTCTCTCATAAGACTAGCCACTAAGTTGATCAAATTGGTATTTTTCTACCAACCACAATCAATTGTTCACACAAAAACTTTCAACTACTCGAGTTGACTCACTGATACCTCATAATCTCTTGAAGCGTTCAAATAATTTTCCAAATCAAACACCCTAAGAGTCAGATTTATATTTTTCTTTTTTGTTTTTAGGGACTCTTTGTAAAGTTTAGTATAACTACGTTGAAGAACACTTTCTCGCTCACTTAAAATCTCATCATCATCCTCACTCTCTCCAGAATGGCTCAAAAAAATATCGAGGCTATCATGTTTACAATGTCCTCACCGACATGGGACGAACTATAAGTACTCACATGATTGGCTATGAATGAAAAAAAGGGTTAATGTGGTGATCCATCCTTGGAATCCACTGACTCGACATCACTATCGCTAAGAGTGGCATTATATGCATTTTTCCCTTTGCCCTCTTTCTTAATCCTAGTGGGACACTCATAGGCTTTTGGCTTTTTCCCCTATCATTTATATCATCTCTGTTAATCATTCTTTTAATTTTTCACAAAACTCTTATATTCTTTGGAAGATTTTTCTTTGCTAAATTTGAGAAACTTTTTGAAATTTTTCTCAAATAAGGCAAGATCATCTAGAGAAAAATCAAACTCAGAGTTGGAATAAAAAAACCTTTTCCTTTTTCTTTGTTTTAGCTTTTAAGGCTATTCCTTACTTTTTCCTTTTCGTAAGTTTGAAGGTCTCCTACGAGTTCTTTTTACATAAGAGTATGTAAGATTCCCAAAAAATTAAGGACAATAACCTTAGAATCAAAATGAGAAAGAAGAGACGTGAAAATTTTCTCAACAACCCTCATCTCAGGAATTCTCTCACTCAAATTAAAATATGAATTCAAAATATTCGATAAATTTGAGTAGATTTATCTAAAGTGTCAGACTCATTCTTGCTTATGGTCTTAAACTGTATAGTGAGGTTTTGAATCTTAGAAGCTTTCACAACATTCGTACCCTTGTGTGCGAGTTGGAGGATATCCCAAGCTTCCTTAGATGTGGTGCATGTTATAACACGATAAAATTCATCGGGTGTGACAACACAAAAAATTACCCTTAAGCCTCAGGCATTAAAGTTTGTCCATGTAAAATCATATTTTTTCCAAGAAGTGAAAAGTTTAAGACTAATGCCATTGTCATTAGTAACAGTGGGTGGTGTCCACCCTCTTTCACAAAGAAGCCAAACTCTCTTGTCAGTAGATTTCAAAATCGACCTCATTCGATCTTTTAAGTATGCATAGTTAGACCCATCAAAGATAGTAACCCTACTATATACGTTATCCATATAATCCCAAAATAAATCACATAATAAAAGTGTAACCTGCTCTGATTCCAATTTGAAAATGTGGGTTATATGCATTCACTATATACTAGGTCACACCACAAAAGATTACCTTTTTAGACAAAATTTTTCTTGATTAAGATTAGGTGATCACTCAATATAATCTTAAAGGTAAAATGTAAAACCAAAAAATCAAATCAAAGAAGAAGAAGATTTGAGGAAAAAACCCTTTCAAGCAAAATTCTTTTCAGCAGTGTTTAGACACGAGAGACCTATGCATACTTACAAATAACTTAGTGCTTCACTGAGGTTAATGCTATAGTGTCTTTGAATATTCAAAAGAATATGGCACAGTCCAACACTGTCCACATCAAACAACTCTTGCCTTAGTATCCACCAATCATCCTTGAAAAATAGAGTTCCTTTCTTCTTCAATAGTATAAATAAATCTCCACAAATATCAATCGTAGGGTAACATTCTACACGGGTTCGAATAGGTATGTGTATCTAGGTTTTGACTAAACTCAATAAATCATTCTAAGGGATATTATTTAGAATTGTTTTCTCAAATAAAAGTTGTGAGACTTTTTGGGACAGATATGCAAAATCATTTTTCACTTAAAGTTCTTCAAAAATCAGTCCATAAGAGTCCGTTTTATTAAAAACATAAAATTCGAGGGGGTGGGCTTTGTTCAAACGAGTGTAAGTCTCGTTCAAACAAACATGTCATTTCTTTCAAACGACCTTCTAACGGGCGAACCTCTGCCAGGCAGAAAACCCCCATTGGAAACTCATTTGATGTCCGTTCTAATGAACTCCCAAACTCGTTCTAACCAAAAGATAACCTCGTTTGGTCAAGATGCAAGTCTCATTCTACGAAAATCTACTTTCATTCAAACGAACGAAATAAAAAAAATATTTTAAAAATTCAATTTATTAAATTTACCTTGTATAAATTTTATAAGAAACCATCCTAGAATAACATGTACAAGTATAAATCAAAACCTTATACTATATAACTCCTTGATATTGTCGTGACAATTCCAATGCATTTGATCTTCAGTTTGTTACTCAATTATTAACTTGTATTCAACAATCTTAGGAAGCATATGAGAATGTGGTTTGTACGGTTTGTAATGAGGTATGCAAAAATAAATAAAAGATGAACAATCATAAAAAATTGCTCTTACATAATTGACTTAAATATGAGTTAATTATTTATTGAAAATATTTAGACCGGGTTAGTTATGTTGGAAGAAATTTTATTAAATGATCAAAGGTTGAATTTATTAAATTTATAATTTTTTTTTTTTATGTAATATAGTTGGTTAAAATATCCCTTTTGTTAATGAATTATGTATTGGGAATTAACGTATTTGGTCGAGGATAGTTTGGTCTTTTAGCCTAATCTTGGTGGCTAAGTTAGGGTTTTGATGAGGCCCATTTGTGTGTGATTGTGTGTATGTTTTTTGGGTGTGAATAGAGATGATTAAAAGATCAAAGAAAGTAGATTTATGATTTTGACACAGAGGGGACCCATGATTGCGGGTTAACCCTACCGTGATCACGGGAGAAGTTCTCGAGATTGCAGTCTTAGGGGCTCGAGTCCCAGGATGCGGGTCATGTTGTGAAGGGGTTTATTTGGTTCATTTTGGAATTGTTTTCATTGGAGTTATTCATTTCTACCTCAAAACAAACCCTAAACCTTATTTTTAAACTTCACCCCTAACCTGTCAAACTCAAATCTCATTAAAGTACAACAATCAAACCTCTAAGAAACTTTAGTCTAGATTTTGGGAACTCTTTAAGAGGCATAGTTGCTCAGAATTTTGAGGAGATTAAGAAAATCAAGTCAAAATTCATAAATGGTTTAAGGAAAGAATAATGTGCTTTTATCCATTGGTAATTTGTGATTTAGATATTACCTAAACATGTTTGTTGATTTATTTTAGGCCGATTAGAATTACAAATTGATATTTAAACTTGAGAAATTGATATATTAACTTTTGAAATCATATTAGTGAATATGCAGTCTCTGATCATCTACAGTTACCCATAATACAAAGTCATGAGAGATGAAAAAAGTGATGCATCCCTATAAGGAGAGAAAGGAGATTTTAAGGCGATCCTAGGTCTCCCTAGGGTTGGCCGTATTTTGTCCTCTCTAGTGGTTAATCCCACCATATTTGGATTAACTCGATGGGATTCATGTATTCATGGATGGATTACAAGTGTAGGTGGCTTGTTTTGGATGGTTTACAAAAACATCAATGTTTGGATGCTTTTGTTCCAATCTGCGTTTTTGGGGGATCCTTTGACTTATAAATGGGTTGGTTATGTTGGAAGTAATATATATAGAATATACGAAAAACCCCAAAATTCAAAATAGATAAAATTGGAAGAACTTATCAATCGAGTTTTGTGTTTAACACAAACTCCTAAAGGTGAAATTGTCCATTGATATTGATACTCTCATCCTCTTGAACAAACACCTCCCAGGACTAAACGATCAGATTCTGCCACCAACAACAATGAAGAATCTTTAACTCTCAGGATACCCCAACACCAAAAAAACCAATAAAAAAATATAATAGAGATGCACAAATTTTGTAATGGGAGATAGAAGGAGAGACATTTTACAGATTTTTTTGCACAATAGAGGACTCAGATTATTAGGAATAATGTCAAAAATATATTAAACCACTAATCCACTTTTATCTCCACTAATGGGTAGTGGAGTCAGACTAAAAGACTAGGTCAAAATATTAAAAAAGGTTTAATATGAGTTAAAATGAAATAATATATGGGTAAAAAATCTGGCCACTCAAGAGAAATCCAAAGAGGGGGATTGCTATCCCATTGAAACCAAATCTTGGGATCTCTAGTCATATGGGTTGGGTTTCCATTATATGCTATTTATATATTAATAGGATTTAGGCATATTCCCCTTGATGTTTGATAATATGTCTCTCTAGCTAGCCCTTTAGTCAATGGATCTGTCAGGTTTTTATTTGACTTGACATAGTCTATTGTTATAACTCCATCTTTCAGTAGCTAGGTCGATGTGTTGTCTCTTTCCCTGATATGTATAGACTTTCCATTGTAGGAGTTACTATTAGCTCTTGCGATTATTACTGTCACAGTGAATGGACAAGGTTCAAACTAGTTTTGTCCACAAATGAATCTAATAGGAAATTCCTTAACCATTCATTCTCTTCACTTGCTTTATCTAGTACAATGAATTATGATTCCATTATGGAACTCACTGTGCAAGTTTGTTGGTAGATTTCCAAGATACAGGTACTCCGACAAATCAAACTCTGATCGATTAAGCTTTAAGAGGTAGTGGATAGTGAGTAAATTATCGGTATCAATGTCTGTATCCTAAAGATTCTGTTGTGATGATAACTGAGCTTATATTAAGTATATATTAGCACCAAAAAAACCAAGCACGAGTATAACTACAGATATATTATATCTCTACAGTAACATTCTCACAGTTTCTATCACAAAATAACAAATATCTTCGCCTCAAAGTTATTTATTTGTTTCTGATGAATTCAAAAACTGTGGCACCATTAACATTCCTGGAAAACCAATGTCTGAGAATAATACGGAAACATGTTATAAAGGGTAATGGATGTTATAGCCTATGTGTGTGTGTGTGTGAGAGAGAGAGAGAGACGTAACAGGGAAGAGTGACGTATATAACAGGGTAGAGTGAACCAAAAATTAAGGAAATTGTGTGCGTGAGAGAGATGGAGAGATGGAGAGAGAGAGATACTTAATAGGAGATATTGTTGGCATATGGAGAATGTAACAGTAATTAGTTTAACCCTTTATTTCAAAACAACTAGTTCTTAAGGTTTAAAAAGTTTATCAGATCAATCAAGTCAACTACCTTAAGAGTTGTTAGGTAGAAGTGCAGTTTCATTTTTACCATCTCTTAAAATTCTTTCCATCAAATTGTTTCGGTTTTCAAATTAGTTTGCATTAGGATTATCAGCAGGATGAAGAATAACAAAAACTTCTCCTTTTGATTGTTGGTAATAATATATGCAGAATATACAAAAACCCCCAATTTCAAAATAGATAAAATTAGAAGACCTTATCGATCAAGGTTTGTGTTTAATAGAAAGTTCTAAAGGTGAAATTGTCCACTAGTATTGATGTTGTCAGCCTTCTAAGTAAATACCTCCCAGGATTAAACGATCAGATTCCATCACCAGCAAGAATGAAGAATTTTGAACTTTGAGGATACCCTAGCATAAAAAAACTATTAAACAACAGTATAGGGATATAATTTTGCTGTAATGGGAGATGGAGAAAGATATGTTTTTTAGATGATTTTTTTGGCAGATAAAGCCCTCATATTTATAGGAATAATATCAAAAATGTTTTGACCCATTAATCCACTTTTATCTCCACTAACGGGCAGTGGCGTCAGACCAAAAGACTAAATCAAAATATTAAAACGGGTTTAAAATGAGTTAAAAAAGAAATAATAAATGGGTAAAAAATATGTCCACTCAAGAGAAGCCCAAATGGTCCAAAGTCCCCAAGGACCAATCAAAGACTATGAATGTTTAGTATGCCTCCCAGAGATTAAACCCAAGACCACAAGCACTAAACCCCACAAACCTACCACTTGGCCACTTATCCCAAATCATTTATTAAATTCAACATAAATGTTTATACTATACCCAACAATCCCCCACATGAATTAAATGAACAAATAAACATAAAATGATGCTATGGAGTATCAAAAAAGTCATGTAAAAGGCGAATGTGTCATTCAACTTGAACCTTTGCTTTGTGTTGATCTATTGAGTTTAACGATTGTTAGTGAAATAATATCTTGAACTACTTCACCATAGTTGTAAACTTAGGTTAATAGAACACACACATGACTCCCCAAAGTCATCATCGAGTTCTAATGATTGTGCTCGTTTATACCTTAAGCATGCATAGGTTTCTTAAGTGCTCTAGAGAATCAATGCTACCACACTCATACAAGCACTTCTATAAAAAGTATACTGTATCTTACACCCGTTGAATAATAATGATGGAAATCATCAAGAGAGTCTCATCCTCTATCTATACTTCAATACTACATCATAGGAATGGGTTTCAAGTAGAACTTAAGTTAGTATCTCCACAAACCACTTGTATAACTTTGTTATCCCATTCAACCCAGATTATGAGATCTCCAGTCATGTGGGTTGGTCTTCCATTATAGGCAATTTAGATATTAATCGAGTTTAGGCCCATTCCCCTCTAAGATTGATAAACTAGCTCTCTAGATAGCCCTTTAGTAAATAGATCTGCCAGGTTTTCCTTTGACTTGACATAGTTAATTTCTAGAACTCCATCTTTCAATAGCTGCCTCACTGTGTTGTGTATTCTCCTGATAAGTCTTGACTTTCCATTGTAGGAATCATTATGTTCTCTTGCGATCGTTGATTGACCATTACAGTGAATGGACATGGTTGGAACTAGTTTAGGCCAAAAATGAATATCTAGTAGGAAATTCCTTAGCCATTCAGCCTCTTTGCTTGCTTTATCCAATGCAATAAATTTTGATTACATAGAGGATATCTTTATATAATGTTTTTTGGTATATTTCCAAGATACAACATCTTCGCCAAATTAAATTTTGATCGATTAAGCTTCAAGAGGTAGAGGAGAGTGAATAAATCATTAGTATTAGTTTCTATATCCAAAAGAATTTGATGTGGTGATTGTTGATCATCTACTAATTATATATTAGCACCAAAAAATCCAAGCACGAGTATAACTATAGTTATTTTATATCTTTGCAAAAACGTTCTCACAATTTTTATCACAAATAACAAATCTCTTTGCCTCAGGTACTTCAAATATATTTCTTTCTTTCTGATGACCTAAAAAAGTATTGCACCATTCACACTCCTGGAAAATGAGTGTTTGGGAATAATAAGAAACATGTAACAAAGGGTAATGGATATTTTATCTTATGTGCATGTGTGTGTGTGTGTGTGTGAGAGAGAGAGAGAGAAAGAGATTTAAGAGGAGATATTATTGGGATATGAAGAATGCAACAATAATTAGTTTAACCCTTTGCTTCAAAAATCTAATTCTTATGGTTTATAAGGTTTATTAGATTCAATCAAGTCAACTACCTTAAGAATTGTTACGTAAAAATGCAATTTTATTTTCAATCTTTTAAAATTCTTTCTATCAAACTGTTCATATTTTTAGAGTATTTATAGGAACAAATTTTTTGTCATTGCTCATAGCTTAAGCTTACATGTATGTTTGAAAAATTTCATTACAATTTGACTCGATCCATCATGAAGAACCGAATCTCCAACATTTCCAAGTTCAAGATGATCTCCACATTATAAAGGTATAAATAATTTAGGAGTTCGAATTTATTTTCATTTATATTGGGAAATGTAGTTTTTTACAAAAATCAAGGAAATTTCTTATATTACAAAAAATTTCAATGCTTGCTGACCTCATTCAAATGAGAAGTCTTTCTCATTCGAACGAGATGTCAAAATCGGTTGAAGCATCATTTGATCGCTACATCTAACGTGCATCTAATGAGGGCATACTATTTTGCATCGTTTGAAGCTCATTTTAAGATTGTTCAAACGAGATAACACTGTCATTTGATCGAGCTTGCGTTCATTCTAATGAGATGATATTCTCATTTCAACGAGCCTTATTTTTTTCGAACAAGTGGTGTCTCTTCGAAATTTTATCCCGTTCTTTGAATACTTATTTCGAAAGGATTTTAGTAGAAACTTTTGTTAAAATGATTTCTATGTACCTGTTGCAAAAGCCCTTATTACTTTTGGGCCTAAAGACCTTTTGATTCACAAAATAATCATTCCCAATATACTTGTGAATATATTTGAAACCTTTTATAGTTTTATACTGGATATAACCTTCTGGAGAGATCGTCTTCACTGCTGATCTTGTGAACCTTGGATGGGATCACTACTGAAGGAAGATAAAGGCTGATTGGTGGATACTGAGGGTGGATCGCTACTTATGGACTACTCTGGAGTTGAGTAGTTTTCTTTAGAGAGTTTTGTAAGTAAGCTGTCTTGTAAAACTTTCTAAAGTGCTGAAAAAGGTTTTGTCATTTTTTGGAATTTTTCCTTATATTTGTTTGCTCTTGCATGCATAGTTAATTTTCTATGTTTGGAATGATCATCGCATGTAATCCTAAATTAATCAGATTAAAATTTGGTAATGATTTGTATTTGTGTTTGGTGGAAATTTTATTATATAAATAGTTCCATTAAGATCGCAGACGCATTCTCAAATTGGTATCAAAGCCGGTTACACGAAATAATTTGTTTTTTTTCTCAAATTTTTTTCTTTGATATCAATTTTTTTTAAATTTGTGGATCACTGAAAGGCCGAATTTTAATGGACAATTTGTATAATTGAATGCCCATCTTTGATGGTACCAACTATGTATATTGGAAAACTTGGACGAAGTCTACTCTTAAGTCTATTGATGAATGCGTCTGGATGCCCTGTGAAAGAGGGTGGACTCCTCCCACTGTCACGGTTGATAATGTCGCTAGCCCTAAACCTATCTCTTCATGGACAAATGATGAATTTAAGTCTAGTAATTTAAACTCTCGCGACTTAGTGCCATTTCTAAAGTCGTCTCCCCTGACAAGTTCTGCCACATCATGACGTGCACCGTGCCTAAATAAGTTTGGGATACTCTCCAGCTCACACAAGAGGGTATCAATGCTGTAAAGGCATCTAAACTTCAAAATTTGACCACCCAATTTGATACCATTACCATAGTAGAGTCCGAGTCATTTGATGAGTTTTATGCACGTTTGTCGGACATAGTTAATTCTAGTTTTAATTTTGGTGAAAAGATTCCTGAGACGAGAGTTGTGAAGAAAATTTTGAGGTCTCTCCCTGCCCACTTTATTACTAAGGTCACTGTACTAAATTCATTAGGGATCCTAGACACTCTTAGATTAGAAGAACTTATAGGAGATATTCAAACGTATGAGATAGATATGTTCCTTAAACCTAAGGAATGAGGGATTTCTTTAAAGACTCAAACTAAGAAAAAGAAGAAGGAAAAAGTTTATGAGTTCAAATTTGAGGTCGATCTCGATTTTGATGACTTAGCATTTTTTGCGAAAAATTTCTCAATTTTCCCAAAGATAATTCTTCCAAAGAAAAGATTTTTGAGAAAAATAAAAATAAAAATAAAAATGGGGACACGAGCGGGGGAGAGAAAGAGGAAGAGATAAGGTGTTATGAATGTGAGGGTAAAGAGAAAAAGGCACATGAGTTTCCCACTAGGCTTAAGAGAAAGGGTAAGAAAGTTGCACATATGACAACTCGTCGAGTCAGTTAATCCAGGGGAGAATCACGACATGAACCGTGCGTTGCGTTCATGACTAGTCACATCAGCAGTTCTAGTTTGTCCCACGTCAATGAGGATGTATCTAAACATGAGAACCTTGATGTTGTTCTATTCATTCGAGAGATAGTGAGTATTAGGATGATATTTTGAGTGAGGGAGATGATGGTGTCCAAAAGGAATTTAGTGATCTTTACACTGAGACTTTGAAAACTAAAAAGCTAAATAAAGATTTGTCTCTTAGGGTGTCAGATTTGGAGAAAAACGTAAAATTTTTTAGAGAGTGTGAGGTGTTGCTGAGTCAACTCGGGAAGGTGAAGATTTCTTTATGTGAGCAATTGATCATTTTAGGTTGGGAAAAGACTAATTTGACTAATGTCGTTGTTAGTCTTATGGGTGGTCTTCAATCTTTATTAGAGACTCGTGAGAAATTTGAAGCCCTTGTATCCCAACTCGAGAGTGATCTCGAACGTGCCTGGGAGGTCAAGGTCACTTTAGAGGACACATCTAAGAAAGTTGGAAAGATTCTCCTTAGTCCCACTTTAGCTAACATTGAGAGGAAAGGTATAGGTTATGACGGTGCATCAACTTCCCATGCCATACCCGATATGGTTCCCGAGTTTGTGTTGGATCCTTATGGCCTTCGAACTAACCTACCTAGGAGCGCTCGCCCTAGACATTTTGATTAAGGTGGACCCAAGTCCGTGTATGTTTGTTCCCATTGCAAAAAATAGGTCGCCTTAGAGAGTATTGTTTTAAGCTAGGGAGAGTGTCTTATAGGTATGTTCTTCGGTTTGCTCGCATATGAGTTCCCTCACACAATCCCCCACACGTTATTCCGGATGCTCCCACACATCACTTAAGAGATGTTGAGAGTTTTCAAGAGAAATTAGAGTATTTAGTTAAAACTTCACAAAATTTTATGGAGATTTTCACAGGATATCATCTCCTTTGGAGAACTCCCCTAGGCCTAATGATTAAGGTTGAGACTTTTTACTAGAATAGAGTGTTTTCCATGCTCATATATTATACCCCTATTGCTAGTGTGTACTAATTTTTTGTATTTTTGTACATTTTTTGAAAAATCCAAAAAGATTTTTGTTTTTCTGCAATTTTTAAGAAAAAAATGAAAAAGGCAAGAAAAAATTATTTTGATAAATATTTGAAAAAAATACAAAAAGAGTTATGTATTTTTTACACCTTATGTGGATGAACATTTAAGATGTCTAGGTCACCCATTCATTCCATATCCACGTGACTATTTTTTATTATTTTGAGACGTGACATCATTTCATTTATGTTCTTTATGATGTGTGGAGTCATTAAGATATGATTTGATGACAACTTGCTACATGTTTGACTCCTTATCTCCTTTAATGCACATGAACACGAGCTTATATGAGTATTGCACTTAGTTGTCACGTTGTGATCATAGTATTTTCATCTCAATTTTTCTTTAAAGTGAAACAAATGTGAAAAACGAGATAATAAAAAGTTGTGCTTATAAGAACCATTACCCGGATTTAAAAAAATATTTTTTTGATAAAATTATTATGTGTTAAGCAATGAAACGCGAAAGACAAAGTTTTTTCATGAAAAGCCACCATTTGCTATGAAAAGATCCTAAAAATATTAAAGGCACATAAAAATAGAAGTGACAAACCATTTGCTTGAACATTGATGCTTCACTACAAATGAGCATTAATTTCTTCAAAACAATTGAGAGTACAATTGCTACATGTGAGATTTTGAGGTAGTTAAGTCTAAGATCAAAGGGGGTGCACATTATGTAAAAATCTCAAAACTTATTACATAGTTTTGGGTTTTATTGGTGTGAAAATTACTTATCATTTTGATTAGCTGATTAGGTTAAGTCAATTTCACATAAGTTTACCATTTTTACACGTAAGGTAGACTTTGAGATCTTTCTTTAGTGGTGTCTCAATCCTACGTGCACATGTGATATGTTTTTCTACATTGATTGACCTATGAAATATATTCACACCCTTACGTTTAGTTTCCATGATTCGAGTATTTTTGTGTTTCTCCATGGTGTGTTATTTGTAAAATTATACTAAAAATTTTTGAAAAATTTAAACAATAGTTTGAGGAGAGACTTTGGGATTATCATTGAATGTTCTTCATTCATATATTTTTGTGACGATATGTTATTATTATTGGTGATGTTCTTTATATGTCATGATTATTTTACACTCCTTTGTCTTTTTCGGACAATAAAACGGAGAACCAATTAAGGGAGAGTTTGATTCTTGAGGTTTACACGCTTTTATTGTATATTTCAAACTCTATGCATCACGAGCATTTTTCTTGTTTCATGTGTGTAGGTTCTGTTGGGCATTGATTAGAATATTAGAAGATCAATGGAAGAACAAAAAGAGTATGGATATTGAAGAGCATATGTCCGCGTACCAATCCATTTTGTGGGGGTTTGGGAGGGTATTAGGATTTTTTTAACTTAGGGTATTTTTAATGTAATTTGGGTTGCGGCTTTATTTTTGTACCAAAATAGCCAATTGGGGAGATTTGTAAGAGAAAATGTCTTGTCATTACTCATAGCTTATGCTTACATGTATGTTTGGCATATCTCGTTACAATTCGACTCGAGATGTCATGAAGAATCGAATCTCCAAGTGCAAGATAATCTCCACTTTATAAAGGTATAAATAGTTTAAGAATTCGAATTTATTTTCAATTATATTGGGAGATGTAATTTTTTTATAAAAATTGAGGCAATTTTTTATATTTAATAAATTTTCAAAGTTTGCCAATTTTGTTCAAACGAGAAGGAATTCTCATTCGAATGAGATGTCAAAATCGTTCGAAGCATCCTTTGATCTCTACATCGAACGCTCATCTAACTAGGGCGTACTATTTTGCTTCATTTGAAGCTCGTTTGATTCTTGTTCAAACGAGATAGCACTGTCGTTCGATCAAACTTGGTTCGTTCTAACGAGATGATATTCTCGTTCGAATGAGCCTTATTTTCATTTGAACGAGTGATGTCGCCTCAAAATTTGAGCCCATTCTTCAAATAACTATTTCTAAAGGATTTTAATAGAGACTTTTTTGAAACAATTTCTGCATACCTATTGCAAAAGTCCTCATTACTTTTGGTCCTAAAAACCTTTTGATTCACAAAATCATCATTCCCAATATACTTGTGAATCTATTTGAAACTCTACATTGTTTCATACTAGATATAACCTTGTGGAAAGATTATCTTCAGTGCTGATCTTGCGAACCTTGGTGGGGATCATTGTTGAAGGAAGACAAAGGTTGATCGGTGGATACTGAGGGTGGACTGCCACCGGTGGACTGCTCTAGAGTTGAGTACTTTTATTTAGAGTGTTTTGTAAGTAAGCTATCTTATAAAACTGTCTAAAGTGCTGAAAAATGTTTTGCCCATTTGGGATTTTTTCTCATATCTGTTTGCTCTTGCATGCATAGTTAATTTTATGTGTTTGGAATAATCATCATATGCAAATCTAAATTAATCAGATTAAAATTTGGTAATAATTTAGATTTGTATTTGGTGAACATTTAATTATATAAATCATTCCATTAAGATCACAAGCGCACTCTCAGTATTTCGCATTAGGATTTTCCATAACAGGTTGTAGAACAACAAAAATTTCAGCTTTAGATTGTTGGAAATGATATATGCATAATATAAGAAAAAAACCCAAAATCCAAAATAGGTAAAATTGGAAGTACTTATCAATAAAGGTTTGTGTTTAACACAAATTTGTAAAGGTGAAATTGTTGGCTAATATTGATGGTGTCAGCCTCTTTAAAAAATACCTCCCATGATTCAATGATCAGATTCCATCACCAGCAATAATGAAGAATTTTAAACTCTAAGGATACCCCATAACCAAAAAAACCAATAAAAAATAGTATAACAGAAAAATAATTTTTTTTGGGAATGGGAGATAGAGAGTGGGCGACGTTTTTTTAGAATTTTTTTATCAGAATAGAGGATCGGATTTATAAGAATGATATAAAAAATGTTTTACCCACCAATCCACTTTTATATCCACTAACGGGTGGTGGAGTCAGACTAAAAAGCAAAGAAAAAAAAATATTAAAACGGGTTTAAAATGAGTAAAAATGAAATAATAAATGGGTAAAAAATCTGGCCACTCAAGAGAAGCCCAAAGAGCACAAGGCCCAAGTCCCAATCAAAGACTATTAATGTTTAGTGTGCCTCCTAGAGATTGAACCCTGATGCGAGGGAAACCGAGTGTTCGTGTAGGGACACTATCGTTAATTTCGGCTCCCGCTCGGCATACAAAAGAACCTAAGCTACAGCTACACTTGACAAGCAAGTAGAGCGGTAAGTCGGGTATCGAGAATCCACAGGGAGTTATTGAATCTTAGATGTTAATTGTTTAATTACTTCAAGAATAAAAGTGTAAAAGGTGATAGGTGGTTATGGTGAAAAAAGAAAAGAATAAGTTAATGCTAGATTAAAGGAAAGCAAGGATCGGGATCGAATTCTACCAAACGGATCGAGACAACTACTAACTAGAGTTAAGGCTCGAAAGCAATCTAATCGAGCATTTACAATTAAGCATAAACATCACGCAAGAAGGAATTTAACCCAAAGTTGCGAGATAAAACATTTAATTGAAAAATGATCACACGCGGATTAAACTCGGATTGTCGCTATAAACACTAAAGTTGCGTGACAAATAAAGTTAAACGCTTAACAATCCAACTTTAATACACGCGGTTTCAATTAAAAGCGATTTTGCACTAAACCTAGTTTTCGGAGCTCGGGGCCCGAAAATAGCGGAAATGAAATCCCGACCCTATTTATCTAAGGGTGCATGGTGAGTTAAACTAAATTATGCTAATTAGACTAAGAAAGCAAGAATTAAAACATGTAAACTAGTTAGAAAGCATTGAAACTAAATTACAAGGCAAGAGGAGAAGAAGAACAAACTAGATTAATGGAGAGGAAGTGAATAGTTCAATCTTACAAACCCATGGGTTGTCAATCCAAGAAGAAGAAGAAAGGAAATCTCCACACCAAACCCTAACTAACTATCTAATATAAATATATCTAAGTATATTGTCTATTACAACAAAAACCAACTTATATAGTAAGTTGTAATAAAAGAAAAGAAGAAAGAAATAAAGGAAAATATCTGCAGGGGAAAAAACAGGGGATCGATCGATCGACCTCTGGTGTCGATCGATCGACAGTGTAATTCGTGGCAAAAATAATAAGGATCGATCGATCGATCCCCAGGCTTGATCGATCGATCAAGCAGGGGCAGCCTGCAATCCTCCCTGTTTTGGCATACAATCCAACGTCGCTCCAATCGCCGTAACTTTGTCGTTATGCATTGGAATCGCGCACCGTTCGCGGCCACGCGAAGCTAGCGAAGAGAGCTACAACTTCCGTGTTGATGTCGGGGCAGGTGCCCAAGCTGTCAAAAGACTAAAATGCCCTTGCGCGTGCGGTTGTGTACGAAAATCGAGCGAAACGCATCCGGACTTCACACTTAGCATCCAAATACCTACAAAAGCTCAATTAACCCCTGCAAAACATGTTATCATAGAAATCCGAGGGTTGTCCGGTTAACGAGCATAAATATAGGGAATAAGATACCCGAGGGGGCTAATAACGCGTAGGTTAACGGGTGAAATACGCAATATTTCCGCTGTATCAAACCCAATACCAAAATCACTAAACCCCATAAACATACCACTTGGCCTCTTACGATAAATCATTTATTTCATTAAAAATAAATACATATACTATATACCCAACAATCCTCCACATGAAATAAATAAATAAGTAAACATAAAAAAATGCTTTGGAATATAATAAGAAGTCACGTCAAAGGCAAAGGTATCATTCTATTTGAACCTTTAGCCTTGGGTTGATCTATTGAGTTTACGGATTGATAGTGAACTAATGTCTTGAACTATTTCACCGTAGTCGTAAGCCTCGGTTAATAGAACGCACTCCTACAAGTCATCATCGTGGTCCTACAATTGTTCTCATTTTGGCCTTGAGCATGGCCAGGTTTCTTGAGTGTTCCAGAGAATCAACCTTAATTATCATAGGAAGCTATCACACTACCACACTAATATAAGTTCTTCTATCAAGAGTGTACTATAGATTTCACCCTAATGAATAACAACTATAGAAAACACTAAGATATTATATATCATCCTCTACTAGTACATTGGTATTACATCATAGGAATGGGTTTTAAGTAGAACTTAAGTTATTACCCCCACAAATCACTCGTATAACTTTTTTATCCCATTAAACACAGATCTTGAGATCTATAGTCATATGGGTTAGGTTTACATTATAGGTTATTTAGATATTAATAGACTATAGGCCCATTCCCCTTGATGTTTGATAAACTAGCTCTCTAGCTACTCCTTTAGTCAATGGTTTTTCCAGGTTTTCCATTGACTTGACATAGCCAATTACTATAACTCCATCCTTCAATAGCTGCCTCAGTGTGTTGTATATTAACCTAATACGTCTAGATTTTCTGTTGTAGGAGTTATTATGTGCTCTTACGATTACTTCTTGACTTTCATAGTGAATAGACAAGGCTAGAACTAGTTTAGGCTATAAATAAATATATAATAGGAAATTCTTTAACCATTCAGCCTCTTCCCTTTCTTTATTCAATGCAGTGAATTTTGATTCCATAATGGATCTCGCTATGCAAGTTTGTTTCATTGATTTCTAGGACATAGCGCCTCCTACAAATAAATTCAAATCGATTAACCTTCAAGAGGTAGATGAGCGAAAAAATCATCGGTATCAACGTTTATATCCAAAGAATCCAACGTGGTGATCATTGACCCTCTACTAAGTACATATTAGAACCAAAAAACCGAAGCATGGGTATAATTACAATTATACTATATCTCTGTCACAACATTATCACGGTTTCTGTCACAAAGCATGAAATATTCTTGCGTCAGATACTTGAAAGATATTTATTGCTTTTCGATGGACTGAAAAACTTTTGCACCATTCACATTCCTGGAAAACCAATGTTTGGGAATAAGAAGGAAGCATGTCACAAAGGGTAACTGATGTTTTAGCCTATGTGTGTCTGTGAGTGTGTGTGTGTGTGTGAGTGAGAGAGAGGTACATAGAAAGGATGAGTGATGTATATAGAAGGGTAGAGTGAATCGAAAGTTGAGGAAACTGTGAGAGAAAGAGACTTAAGAAGAGATATTGTTGGGATATGGAAAAGGTAAAAATAATTAAATTAATCCTTTGCTTCCAATCAACTAGTTCTAAGTTTAGAAGGTTTATAATATTCAATAAAGTCAACTACCTTAATAGTTGTTAGGTAAAAATGCAGTTTCATTTTTCCATCTCTTAAAATCCTTTCCATAAAATGGTTCAGGATTTCAGAGTATTTTTCATTAGGATTTTCCATAGCGAGTTGTAGAACAAAAAAAATTCACCTTTATATTTTTAGATGTAATATGAAGAATATACGAAGAAACCCAAAATTCAAAATAGATAAAACTAGAAAAATTTATCCATCGAGGTTTGTGTTTAACAAAAAGTCCTAAAGGTGAAAATTTCCACCAATATTTATGCTATCATCCTCTTAAATAAACATCTCTTAGGGTACAACGATCAGATTCAATCACCAACAACAATGAAGAATCTTGAACTCTCACGACACTCCAACACCAAAAAACCCAATAAAATTTAGTATAAAAGAGATAGAATATTTCTGTAATGGGAGCTAATGAGAGAGACATTTTTCAGATGATTTTTTGCAAAATAGAGGACTCAAATTTATTGGAATAATATAAAAAATGTTTAACCCACTAATCCACTTTTATCTCCACCAGTGGGTAGTGGAGTCAAACTAAAAAACTAAGTCAAACTATTAAAACAAGTTTAACGTGAGGAACTGGGTAAAAAAAATCTGGCCACCCAAGTCCAAATTAAAGATTATTAATATTTAGTGTGTCTCTTAGGGATTGAACCCATGACTACAAGCACTAAATCTCACAAACTTGCTACTTGGACACTTACCCCAAATCATTTATTTCGGTCAAAATAAATATATATATTGTATACCTAACAATCCCCCACATGAATTAAATAAATATATGAACATAAAAAGACGCTCTATATTATCATAAGAAGTCATATAAAAGGTGGAGTTGTCATTTAGCTATTGTAGATCTATTAATTGTACCGATTGATAATGAAATATATCTTCAACTATTTCACGGTATTTTTAAACTTAGGTTAATAGAACACGCACATAACTCCCAAAAGTCATCATCAATTGTTGTGCTCATTTAAGCCTTGAGTATGCCTAGGTTTCTTGAGTGCTCTAGATAATCGATTATAATTCTCATATGATGCGACCCAACTACTGCACTCATATCAATGGTTCTATCAAGAGTGTAATGTATCTTACACCCCACTGAATAACAACTGTAGAAAGTATTAAGTGATTATATCTCATCCTTCATCGATACAGTGGTACTACATGAGAGTAATATGTTTAAAGTAGAATTTTAGTTAGTACCCCCACAAATCAATCGTTTAACTTTGTTAACCCATTAAACCCATATCTTGATATCTCCTTTCATCTGGGTTGGGTTTCCATTATAGGTTATTTTTATATTAATAGGCCTTAGGCACATTCCCCTCAATCTTTGATAAACTCTCTCTCTACCTAGCCTTTTAGTCAATAGACTTGCCAGGTTTTCCTTTGACTTGACATAGTCGATTGTTATAACTCCACATTTTAGTAGTTGTCTCACTGTCTTGTGCCTTTTCCTAATATGTCTAGACTTTTTGTTGTAGGAGTTATTATTTTCTCTTGCGATTGATGATTGATTGTCAAAATGAATAGATAAGTCTTGAAATGGTTTAGGCCACAAATGAATATCTAATAAGAAATTCCTTAGCTATTCAGCCTTTTTGCTTGCTTTATCCAATGCAATGAAGTCTTATTCCTAGTGGATCTCGCTAGGATCTCAGTATGCAAGTTTGTTAGCTGAATTTCCAAGATACACTGCATCCTGCAAATCAAAGTTTGATCAATTAAGCTTCAATAGGTAAAGGAGAGCGAATAAATCATTGGTATCAACGTCTGTATCCAAAAGACTCTAATGTGGTGATCGTTGACCCTCTATTAAGTCTATATTCGCATAGAAAGATTGAAGCACGAGTATAACTACAATTATACTATATCTTCGCAACAACACTATCATGATTTCTATCACAATAACCAAATATCTTTTCCTCAGATTCGTCAAAGATAGTTATTATTTTCTGATGAACTCAAAAATAGTTTCACCATTTACATTCCTAAAAATCCCATGTTTGAGAATAAGAAGGAAACAAGTCACAATGGGTAATAAATGTTTTAGCCCGTGTGTGTATGTGTGTGTGTGTGAGAGAGAGAGAGAGAGATGCACATAGCAGGGAAGAGTGACGTACATTACAGGGTAGAGTGAATGGGAAGTTGAGGAAACTATGAGAGAGTGAGACTCCAGAGGAGATATTGTTGGGATATGGAGAATGTAACACTAATTAGTTTAACCCTTTGTTTCCGAGTAACTAGTTCTTTAGGTTTAGAAGGTTTATCAAATTCATTTAACTCAACAACCTTAAGATTTGTTAGGTAAAAATATAGTTTCATTTGTCATCTTTTAAAATTCTATCCATTAAATGGTCCAGGGTTTTTAAAGTGATTTTCATTAGGATTTTCCATAGCATATTGTTAAACAACAAAAATTTAACTTTTATTTTTCAAAATAATATATGCAGAATATTCAAAAAAATCCCAAAATTCAAAACTGATAAAATTCAAAGAACTTATCGATCGAGGTTTGTGTGTAGCACAATGTCATAAAGGTGAAATTGTCCACTGATATTGATACTGTAATATTCTTGAACAAATAACTCCCGGATTCAATGATCAGATTCCATCACCAACAATAATAAAGAATCTTAAACTCTTTGGATATCCTATCACAAAATTCTAATAAAACTAGTATAAAGATAGAATATTTTAGTAATAGGAGATAGAGAGAGACATTTTTTAGATGATTTTTCCTAGAATAGAGGACTCATATTTATAAGAATAATATAAAAAATAATTTAACCCACTAATCCACTTTTATCTCCACTAACGGGTATTGGAGTTAGACTAAAAAACTAAATCAAAATATGAAACTAGTAAAAAACAAAACGATAAATGGGTAAAAAATTTGGCCACTCAAGAGAAGCCTAAAGATCCCAAAGGACCCAAGGCCCAATTAAAAACTGTTAATGTTTAGTGTACCTCCTAGGGATTGAACCTAAAACCACAAGCACTAAACTCGATAAACGTACCAATTAACCACTTACCCCAAATCATTTATTTCATTCAAAATAAATGTATATAATATATATATGCAACAATCCCCCACATTATTGAAATAAATAAACATAAAAAGACGCTCTGGAGTGTCCAAAGAAGTCACCTACCTACAAGGCGAAGGTGTAGTTCGACTTGAACTTTTTCCTTGTGTTGATCTATTGAGTTTATTGGTTGATAGTGAACTAATGTCTTAAAATATTCACCATAGTTTCAAACTTAGGTCAATAGAACACACACGTGACTCTAAAAAGTCATTATCGAGTTTCAATGGTTGTGCTCGTTTCGGCCTGGAGCATGCCCGAGTTTCTTAAGTGCTCTAGAGAATCAACCTTAATTCTCATAGGAGGTGACCCCACGACCACACCTATATAGTTGCTTCTATCAAGAGTATATTGTATCCTACACCCCACTAAATAACAACTATAGAAATCATTAGTAGATTATATATCAACCTCCGTCGATACAGTGGTACTAAATCATAGGATTTGGTTCTAAGTAGAATTTAAGTTAGTACCCCCACAAATTACTCATATAAATTCGTTATCCCATTGAAACCAGATATTGGGATCTCTAGTCACATGGGTTAGGTTTCCATTATCTGTGATTTAGATATTAATAGGCTTTAGTCCCATCCCCTTCGATGTTTGATAAACTAGCTCTCTAGCTATCCCTTTTGTCAATGGATCTTCTAAGTTTTCTTTTGACTTGACGTAGTCTATTGTTATAACTCCATATTTTAATATCTGCCTCACTATATTGTGCCTTCTCCTGATATGTCAAGGATTTTTGTTGTATTTGTTATTATGTGCTCTTGCGATAGTTACTTGTCTGTCATAAGGAATGGAAAAGGCTGTAATTGGTTAGGACATAAATTAATATCTAATAACAAATTCCTTAACCATTCAGCTTTTTCGCTTGCTTTATCCAATGCAATGAATTCTGATTCCATAGTGGATCTCGCTATGCAAATTTGCTGGTAGATTTCCAAGATACAATGCCTCCTACAAATTAAATTCTAACTGATTAATTTGAAGAGGTAAAGGAGAGCGAATAAATCGTCGGAATCAATGCCTGTATCCAAAAGAATCTGATATGGTGATTTTTTACCCTCTACTGAGTATATATTAGCACCGAAAAATCCAAGCACAAGTATAACTACAATTATACTGTATCTCTGCAGCAACATTCTCACGGTTTTTATCACAAAACAACAAATCTCTTCACCTAAAATAATCCAAAGATATTCTTTTCTTTATGATGAACTCAAAAACTATTGCACCCTTCACATTCCTAGAAAACCAATATTTGAGAATAAAAAGGAAATAGGTCATAAAGGTGTAACACCCCGTATTTTTGAGTAATTCATAAATAAATTAATCCGGTGAAATAAATTAATTCGTGTACGTTGAGTTGATATAGTTAAATTTTTTGGGTGAAAATGATTATTATCAATGGAATAATTTGCGTGACGATTATTATACACTGTAGTGAGTGATATGTGTAGACTAATTGAGAATAAGGTGGGAAAATATTGTTTAGTGACTCAGGTGATGATTTCAAGTGCATAGTTGATTCAGCATGGTTCAAAATAGTTAAAATTGAGTACCCGGGGATTGTGTTTGGGTGTCAGGGGCTTTCTAGATTAATCGGGACTTATTTAAATGATTTTTCGGCTCTTTAATGGTATATGAGAAGTCAAAAATGGGATTACACTTACAAATTAAAGGTTTGGGATTAGAGAAGAGTTTTTTTTTCACAAAGTCAAAGGTTAGAATAGTCATACAGAGAGTTAGAGAGAAAGTTAAGGGAATTTAGAGGTCTAGCACCTTGGTTCACCCACAATTATTACTGGAATAAGAATGAGGAGAGATCAATACTATCATCAACAAATGGATTCAGATCTACAATTCCAGGAAAGTGTTTAACTTGCATGTTTTTAAGAGGTTATAATGCCCATATAGAGTATGGTTTTATATTTGGTGATTTTAAATAATATTCTTGAGATTTTGATGATGAGAATACATGTTGTCGGTAGTATTATGTGTAAAATGAAATTAAATGGGAAGGTAAAACAAAATAAAATCATATGTGATAATTATAATGGAAGAAATCTAGGTTTATGATTGGTGATGAATGAGTAACAATGAAAAATTAGGGATTTATGGGTTGTAGAAGATAATTGGTTCTTGGGTTAAATTCACGATGATATAATGATTAAATTTATGTTGTAAATCCGTGCTATACACTTATATGATGTTTAGTAATGAATCAAGAAGGTTTGAATAAGAAAAATGGTGAAAAATGTATGTGCATAAGGAAGAAGAAGACATCTGACAGATTTCGAATCAATCCGGCACAAGGGCGAATTGATTCGAAAAGCCCATTGACTCGGTCCTTGGGAGAATTGATTCAGATTTCCCAGATTTTGATAATTTCCCCTATTTTAAGCCCATAACTTGTGAATAATTATTGGGGGCACTTTTGTTACATCTTTAAGTAGACCTTGGTAGGATTTGGACTTAGTTATGAATGATATAATTACGGCTAAGATTATCGGGCTTAAAGATTAGTGTAAGTGAATTCAGAAGCATGAAATTGAGTTACGGGGATTTCCGAGTGAATCTACGATATAGACCAGTAGTGCGTGAGTGAATTTACTACTGAATTAATTCAAGGGGTAACTAGAACCCTTCAAGTAGTGGATAATATTCGAGAAAAAGCGATAGAGAGTTATAATCATAAATTGATAAGTACGGTAAGTATTCGAGATACATATACTATGACAAAATGATAATTATAGGTTAAATATATACCTATCCAGATTATGATTATAGGTTGAGTGTATACCTATACCGATTATATTATAGGTGAAGTGTATGCCTATACGGATGATATATATAGGTTATGTTTATATTTATGTGAATTATATTTATAGGTTGTGTGTATACCTATATGTGAAATATGGATAGGTTTTATGTATGCCTATTATGTGCTTTCTTATGTGTCAACATACCTACGCTACCTATTATCTGGAGGTTTTCGCACAGAGGGAAATCCCACCTTGACGATTCTAATGAGATCTGGATTAGTGCCCTAGATCATGGAACTTAGGGCGACCCATTATGTGTAGTGTATTAGTGAGACCGGTGTGTCATTTGGGTACGTTAGGTATGTGCGTATTCCAAAAGCTTAGAACCTTGTTCGCTTCCATTTTGTGTGATGCTGGAGTTATGTATATAGATTGTGTGACATATCTATACATACATTTGTATAGATATGCAGACTCACACCTCGGTTCTCAGCCCGGGGATGCTGGAGTTATGTATATAGATTGTGTGACATATCTATACATACATTTGTATTATCCTACTTGTATGTGAAAGAAATAGCTGTATTTAAAGAATATCTAAATGTAATGTAATTAAGAGAAATTTTACCTAGTGTATGATGGTAATAAAGTTAAATAGCGTATATCTACAAGTTAATTTGAGTAGAGTAATTCAATGATAACATAAGTGAGATGTTACTTATGGTTAACAATAACATATGAGACATGTTATTTATTAATGTTACGATAGCGTACCGTATGAATGGTACATGGGAAGTTAAAGAGATATTTAACTAAGGATTTAATGGGAGCGTACTGTATGGGAGATACGGGGGAGCCAAACCCTTTAGCGGATATATAGCTATTAAGGAGACATAGTTGGGCTAGGTAGCATAGCTAGGTAGGATATGTTAGGTGTTCACATTAGTTGAGAGGTGAGGAACTCAAGGGAGTGTACGTTGAACTAACAAGTGTAATCAATAACTCATTTTAAACTTTGATAAATACTTGCTAAATATTATCAAATATTTTGGGCTCTAACCCGCCTTGTAAAATATTTTCAAAATATTTTAGGTATCCAACCATAGGGATGCCAAACTTAATGATCTGTTCCAAGGATGCGTAGCTGTAGCACTTGTGGATGCTTGCAGGATTTGGATTAGACACTTCTGATGCTTCATTCCTAGAGTAGGATTCACGTTCAGTTATTTCATTTAGGAATGTTGCCCATGTAGTTATTTCATGTACCCATTTGTATCAGACAATGTATTAATGTATTCACCTTTATTTCATAGACTCATAATTGGACTTGTATTGTGAACCGATGAGTTATTTGGTAATATATTTTTTATTATTTATCTTGTGATGGATTCATATTGATTATTACTATTTAGATGGTTTGGTCATTGTTTTATTTTCAATTGTTGTTATTAATGAAAGATAAAATTTGACACACACTTAATTTAATATAGGTGATTAGTAAATTAAAAAGATTTTGACAGTGATGCTAAGAATGATCCAGATAAGATTCCTGTTTGTTTTAATGAAAGACTGATCACTCGTGGTTAAAATAGGCGGGGTGTTATAGATGGTATCAGAGCATCAGGTTTTAGTGCCTTAGGATCTGTGCAGTTTACTACGATTTCAGCATAGCATTCTTTGATATAAAGCCCTATTTATTCAAGGTTCTAAAAAATGCGGAGCGTGATCGAGGCGTGGAGGTCAAGCCTTAAGCTTTAGAAGCCTAGGCGGGCCTTAGGCGTAAAAATTCGTGAAAAGGCGTTTAGGCCTTCTTAATATATTTTAATATTTTTAACCATAACAAGGCTATTGAAATACTAAAATTGTACATATCATAAAAAGTATGTCTGAATATTTGCAAATTAAAATACTATTTCATTATTTTGGATGAGATAATGGTTCGGTTTGTAAAAAAAATCTTTAAAAGGCGATATCATTTCACTAAAGCATTGTTGTTTTTTGAAAAAAGTGCGCCTTAATGGTTTTACCAAGAATAATGTATAAAAAGCTTAATGCGAGGCATTTCTCCCAAGCCTCAAGCCTAGGCTGGTTTTTTAGAACAGTGGTTGTATTCCTATACATATGAGATCTATGTACTCTTTCTACTAAGTATAGTTGATGTGATTCATATACGAGTTAAATTGGGCTTCGTACATCGAACAATATGGGATGACCAACGAGGGTCATTAGAAGGACTGCAGGAGGAGAGGCTCAACTGAAGCCATATAATATTTTGGGAATGGTGACTACAATAGAAGTCACCATGATTATTGTTCAGACAAATGATGATAGGATAATTACTCAGGAGTATTAGTTTACCCAAACACTATAGTAGATAACGGTGATTCAAATTCACTCACTCAACATATTATGCGAAGGGGAGTTAGAGGAACTCTTTTAAAGACTCATTTCTAAGGATTCGGGGAAGAGAAGGAGTGTGATGGGACAATGGAGAGAGATAATACAAAGGCAGTCGTGTAAGGGGGAATGAAGCGACACCCATAATTAAATTATAGGAAAAATTATTTTTGTACTATTTATTTATCACAAGTGGTCCAGATAGAGACCGATTGTGAGAGAGAAGTTGACTAGTTTGGCAAACTTTGTACTCGATAAAGGAGATACGGAGAAGAAAAAGGGCCCGTAAGTTGATAATGAACTCGTGGAAAGAATGAAAAAGTGTGAATGGGAAATATGTCTAGGATGACTAGTGTAGACGTTGTCAAGGTCGTACGTTTATAAGTTTATATTACGCTTCCATGAGAAGGGAGCCAAGAGGGTTGGAGAATATAGCCGAAGAATAATACTAGATTAAACAGTGCTAGCAAAGTACCATAGGAGGGTATACCCAGTAGGGGACCCATTTACACGTTTGAGATAAATGGAAGTCTTACCTAGTGATGGTGGATTCAGTCAGGGTCGTCAAGGTCAGCATCGAGTTCCATTGAACTAGTGGAGCAAAAGGGACAACGGGCACAGTAATTGGGGACAATACTATCAGGCCTAAGAGAAGTAACCCTGACATGGCTAGTGGGGCCAGAGATAGGGAGAATGCATAAAAAGGTATATTATGTGTGATAATAAGGCCACCTTTATTGAACTTGTCCGTAGCGAGAAAGTGAGACTAATAAGATTAGGCAGGTAAATGGGAATGGTACCAGTGAAGCACAATAATAGCCGCATGAGTAAGAATTTCGACAGGGGAATAAGACTAAGATATTTAAGTTTGAAGGTTATTAACTCGAGAAGGGTTAGATAAGGAAGGATTTGTAGGGTCCTCAAAGGAAGAAGCAACATTCCGTTCCTCAGGGACGTCAGTATTAAGGGAATGGCGAGGAAGGCCTACAGGGTCTGGTCCATAAGCAAGAGGGTTTCTCTAATAGTTATTACAATTGTGGAGGGATAGACCACATAAAGAAGGATTTGCCTAAAGTGAGGTAGGGGTCAATTACAGGGGGAGATCTAGGATATATAACTATTATAGCAGATCATGGGTCATTTCCATCGCGATAGTTATTCGCAAGAACCCATTGACTAGACAAGGTAGATGGAAAATGGAGAAACTATTTTTATTTTATCCTTATGAGTATGTGATTAGTTGTGTGATAGGGGTACGTAACAAAATATATGTTTGTTAATACTAAAATTCAAGTGTGAGTCAGGTTTAGGGGTTGCATTGGAAAAATCGGACTAGTTACTCTGAATGTATTTGTCGTTGGGTAGTGGAGCTTTTTGGCATCGCCTGTAGGGGAGCGGGTGTAGATGCTACAAGGATTTTTTATGTTACTATTTGCTACTTTTGAGAGTTAAAAAATTAGAGTTTATTATGATCATGTGTCGAGACTGAGTACCGAGAGTTTGAGCGGTAGTAGAATATCGTGCTTCTTAGTCCAGGATGAGATATTCTGTTTTATGAGGTATCAATTGAAACAAGGTTGAGACTTTATATATATAGTAGGGTATTGTAGACTTCGGTGACTATGTTGATATCTATATTTTCTCCCGGTGCGTAGGGAGGTTTTACTGATGTGATTCATGGTGCATTGTGTTTATAATCGAGTGGAGAGATGTAGCTCGTTATTTATATAGCGCCGTGTTATATACCGTCTTTAATAACATGAGAGTGTATGAATAGACTTTTTATGTCAGGAGACGAGACATCCCATGCCTGAAACTTAGTGAACATAGGGAGGTGGGAAATGTGTGACCTCTAGAACACGGGTTTAATACCTTAGTTATTATACGTGAATTTAAGGCCATTAGAGCCATATGATGTGGATATGAAAATAATTAAGTTGGGGTTAGTAGAGTTGTTGAGTGTAACCTTATTTCATAGTCATGCCTAGTATAAAAGGCTTAATTTAAAACCAGTATATTACGTTTAGTTCATTTATGTCAAAATGCACGAGACATAGGGTGTATGGGTGCCCTAGTTAGTTGAGATTTTCAGAATCATTCACGAGGAGAAGAAGATAAGATGCATGAAATAAACGTAGAGGCATACGTAAATTAGAGACCGAACTAGAATGTGACAAAGAGAATATAGTTGCATTGTGAGAAAATCGTATCACCAAAAACCTAAGGGTAGACGTAAAGGGGTGATTATAGTGTTGAAATATACAAGGAAGGTACATGTTATATTTTCAAGGATAATCAAGAACTCTCTCAGCAGAGTAGTAATATGATAAGAGTTATGTCATAACCAACTATAGAGGTAAAACTCTAACGTGAATAGTCATGTATGATTTCAGATATCTCCTATGAAGGGAGTATATGATTTTAAAAGGGGGAACTTGGTACCTAAGGAGGAGAGGACCTTTCCCAGGACAATGAATGGGTAGCTGTTAGAATATCAACCTAATCGTGTTAAATTATTCTCTCGAGAAGGATAAATGGCTTCGCAGGAGCCAAGGTGAAACAGTAAGGGAAATGAAGGAGTACTTAGAATAAAAATGATTAGGGAGGATTGATCACTAGTTTTAATGGTAGAGTATAGACCATCGGATTAAAGAGTACCATTAGTGAAGGATTACAGGGAATAACTTAATGCTCTAAATGTTAGAAAGACGTGAATACCATGTGAGGAAGTATCTGAAGCTATTAGTACTATATTGATCCAATTTTGAGGATGAAATTCCTTTGTAAGGAGGAAATATGTAACAACCCGTAATTTTGAGTCATTCAGAAATAAATTCATTGGGTGAAATAAATTATTTTGTGTACCTTGAAATGATAGAATTAAATATTTTGGGAGAAAATGATTATTATCGATGGAATAATTTATGTGACAATTATTATATGTTGCAGTGAGTGATGCATGTAGACTAATTAAGTACAAGGTGGGAAAATATTGTTAAGTGATTCGGGTGACAATTTTGAGTGCATATTTGATTCGGAATGGTTCAAAATGGTCAAAATTGAGTACCCAGGGGTTGTGTTCGAGTCTCGGGGACTTTTTAGATTAATCGAGACTTATTTAGGTGACTTTTGGGCTCCTTAGTGGTATATGAGAAGTCAAAAACGAGATTACACTTATAAAGTGAAAGGTTTGGTCTTAGAGAAGAGTTATTTTCACAAAACCAAAGGTTAGGAGAGTTATACAACGAGTTAGAGAGAAAGTGAAGAAAATTTAGTGGTGTAGCACCTTGGTTCACCCACAATTGTTATCGGAATCAGAACGAGGAAAGATCAGTACCATCATCAACAAATGGACTTAGATCTATAATTCCAGGCAAGTGTTTATCTTGTATGTTTATAAGAGGTTATAATGCCCATGTAGAGTAGGGTTTATATTTGATGATTTTAAATAATATTCTTGAGATATTAATGATGAGAATACATGTTGTGGGTTGGATTACATGTAGAATGAATTTAAATGTGAAGGTAAAACGAAATCAAATCATATGTGTGTCACATTGCGCCTAATTAAATAGCCGGTGATCAGGCCTTTATTAAATTATAATAGAAGTTGCAAATTCGTTCATTCTTAGCATCACTGTTGAAAGCCAAATTAATTACTAACCACCTATTAGTTAGTTAAGCTGGTGCCAAATTTTATCTTGCATTAACGAGGCAAATAATAATATGCGAAAAAATTGAATTACATCATTCACACAACACTAGAGTCTTAACACTCTCAAGTAAACAATAAACAAAGTCTTTCCGAATAAACCATCAACTAAAAATCCCAGACCAAAATAATAAATCCAATTGATAAAAAACTCTGAATACAATTTTGAAACTGAAATACTGAATGAATAAAGTCTAACTGGGGCAACACACCCAAATGAAATACCGAAATATTGCTGAGAAGTCCTACACTAGGAATAAAGGAATGATGTGTCTAATCAAAATCTTGCAAGTCTTCACAATGCTACAGCTATACGTCCTGTAAAGGATCATCAAGTAGGCGTCCCTATGGATGGACACCTAAAAGGTTTTGAAAGGATTTTATAGCAAGGGTTAGAACCCAAAACATTTTGAAAATATTTGGCAAGTATTTATCACAATTTAAAATCAATTATTGATTACACATGTTAGGTTCAGTTACACTCTCTTGAGTTTCCTTACCTCTTAACTATTGTGCACACCTACCGTTTCTACTTAGCCCACCTATCTATTCTACCCAAGCTAACTAGACTTAAGTATTTATGAACATGAACACGTCTCTGTTCCCGTATCGCCCATTCAATACTTCACCCGTTAGTTAATGTTTCTCATATGTTATAAGAGTTGAATTTACCATTTCACTTATATCCTCATTATTTAATTAATTAAGTTTCACTACTTAATCCAATCTTTAGATATACACTAACTAATCGTCTACTGTCACACATAAGTACAATATTCACATTGGTACATATATATTTATCTCGCTAGTATATATATCATTACGGCGTCTCTCAAAAGGACAACCGTGAAACAAGGGCATACTTTGCTATCAGTCCAAGTACCTCTCGTACTAAATAGCGACCAATGGTTTGGTACATCTCCTCGAACCCAAAATCAAATGACAAGTAGTGGGGGATGCACATACCTAATGTACCCAAACGACATGCCAGACACACTAATAAATGACACATAGTGAACCACCCTAAGTTCTATGCTCTGGGGTACAAATTTAGATTTCCCTGGAATTGGCAAGGTGGGATCGCCCACTGTGCAGGAAACTCTGGGATAGTTGGCACCGTAGGTATGTCAACATATATCATCAATCATATAATAGGTACATACACAACCTATATATATTCAGTAGGTATTCACACAACCTAATTATCATCATTTGTACGTAGTATATATCACTCGAATACTCACTATACATTTAATTTATGATTATTCTCACTATCGCATTTAATGGAGTATTATTCTCTACTCTAAGGGCCCTAGTTACCCCTCATTTTATCTTAGTAGCTAAGTCTTCCTTACCCTACTGGTTTATATGGAAATCTCATTCACGCTTTCCTGTAATTTTATTTTCATCCTCTCAAATTAATTACAGTATCGTTTAATCCCGTTTACTTAACGTTTTAATTCTCTCGATAAGACTTAATCCCTTAACCCAATCATGGCCTAGCGCAATATAATAAATCCCTCATTATATTCTAACAATGTCCTAAAAGTTTTCTCGACAATAATTTAGGATTTAAATGCTTAAAAGGGAAATTTCATATTTTCTGGGCAACCGAATCGATTCGCCTCTTGGCCGAATCAATTCAAAAACCTGTTGTATCACCTTATTCCTTACGCAAGTGCGTTTTTCACCATTAACACCCACATAACTTACATATTTCTTCCCCAAACTTGAAACTAATTGTCCATAACCATTTCTACGTGCATTAGGATGATTTTTAACGTAAACACAACATTGAAACCTTATAATTTTCATTCAAGAATGGATTCAATCATCTAAACCTCAAAAGCCTAGGTTTTATGTTCTTCCACCACTATTCATAAAAAACCCAAACTTAATTCGAGGAGATTATAACATGACATCTGATTTCTAATCCTCTGCAGATATTAAATCATTTTACATGAAATATCTACCCATAACATGTATAAAATTCATATTTTTCCTTCAAAGAATCTCAATTTAATGAAAATAGAATGAAACCCTAACAACAAGGGTATTATAACATCAAAAGAATTGCAAATAAACACTTGACTTTAATTAGTAGGGTCTGATTTCATGGTTTGTAGTTGGGTTTGATTATTTTTCTCCTTCAATCTTCCTTCTTAAGATGTATTTGGTGAAGAACACACTTTGGTTCTTCAAGAACTCTCCCCAAAGCCCCAAGAATGGTCTTTCCTTCTTCTATAAGGACTCATATTTGTTCTTGGTGTTTCTAAACCTATCCCCTTCTATCTAACATCTGATATAAGGCTACAAAATTCATAGTTCTTTTTACCATATTTTACAAAATGACCAAAATGCCCCCGTAGGGTGCTGGTTTAGTCCAAAAATGCCCCGGAATCAAAATAACACCCCCAGGTATACTATTCCGACTATTTTGACCCTTTCGAAATCATTTGTGACCTCGAAATCATCATCTGAGTCATTCTACATCATTATACCATCTCAACCTCAAATTAAACTACACGTGACTCCCCGATGAGATAAATCTAATTGTGCTAATATCACTCGCTATTACGCGTAATAATTTCCATACGTTATTTACTATTCATTTAGTAAATTAAATACATAACATTAATCATTATCTCACCCTCAATTAATATTTATTAAGCACATTATTACTCAATTTAATTAAATTACGTCTCTCACGTAATTTAAAATAAAACTAATTAAGTACCGAATTAATTAAATTCAAATACTCAGAAATACGGGGTGTTACATACTGTTCCCCTTACGAAGGAATTTCGTCCTCGAAATTAGGTCATACCTGAGGTAAAAAACTCTGGATACTACTCTTGCTTGTCATCCTCCCGCTCCCAAGTAGACTTATCAACACTTGTGTGTTCCCACTGAACTTTGACTAGTTGCACAACCTTAGACTGTAGCTTACACTCACTACGATCCATATTAGCCATGGGTCTCTCCTCATACGAGACGTTTTGATGAAAATCAATCTCCTTGAGTGGAACGTGCCAGAAAGCTCTCTCACTCCTCCTGTACTTCTTTAGCGATTCTATATAGAACACATAGTGTATCCGCTGAAAATGCTCCGGTTAACCCAACCTGTAAGCTAATGGTACCACTCTCCCAATAATAGGGAAATGTACCACATATCTAGGCGCTAACTTCCCTTTCTTATCGAATATCATGACCCACTTCATGGGAGACACACGAACCAACACCTGGTCCCCAACTTCTAACTCCATGTTCCTCTGGTTGACATCATCATAACTCATCTTCCTATCCTGAGTAATTCGAATACATCCCTAAATTCACTCAATCTTGGCAGTCATCTATTGTATCATCTCTATCCCTAATAACTTGTTATCCTTCACCTCTAACTGCAAGCGGGTGAACAACAAGATCTTCCATACAATGCCTCAAACGGTGCCATGTCGATAGTAAAGTAGTAAGAGTTATTATATGCAAACTCTACCGATGGAAGGTATCTCTCCCATCCTTTCCCCAAAATCCACAATGCATATCCTCAACATGTCCACTAACATCTGATTAATCCTCTCAGACTTCCCGTCTGTCTATGGATGATAAGGGGTACTCAACCTCAAGTCTGTACCCATGGCCTTCAAGAAGCTCTGCCAGAAGTGAGAGACGAAGATCTTGTCTCTATCAGACATAATGTTAATCGACACCCCATGTATCTTAACTATCTCAAAAATGTGTGAACTGATAAGAAGTTGACCAACTTGGTCAATTGATCCACTATCATCCAAATGGAATCGTGACCCCTCTGTGATGTTGGTAACCCTATAATAAAGTCCATCTAGATGATCTCCCACGTCCACATGGGAATATATAATGGATATAGCATCCTTGAAGGTATCTGGTGGTCAACTTTCACAAGATGACAAGTAACACACTTCGAGACAAACTCTGCTATGTCTTTCTTCATTCCTGCCACTAGTATTGTCTCCTCATATCCTGGTACATCTTATCCCAACCGAGATGTACTATAAACCTCAAACCATGGGACTCAGTAATCACAACATGCCTCAAATCCTCATCCTGAGGCACAACTAATCTCCCATTAAAACATAGATCTCTCTCTGAGCTGATCGAGTAAGACTCTGCATCCTTAGCTAATAACTGTTGCAACCTATCCTGATAGAAATAATATAATCCTCTAGCTGTGCTTTCACTACCCACATCACAATCTCGAGAGTGATAGATAACACTACTATATACGCTCTGGTGACCTTATCATCATGTCTAAACTCACTTCACTTCACTTTCCAGATCTCTTCTAACGCCCCAGTGGGCTTTTGGCTCAACACATTTGCTACCACGTTAGTGTTACCAGAATAATATTGTGTAACAAACTGGTAGTCCTTCATGAATTTTATCCACCGCTTCTGCCTCATGTTCATATCCTTCTATGTGAAGAGATATTGAAGTGACTTATGATCCATGAATAATGTAACCTGCTCTCCCTATATAATGCCTCTATATCCTTAGAGCAAATACCACCGCTGCTAACTTAAGGTCATGGGTGGGTTAATTATTCTCATAGGGCTTAATCTTTTGAGATGCATAAGCTATGGCCCTCTCCTCCTGCTGTAATACACCCCTAATTCTCTACAAGGATGCATCAGTGTAAACCCGATACTCAACCCCATTCCTAGGCAATGTAAGTATTGGTGCTAATATCAACCTATCCTTAAGCTCATCGAAGGCCAGCTGATAGTGGTCACTCCACCTGAATGGTACCCCTTTGCAAGTCAGGTTCATCAATGGACCCACAATCTTCAAAAATCCCTTAATGAAGTGGCGATAATACCCGACCAAACCCAAGAAGGTGAGAAGATCCATCGTTGTAATGGGTTATCCCCACTCACTCACCGCCAATACCTTACTCAGGTCCACCGCAATGCCTCTATAAGATATTATGTGGCCAAGAAACTGCACCTCCTATAGCCAAAATCCACGCTTCTTGAATTTGGCATAAAACTGATGGTCTCGAAGTGTCGGCAACTCTATGCAGATGCTCCGCATGCTCCTCCTCCATACGAGAGTAAATAAGAAAGTCATCAATAAACACGATCATGAACTGGTCCCTAAATACTCTGTTCATGAGATCCATGAACACTTCTAGTGCATTATTGAGCCCAAACGGAATCACCCTAAACTCATACGAACCGTACTACGATAGGAAAGAGGTCTTGGAAATATCCTCCTCTAGAATACGTAGCTAGTGATAACCTGATCTCAAATCAATCTTTGAGAAGTAGGACGCCCTTCTCAACTGATCAAATAGGTCACTTATCCTTGGTAATGGATACTTATTCCTTATCGTAACCTTGTTTAGCTCCCTATAATCCACACACAAGCGTAGTGAACCATCCCTCTTCTTCATAAATAATACTGGTGCACCCCATGAAGACGTACTCAACCAAATGTCACCCTGAACCAAGAGCTGTTGAATCTGCTATCTCAACTCTATCATCTCTGATGGGGCCATGTGGTAAGGTGCTTGAGAAATCGATCTCGTACTCGGTGCTAAGTCAATCACAAACTCGATCTCTCAACGTGGTGGTAACCATGGTATCTCTTGAAATATGTCCTCAAAGTCCCTAACGACTGGAATTGAGTCTAATAATATCCTTATCTCCTTTAAAGTCTCCTCCTCAATATAATATAAGTGGGCCCGCGACCCTTCCTCAGGAAGAGGCATCGACACTAAGAACATCTCATGTCTTGGGATGGATAATACTATGATTCTCTCATAATAGACTACCATCACCCTGTATCCTGTCGACCAATCCATACCCAGAATCACATCGTACCCCTCCATGTCTAACACTAGGATGTCTACCGCTAATCTCAGTCTCCCTCTAACGATATCGACTCCTCTACAAATTGAGTGTATCCGTGAACCACTACCCATCGGTGACTCAACACATATAAAAAGACGTCGATAGTATCTAATAAACCAACAAATCTAATAAATCTGGTCTTAATAAACGAATGTGATGCCCCAATATAAAAGAGAATCCTACCCTCAAACCCATGAATAGGAAACATACCCTCTACTAATGGAGGTGCCTGAGGTGCAGGTGGCATTGGTATGTCCCGAATGTTATACACATGCCCATAGTGCATATGTCCCTACTGCTATTGAGGGGCTGGGGGTGCTGGTGCTGCAGGGGGTAAAGGAGCCTGCTGTCCTTGCTGGGCACCCTACTACTATACCCTACCCTATTATGGGGAATCTCTCCTCTTTTGACCATGTTGGACATAAATGAAGCACTTCCCTAGGAACTTTATTTGTATCTAGCCCTACTGACCCTGATGCTGCTGGTCCTAATGGACTCCCCCTAGTTCCCTTGGCCCTACTTCCCTGAGGAAACTGCTACTAATTTGGGCCCTACTAACCGTGTCTGTAACCCTGCCCCTCTGGTCGGTACCCTCCATTCCTGAACCTCTTGGCATTGTTCCCCTGTCAAGAATCCTTCCCCTGTTGGATGCCCGTTTGCTATTGCGGTGCCCCGTTAGAACCACCCTTATTTTCCTTACCCTGCTGGCTAGGCTCCACAACTATCTTCCTCCCATTCGTATGGAGGCGATGATCCTAACAGTGTACAAGCGCAGAATTGACGACACCAGTATATGTCACCAATGTGAGGCTACCTATCAAGTGCTACCTGATCTTCCAGGATAAACCATCTATAAACTTTTTCTTTATTCATCTCCTCATTTCTAACCTCATCTGGCAAAAAATTATCCAGACGGGTGAACTCATCCTCGTACTTAGCTACCGAGTGATCACCCAGTGCTACTTCCCATAACTTCTTCTGCATATTTGACTTCACTGTAGGTGAAAAGTATTTGCGCTTGAACCGTACCCAGAACTCGATAATGGTCATCATATCTCTCTCATCAGCGGTGGTCACCGAATCCCACCACTGTAAGGCTGCTCCATCCAGTCTGAACGTAGTTAACATCTATTTCTACATCTCAGTATACTCCACCATGCACAGATGGTGCTGAATATTCTTCTTCCACTAACAAGCGTCCACCACATCATAACTACCCTAAAACTCGAGCGATTGGCCCTTCTGAAACGTCTTTCTGACTCTTTGCCTAGTAGATGACTCTGTCTGGCCTGAATGATCGGTGCCACTGGCTGCTGTGAAAATGCATAGCCATAGCTGTAATTATTGCATTTACCTCTCGGGCCACAATATCTTCCACATGGGCCGTCGAGATCATCTTTAGTGGTGGCTGTGGCTGAGGAACGTCTTGTGGCTCCTGGTGAGCCTCTCTCACCTCATCCGTGGCCGGTACCCTAGCTTCTCGCTCTCTCCTCGGTGGCATCTAAAAATAGATCAAATTATATAAGTACACAATTTATACAAAATTTAATAACAGAAGCACCATATCTCAAACACGTGAAGATAAAAGCAATTGTCCTAATAATAGGGCTCTATAACAAAAGAACAATATATTGTAATTGTAATAATCCATGAAAATCCTATGGACACTAGAACCCAATGCTCTGATACCATCTGTAACACCCTGCCTAATTAAATATCGGGTGATCAGGGCTTTATTAAATTAAAACAGGATTTATAAATTGGTTCATTCTTAGCATAACTGTCGAAAACCAAATTAATTACTAACCACCTATTAGTTAATTAAGCCGGTGCCAAATTTTATTTTGCATTAACCAAGTAAATAATAATATGCAAAAAAACTGAATTACATTATCCACACAACACTAGACTCCAACCCATCTCAAGTAAATAATAAATAAAGTCTTGTCTAATAAACCATGAGCTAAAAATCCCAAACCATAATAATAAATGCAACAAATAAAAAAATTTGAGTACAAGTCTGAAACTGAAATATTGAATGAATAAAATCTAACTGGGGAAACAAACCCAAACGAAATACTAAAATACTGCTGAGCAGTCCTGCACTAGGAATGAAGGAATGATGCATCTAATTAAAACCCTGCAAGCCTCCACAGCACTGCAACTATACATCCCTGTAAAGAATCATCAAGTATGGCGTCCCTGTGGCTGGACACCTAAAATATTTTATAGCAAGGGTTAGAACCCAAAATATTTTGAATATATTTAGCAAGTTTTTATCACAATTTAAAATAAGTTATTGATTACACATGTTAGGTTCACGTACACTCTCTTGAGTTTCCTCACCTCTCAACTATTGTACATGCCCAATATTTCTACTTCACCAACCTAGATATTCTACCCGAGATAACTAGACTTACGTATTTTAAAACATGAACTTGTCTCTGTTCCCGTACTACCCATACAGTACTTCACTCGTTAGTTAACATTTCTCATACATTATAAGAGTTGAAATTACCATTTCACTTATATTCTCATTATTCAATTAATAAAGTTTCACTACTTAATCTAATATTTAGATATACACTAACGAATCGTCTACAGTCACACATAAGTAGAATATTCAAATTTTCTGGGCAACCGAATCGATTTGCCTCTTGGCTGACCTGTTGTATCATCTTCTTCCTTACGCAAGTGCGTTTTTCACCATTAACACCCATATAACTTACACATTTCTTCACTAAACTTGAAACCATTTGTCCCTAACCATTTCTACATACATTAGGTTGATTTCTAATGTAAACACAATATCAAAACCTTATAATTTTCATTCAAGAGTGGATTGAATCATCTAAACCAAAAAATCCCTAGGTTTTATGTTCTTCCACCATTATTAATTACAAACCCAGATTTAATTCTTGGAGATTATCACATAACATCTGATTTCTAATCCTCTACAGATATTAAATCATTCTACATGAGATTCCTACCCATAACATGTATAAAAATCATTTTTTCTTCCAAGAATCCCAATTTAATAAAAATATAATGAAACCCTAATAACATAGGTATTATTACCTCAAAAGAATTGCAAATAAACATTTGACTTTAATCAGTAGGGTCATGGCTTGTAGTTGGATTTGATTGTTTTCCTCCTCTAATATTCCTTCTCAAGATGTTTGTGGTGAAGAGCACACTTCGGTTCTTCAAGAACTCTCCTTTTTCTCTAATGACTCCTATTTGTTCTTGGTGTTTCTAACCCTAGCCCCTTCTATCTAACATATGATATAAGGCTACAAAATTAGTAGGCCTCTTTACCCTATTTTACAAAATGACCAAAATGACCTCAAAAGGTGTTGGTTTAGTCCAAAAATACCTCGGAATTTCACCCTTAAGGAATCATCTTTGACCTCAAAATCATCATTAGAGTCTACATAATTATCCCATCTCGACCTCAAATTAGTCTACACGCGACTCCCGATTAAGATAAATCTAATTAGCCAATATCACTTGTTATTACGCGTAATAATTTCCATACATTTTTTACAATTCACTTAGTAAATTAAATACATAATATTAATTATTATCTCATTCTCGATGAATATTTAGTAAGCAAATTATTACTCGATTCAATTAAATTACTTCTCTCGCGTAATTTAAAATTAAACTAATTAATTACCAAATTAATTAAATTCAAATACTCAGAAATACGGGGTGTTACAGTGTGATAATTATAATGGAAGAAATCTGGGTTTATGATTGGTGATGAATGAAGAACAATGAAAATTAGGGATTTATGGGTTGTAGAAGATAATAGGTTCTTGGGTTAAATTCATGATGATATAATGATTAGATTTACGTTGTAAATCCTCCCAATACAGTTATATTATGTTTGGTAATGTTGGATAATAGTTTGGTAATGAATCACAAAGGTTAGAATAAGAAAAATGATGAAAAGCATATGCGCGTTAGGAAGAAGAAAACATCAGACAAATTTCGAATCAATTCGGCACAAGGGCGAATCGATTCGAATTTCCTAGATTTTGATAATTTTCCATATTTTAAGCCCAGAACTTGTGAATAATTATCGGGGACTCTTTCGGTACACCTTTAAAATCTAATGAGGGATATTATGAATTACAATAGGCCTTGGTAGGATTTGGAATTAGTTATTAATGAGAGAATTACGGCTACGATTATCAGGCTTAAAGACTAGTGTAAGTGAATTCGAAAGCATGAAATCGAGTTATGGAGATTTCAAGTGAATCTACAATATAGACCAGTAGTGCGTGAGTTAATTTACTACTGAAATAATTTAAGGGATAACTAGGACACTTTGCATAGTGAATAATATTTGGGAAAATGCGATAGAGAGTTATAATCATAAATTGATAAGTACGGTAAGTATTCGAGATATATAGACTGTGACACCCCGCCTAAGAAAATACCGGGTGATCAGTCCTATATCAAATTAAAACAGGAATCCCAGTTCTTTCATTCTTAGCATCACTGTTGAAAACCTTTTTAAAACTTGCTAACAACCTAGTATTCCAAAAAGCCGGTGACAAATTTTAACTTTTTAGTTAAACAAGACAATAACATGCAGAAATACATACACACCATTCATCACAACTGAATCAAATAAACTGAATAAATAATTAAACTACTTACCGAATAAAAAATCGCCCACCAAAGTAAATAGTCCAACAACAATCATCCAACAACTAAATAAATGAATCTGAAAACTATAATGAAAAGTCTGGACGACAAGCCCTAAGTAAAACTGAAATTGATAGATGATTCCTACTCTAGGAAAGAATGAACTAAGCGTCTAATCCAAGATCCTCCTAGCATTCACATGTGCCACAGATACATGTCCCTGGAATAGAATATCAAGTCTGGCGTCCCTGTGTGTGGACACCTAAAAGGTTTTGAAAATAGTGTTATAGCCAGGGTTAGAACCCAAAACAGTTTAAAAATATTTAGCAAGTTAATTAACTGCAGTAACTACAAATTCATGAATGCTCTTCATATTTAAGTTAGTGTCGCACTCTCTTGAGGCCATACTCACCCCTCCACTAATGTGCACACTAAAGGGTTTCCTTAACCCCACCTAGTTGTACTACCCCGTCCAACTAGTCCTGGTACAATATCCCCTTGCCATTCTATTCTAAATCGAGTATTATTATTCATGGGTTATAAGTTATCCCCCACACTAACTTAATAAATTCCCTTAATATAATATCATATAATCGTGACACAAGTTATATAAATAAATACAATTTATCACCTATGCATTTAATGTCGTATATAATCTTTTGCCCATTATATACGTAAAATTATAATATAACAATCCCATTCTTGTCTTCCATAAATTATCCTTTTTAAATAAACTATATAACAGTCTCACTAGTTATATAAAATACATTCATTCTCGCAACATGTATTTAATACCCGTTTATAATCTTCTACACTAGTATATACGTAATTATACCACAACATCCACACATTTGTCCCATGTATATCCATCCTTCCGAGTATACCCCCGCCGGATGATTTCCTCTAAAGTGCTATTATACCAGGTGTGCTCACTTAACCTAGTTACCCCAAGTCGGACTCTCTCGCGAACTTGGACAAAAACATAAACATTGGAGGCAATCATATTTCCTACCTGTAAGTGAGATAAGCCCCTCACCCATATAACGGATGCTATGACCTGGCGATATACTATCCCCACTCCTCAAGCTAGGGGATTCACCCACATCGCGCAACCTCCCTTAATAGAACTAGAGTACACAAATTTAATTAAATATCTAGCCACTGATATTTAATAGCACACACAAAGTACATACATACATATATATAATATCACCACATCGTATATATAATATAAATCCCGGCTTTACCGTGTATTAAAACTCGTAACACTAGCCTGTATATTCCCGAGTCTATGGTCCGACTCAAATTAATTAATTTTATCCTTAATTAATTTATTACCTTCCCGAGTCTACAGTCCGACTCTAATTTAATTAATTTACACATCAATTAATTTAATACGTGGTGTCACCCAACCAATATACCCGAACTCGCTCATTTGGCCCGTACCATCGTTAATACCCGATTCTATATTTCTCCCCCTAATTAATTAATTATACCTAAATTCATTTAATAATGTAGTGCCACTCAATTACAATCCCCGAACATTTTCGCTCAGTCTGAAATTAATACTAAAATTGATTTCCCAAAATTCATCCTTTGAGACATACAATTATCACCCGTCTAAACCCAATTATCTGCCTTTATAATTGCGAAGGAATATGTGCTATGTATACATTTATCACTAAAATAAACATGGAAATTAAATTTTAAATTAATCCCCCCCCCCCTTATGTATAAAACTGGAGAATCTGCCAAAAATCTGGGACCGTCGATTGATCGATGCCCTAGGTCGATCGATCGATCGACTAGTTCCCTTTCTTCTCCGATTTTCTATTCAGTCATTAACGAAAATCCAAGCTTTCTTTTCTCAAATACCAACCTCAATCCATCATATTTATTTTCTTTTACCAACGATTATGAACTATAATCATCATATAAACCTTTTAGCATCATTGATATTACGAGTTATCATCAACTCAAGAAAACGAATACCTACTGTGCAATCCCAATTGAAATTCGAAAATCCAATTCTATAATCCCCATCAATTCATCTTTAATACATGTTTTCTATTATAGTTCTAATACGAATAAATACTGAATGCTTATATAACATCAATTGAACTAATAAATCACACAACTTGTTCAATTTCATAAAAACCCAATTTCACGCAATAACCCTCCCAAAATGAATTTTGGTTTGCACCTCCCATAATATGAATTGATTACCATCTATTTAAGAATCACAACAGTTAACCACTTGCCTCTAATGGGTCGTAGAGTCTGATCCATTGGTGCAGAGAAAGGGTTGATGAAGAACTTCCAATTTGTCCCTCGATATGTCTCCAAAAAGTCCCCAATTTGTTCTTGATTTGATTCCTCTATTTCTCTCTCAAAGCCTTATGTTTAGAGTTGTATTAACTACCGTTCAACACTCCCTCAATTAGGCTTAAAACCCATAATCACGTTTTTAGTCACATGGGCCTAATTAAAATGGCCCAAATCCCTTGTGTGGGCCCGACTATGCCCAATAATACCCCGAGACCCGATTACTACCCTCGGGAACTCTTTTCTGACTATCTCGACCTATCCGGACTCAAACGTGAACTTATAATTGTCATCCGAAATAATTTATAACATTTCCAAATTTCGACCTCAAAAATGCGACACACAATAATTTGAATAATTAAACTTAAAGTCGCCAAATATAAATAATTCTTCCCACTAAAATAAATTTTCCAAATCGTAAATTTAAGTGTCTCCAATTTGAAATTTTTTTATTTCTCCCAAAAATAATTAAATACTAAATCCTCAAAATTACGGGGTGTTACATACTCCCCCCCTTACAAAGGAATTTCATCCTCGAAATTAAGATAAGCCTAGTGATCCAAGCCTCGAATATCACTCCTTAGTCCTGTGCCTCTAAGATCACTACATCTATCTCTCCCGATTCTAACTATGAGTTACACAAATATGTATTTTAATCAACCAGGGCGCCCATACACCCTGTACCCATGCTTAACCGCACGAAAGTTTCCCTAATTAACCAGGGTGCCCAAACACCCTGTCCCCGTGCTTAATCGCACGAGAGTTACCCGACTACGCTAGCCGTAACCCGTAATATAACTTCCAACCCGTAGTCATATCACGTACATGAATAATAACCGTGGTACCCAACCTATGTACTAACGACCAAACATCTCCCCACTCCCAAAACTGCGTTAAGTTTCATGCGTGGGATGTCTCGCAAAGCAAAATCCAAACAAGGAACCCCCCGATACACTACTACCTAACATTGTCGGTCATTGAGATCTGTTAGACCCTCAGTCCATAGCACATACCCCCAAATACTTGTCTCTTAACACAAAATCATACACGCCTACTCTTATGCTGTAAAAGACAACATAAAATACCGCGCCTTTACTATCACTAGTTCTTGCGCAAAATAGATCCCGAGCTATCTCTCCCTACTCGAAAATAATTCTAACCGCCCTGAATCGCATCAGTATACATCCCTTTTTACTGGGAAAAATATAATACTACAAGACATTCTTATATGTCTATTGTACCACACAATACAAGCTACACACACACACACACACACACACACACACACACACATACACACACACACACACACATACACACACACACACACACACATATATATATATATATATATATATATATATATATATATATATATATATATAGCCTAGGCTCCCTCTCAAATGACACCTAGCAGGAGTCATTCATAACTTGGTGTCACGAACACCCAAAACTTACTATCACTATCCGTAATAGTTCACACCCATTGTTAACTAATCCATACCCAGGAAAAATTATGCTTTCATAACACTTATCAAAATGAGTAAATCTCATAAAATATACCCTCTAAATTTTCACGCCTACTTCCCTGATAAAACAAAAGAGAGCCCTGTTACCCCGTGGTAAACATATACTTAATAGTAACATTACTATACACCGACTAAACTCGCCCCCCACGCGAATATAGTGTTAACAAGCATGCTGTGACTACCCATGTCACGAAATTCACCCCATCTATCCGAGGATAAAACTCATACTTCCACTCGCCTATCCACCAACGACCCAAATGATTCCTGGACATAATATTCTCATCCGATCGAACCAAAACTTCACGATTGTTGTCCCTACTGGGCATTCCACTTCTATCCCCTGACTCACTGTGGAAATAATCAATTGTTGTGGTTCCACTTCCACACTTAAGACACCTCTCTATGTCAATCCCCTGCCTCTGGCCAAATTGCCATGTTGGGGTTGTCCTTCTCGCATACTTGTAGTCTTGACCCTAAGTTCTACCCCCGTTGTCCCTTTGGCTTCCCTAGAACTATGGGATTCATTATTGGACTCGATAACCTGGATCAAATCCACTATCAATAGGTAGAAATTTACTTAATTTAAAACGTCAAGATGGGTCCCTTACTAGGTATACCCTTCTATCATGATTCACTAGCACCATTAAATCTCATTTCGTTCTTAGGGTAAACTCTCTAACCTTATTGGCTCCTGTATCTTAGAAATGTTAATGTAAGTTGGAAAATAAAAGATATTGACGACCTCAACACTAGTCATCCTACTTGGATTTCCCATCCATCCTTATGTATTCTAACACGTTTTATTATCCACTTGCGGGTTCCTTTATCCTTATTCGTATCTCCTTCGTCGATTACGAAGTTTGTTTATACAATTTATCGTCTCCCTCACGATTAGTCACTATCTTACCCACTCCATAAACTCTAAAATTTCACTTGCATCCCTATTTGAATAACGGATGAACGATCTTATAGTCACATCGTACCTAAAATTTCTCGTTCGACTCCATATATTCTTCTTTTTACGTGGTGACTGACACTCCTAGCACTACAACACCGCCCCACTGGGCCAGAATTTCATTCAAAATTTAGTCCTGGGTGCCGCCGTACACCACCCTACACAATTGTCTTTGGGTTATTTCCTCCCATTGACTTATCGCGCTACTCTGCTACTCGAATCCTTATAGATGGCCCTTCCAAAAGGGTCCTTCCACACTTTCCCCACCCTTTGTTGACTATATTCAGTGAGATTGAAAAATACCACCATTATCTACAATAGTGCTTTGGGGGACTATCGCTCCCGGGTGATTATTCTATCACCACTGGCCTGAACAACAATAAAGGTGATTCCTATCACGATCACCATTTCCAGAATACCCAATGTCTTCTATTGAGCCTATCCTCTTGAAATCCTCTTATTTCCCTTGCTGGGCATCCCAAAGAATGCTCGGTATATAAAGCCCAACCGAACTCGTGTATGAATCACATCACTATACTTGATAGCAGGAGAACGTAAGTCGCATACATATAGGAATACAACAATCCTATCATAAGGCTGTACATCAAAGAATGCTAAGCTGAAATGTGCAAAGCCGCACAGATCCTAAGGACAGTAGAACCTGATGCTCTGATACCATCTATGAAACCCCGCCTAATAAAATACCGGGTGATAAGTCCTATATAAAATTAAAACGGAAATCCTAGTTGGTTCATTCTTAGCATCACTGTCGAAAACCTTTTTAAAACTTACTAACCACCTAGTATTCCAAAAAGCTAGTGCCAAATTTAAACTTTTTATTTAAACAAGACAATAACATGAGAGGAAATACATACACACCATTCACCACAACTGAATCAAATCAACTGAATAAATAATTAAACTACTTTCCGAATAAACCATCGGCCACCAAAGTAAATCATCCAACAACAATCATCTAACAACGGAATAAATGAATCTAAAAACTGTACTGAAAATTCTGGGCGACAAGCCCCAAGTAAAATAGAAATTGATAGATGATTCCTACTCTAGGAAAGAATGAACTAATCGTCTAATCCAAGATCCTGCTAGCATTCACATGTACCACAGCTACGTCTACCTGGAATAGAATATCAAGTCTGGCGTCCCTGTGTGTGGACACCTAAAAGGTTTTGAAAATAGTTTTATAGCACGGGTTAGAACCCAAAATATTTTGAAACTATTTAGCAAGTGAATTAACTGCAGTAATTAAAAATGCATGAATGCTCTTCATATTTAAGTTAGTGTCGCACTCTCTTGTGGACATACTCACCCCTCCACTAAAGTGCAACCTAACGGTTTCCTTAACCCCACCTAGTTGTACTACCCCGTCCAACTAGTTCTGGTATAATCTCCCCTTGCCATTCTACTCTAAATCGAGTATTATTATTCATGGATTATAAGTTATCCCCCACACTAACTTAATAAATTCCCTTAATATAATATCATATAATCGTGACACAAGTTATATAAATAAATAAAATTTCTCACCAATGTATTTAATGCCGTATATAATCTTTTTCCCATTATATACGTAAAATTATAATACAACAATCCCATGCTTGTCTTCCATAAATTGTCCTTTTTAAATAAACTATATAACAGTTTCACTAGTTATATAAAACACATTCATTCTTGCAACATGTATTTAATACCCTTTTATAATATTCTATACTATTATATACGTAATTATACCACAACATCTACACGTGTCCTATGTATATCCATCCTTCCAAGTATACCCTCGTCAGATGATTTCCTCTAAAGTACTATTGTACCAGGTGTGCTCACTTAACCTAGTTACCCCAAGTCGGACTCTCTCGCAAACTTGGCCAAAAACATAAACGTTAGAGGCAGTCATATTTCCTACTAAAAAGTGAGATAAGCCCCTCACCCATATAACGGACGCTATGACCTGAGGATATACTCGCCCTACTCCTCAAGCTAGGGGATTCACCCACATCGCACAACCTCCCTTAATAGCTAGAGTACATAAGTTTAGACATTGATATTTAATAGCACGCACAAAGTACATACATACATACACACATATATATATATATATATATATATATAATATAAATCTTAGCTTTACCATGTACTAAAACTCATAACACTAGCCTGTATATTCCCGAGTCTATGGTCCAACTCAAATTAATTAATTTTCTCCATAATTAATTTATTACCTTCCCGAGCCTACAGTCCGACTCTAATTTAATTAATTTACACATCATTTAATTTAATACTTGGTGTCTCCCAACCAACATACCCGAACTCGCTCACTTGGCCCGTACCATAGTTAATACCCAATTCTATATTCCGCCCCCTAATTAATTAATTACACCTCAATTCATTTAATATGTAGTGCCACTCAACTACAATGCCCGAACATTTTCCCTCGGTTTGAAATTAATACTAAAATTGATTTCCCAAAATTCATCCCTTGAGATATACAATTATCACGCGTCTAAACCCAATTATCTCCCCTTATAATTTCTAAGGAATATGTGCTACATATACATTTATCACTAAATAAACATGGAAATTAAATTTTAAATTAATTCCCCCCTTATGTATAAAACTGGCGAATCTACCAAAAATCTGGGATCGTCGATCGATCGATGCTTTGGGTCGATCGATCGATCGACCAGTTCCCTTTCTTTTCCGATTTTCTGATCACCCATTAATGAAAATCCAAGATTTCTTTTCTCAAATCCCAACCTCAATCCATCATATTTATTTTCTTTTTACATCGATTATGAACTATAATCATCATCTAAACCTTTTAGCATCATTGATATTACGAGTTATCATTAACTCAAGAAAACGAATACCTACTGTGCAATCCCAATTGAAATTTGAAAATCTGATTCTATAATCCCAATCATCTCTAATACATGTTTTCTGTTATAGTTCTAGTACCATTCAATACTGAATGCTTCTATAACATCAATTGAACTAATAATCACACAACTTGTTCAATTTCATAAAAACCCAATTTAATGCAATAACCCGCCCAAAACGAATTTTGGTTTACACCTCCCAAAATATGAATAGATTATCATCTATTTAAGAATCAAAACAGTTAACCACTTGCCTGTAATGGTTCATAGAGTCTGATCCGTTGGTGCAGAGAAAGGGTTGATGAAGAACACCCAATTTGTCCCTCGATATATCTCCAAAAAGTCCACAATTTGTTCTTGATTTGCTTCCTCTGTTTCTCTCTCAAAGCCCTAAGTTTAGAGTTGTGTTAACTACCGTTCAACACTCCCTCAATTAGGCTTAAAATACCTAATCACGTTTTTAGTCACATGGGCCTAATTAAAATGGCCCTAATCCCCTGTGTGGGCCTGACTATGCCCAATAATACCCCGAGACCCGATTACTATCCCTGGGTACTCTTTTTTGACTATCTCGACCTATCCGGACTCAACTGTTCACTCAGAATTATCATCCGAAATACTTTATAACATTTCGAAATTTCGACCTAAAAAATGTGACACAATAATTTGATCAATTAAACTTAAATTTGCCAAATATAAATAATTCTTCTCACTCAAATAAATTTTTCAAATCGTAAATTTAAGTGTCTCCAATTTGAAAAATTTTATTTCTCCCAAACAAAATTAAATACTAAATCCTCAAAATTACGGGGTGTTACATATACTATGACTGAATGATGATTATAGGTTGAATATATACCTATACTGATTGTCATTATACGTTAAGTGTATACCTATACAGATTATATTTTAGGTGGAGTGTATACCTATACAGATGATATATATAGGTTGTGTGTATACCTATACAAATAATATTTATCGGTAGTGTGTATACCAATATGTGACATATGAATAGGTTGTGTATATGCCTATTATGTGCTTTCTTATGTGTGTTAACTTATCTACGCTGCCTATTATCTGGAGGTTTTCACACAGAGGGCTATCCCACCTTGATGATTACAGTGAGGTCTGAATTAGTGCCTCAGAGCATGAAACATAGGGTGGCCCATTATGTGACGTGTATTAGTGGGACTGGCGTGTCATTTGGTTAAATTAGGTATGCACGTATCCCAATGGCGTAGAACCATGTTCGCCTCCATTATGTGTTGTTATATTTTGGGTTCGAGGAGACACGCCGAACTATTTGTCCATAATTTGGTACGAGAGGTACATGGACTTGATAGAAGAGTATGAAGACTCGAACCACGGTTCTTAGCCCGGGGATACTGGAGTTATGTATATAGATTATGTGACATATCTATACCTACATGTGTATTATCCTAATTGTGTGTGAAAGTAATAGCTGTAAATAAAGAAGATCTAAATGTAATGTAATTAACAGATATTCTACCTAGTGTGCAATGGTAATAAATTTAGATAGCGTATATCTACAAGATGATTTGAGTAGAGTAATTTGATGAAATGATTTAATGACAACATATGTGAGATGTTAATTATGGTTAATAATAACATATGAGACATGTTATTTATTAGTGATATGATAGCGTACGATATGAGTGGTACGGGAGAAGTTAAAGAGATATTTAACTAAGGACTTAATGGGTAGCATAGTGTATGGGCGATACGGGGTAGATAAACCCTTTAGAGGATAGATATCTATTAAGGAGACCTAGTTGGGCTAGGTAGGAGACATTAGGTGTGCATATTAGTTGAGAGGTGAGGAACTCAAGGGAGTGTATGTTGAACTAACATGTGTAATCAATAACTTATTTTAAACTTTGATAAATACTTGCTAAATATTTTCAAATGTTTTGGGCTTTGATCTATCTTACAAAATATTTTCAAAACCTTTTAGGTATCCAGCCACAGGGACACAAAACTTAATGATTTGTTCCAATAATTCGTAGCTGCAGCACTTGTGGATGCTTGAAGGATTAGATGGTTCTGATGCTTCATTCCCAGAGTAGGATTCATGTTCAGTTATTTCATTTGAGTATATCTCCCATTTAGCTATTTCATGTACTCAGTTGTATCAGACGATGTATTAGTGGATTCAGTTTTATTTTATAGACTTGTAATTGAACTTTGTATTGTGAACCGGTGAGTTATTTGGTATTATGTTTTTGATTATTTATCTTGTGATGGATTCATATTGATTATTACTGTTTGGATGGTTTGGTCATTATTTTTATTTTCGATTATTTTTATTAATGAAAGATAAAATTTGATACACGCTTAATTTAACATAGGTGGTTAGTAAATTAAAAAGTTTACGATAGTAATGATAATAATGATCTAGATGAAATTCCTTTTCATTTTAATGAAGGACTGATCATCCGTGGTTAAAATAGGCAGGGTGTTATAAAAGGTTAATGGAGGTATTAGCCTCTATATGTGCGTGTGTGTGAGAGAGAGAGATAGAGAGAGAGAGAAAGAGAGACATATGTAGCAGGGAAGAGTGATGTACATATCATGGTAGAGTGAATCGAAAGTTGAGGAAACTATGAGAAAGAGAGAGACTTAAGAGGAGATATTGTTAGGATATGGAGAACGTAACAACAATTGGTTTAAACCTTTGTTTCCAAACAACTAGTTCTTCGAATTTAGAGGGTTTATTAGATTCAATCAAGTCAACTACCTTAAGAGATGTTTACTGAAAATACAGTTTCATTTGCCATCTCTTAAAATTCATTCCATCAAACGGTTAAGGTTTTTCAAAGTATTTTACATTAGTATTTTCCATAGCAGTTTCGAGAGTGCGATTGCGGTCTTAATGGATTATTTATATAATTAATTTTTTAGCACATATAATTCCGAATTTTGTCTTTTTTATCCTAAGACAAGAATCTAATTGATAAAGAAGACAAATTAAAGCATGCAAACAAATAAGGCAATATGAGGAAAAAAACTTTTTTCAATCAACACTTTAGAGTTTACAGGATTACAACTTAAATAAACTCTAAAGAATACTTTTCTCTCCTGAGTCGTCCATAGGTGACGATCCACACTCGGTATCCACCAATCAACCTTTGTCTTCCTTCAGTAGTGATCCCCTTGAGAGCCATAAGGTCAGCAGTGAAGAATATCTCTCCACAATAGTAAATTAGATATGAAACTATTTAGGGTTTTAAATGGATTCACATATATATTTAGGAGTGATGATTTGCGAATAAAAAGGTATTTTAGACCTAAATCAAAAGAGAACTTTTGCACCAGGTATGCAGAAATCATTTTTGCAAAAGTCTCTTTAAAAATCCCATCGAAACAGGTATTTATATTAAAAGCTCCAAATTCAAGGTGGCGGCACTCGTTCGAATGAAAAGTTAGCTCGTTCGAATGAGAATAGCTTCTTGTTTGAATGAAAGCAAGTTCGTTCGAACGAAATAGCTATCTCGCTTGAAGAAGCTTCAAATGATGCAAACAATATTCCCTCGTTCGATGTTCGATTGAAGAAAACTTTAAACGAGACTTCGAACGAAAATGATATCTTGTTAGAATGAGAATCCCATCTCGCTTGAACGAGATGCATAAACTTTGAAAACTTTTACATATAGAAAATTGCCTCAATTTTTTAAAATAAAAACATCTCCCAATTATAAATGTAAATAAATTTAAAACCCTAAATTATCTTATACGTTCATAATGTGGAGATGATCTTGAATTTGGAGATGATAGAACGTCGATAAATCATGATGGCTCGAGTCAAATGGTAGAGGGATATGCCAAAAACTATGATGGCATAAGCTATGAGAAAATAGTATAAATCATGCTCTTAAAAATCTTCCCCTTTTTGTCTTTTTTGATACAAATATAAAACAAAATCCAAATTACAATAAAACCCCTTAAGATAAAAATAATATCCTAATACCCTCCCAAACCCAAAAATGGATAGGCAAAAGAATAATGATGTCTTCAAAATATAGTCTTCACATCTCTATTTCTTCTTGGTCACTTTTTCTTCAATGAGTGTAATGCAAATATAATCTTTTAAAAGTATCTACACACATGAAACGAAGCATATACCCGTGATGCATTTAGTTTGACAGAGAAAATAAATAAATTCTCCCCCATAAATCAAACTCCCTCGTAATTTGTTCTCCCCATTTTATATTATCTGAATTAGACAATTAGTAGAAACTAATCACTAAATTCAAAGCATCATAAATAAGAATAAGATATCATCACAAAAAAGATATGAAAATGATAAACATGCAATGATAATGTCAACGGCTCCACAAACAATTTTTGATTTTTTTTAATTTTTTCGAGTAATTTTTTTTACAAATACAACACACCATAGAGAAACACAAAAGTACCTGAATCATAGAAACAAAATGTAGGGGTGTGAACATATTCTACAGGTTAATCAACACAGACAAACATAACATATTTGCACGAAGGAATGAGACACCACCAACGAAAGATCTCAAACTCTACCTTAGGTGTAAAAAGATGGTGAACTCAAGTGAAATTGACTTAACTTAATCAACCAATCAAAATTGTAAGTTATTTTCCCAACAATAACATCCAAAACTATGTAATGCTTTACGAGATTTTTATAAGACGTGCAAACCCATTGATTTTTTAATTAACTCCCTTAAAATCTCATATATTGAATTTTTTCTCTCAATTCTTTTTGAAGAAATAAATGCTCATTTATAGCGAAGCATCAATGTTCCTAGAAGTTGGCATGTCACTTCTATTTTTTTGTGCTGTTAATCTTCGTAGCTCCTTTTATTTTGCAAATGGTGGCTATTCATGCAAAGTCAACCTGTCTTTTGTAGGCCGATTCTATTTCTTATAATATACCAAATTTACCGGATAAATGATTTTCTATTTTTTCAATCCGGGCAATGGTTCTTACATGCACTACTTTTATTATCTCGTTTTTCTCATTTGGTTCATTTTAAAAGTAGGATTGAGATGAAAACACTCCAATTGACACGTGAAAGGTAAGTGCAATACTGAAATAAGTCCGTGCCCATATGCAGTAAAGGTGACATAGAGTCAAACATGCAACAAGTTGTCATCAAATTACATCTTAATGACTCCACATGTTATAAAGAACATAAATACAATGATGTCACGTCTCAAAACACTCTAAAATAGTCATGAGGATATGAAATGAATGGGTGACTCAAACATCTTTAATGTTCACCCACATATGGTGTAAAAAAAACACAAAACTCGTTTTGGATTTTTTTAAAAAATTTATCAAAAATAAAATCCTTTTGCCTTTTTCACTTTTTCTTAAAAAGAAACCAATTTTTTTTTGTATTTGTTAAATTTTTTCATTAAAAAATAAAACTCTTTTTGGATTTTTCAAAAAATGTATCAAAATGTAAAATATGAGTACAATCTAGCAATAGGGATGTAAAATATGAGCATGAAAATCATCCTATGCTAGAAACAAGTCTCAACCTCAATCATTAGACCCGGAGGAGTTCTTCAAAGGAGACGACAACCTATGAAAAACCTTCATTAACTCTTATAAAGTCTTGACTAAATACTCTACTTTCTCTCGAAAATTCTCAAAATCTCTCATGTCATGTGCGAGAGCATACGGAGTAACATGTGTGGGAGTACGTGTGGAAACTCATGTAAGTACTCGTGTGGTAGCATAACGTGGAAGATACCTATGAGATACTCTACCCAACTTAAAGCAGAATTACTTAAGGTAACCTCTTTGCTTTCAATGGAATCAAACATACATGGGCTTGGGTCCACATCTCTCAAACATCTAGGATGATCCCTCCTGGGTGGGTTCATTCGAGAGCCATATGGATCTAACACAAACTCGAAAACTGACTCGGGTGCAACATGGGAAGTGGATGCACAATCATAACCTATTCCTAGACTTATAAGGTTACCTAAAGTGGGACTCAGGAACATATTTTATACATTCATAGATGTGTCCTATAAAGTAACTTTTACCTCCCAAGCATATTTGAGATCTCTCTCGACTTGGGATACATGGTCTTCAAGTTTCTCATGAGTCTCCAATGAAGATTGAAGATATCCTGTAAGACTAGCCACAGTGTTGGTCAAATCACTATTTTCCTAGCCTAAAATGATTAACTGCTCACATAAATAAACTTTCACCTTCTCGAGTTAACTCTCCGACACCTCACACACCCTTAAAACTTTTACCTCTTTCTCTTATTCTAGCACTCTAAGAGATAAAAACTTATTAATCTTTTTCGTCTTCAACATCTCGGTGTAAAGATCACTAAAAGCTTTTTGGAGATCACCTTCTCCTTCAATCAAAATATCATCCTCACACTCACTATCTTCCGAATGAACCAATACATCACCGAGGCTCTCACATTTAGATATGTCCTCATCCGTGTATGACTAACTAGAAGTTATCACGTGATTAGCCATGAACACAATGAACGGTTCATGTGGTGATTCCCCCCCTGAATCAACTGGCTTGATGTCACTATCGCTAAGAGTGGCTTCATTTGCATTCTCTTTTCCCTTTGTCTTTAGCTTAATGGGACACTCACGTGCCTTGTGCCCTTTACCCTCGCACTCATAACACCTTATATCTTCCTTTTTCTCACCATTACTCTTGACCTCATATTTATTGTTACTTTTCTCAAAAATCTTTTTATTGGAAGAATTATTTTTATAAAATTAGAGAAACTTTTTAAAAATTTTTACAAAGAAGACCAAGTCATTAAAATCACAATCACCCTTAGATTCAGACTCACAACGTGTTCTTTCTCTTTTTACTTAGTTTGAGTCTTTAAAGTAGACCTCATCCTAGCCTTTCGATATGCATAATTGGTACCATCGAAGATGGGCACTTGATTATACAAATTCTCCATTAAAATAAAAAATTTCAAAGATAAATAAAATTAAAAAAAAATAGATATCAAATAGAAAAATATTCTTGCGAAAACGATCACACGGTAATTTTGTGCAACAGGCTTTGATACCAATTTGAGAGTGCACTTGTGATCTTAATGTATTAATTACATAATTATGTGTCCAGCACACATAAATCCAAAGTTTATCTTTTTTATCCTAAGATAAGAATCTAGGTGATAAAGTAGATAAGTTAAAGCATGCAAACAGACAAGGCAATATGTGGTTAAAACCCTTTTTTCAATAAGCACTTTAGATCTTTACAAGACATAACTTACAAATCCTCTAAAGAATATGGTTCTCTCCTGAGTCGTCCATCGGAAGGGGTCCACCCTCAGTATCCACATATTAGCCTTTTTCTTCCTTCAGTAGTGATCTCCTCGAGAAGCACAAGATCAGCAGTGAAGAAGATCTCTCCACAAGAGTGACTTATATGTATGAAATTATATAGGGTTTCAAATGGATTCACATATATATTTTGGAGTGATGATATGTGAATCAAAAAGTGTTTTAGACTTAAATAAAGTGAGAACTTATGCACCAAGTATGCACAAATCATTTTTGCAAAAGACCTTTTAAAAATCCTTTCGAAATAGGTATTTATATGAAAAGCTCAAAATTTGAGGCGACGACACTCGTTCGAACGAGAATATCATCTCATTTGAACGAAAGAAAGTCCGTTCAAATGAAACATCTAGCTCATTTGAACAAGCTTCACACGAGCTTTAAACGATGCAAAACAATACGCCCTTGTTTGATCTTTAATCAAACTAAACTTCAAATGAGACTTCAAATGAAAATGATATCTCGTGAGAACAAGAATCCCATCTTATTTGAATGAGATGCACAAATTTTCAAAAAAATTAAATAAAGAAAATTGCCTCAATTTTATAAATAAAAACGTCTCCTAATTATAAACATAAATAAATTCAAAATTCAAAATTATTTTATACCTTCACAATGTGGAGATCATTCAAGAAGATGAAACTTTGGTTCTTCGTGATGGATCGAGTCAAATGGTAGAGGGATAAATTATGATAGCCTCAGCTATAAGAAAATGATAGAATTCATGCTCTTACAAGGTTGTAGAATAAAAAAAAATCACCTTTGGATTGTTGGAAATAATATATACAAAATATACGAAAAAAATCCAAAATTCAAAATCGATAAAATTAGAACAACTTATCGATCGAGATTCGTGTTTAACAAAAAGTCCTAAATGTGAAATTGTCTCCTAATATTGATGCTATCAGCATCCTTAACAAACATCTTTTAGGATTCAATGATTAGATTCCAACACCAGTAACAATGGAAAATCTTAAACTGTAAGGATACCCCAACGCAAAAAAAAAAACAATAAAAATATCATATGAGAGATTGAATTTTGGTAGATTTCCAAGATAAAACACCTCTTGCAGATCAAATTCTCGCCGATTAAGCTTAAAGAGGTAGAGGAGAGCGAATAAATTGTCGATATCAATGTCTGATCCAAAAGAATCCGATGTAATGATTGTTAACCCTCTAGTTAGTATATATTAACACTATTAAAACCAAGCACGAGTATAACTACAATTATGTTGTATCTCTGTAACAATATTCTTACTATTTCTAAACCAAAATAGTAAATCTATTGCCTCATATACTCCAAATATATTTATATATTTCTGATGAACTCAAAAATGGTTGAACCATTCACATTCCTAGAAAAATAGTGTTTAAGAATGTAATACCCCATATTTTTATGGCTTTTAAATTTAGGGATTTATTAAATTTAATTGAGATAAATTAATTTATTATTAATTCGAAAATTTGTTTTAAATGTTACTAGAGTGACGAGAATTAGTAATTATTCGAAAATTGTTGATTTGTTAACTACTACTTATTGAGTAGAGTAATATGTAGGATTGAATTGATTAAAATTGTCATGAGGGAATAATATGACAATTATGGAAATTAAGTCAGGACGCGCCTGTGTCGTGTCAGGACTAAATTATTATTTTTAAAAGTGAATAAATTATTAGTCGCTTGTATGGTCATTTTGAGAGAGCCAATGTGTCCGGAAGGGTTGAGATAGTCAAAATAATGTATCCGGGGGTTTAGTTTGGGTCTCAGGATGTTTTTAGGCCTAATTAGCATCCCGGGAGGGCATTTTGGACATTTCATATTTTGGGGTAATTAAACCCACGAATTTACCAAGGATATATCAGATGTTAGGGGTTGTCATCTAGGGTTAACTTAAGCAAAACCAAAGAACGTCCATTGGAGAAGAATTGGAGAAGCTTTCCAAGGAGTTATAGGCCAAAAACTCCGCCGTTTGCACCGCCATCACCTCCAAATTTTAGATCGCGCGATGAGGAACACAACCACACCACCTTCTTCCACAAATCAGAAACAAAATTTCCAGGCAACTATCTATCTTGCTATATTTTTAGTTAATGCTTCAATTACTTTAGTCTAGGGTTGATTAGAACTAGTATCACGAAAGAAAGCATATATTGGAGACTAGAATTCGCATGTTGTAGAGGTAATAATCATATTCTGGAATTTTAATTCACATGTAGAGAATAAACCACGAATTTTCATTGAGTTAGGAGTAGAAAATCTGGAAAAAGAAGTGGAAGAATTGAAAGTTAAAGAAAAGATTAGGGTTCTTGAGGTTTATATAGTTTTGCCCTTTTAATTGATGAAAACCCATATGTTTTACATAGAAAATTATGTGTTTGGGTATATAACACTTGTAGTATCAATTGTTGGGAGTTTGGTAGATAAATATGATGATTTGGTTTAGTTTGGAGAATGATTTCCGTAACTGGTTTTTCAGCAGTTTCGCCATAACTGCTTGATCGATCGATCGATCAAAGAGCATCGATCAATCGATGATCGATCAATTGACCCCCTTCCATCGATCGATTGACCCAACCTGCAAAACTCATATTCCTCTTGTAATAGTTTATTCCGATTAAAATGAGTAGTAACCTTTGAGAATTATTGTTAGAACATTTTGGGACATAAAGAGGACCAGTACGACTTAGTAAAAAGTGGGTATTTAATGTAAGACGAAGTTAGGGTTAACGGGGAGTAATATACACATAGGAAATTATGGGAACGTGTAACTAAAGGAGTGAGACTCGTAAGGAAGTTACGTTAGAAGATAAGAGAGTACCTACTGAAATTATACATAGGGAGATAGAATACTACGAGTGATATGAAGTAAGTATGGAATAATCTATAATTAAGAATAAAAGAGACGAGCTCGTTATATGGGATAATCGAGTATAGTGTACTAAGAACGAATAATCAAAATTATGGGTCGTGGGTGTACCTAATTTAGAAATGGGGATAGTAATATATATATATATATATATATATATATATATATGACTGTGTGTTTGTGCATATATTATATATGTGAAAAATCATGCCCGCGCTACTTGCTATTACGGAGGTTGCCGCGTCGGGACGATCTTATCTCGATGGGACCTTTATAGGGGATATTGACTTGTACCCTAGAACATAGAAATCCTTGGTACATGCTATCCTATTTGATAGTCAGACGGTCCTAAGAGATGTGAGGGTATGTGCTGACCTCTTAGTGACTTGGAAATATGCTTCGCCTCCATTTGTATGTGTCTTGTGTTAATACAATTCGAGAGTGATTCCGAACTCGTATTTCCCTTAGTACGAGTGATACGGGGACTTGATAGCAGAGTATGCCACCACCATAAAGTTTATGTGGGGTGACGATAGTGTATATATTATATGAGTGATTTAATATATATATATATATATAGACATGAAACTGGGAACTTTCATCTGTGTATAAAAAGTAGTTCAGTAACGAATCAATACTCCGACTTTAATATAAGTGTTTGGAAATCTTGTGACAACATTGGTATATTTTTAAAATGAAATGAGATATCTATGCGAACCTTATTCTCAGAAAATAATTATCTTAGCCATAGAAATTGTCAACGTTAAACCTTATGGGAGATTTACATTAAAATGAATTTTCGGGGTTAATAGTACGGTAGGCGTGCACACTAGGTGAGAGGTGAGAATTTCTCAAGAGAGTGTCGCATACTAACATGATTGTTGCATTAGCCGGTAAGCATTTTAAATACTTTCTAAACTAAATTTAAATTATTTTACAATCGGACTCTGACCCGTCTCTTGTCATATTTTCTCTCTTGTATATATATATATATATATATGTATATATTACAGGTGCCCAGCCACAGGGGCGTCATGCCTAGGTTCTTTGGACTGGACGTGCTGCAGCTTACGTGGGAGTTGCAAGCCATTTACTTAGACGCCCTCGTTGTTAATTCCACTCTTATTTATGTTCTAATTAGTTGGTCATGTGTCGCCCGTTTCCTTATTCCATTGGATTTGTCAGAGATTATGTTCATTTATCTTTAGTATTTTTACTCTTTGGGATTTGATTACTATCACGATGGTTTTCCTTCGTGGTTTGAAAGTTGGTATTGGTTTATCTGAATGGCTAAATTCATGGGTGTTTATTTTCAGTCTTAATAATTGTGTGATTCTTAAACTGTTACTTGTTAAAGGTTTTCATAATTGGATTTAATAAAATGGAAATAATGTTTTAAATGGTTTTGACACTTAGCTTAATTATTTAGGGTGTTTAAATTGGAAAGTTTATTTTGCGACAGTGATGCTAAGAATGAACCAACCGTTCACCTTGATTATAATTTGATAAAGGACTGATCACCCGGTATTTAATTAGGCGGGATGTCACAGGTGGTATCAGAGCATCAGGTTCTAGTGTCCTTTAGGATCTGTGCGGCTTATTATGTTTCTAGCGTTGCTTTGTTTGATATAGAGCCCTATGTTTAGGATTGTTGGTTTCTATGGTGAGATTACGTTCTCCAGGTATAACGTATGTATATTAGTGAATTATAATTGCGTTTGAACGTTTGCGTGTGACGAACAATGAAGGATGTCAGACGACGGCTGTTAGGCAGACATCAGGAGGCAGGGCTCAGTCGAGGTTGTAAAGTATATTTGAGGATGATAACCGTAGTCAAGGTCACTCCAATTAGGGAACGAGAAACCAGAACTGTAAAGATAGCTAGGACGTAACCTACAAATTTCAAGTGCTGCTATAGTCGAAAGTGAGGACAAATTTGACCCACCCAACGTGGTGTGCTTGTGAGAGGATCGAGAGGTCAAATTTAGGAGAGTCATCTCCGGAAATTCTAGACATGCAGGAATTGTGTGTGTTACCTAGTGAAGGTAATATATTCAAAGGCTTGGAAATATAGTGGAGTGTGGTTAACTCGAAGTGAAAATTTGGGGTAAAAGTTTTCTTGACTCAGGGAAGAAAAGTTACAATAGTGGGAGTCAACCACGACCATTAGTGGTGAAATGTTGCATCAATGAAAGGACCTTAGGTACAGTTTAACCGCACGTTCTTTCATTAGTTGTTCAAGATAAGATATGAACATTGTACTGAACCCATTGCGGAAGGGCCGAACAGGGGTCCATTTGTAAATGGATTTAGACTTTTAGCAAATTTTGTATCAGCACGAGTGGATACCAATGGTAGAGAAGATTTCGAGTGGGAAATCGACTCGTGAGGAAAGATTGATAACACTTAAAGAGAATTATGTTGGACAGTCGATCCATATGGTGACAATGTCACTTGTCGTTCGAACAGATGTTAACGCTCTTATGAAGGGAGCTAAAATAATCGTAAGGTTTATTGGAAAGTGAGTCTCGATGAAAAGTAGTTAGTAAAACACCGCAAGGGGGAGACCCATCGGGGGACTCATTTAAATGATTCGGATATCTAAATTCTTACCAAGCGATGATGAATTCAGTAAGGGTTATTGAATCTAGTAGCACGTTCCTTAGGGCCAACAAAGATAAGGGAACAATGGGGGTAGACACCAGGAATTGAGCGTATCAAAGTTCGAGAAGGACAATCCTAACATGGTTAGTATGACAGGTGATAAGTGGATCATGTGTAGATGTATTTTGTGGAAAGTGATTCACATGCGTTAACTTTTTCTGAAGTGAGTAAAGGGACAATAGTAGGATGCCTAGTAAAGGACAACGATTAAAGTAGTTTTTGTTTTGGTTTGGACAGATGTGTTATGTCCGGGAACCATTTGGGCAGTCAAGACGATTGGCAAGGTAGGAGTATGAGTTTTATCCTCAGAGGATGAGGCATGTTTCATGTGACACGAGCGAGTCACTATATTTTGTTTATTGCTATATTAGCATATGAGACGAGTTAGTGCGTATAACTATAAACATCATTATTATGTGAATATTTTCCCTAGTGTAGCGAGATTATCCTTAGTGTTGGGTAGTACGATAGTAGGCAGTTATTGCAAGGCTATCGGAATGGCTGCATTAGTGCATCATGTTTTCTTTTGACAAGGCCTCACCTGCGAGAGGGCCGAACTCGCACTTATATTTTTTATTCTAGAATCTTCGGAGGGGATAGTGGACTCGAGATATTCGATCCCGGTGTGTGTAGGGACTTTGTTGTTATGATTCAGTATGTATTGGGATTACTGTTGAGCAAAAAGATTTAATGCATTGTTATGTTTAGCGCTCAGGACTTGGTGATAGGAAGGGCACATTGATATATCTATCCTTTAGAGATGTGAGAGTTAAGAGTTATACCCATATGTTTGGGAATAGGATTTCAAGAATCTCGATGGTATGTCTTCGAGGTTTATGGAATGTGATTACCGCTAATGCTGAACAGTAGTGCAATTGACAAAATGTTCTTTGTTAAGTGTAATTACAGTAAGAGATGTAACTTTTCGATCAAGAGACAGAATAAAGGGGTACATGCTATGGACGGAGGGCCTAACGGATTTCGATAATCGACAATGCTAGGTAGTAGTGTATCGAGGGGGTTCCATATTTGAATTTCGCATTGCGAGACATCCCACGCATGAAACTTAGCGTAAGGTTGGAAGTAGGAAGATATTTGGTCATTAGTCTATAAGTTTAGTACCTCGGTCGTAATAGGAGCAGGTAATTATATCTGCAAGTTGGAAGTTGAATTATGAATTAAGGCCAGTGGAGCCGATTGGGTAGTAAGAAAGCATTGGAAGTTTTGTCTTATCACCATGAGTTAAGGGGTGGAACGATGATAAAAAGGATTTAAAATTTCAATTTGTAAGGTAATTGAGAGTACCCGAGTGTTGTAAGCACGTTGTGAGCATAAGGAAAAGAAAGAATTGGGTGTTATGTGTGAAGCATATGTGATGCTTATGGTAGTATGCATGATTTATAGGGTGTGTGGGCATCCTGGTTAGCTGATGTTAGGATCGTCCGAGTTATAGGGATATGGGAATAGACGTGTGGAATAAATGTTTGTGGGATTAACATAACGAAGTGGAAGTGGTAGGGAGGATTGAGCGCTATGTGAAAGACGATAAATCCATATATTTGTATTCAGAGTAGCACACCGAATCTGGTTAGAAGGCTGTGGGAAGCCATTTAAAAAGGAGTATTCCTTGAGAAGGGTAGAATCCAATGTATTATGGAGAACACTAGGAGCAGAGTTGAAATTAGTCCAATGTTGAGAGCGACTGACGTGTACAATGAGTGAAGATGTTAGTATGGTCTAAACAGGTCCGAAAGTGCACATCGTGGAGAAAAGTGCATGGGTCAGAACTTTCAGTATACACAAAGGAAAGAAGGGGAGTATTAAGTGTCACTTAAAATGATACATAACACGTAGAAGTCGATGTCAAGCGGGACATATTGAGTAGTCTCCGCGGGCACTACTCATAAATAAAAATCGGTTGGAGCAAGAGGAACAACCAAAGAATTTTGGGGCTATCAACAATTCCTATAATGGAAGAGACCGGTAAAGTCGGTAAAGTTTTTGGGATAAGTTGACAACCTCAAGGTGAGATCAAGAGTTCCCTCGAACGTGTGGAATAAGCTGCCCAAGAAGGAAGTGATTGAAATTCCTTTGGGGTGAGTTACAATATTAGCTAGTGTGCCTCAGTCTTCCTTTGAAAGGGAGAATCACACCGGTATGTGGTCCTACACAGTATTTTTCTGAATTAGGATAAGATTTTTGAATCCCACCTTCAATACGGGATTTCAGGAAGCAACGGGGATATCGTTTCATTTTGAGAAGGTTGTATCACCCATAATTCGGAGAGTACGCAAGCGGTGGTTAACCATTAGTGGAGCAGTGTGAAAGTAATTTTGGGTTCATTATGATCATTTATTTTCCACAACGGTTATAGCTAGCAAGTGGAGTATAGTACGGTAATTGGGGGAGGATATTACCTAAGAGTAGGGTTACGTGGGAGCACTCGTACCTGTTTATTGTGAATAGATGCTTATTGAGGATTTGGCATGGGGAAAAACCTTAACTTTTCTTATTCTGAATGTTGAGAGATGGGCGGATAATCAGAATTTTGAATTGGGTGAGTTAGAGTCTGACGACTATGGCGGAATTCCACGACTGTTTTAGGCGAACAAAAATGGTCAGATGCTCGTATGGTTTCTCTCAGAATAGGAGTTTTGTGTTTAGAAATCCGAGTGGTTCTTAGGTAGTGAGGTGCGGCCTCCCAATGATATTGAAATAATAAGAAATTAATAATGTATAGGCATGTCTTTTCAATTGTTGTTGGTTAAAAGCACAATGAGAAGTGTCTTTAATGAGAGTGTTAAACAAGCTTGCTGTGAGGCGGGGGCTATAGTGATTGAGCGCCTTACTATGTAGATAGTTTGCGTACTAATAAGGTATCCAGAAATTTTAATACACGATGAGACAACTTGTATTTTTTTATATTTTTTTATAAAGCATTGGAAATTTACTTTAGTTATATTTATTCAAAAGACTTTTGTTGTATTAAATTGATGAGATTGAGATTTATAGTTCTCTTTCGATGTTCTGGGAATTAGATGCTTTATACCTTGTTACAGATGATACAAGATAGGACTTATTTGCCGAATTTTGGGACGAAATTCCGTTATTAGGGGGGAAGTATGTAATACCTCGTATTTTTATGGCTTTTAAATTTAGGGATTTATTAAATTTAATTGAGATAAATTAATTTAATATTAATCTAGAAATTTGTTTTAAATGTTATTAGCGTCACAAGAGTTAGTAATTATTGGAAAACTGTTGATTTGTTAAATATTACTTATTGAGTAGAGTAATATGTAGGATTGAATTTATTAAAGTTGTCACGAGGGAATATTATGACTATTATGGAAATTAAGTCAGGACGCGCATGTGTCATGTCAGGACTAAATTATTATTATTATTATTAAAAGTGAATAAATTATAAGTCACTCGTATGGTCGTTTTGAGTGTGCCAATGTGTCCGGAAGGGTCGAGATAGTCAAAATAATGTACCCAGGGGTTTAGTTTGGGCCTCGGGACGTTTTTAGGCCTAATTAGCATCCCGGGAGGGCATGTTGGACATTTCATATTTTTGGGTAATTAAACCCACGAATTTACCAAGGATATATCAGATGTTAGGGGTTGTCATCTAGGCTTAACATAAGTAAAACCAAAGAACGGCCATTGGAGAAGAAGTGGAGAAGCTTTCCAAGGAGTTCTAGGCCAAAAACTCCGTCGTTTGCACCACCATCACCACCAAATTTTAGATCGCGCGACGAGGAACACAACCACACCACCTTCTTCCACAAATCAGAAACAAAATTTCCAGGCAAGTATCTATCTTGCTTTATTTTTAGTTAATGCTTCAATTACGTTAGTCTAGGGTTGATTAGAACTAGTATCACGAAAGAAGGCATATATTAGAGACTAGAATTCGCATGTTGTAGAGGTAATAATCATATTCTGGAATTCTAATTCACATGTAGAGAATAAACCACGAATTTTCATTGAGTTAGGAGTAGAAAATCTGGAAAAAGAAGTGGAAGAATTGAAAGTTAAAGAAAATATTAGGGTTCTTGAAGTTTATATAGTTTTGCCCTTTTAATTGTCATAATTGATGAAAACCCATACGTTTTACGTAGAAAATTATGTGTTTGGGTATATAACACTTATGGTATCAATTGTTGGGAGTTTGGGAGATAAATATGATGATTTGGTTGAGTTTGGAGAATGATTTCCGTAACTGGGTTTTCTGCAGTTTCGCCATAATTGCTTGATCGATCGATCGATCAAAGAGCATCGATCGATCGACCCCTTTCCATCGATCGATCGACCCCTCCTGCAAAACTCATATTCCTCTTATAATAGTTTATTCCGATTAAAATGAATAGTAACCTTTGAACATTATTGTTAGAACATTTTGGGACATAAAGAGGACCAGTAGGACTTAGTAAAAAGTGAGTATTTAATGTAAGACGAAGTTAGGGCTAACGGGGAGTAATATACACATAGGATATTATGGGAACGTGTAACTAAAGGAGTGAGACTCGTAAGGAAGTTACGTTAGAAGATAAGAGAGTACCTACTGAAATTATACATAGGGAGATTGAATACATCGAGTGATATGAAGTAAGTATGGAATAATCTATAATGAAGAATAAAAGAGATGAGCCCGTTATATGGGATAATCGAGTATAGTGTACTAAGAACGAATAATCAAAATTATGGGTCGTGGGTGTACCTAATTTAGAAATAGGAATAGTAATATATATATATATATATATATATATATATATATATATATATATATATATATATATATATATATATATATATATATATATATATATATGACTGTGTGTTTGTGAAAATGTTATATATGTGAAAAATCATGCTCGCGCTACTTGCTATCACGGAGGTTATCTCGATGGGACCTTTATGGGGGATATTGACTTGTACCCTAGAACATTGAAATCCTTGGTACATGTTATCTGATTGATAGTCAGACAGTCCTAAGAGACGTGAGGGTAAGTGCTGACCTCTTAGTGACTTGAACTATGCTTCGCCTCCATTTGTATATGTTTTGTGTTAATACAGTTCGAGAGTGATTCCGAACTAGTATTTCCCTTAGTACGAGTGATACAGGGACTTGATAACAGAGTATGCCAGCACCATAAAGTTTATGTAGGGTGCCGATAGTATATATATTATATGAGTGATTTAATATATATATATATACATGAAACTGGGAACTTTCATCTATGTATAAAAAGTAGTTTAGTAACGAATCAATACTCCGACATTAATATAAGTGTTTGGAAATCTTGTGACAACACTGGTATATTTTTCAAATGAAATGAGATGGCTATGTGAACCTTATTCTCAGAAAATAATTATCTTAGCCATAGAAATTTTCAATATGAAACCTTAATGGGTGATTTACATTAAATGAACTTTCGAGGTTAATAGTGCGGTAGGCGTGCACACTAGGTGAGAGGTGAGAATTTCTCAAGAGAGTGTCGCATACTAACATGATTGTTGCATTAGCCGGTAAGCATTTTAAATACTTGCTAAACTAAATTTAAACTGTTTTACAATCGGGCTCTGACCCGTCTCTTGTCATCTTTCATCTCTTGTATATATATATATATGTATATATTACAGGTGCCAGTCACAGGAGCATCATGCCTAGGTTCTTTGGACTAGACGTGCTGCAGCTTATTTGGGAGTTGCAGGCCATTTGCTTAGACGCCCTCGTTGTTGATTCCACTCTTATTTCAGTTCTAATTAGTTGGGCATGTGTCGCCCATTTCCTTATTCCGTTGGATTTGTCAGAGATTATGTTCATTTATATTTAGTATTTTTACTCTTTGGGATTTGATTACTGTCAGGATGGTTTTCCTTTGTGGTTTGAAAGTTAGTATTGGTTTATCTTAATGGTTAAATTCATGGGTGTTTATTTCCAGTCTTAATAATTGTGTGATTCTTAAACTGTTACTTATTAAAGCTTTTCATAATTGGATTTAATAATATGGAACTAATATTTTAAATGGTTTTGACACTTAGCTTAATTATTTAGGGTGTTTAAATTGGAAAGTTTATTTTGCAACAGTGATGGTAAGAATGAACCAACCGTTCACCTTGATTATAATATGATAAAGGACTGATCACCCGGTATTTAATTACGTGGGGTGTCACAAAGAATAAGAAACAAACAGGTCACAAAGGGTAATGGATATTTTTACCTATGTGTGTGTGAGAGAGAGAGACAGAGACGTACGTAACAGGGAAGAGTGACGTACATATCAGGGTAGACGGATTAGGAAGTTAAGGAAACTGTGAGAGAGGGAGAGAGAGAGAGAGATGGGCATACCAGGAGATGTTGTTGGGATATGGGGACTATAACAATAATTAGTCTAATCCTTTGTTTCCAAACAGCTAGTTCTTCAGGCTTAGAAGGTCTATCAGATTCAATCAAGTCAACAACCTTAAGAGTTATTAAGTAAAAATGCAATTTCATTTGCTATATCTTAAAATTCTTTCCATAAAACAGTTCAGATTTTTAGAGTCTTTTGCATTAGGATTTTTCGTCATAGGTTATAGAACAACGAAAATTTTACCTTTAGATTGTTGCAAATAATATATGCAGAATATAGGAAAAAAACCAAAATTCAGAATAGTTAAAATTGGAAGAACTTATTGATCGAGATTTATGTTTTGACATTTAGTCCTAAAGGTGAAATTATCTGCTATTATTGATGTTGTTAGCCTTTTGAGCAAACACCTCCCAGGAGTCAATGATCATATTTCATCACCAGCAACAATGAAGAATCTTAAACTCTCAGGATACCCCAAGACCAAAAAAAAAAAAAAAATAGTATAGCAGAGATATAATTTTTTTGCAATGGGAGATGGAGAGACAAACGTTTTTCAAATGATTTTTTTGCAGTATAGAGAAGTCAGATTTATAGGGATGATAAAAAAATATTTTAATCCACTAATCCACTTTTATCTCCACTAACGGGCAATGGAGTCAGAACAAAAGACTAAATCAAAATATTAAAATTGGTTTAAAATGAAATACTAAATGGGTAAAAAAATATGGCCACTTAAAAGAATCCTAAAGAGCCTAAGGCCAAATCAAAGACTATTAATGTTTAGTGTGCCTCCTAGGGATTGAATCCAAGGTCACAAACACTAACCCCCACAACCTTACCACTTGACCACTTACCCTAAATCATTTACTTCATCCAAAATAAATATACATAATTTATACCCGACAATCCCCCACGTGAATCAAATAAATAAATAAATAAATATAAAAGATGCTCTGGAGCATCATAAGAAGTCGAGTAAAAGGTGAAGGTGTCATTCAACTTGAATCTTTGCTTTGTGTTGATCTATTGAGTTTATCGGTTGATAGTGAATTAATGTCTTGAACTATTTCATCATAGTTATAAACTTAGGTCAATAGAATATATGCGTGACTCACAAAAGTCATCATTAAGTTCCCATGGTTGTGCTCATTTTGGCCTTGAGCATGCTAAGGTTTATTGAGTGCTATAGAGAATCAACCTTATTTGTCATGGAAAGCAGCCCCACTACCATACTAATGTAGATGCTTCTATCAAGAGTGTACTATATCAAGACTAAAAGGCTAGCTGGAGAGAAAGTTTATCAAACATCAGGGGGAATGGTCCTAAAGCCTATTACTATCTAAATCACCTATAATGAAAGCCCAACCCATGTGACTGGAGAACCCAAGATCGGGGTTCAATAGGATAAAAAAGTTATACGAGTGATTTATGGGGGTACTAACTTAAGTTGTACTTAAAATCCATTTCTATGATGTAGTACCACTGTATAGATGGAGGATGATATATAATCTCTTAATACTTTCCATAGCTTTTATTTAGTAGGGTCTGTCAAGTTTTCCTTTAACATTACATAGTCGATTTCTATAAACCCATCTTTTAATAGATACCTCACTGTGTTGTGTCTTCTCCTGATATGTCTAAACTTTTTGTTGTAGGAGTCAATATGTGCTCTTGTGATTATTTCTTGACTGCCATGGTGAATGGACAATGTTGGAACTGGTTTAGAACACAAATGAATGCCTAATAGGAAATTCCTTAATTATTAACATCTTTGCTTGCTTAATACGAATCAATGAATTCTGATTCCATAGTGGATCTCACTATGCAAGTTTTTTTGGTAGATTTCCAAGATATGACGCCTCCTGCAAATCAAATTCTGGTCGATTAAGCTTCAAGAGGTAGAGGAGAGCAAATAAATCGTTGGTATCAAGGTCTCTATCCAAAAGAATCCCATGTGGTGATCGTTGAACCTCTACTAAGTATATAATAGCACCTAAAAATTTAAGAACGAGCATAACTAAAGTTATAATATCTCTCTGCAATAATATTCTCATGGATCCTATCACAAAACAACAAATCTCTTCCCCTCAGATACTCCAAATTTATCTATTGCTTTCTGATGAACACAAAACCTATTGCACCATTTACATTCCTGGAAAACCAATGTTTAAGAATAAGAAGGAAATAGGTCACAAAGGATAATGGACATTTTAACCTATGTACGCGAGTGTGTGTGTGTGTGTGTGTGTGTGTGTGTGTGTGTGTGTGTGAGAGAGAGAGAGAGAGACATATATAGCAGGGAAGAGTGATGTACATATCAGGGTAGAGTGAACCGAAAGTTGAGGAAACTATGAGAGAGGGAGAGAGACTAAAGAACAAGTCAAAATAATAATTAATTTAACCCTTTATTTCCAAACAGCTAATTCTTCAAGTTTATAAGGTTTATTAGATTCAATCAAGTCAATTACCTTAAGAGCTGTTCGATAAAAATGCAGTTTCATTTACCATCCTTAAAATTCTTTTCATCAAACAGTTTAGATTTTTCAGATTATTTTGCATTAGGATTTTCCAGGTCATAAAATAATAAATAATTGCACCTTTAGATTGTTGGAAATAATATATGCATAATATATGAAAAACCCAAAATTCAAAATAAATAAAATTGGAAGAATTATCAATTAAGGTTTGTGTTTAACACAAAATCCTAAAGGTAAAATTGTCCACACATATTGATGTTGTCAGCCTCTTGAACAAGCACCTTCCAAGATTTACTGATCATATTCCATCACTAGCAACAATGAAGAATCTTGAACTCTCAAGATACCCCAACACCAAAAAAATCAATAAAAAATAGTATAACATTTATAGTATTTTTGTGTAATAGGAGATAGAGAGTGACATTTTAAAGGAATAATAACAAAAATGCATTAATACTAATCCAATTTAATCTCCATTAATAGGTAGAGGAGTCATACAAAAAGAACAAGTCAAAATATTAAAACGGTTTTAAAATGAGTTAAAACGAAATAATAAATGGGTAAAAAAATTAGCCGCTCAAGAGACTCCCAAATATACCAAAGACCCCGAGTCCTAAGGCCTAATAAAAGACTATTAATGTTTAGCATGCCTCCAAGACCACAAGAACTAAACCCCACAAACTTACCAGTTGACCACTTACCACAAATCATTTATTTCATTCATAATAAATATATATACATTATACCTAACAATCCCCCACATGAAAGAAATAAATAAATGAATATAAAAAGATACTCTGGATTATCATAAGAATTCACATAAAAGGTGAAGATGTCATTCGACTTGAACTTTTACTTTATGTTGATCTTTGGAGTTTACATATTTATAGTTAACTAATGTCTTGAACTATTTCACCGTAGTTGTAAACTTCATTCAATAAAACACACACGTGACTAGCAAAAGTTATCATTGAGTTACCACAGTTGTGCTTGTTTCGGCCTTGATTATCCCCAGGTTTCTTGAGTGCTCTAGAGAATCAGCCTTAATTCTCATAGGAAGTAGCCCCACTACCACACTCATATAAGTGCTTCTATCAAGAGTGTACTATATCTTACATCCTCCTGAATAAAAGTTATAAAAAGCATTAAGATATTATATATCATCCTCTATCAATACAGTGGTACTACATTATAGGAATGGGTTGTAAGAAGAAATTAAGTTAGTACCCCCATAAATCACTTGTATAAAGTTGTTATCCTGTTGAACCCAAATCTTGGGATATCGATTCATAATGGTTGGGTTTTCACTATAGGTGATTTAGATACTAATACGATTTACGCCCATTATCCTCGATGTTTGATTAACAACCTCTCTAGCTAGACCTTTAGTCAATGGATCATTCAGGGTTTCGTTTGACTTGACACAGTTGATTATTATAAATCCATCTTTCATTGGCTGCCTCAATGTGTAGTGTGTATTCTCTTGATATGTATAGACTTTTGGTTGTAGGAGTTATTATATGCTCTTGCGATAGCTGCAGACTGTCACGGTGAATGGACAAGGATGGAATTGGTTTTGGCCATAAATGAATATTTGATAAGAAATTCTTTAACCATTAAGACTTTTCTCTTTCTTTATCCAATGCAATGAATTCTGATTCCATAGTGGATCTCGCTATGCAAGTTTGTTTGGTAGATTTCCAAGATTCAACACCTTCTAAAAATCAAATTCTAATAGATGAAGCTTCAAGAGGTAGAGGATAGTGAAAAAATCGTCGGTATCAAAGTTTGTATTTAAAAGAATCCCATGTGGTGGTCCTTGACCCACTGCTAAGTATATATAAGCACTGATAAAATCCAAGAATGAGTATAACTATAGTTATACTATATCTTTGCTACAACATTCTCACGATTTCTATCACAAAATAATAAATCTCTTCACCTTAGATACTCCAAAGATATTTATTGCTTTTTGATGAACTCAAAAACTGTTGCACCATTCACATTCCTGGAAAACTAGTGTTTGAGAAAAAAATGAAACAAGTCACAAAGGGTGATGGATGTTTTAGCCTATGTGTGTGTGTGTGTGAGATAGAGAGAGAAAGAGATGTACAAAGTAGGAAGAGTGACGTATATAGTAGGGTAAAGTGAACCGAAAGTTAAGGAAACTATGAGAGAGAGAGACTTAAGAGGAGATATTGTTAGGATATGGAGAAGTAACAATAATCACTTTAACCCTTTGTTTCTAAATAGCTAATTCTTCAGGTTTATCAAATTCAATCAAGCCAACCACCTTAAGAGTTGTTAGGTAAAAATGCAGTTTCAATTGCCATCTATTGAAATTCTTTCCATATAACTATTCAGATTTGTTAGAGTATTTTGGATTAGGATTCTTCATAGCAGGTTATAGGATAATAAAAATTTCACCATTAGATTGTTGGAAATAATATTTGCAAAATATATGAAAAACCCCAAAATTCAATATAGATAAAATTGGATGAACTTATTGATCGAGGTTTATGTTTAACATAAAGTCCTAAAGGTAAAATTGTTCGCTGATATTGATGCTATCGGCCTCTTGAACAAATACTTCCCAGGATTAAATAATCAGATTCCATCACCAATAACAATGAAGAATCTCAAACTCTCAAGATACCCTAACAAAAGAAAAACCAATAAAATAGCATATGAGGATATAATTTTTCTACAATGGGAGATAGATAAAGAAAGACATATTTTAGATTACTTTTTGCAGAATAAAGGACTCGAATTTTTAAGACTAATATCAAAAAGTTCTTCACCCACTAATCCACTTTTAGTCCCACTAAAGGTTAGTGGAGTTAGAATAAAAGACTATGTCACAATATTAAAACGATTTTAAATTGAGTTAAAATGAAATAATTAATGGGTAAAAAGTTTCACCACTCAAAAGAAACCTAAAGAGCCCAAAGGATCCAAGGCCCAAAGCCAAATCAAAGACTATTAATGTTTCGCATACCTCTTAGGGATTAATCCCAAGACCATAAGCATTAAATCCCACAAACTTACCACTTGTCCACTTACCCCAAATCATTTATTTCATTCGAAATAAATATACATACTGTATCCCTAACAATCCCCCACATAAATGAAATAAATAAATAAACATAGAAAGACGCTCTAGATTATCATAAGAAGCCATATAAATGGTGAAGGTGTCATTCGACTTGAACCTTTGCTTTGTGTTGATCTATTGAGTTTACCTATTAATAGTGAACTAAGGTATTGAATAATTTCATCGTAATTGTAAACTTGGTTCAATAGAACACACACGCGACTCCTAAAAGTCATCATCGAGTTCCTATGGTTGTGCTCACTTCGGCCTTGAGCATGCCCACGCTTCTTAAGTGCTCCAGATAATCAACCTAAATTCTCATAGGAAGCGGCCCCACTACCACACTCATATAGGTGTGTCTATCAAGAGTGTATTGTATCTTACACCCCACTGAATAACATCTATAGAAGGCATTAAGATATTATATCTCATCCTCGATTAATACAATGGTACTACATCGTAGGAATGGGTTGTAAGAAGAAATTAAGTTAGTGCCCCCACAAATCACTCGTATAACATTATTATCCTATTGAACCCAAATCTTGTGATATCGATTCATAATGGTTGGGTTTTCACTATAGGTGATTTAGATACTAATACAATTTATGCCCGTTATCCTCGATGTTTGATCAAATAGTTCTCTAGCTAGCCCTTTAATTAATGGATCTTTCAAGGTTTCCTTTGACTTGACATAGTCGATTGTTATAAATCCATCTTTCAATAGATGCCTCATTGTGTTGTGTCTTCTCCTGATATGTCTAGACTTTTCGTTGTAGGAGTTATTGTATGGTCTTGTAATCGTTGCTTGATTTTCACGCTGGATGGACAAGGATGCAACTAGTTTTGGCCATAAATGACTATCTGATAAGAAATTCCTTGACCTTTATGTATTCTGATTCCATATAGTGGGTCTCACTATGCAAGTTTATTTGGTAGATTTCCAAGATTCGGTGCCTCATAAAAATCAAATATTAATTGATGAGGCTTCAAGAGGTATAGGGGAGCGAATAAATTATCGATATCAACGTCTATATCCAAAATAATCTGATGTGGTGATCGTTGACCCTCTACTAAGTATATATTACCACCAAAAAATTTAATCATGAGTCTAACTATAGCTATACTATATCTCGGCAACAAAATTCTCACAGTTTCTATTACAAAACAACATATCTCTTCGACTTAGATACTCTAAAGGTCTATATTTCTCTCTGATGAACTCAAAAACTATTTTACCATTCACATTCCTTGAAACCTAATGTTTGAGAAAAATAAGGAAACACGTCACAAAGGGTAATGGATATATTAGCCTGTGTGTGTGTGATAGAGAGAAAGGTACGTAGCAGGGAAGAATGGCATACATAATAGGATAAAGTAAACCGGAAGTTGAGGAAACTATGAGAGAGAGAGAGAGAGAGAGAGAGAGAGAGAGAGAGAGAGAGAGAGAGAGAGAGAGAGATTATTTGGATATGGAGAATGTAACAATAATTAATTTAATTATTTGTCTCTAAACAACTAGTTCTTTAGGTTTGGAAGGTTTATTAGGTTCAATAAACTTAACTACCTTAAGAGTTACTAGGTAAAATGCAGTCTTATTTCACTTCTCTTAAAATTATTTCCATAAAACAGGTTATGTTTTTTAGGGAAATTTTTAATTAGGAATTTCCATAGCAGGTTGCAGAACAATAATCATTTCACCTTTAGATTGTTGGAAATAATATATGCAGAATATGAGAAAAAACCTAAAATTAAAAATCGATAAAATTGGAAGAACTTATCGATCGAGGCTTGTGTTTAACACAAAGTCCTAAGGGTAAAATTTCATGCCGATATTGATGTTGTTAGCCTTATGAACAGACACTTCCTTGCATTCAACAATCAAATAACATCACCAGTAATAATAAAGAATCCTAAACTCTCAGGATACCCCAACTTAAAAAAAATGATAAAAATAGTATAACAGAGATAGAATTTTTTTATAATTGGAGAGAGAGAGAGAGAGAGAAATTTTTCAGATGAATTTTTTCTAATAGAGGACTCAGATATATGGAAATAATATCAAAAACATTTTAACCCACTAATCCCCTTTCATCCCCACTAACGGGTAGTGGAGTTTGACTAAAGGATGAAGTTAAAATATTAAAACGGGTTAAATAATGAAATAATAAATGGGTAAAAAATATGGCCACTTAACAGTAAAAAATATGGCCACTTAACAGAAGCACAATGATCCCAAAGGTCCAAGGCTCAATCAAAGACTATTAATGATTAGTGTGCCTCCTGGGAATTAAATCCAAGACCACAAGCACTAAACCCCCCAAATATATACACTGAACCGTTTATTTTATTCTCTCTCTCTATATATATACCCAACAATTCCCCAGATGAATGAAATAAAAAATAAACATAAAAGACGCTCTCGAGTATTATAAGAAGTCACGTAAAAGACGAAGGTGCCAATCGACTCGAACCTTTCTTCGTGCTGATTTATTGAGTTTACCGGTTGATAGTGAACTAATTTCTTGGAATATTTCACCATAGTTGTAAACTTAGGTCAATAGAAAACACACGTGACTCCAAAAATTCATCATCGAGTTCCCACGATTGTGCTTGTTTTGACATTGATCATGCCCAGGTTTTTTGAGTGTTTTAGAGAATCAAACTTAATTCTCATAGGAAGTGGACCCACTACCACACTCATATTTTATCAAGAGTGTATTGTATCTTACACCCCACTGAATAACGTCAATTGAAAGCATTAAGATATTATATCTCATCCTCTATTGATACAGTGGTACTATATCATAGGAATGGGTTTTAAGTAGAACTAAAGTTAATATCCCCATAAATCACTTGTATAACTTTGTTATCCCATTGAACCCAGATCTTGGGATCTCCACTCATATGGTTTAGGTTTCCAAGATTTAGATATTAATAGGATTTAAGCTCATTCCTCTCGATGTTTGATGAACTTTCGCTCTAGTTAGACCTTTAGTCAATGGATTTGCCAAGTTTTTCTTTGAGTTGACAAAGTCAATTGCTGTAACTCCATATTTCAATAGTTATTTCACTGTGTTGTGTCTTCTCTTGATATATCTAGACTTTTCATAGTAGGAGTTACCATATCCTCTTGCGATCATTGCTTAACTGTCACAGTGAATGGATAAGATTGTAACTGGTTCAGGCCACAAATGAATATTTAATAGGAAATTCCCTAACCATTCTGCCTTTTTGCTAGATTTATCCAATGTAATGAATTCTGATTCCATACTGGATCTCGATATGGAAGTTTGTTTTGTAGATTTCCCAAATAAATAACCTCTTGCAAATGAAATTTTGTTCAATTATTCTTTAAGAGGTAGAGGAGAGGAAATAAAGCACCGGTATTAATGTCTGTCTCCAAAAAAATCCGATGTGGTGATCTTTAGCCCTCGACTAAGTTTATTAGCACCAAAAATCCAAGCACGAGTATAACTACAGTTATACAATATCTCTACAACAACATTCTCATGATTTTTATCAAAAAATAGTAAATCTCTTCGCCTTAGATACTCCAAAGATATACGTTATTTTCTGATGAACTCAAAAATTGTTTCTTCATTCAAATTCTAGGAAAACCAGTGTTTGAGAATAAGAACGAAACATGTCACAAATGGTGATGGATGTTTTTACCGATGAGGGAAAATGATGTATGTAGCAGGAAAGGGTGACGTATATAGCAGGATAAAGTGAATCGAAAGTTGAGGAAACTGTGAGGGAGAGACACCTAAGTGGAGACATTTTGGGATATGGAGAATATAACAATAATTAGTTTAACCTTTGTTTCCAAATAGCTAGTTCTTCTAGTTTGTAAGGTTTATCACATTCAATCAATTCAACTACCTCAAAATTTGTTAAAGAAAGGGTGATCCAAAGAATAAATTCCAATTGCTAGCAGATGGAGGGTTCCTTACTAAATAGGGCCTAGACTACCCATTTTCTACTTCATCAAGCCAAAAAATATGTGGAAAATGTTCTTAAGCCTCTTACGAGGAGATACATACTCCTACTAATGCGCAAAAAGGCAGTCATTGACCGAGGAAAGTCATTAGCAATTTGCCCTGGATAGAGACTGGTCCCTTTCTACATACATAGCCCCTCAAATACATACTTTTTCTTCTTTCTCCTATAAAGATTCCTTTACTGAATCTTAGCTCTACTCTTTCTTATTTTTTCTTACTATTATCACTTTCTAAAGCGGCAAAATGTAATCATAACATCAATTGTGCTTGTCAGCCTTCATCACTGCTACTTTGGTGATCTGACTGAACGAATACGATGATGCAAATTGTGTAGTGAGGGGCTCTCCGTAGTGAAACCTGTCATGTTTAATCTATAAATCCACCACGAGATAATTTTTTTGAAGTCATTGGATCCTTTTTCGCATTCGATAATCTCCTCCCTTCTCCCACTCCGTCCCAAAGAGTAATTAGGACGAATTTATCCACGTTTTCATGTTCCAATTGAACACTTCCCATTTTTTATTATTATCAAGTAGAAAATGATTATAGAGTATGAAATGAGGAATCTAAAGTATCGAAGATAGACGATGAAAGGAGAGTTGGTAATGGATGGAGAAGTAATGACTATGGAATCGCATAGCTATTTTAAGGGCCAATAGGTATGTCAAACGATTCAGTTTTTTCAAAGTATTTTGAATAAGGATTTTCCGTAGCAGATTGTAGAACAAAAAAAATTCACCTTTAGATTGTTAAAAATAATATATGCAGAATATACGAAAACCCAAAATTCAAAGTAGATAAAATTGGAGAACTCATCGATCGAGGTTTGTGTTTATGACAAAGTCCTAAAGGGGACATTGTTCACTGATATTAATGTTATTAGTCTCTTGAATAAACACCTCCCAGGATTTAACGACTAGATTCCATCGCCAGCAAAAATGAAGATCTTGAACTCTAAAGATACCCCATCACAAAAAAAATAATAAAAAAACTTAGTATATTAGAGATATAATATTTCTGTAATGGGAGATAGAATGAGAGACATTTTTCAGATGATGTTTTTGCAAAATAGAGGACTCGAATTTATAGGAATAATACCCAAAATGTTTTAACCCACTAATCCACTTTTATCTACATTAACGGGCAGTGGAGTGAGACTAAAAGACTAAATCAAAATGTAAAAAAAAGGTTTAAAATTAGTTAAAATGAAATAATAAACGGGTAAAAAATCTCGCCACGCAAGAGGAGCCCCAAGGCCCAATTAAAGGCTATTAATGTTTAGAGTGACACCTAACTATTAAATCCAAGACAACAAGAACTAAACCCCATAAAATTTTCACTTGGCCATTTACCCCAAATCATTTATTTCATTCAAAATTAATAAACACTGTATAACCAAAAATCCCCCACATGAATGAAATAAATAAATAAACATAAAAGGATGCTATGAATTATCATAAGAATTCGTGTAAAAGGACAAGGTATCATTCGACTTGAATCTTTGCTTTGTGTTGATCTATTAAGTTTACCTGTTGATAATGAACTAATGTCTTGAACTATTTCACCATAGCTATGAACTTAGGTCAATATAACACACACAAGACTCCCAAAACTCATCATCAAGTTCCCACAGTTGTGCTCATTTCTTCCTTAAGCATGCTCAGATTTCTTGAGCGCTCTAGATAATCAGCCTTAATTCTCATAGAAAATGGGCCCACTACTACACTCGTAGAGGTGCTTCAATCAAGAGTGCATTCTATCTTACATCCCACTGAATAATAGCTATAGAAAGCATTGAGTGATTATATCTCATCCTCCATCAATACAGTGGTACTACATCATAGAAATGGGTTTTAAGTAGAACTTGACTTAGTACCCCCACAAATTACTCATATAACTTTGTTGTCCCATTGAACCTAGATCTTGGGATCTCCAGTCATATGGATTGAGTTTCCATTAAAGACTATTTAGATATTAATAGGGTTTAGACCCATTACCCTCGATGTTTGATAAACTAGCTCTCTAGCTAGCTCTTTATTCAATGGATCTTCTAGGTTTTGCTTTGACTTGACATAGTCAATTGTTATAACTCCATATTTCAATAGTTGCCTCACTGTGTTGTGTCTTATTCTTTTATGTCTAGACTTTCTGCTATAGGAGACCTTATGTGATCTTGCGATCACTACTTGACTGTCACAGTAAGAAGGAACTGGTTTAGATCACAAATGAATATCTAATAGGAAATTCCTTAACCATTCATCCTCTTCGCCTGCTTTATCCAATGTAATGAATTCTGATTCCTTACTGGATTTGGCTATTTAAGTTTTTTGGTAGATTTCTAAGATACGGCGCCTCATGCAAGTCAAATTCTGATTGGTTAAGCTTCAAGAGGTAGAGGAGAGCGAATAAGTCGTGGTATCAAAGTCTGTATCCAAAAGATTTTGATGTAATGATCGTTGACCCTCTACTAAGTACATATTAGCACCAAAAAATCCAATAACGAGTATAAACTATAGTTATACTATATCTCTGCAACAACATTCTCATATTATTTTTTTTTATCATAAATAGCAAATCTCTTTGCCTCAGATACTCCAAAGATATTTATTTCTTTTTTATGAACTCAAAAACTGTCGCACTATTCACATTCTTTGAAATCCAATGTTTGAGAATAATAAGGAAACATGTAACAAAGGGTAATAAATGTTTTAGCCACTTTGTGTGTGCGCGCGTGTGTGTGTGAGAGAGAGATAGAGAGAGGGAGAGATGTACATAACATGGGAGAGTGACATATATAGCAGGGTAGAGTGCTACGAAAGTTGAGGAAATTGTGTGTGTGTGTGTGTGTGTGTGTGTATGTGCGCGTGAGAGAAAGAGATTTAAGAGGAGATACTATCGGTACATGGAGGATGTAACAATAATTAATTTAACCCTTTGTTTCCATATAGCTAGTTCTTCAAGTTTATAAGGTTTATTAGATTCAAACAAGTCAACTACCTTAAGAGTTGTTAGGTAAAAATGCAGTTTCATTTGCCATCTCTTCAAATTCTTTCCATCAAAAGGTTCAGGTTTTTATGAGTATTTTGCATTAGGATTTTCCATTACAGGTTGTAGAATAACAAAAATTAAACCTTTAGATTGTTGGAAATAATATATGCAAAATATATGAAAAAACCCAAAATTCAAAAATAGATCAAATTATAAAAACTTATCAATCGAGGTTTGTGTTTAATACAAAGTCCTAAAAGTAATATTATTCGTTGGTATTGATGGGATCATCCTCTTGAACAAACACCTCCTAGGATTCAACAATCACATTCCATCACCAACAACAATGAATAATATTAAACTCTCAGGATATCCTAATACCCAAAAAAACACAATTAAAATATAACAGAGATAGCGATAGAGATAGAATTTTTCTATAATGGGAAATATAGAATTTTTTATCATGGGAGACAGAGAGAGAAATTTTTCAATTTTTTACTGAAACAGAGGTCCCATATTTATAGTAATAATATTAAAAATGTTTTAACCCACTAATCCACTTTTATCTCCACTAACGAGTAGTCGAGACTGACTAAAAGACTAAGTCAAAATGTAAAAACGAGTTAAAAATGAAATAATAAATGGGTAAAAAATGTGACCACTGAAAAGAAGCCCAAATAGCCCAAAGACCCCAAGGTATAAGTCCCAATAAAAAAATATTAACGTTTAGTGTGCCTCCTTGGAATTGAACCCTACAAGCACTAAACTCCATAAACTTACAACTTGGCCATGTACCCCATATCATTTATTTAATTCAAAATTATATATATATATATATATATATATACTTTCCCCCTCATGAATGATAATAAATAAATAAATAAATAAACAGAAAAAGACGCTCTAGATTATCGTAAGAAGTCACGTAAAATGCAAAGTAGTCATTTGACTTGAACCTTTGCTTTGTGTTACTCTATTGAGTTTACCAGTTAATAGTGACCTAATGTCTTGAACTATTTCACCAAGTTGTAAAAGTAAGTCAACAGAACACACATGTAATTCCCAAAAGTCATCATTAAGTTCCCACGAATGTGCTCGTTTTGGCCTTGAGCATGCCCAAGTTTCTTGAGTTCTATAAGGAATCAACCTTAATTCTAATAGGAAGCGGCCCCACTACCACACTCATACATGTGATTCTATAAAGAGTGTATTGTCTCTTACACACCACTGAACAACAACTATAGAAAGGATTAAGAGATTATGTCTCATTCTCCATCGATACAGTGGTATTATATCCTAAGAATGGGTTTTAAGTAGAACTTAAGTTAGTACGCCTAGAAGTCACTGGTAAAACATAGTTATCCCATTGAACCCAGATCCTTGGATCTCCAGTCATAAGGTTTGGGTTTCCATTATAGGTGATTTAGATATTAATAGGCTTTAGGCCCATTCCTCTCTAGGCTTGATAAACTAGCTCTGTATCTAGCCCTTTGGTCAAAGGATCTGCTAGGTATTCCTTTGACCTGACATAGTAGATTAGTATAACTCCATCTTTTAATAGTTGCCTCACTTCTCTTGATATATATAGACTTTTTGTTGTAGGAACTATTATGGGATCTTTCAATCTCTAATTAACTGTCACAGTTAATGGACAAGGATAGAACTGGTTTAGGTAAAAAATGAATATATAATAGGAAATTCCTTAACCATTAAGTCTCTTTGCTTACATTATCCAATGCAATGAATTCCGATTCCATAGTGGATCTCGATATGTAAGTTTATTTAGTAGATTTCTAAGATGCAACGCCTCCTACAAATTAAATTTTGATTGATTAAGCTTCAAGAGGTATAGGAGAGTGAATAAATTATCGCCATCAACATATGTATCTAAAAGAATCCGATGTACTAGAAAATCCAAGCAATAACTATAGTTATACTATATCTCCACAACAACATTCTCATGGTTTCTATCATAAAATAACAAATCTTTTCACCTCAGATAGTCCAAAGATATTTATAGCCTTCTGATGAACTCAAAAACTGTTGCACCGTTCATAATCCTGGAAAACCAATGTTTGAGAATAAGAAGGAAACATGTCACAAAGGGTAATGGATGTTTTAGCCTGTGTGTGTGTGTGTGAGTGAGTGAGTGAGAGAGAGAGAGAGAGAGAGAGAGAGAGAGAGAGAGAGAGAGAGGGGTAGAAGGGTAGAGTGACATACGTAGCCAGATAGAGTGAAACAAAAATTGAGGAAGTAGTGAGAGAAAGAAACTTAAGAGGAGGTATTATTGGGATATGGAGAATAAAATAGTAATTAATTTAATCCTTTATCTCCAAATCGCTATTCTTGAGGTGTAGAAGGTTTACCAGATTCAATCAACTCAACTACCTTAAGAGTTGTTAGGTAAAAATGTTGTTTTATTTTCCATCTTCTAAAATTATCTACATCGTGCAGTTTAAGTTTTTTTGAGTATTTTTCAATTAAGATTTTCCATAGAAGGTTGTAGAACAATAAAAATTTCACCTTTTAATTATTGGAAATAATATATGTAGAATATACGAAAAAGTCCAAAATTCAAGATAGATAAATTGGATGAACTTATCGATTGAGTTTGTATTTAACACAAACTCCTAAAGGTGAAATTTGCCCCTGATATTGATGATGTCAGCCTATTGAACATCCACCTCTCAGAATTTAATGACCATATTACATCACCAACAACAATGAAGAACCTTCAACACTCAGGATACTCGAGCACAAAAAAAATATAACAAAGATAGAATTTATTTTGTAATGGGAGATAGAAAGAGAGAGGTATGTTTTAGATGATTTTTTTTCAGAATAGAGAACTCATATTTATAGGAATAGTATAAAAACATTTTGATCCATGATCGATCATTCGAATTGAACCTGTACTATTTCACCATAGTTGTAAACTTGGGTCCAAAGAACACAAACCTGACTCCTAATAGTCCACATCGAGTTTCCACAGTTGTGTTCATTTCGGCCTTAAGATGCCCAGGTTTCTTGTGTGCTTTAGAGAATCAACCTTAATTCTCATAGGAAGTGGCCCCACTACCATACTCATATAGGTGCTTATATCAAGAGTGTATTATATCTTACAACCCACTGAATAATAGTTATAGAAACCTTTAAGATATTTTATCTCATCCTCCATCGATACAGTTGTACTACATCATCAGAATGGATTTTAAGTAGAACTTAAGTTAGTACCCCCATAAATTACTCGTATAACTTTTTTATCCTATTGAACCCAGATGTTGGGATCTTCAGTCATATGGGTTAGGTTTCCATTATAGGTGATTTAGATATTTATAAGCTTTAGGACCATTCCCCTCGATGTTTGATAAACTAGCTCTCTAGTTAGCACTTTAGTAAATGGAAAACTAGTTTTTGAAAAAAATAAGGAAGCAGGTCACAAAAGGTAATGTATGATTCAGCCTTTGTGGGAGAGAGCGAAAGATAGATACGTACGTAGTAGGGAAGAGTGACGTACATAATCAGGTATAGTGAATCGGAAGTTGAGGAGACTCTGTGTGTGTGTGTGTGTGTGTGTGTGTGTGTGTGTGTGTGTGTGAGAGAGAGAGAGAGAGAGAGAGAGAGACTTTAAAGGAGATATTGTTGGGATATGGAGAATGTAACATTGATTAGTTTAACCCTTTTTTCCAAATATTTAGTTCTTTAGGTTTATAAGGCTGTAATACCCCGCATTTTTATCGATATTTATTTATGGGATTAATTAAATTAAATATGAATTAATTGAGAATTAATCCGGATAAAATACTAACGAGATGTGAGTTGGTATTTGATTACAATATGTATATATGGAAATATATGAATATTGAAAATATTGAAATTTTCGCGAGGTTGAAATACGGCAATTTGGAAAATTTTGTTGGGACGCGCGTGACAGTCGCGTCAGGAATGTAATTATTTGAATTAAAAAGTGAAATTTATTTTTATCAACTGTATGGTCATTTTGAGTGCGCCAACGAGTCCGGAAGGGCCGAAATAGTCAGAAAACACTAGCCGGGGGTTTAGTTTGGGTCCCGGGGCATTTTTAGGCCAAACCGGCAACCCAAAAGGGTAGTTTGGTAATTTCAGAAATTTGGTAATTAAAACCCACGAAAATCAGACTTTAATTATAACTTATCATTAAACCCACTAACCCATTTTCAACCCCAATCTAAGTAGTGGGCTACGGGAGAAGTTAAGAAAATATTTCTAACTTGCCAAAAACCAACCCCCACCTCCATTGTCATCTTGTGAGAAGAACTTGTAGAGAGAGAGAGAGAGGAATTCAACCATCTTCAACCAACAACAAATCTGAAGAACATAAGGCAAGTGATTTAATTACAATTAATTCCATGAATGTGTTCTTCCATGTTTAGGTAATTATCGAATTTTGTCTTGGAAGATTGATATAGACCCATAAATTTGAGGATTAAAACTATGAACCATGTTAGGAATTGCATGTAGACATATTCTGGACGAATTATGAATTCAAAATATAACCCTTGATGATCTAAAAACGGATTTAAGAAGAGATTTATTATTGTTCTTGAAAGAAATAGAAAACTAGGGTTCTTGATGAAGTTTTGACCCAAATAAAGCCCTTGGTTGATGATTTATTGGTTTTAGAACGTTAACAATGTTGTAGGATGGTTGTATGATGATATTATAACGTTAGATTAGAGTTTCATGCATTATAATGAAGTTTTGGGACGATTTGAGGACTGAAAAACGAAGCAGTCCGTAGCCTACCTGGTGCGATCGATCGATCGACATTCATCAGTCGATCGATCGACACCCATCGATCGATCGAGGTTCAAGGTCGATCGATCGACCTTCCCAGAATGAGTAAAGTTTTCCCTATTTAAATTCTAATGATGTTAACCCTTAGAAAATTATCATTGGAGACTTTATGAATATCCTTAGACTTAAGGAAGACCAGTAGGTATGGTTATAAAAATTGGACCTTAATTAGAATTCAATTTGAGGAATTATTCTAAAATCTAATGAAATTCGATGAGTGAGATAATATTAGGGTTAAAAGAGTAAATTTGAATGATTTGATGAAATGAGGTTTGGGGCAGAAGTAAGGACCTTAAGAATAATGATGTTATATGTGGAAATAATAGGAAAATTAATAATCCCTTTGAGATAAGTCTTAAGTACAAGAAACTATGACGCGAGATGTGTCGACAGCCCTCATTATGTATTATCGGATGACTTAAAATGTATAAAATTGGAATAATGGTATAAGGATGTAGAATATACCTTTATTATATTGAGACATCTAAGATGTATGCACGCTTAGTATATGTATATGATTTTATGTGTATGACATACCTACCATACTTGCTATCACGGGAGGTTTATGTTTGCTTAGGGCCATCTAATCTTTGTGTTGCCCGAATTTAGATTGGTACCTCGAGAACATAGTTCAAGAGAAGGACTTATTGGGAAGTTAATAAGATTGCTGATCATGGAGCGTAGGTATGTGCGTGACCCATGTGATGGGACTGTGTTCGCCTCCATTATTTGTGATTGTTATTATCTGAGAACGATTCCTGAGAGATTCGGAATGCGTGATCCTTATGTACGTGTTGTACCGGGATGGATAGCAGAGTATGTGTGCACCGCAGCTTAGTCTCGGGTGCTTGTATTGTATATTTATGTTGAGAATAATATACGGTAAATTGAAAAGAATTGTCATGTTTAATTGTGAGTATGGTTATTGTAACGTTATGAAAAGATAAAAAGGGGACATATACCAATAAATGGTTTTGTTAATAATTGGGAATCTGAGAATTAAAGTAGAACTCTCTATTTAATTGTTAAGGTTGGAATTAAAACGTGAACCGAGTAGAAATGTTAGAAACTCTTTTGAACTAGATAGATATGAGAAACACATGAATGGGTACAAGAGCGTTAGGAGTGCACAGTTAGACGAGAGGTGAGTATTTCATGTGAGAGCACGTCCTAACATGTATTTTGCATTCATTGTTTTAAATGTTATTAAAGCACTTGCTGTTTTTAAAATACTCTCCACTTTCGGGATCTGACCCGTTTGCTTTCAAATCTACTTTTTTTTTGTAAAAACCTTTTTAGGTGCCCAGCCACAAGGACACCATGCGTAGGAATTTTATTCAGGTGACGAGCTGTAGCTGTTGTGGAAGTTACAGGTCTTGACAGTAGACGCCTCTTTTCTAGTCTTGACTCCATATTCAGTTTCATCATTGTAGGGCATGTCCCCCATTTCTTTAGAGACATTTTATATTTCAGTTATTCAGACTTTGGTTTGTATTTAATTCAGGATGCAGGCTTGTTTTATTTATTTCCATATTGGGATTGTTTTGAGGAGTATTTACTCCAGACTTATTATTATTTGTTGGTTATTCTATTGCTTCTTTATGGTAAATGGTTATGTTATTCTTTCATAATTTTTTTTTGCATGTTAATCAGTTTTAATTTAAAATTTGACAACTTACTTTTTAAATACTAGGTGGTGATGCTATTAACTGAACCAACTTGGCATTTTGTATTAATTTAATAAAGGAGTAGCTACTCGGTATTTAATTAGTCGGGGTGTCACAAAGGCTTATCAGATTCAATGAAGTCAAATACCTTAAGAGTTTTTAGGTAAAAATGCAGTTTCATTTGCAATATCTTAATATTCTTTCCATAAAATGGTTCAGTTTTTTCAGAGTATTTTGCATTAGAATTTTCCATAGCATGTTGGAGAATAACAAAAATTTCACCTTTAGATTGTTACAAATAATATATGCAGAATATATGAAAAAACCTAAAATTCAAAATAGATAAAACTAAAAGAACTTATTGATCGAGATTTGTGTTTAACACAAAGTCCTAAAGGTGAAATTATGCATTGATATTGATGTTATCTTCCTCTTCAACAAATACCTCCCATGATTGAACTATCAGATTCCATCACCAGCAAAAATGAAGAGGATTGAGCTCTCACGATATTCGAGTGCCAAAAACCATTAAAAATATTATACGGAAGATAGATTTTTTTTGTAATGGGAGATCATAGACACCCCATCTAATCCCCCCAAGCACCTATTTAGGTCCCTAATACTCCTCTATTCACTATAAATCCTGGGTCATGCTCAGACTACTAATCTGGAGGCCACCGGGCTCTTTCGGGCCCTATTTGACTCCGATTAACTCTCTGACTGAGTGAAGCTCAATGAAAACTTGAAGGGATCTGAATCTCCTTTCTAAAAGTCCATCTCATGCACGAATCAGGCTCACAATTTGCACAAATGATCTATTTTATTATGAGCACTAATCTGGAGGCCACTGGGCACTCCCGAGCCCCATTTGAATCTGGCCATCTCTTTAACCTGAGCGAAGCTTAATGAAACCTTGAAGGGCTCTGAATACCCTTTCCATTGGTTCATCCCATGTGGATATTGGCCTCACAGTTTGCATAAACAAACGATTTTACTCCTACAAGCCTCCGAGCAATTTTGAGCCCCATTTGACCCTAGTCTACTCCCCAGAGTGAAGCTCAATGAAATCTCGAAGGGATTTGAATTCCTTTTTTAACGGTTCATGACGTGTGTGAATCGACCTCATGGTTTGCACGAACGATCTATTTTTTTATAAAACCACCATTTAGAGACCATCGGGTGCTTTCGATCCCCGTTTGACTTCAGTCAACTCGTGAAACTGAGAGTGGCTCAATGTATTCTATAAGCTCTCTGAATTACCTCTACAATGACCCCAACCATGCACAATTTGGACTTATAATTTTCATTTTATGCTCGTTTTTCTCAAAAAAGTCCGTTTCGGACTGCCTATAGGCACCCTAAACCCCCTGCCTATCTGTAGGGTGTACTTTCCTTGCCTAACTAGGCAAGCACTATACCAATAGTTAGGACAGAGTCCATGTCTATCGGAACCCCTAACCCTAAATGGCATTATATAAAGGGCTCATGACATCATCCCCGGAGGAGCTCCCTTTCAATAGTCAGCAAACATTCTCTCAAAATCAGAGCCTTTCTATTGCCAAAAATGTTCATTTTCCAACATTCCCCCATCTCAATTTACTACTATACTTAGTTATTCACCTCACCCTATCATATTAATTCCATACCACTACAAAAACCATCCTACATACATCCTAAATTCAGTAAAAAAAGATCTACAATAAGGTCCATTCCTCAACCCATGTTCAAGTTTATTCATTTTAGTGTCATTTTCCCCTTCATTCTCATTTTGTGATATCTTTTTAGTTTTGTTTCATTATCTCAAATCAAATAATATTCACTTTTTATTATTAGTATTGCACACAATTTATTTTTATAAAAACTCAAAAAAAGACAAAAGGAGGGTTCATTCATAAATTCCAAAAGTAACACTTCCATTTTCTCACACGTTCACACTTGAACACATTTTCTTCCAAAAATACTCAAAGATGAGTCCTACATTTGGATTTATGGGTTGAACCTCAACCCTAGGCTATTTTCGAATTCGTAGACTTTGGGCTACGTAGGCATCTCGGGCCAATCCCAGGATTCATGTCATCCCTTTATAATTTTATGCTCTTTAATATTCTATCATATCTATTTTTGTAAGCCTTGAACTCCTACATATTCGTGTCTCGTCTGACGTACACGTTCTCTCTCTCATAGAGATTCGTTATTCGATGAACACTTACATCATATGTTTATGATTGTTTTGGTACACTCCTACAGATGAGTCCGCTCCATTTTTTTCATGATGTGGGTCGGATGATTCCTTTCTCCCATTATTTATATTACACACAGGTACACACACATCACGCTTTGGAGAAAATAAGAAGATTAACAAAGTTCATGAGAGACCTAAAGGGAAAAATGGGTACCTAACACCTTCCCATTCCGTAACTTAGTCCCCGTACCACTGAATCACTTGGTTTTATATGCATCAGTATGACCTTGATGCTGCTCTCTTTAGGCAGCTACATTCTTTTGGTTGTTTTGAACAAAGTAGGATGACGACTCTATCTCTTCATGCTATCCCCATTTGACGACAACTAATTTTATGTACGAGACAGATCACGACGATGGCGGCATAAGTGGCATAAAAAGGACCTCCATATCCTCGAATCACTCATACGCCCATGAGGGGGACCCTTTTTTCGCCTTCTCCCCTCGACCCGATTTTGGGTCCGGGCTTACATCGGAGGAATTCGACCCGAATGTCCATAGAGGATTGGTGAGAATCATATCGCTTAGGTTAATCGTTCCCTACAGAATTGGCACCCATCACGAAGTGACCCCCCAGTATGGGACAAAATTTTGGTCAATATTTCCATGCTCTAGTGGTGTAGTTTGCAAAAATGCATGATATTTTTTTAGTATCTTATGGAGATTTTTATTTTTGTATGCCAAGTAAGGGGAGTACTACCACTATGAGGGAGAATATTCAAATAACATGGGATGAAAAATAAAGCTATCAAGTATATACATGGATCATGAGAACAATACAAATTATGGTGATAGAGTGTGAAACACGTAGATATACAAGTGAACGAGATATACGTGCAAAGTGGGAGAGTGACTTGGGAATATTGTGAGTGAAAAACCATGGGAATATATACAAGTGAAAGTGTGTGCTAGTGAGAATAAGCATGGATAATCTACAAGTGGTGTGTGAGATGTGTAATTAAACATGGATATATATATACAAGTGAGAAAAAGTGAGGGTATGTGCATGTGAAACTAAGCAAGGATAATATACAAGTGCTGTGTGAAGCATGTAAGTAAAAGTGAAACTATATACAAGTGAGAGCATGCAAAATGAACATAGAGATATATAGAAGAGAGTATAAGGTGAAATATGGTGAGCATGTACAAGTGAGTGAAGAGTTATATATACATGAGAAGGGGGCATGGTAGAAATAAACATGACATAAATATATAATATATAAGCATAGGAGTAAAATGGAACATACAAGTGGAGGTATGTGTACACTTGTAAAAATGCCGAATAATAAAAAGTAACACCCATGTGAAAATAGAGTCTTCCATTCACCTTATAATTTCGATGTATATCAAACGGTTCCCCCCGCATCATACCGCTTGACCGAACTCATGAAGGGAGTTATATAGCAAGGAACTCATTCACGTATATCGAGTATATCGAATTCGCCCTCATAGATACCATCCCCATGAGATATATCATAAGGCAATTCATGTACATTCAGGTATATTGAATGGCTTATACACACGTACTGATGAATGATTTCCCTTATAGGCAAGAGGTATATCGTAAAAGTCACGCCAAGGGGGGAAACCCTTCCACTAGATCACCAAATGCATAAACCTCATATAGACATCTACCTTAGTACGATCATAATTAGTTTGTCGATTACTATGTGAAACTTTATCAAAAACTTTGGGTCGCCATACCACTCGAATTTTTTCACTATTTCACCCATTTTTAAAACAGGACCCTATCCATGCGCCTGGAAAAAATTCAAACCGTGTCTTACATCTTAAACCTTATCTTTTCCCTAGGCTCAGGTCATGTCCAACATTTATCTTGCATTTAGGAAAGCATAATACAAGTGAAACTAATAAAAATAATAATCATGCTAAGGATTCTCCTTTTGTTTCCCTCTTTTTAAAAATGAAAATATCAAAAACACATTTCCCCCTTTTTCAAAATACCAAAAATACTCCCCTTTTCCTCCAAAAATAAACCAAAATAATTTTTTCCCTCTCAAGTAAACCACATACCTAACTCTGGCCCAGCTCCCTATTAGCTTTCGTCTTCAATCACACTACCCTGATGCTCCACTACTTCCTCTGCTGCTTTGATTGAATTTGAAATCTACCTCCATAAGTTATTCATGGAGAACGCAGACTAATCATCGAATGTTCAACCAAATTTGATAGCTATCCTAGCCTAACACAGTGCCAAGATTGATAACCTTCAAGTTGAAGTCCAAGAGATGCAACAAAATCGGGCTCAAACTCCCGAAGCTTATGAACCTGAAACCCCCAAACCTATTTGCGTCACAGAGGAATACCAATATGCCCCATGTGCCCCACCTGCAAATGCGCCACCTCTGGCTCAACTATCGATTCCAAAACTTGCTTAGCCAAGGGATAATCCATCAGTGCCTGTGGACCCTAAAGAAAAATAACTGAAGAAGGTCAAGGAAGACCTCAAGTTGCTGTCAAAGAAATTCGACCAAGTTAAGATCTATGTAAACTACTGGACTACACCCATATGTCTCCTTATCCTAAAATCATACTACCAAAAAAGTTCAAGATGCTAGACATCAAGAAATTCTGAGGCAGCGGGCCCCCAATTACGCATCTACGCAACTATCACCGATCCATGGACCTCTTTGGAGATTCAAAAGAAATAATGGTCCATATGTTTCAATAAACCTTGATAGAGAGTGCTCTCCGATGGTTCTTGTCTCTCGAAGAATCCAAAATCCGTAGTTAAGAGGATGCAGCCAGCGAATTCATGTCCCAATACAAATACAATAAATAACTGAAGGTCACATGCATAGGACTAGAGATACTTAAATAGAACCCTGGGGAATCAGTCAGTAGTTTCATCAGAGGATGGAGAGAAAAAGCTACTACAATGACCAATCGGTCATCAGAAGAAGAACAAATGAGTATAATGAAGAAGAATTTCCCGCCCCATATTCGAACATCGATGAAAGGATAATACTATTCACATTTCAAAGAACTCTGGGAGGTTGGTGTTGAGATCAAAGAAGGTATTATCAATCGCAGTCTGGAGTCTGAACTGAAAAAGTTGACTGAATAATTTACATTAAATAAGTATGTTAAATTGACCAGTACCTCAGTCTCAATAATCAATAACAAATCCCAACCTACCACTTCCTGGGACCTAAAAGTCACCCAACCCTGCCAAAAAAGAATATACTAAACTCCATGCTCCCCTCTCAAAAGTCTACCAAGCCTTGCTAGCTCGAAGCCTTAGAACCCCAACCATTGCTAAATCCCATTCCTAAGAACTTCAAATATGATGCTCACTACCACTTTCACCAAATCACAGGTCACACCACTGACCAATGTTTTCTCTTAAAAAAATTGATCCAAAGACTCATAGATCGGGGCATCACCGCTCCACCGGCTAATCCTAAATCCAACACCACTCATAACCCTCTCCCTTCACATGGAACTAGGGTGAACGCCATATTCCAAGAAGACAACCCCAATTTTGACCCCTCTACCCAAATCGTGCCTATCAGAACACCCGACGCATCTACCATCTCACCCAAACCCTTCAAAGTTTTCCCATCCTTTATCCTCCATCCCAAGAGCTTCGATGATCAAGCTATATCTCCTCACATGATATTGTATTGCCATTCACATCTGATTAGAGGGGGAGGCATGGAACTAGCTGCAGTACTAAATCAACTTCGAAGGCTTGGGCTCAGATAGCCTATGGATATGACCATCGACTATGAAAGGTTTAGGGTCCTATTTATAAAAAACCAAAAGTGGGCTTAGGAATCAGACAAATAGGTGGTACTTGTTGAAGAAATCAACTTGGATGATGTTGTGTAGACCATATCCCATATGTTTTCCCAGAAAGGAGAGATATGAAGCATTCCTGAGTTGTTCACTGACTTAAAACTCCAAGGGCACCTAGTTCCTTCACTCCTTTACTACCCTATTGAGTGTTAAGACCTCTATGATGAAGCCATGGAGATAATAAATGCTTCAAAAATTCCTGGTATGAATAAATTGGTGCCACTCGCTAGGGTGATGATTTTAAAATCTCAAGCGGTGAATTAGAGGGCAAATACTTTGATTTTTGGATTCTCTTAACCATGGTATGACCCCAATGACAAAAGGATAAAATTAGGGCAGAAAATATTTTTCCAAGATAACAACACCTGGAGCGAGGAATGGAGCATGAGGTGGAAACCTCTGACTGATGAGACCATGGAAATCATTGAAAACTCTGAGGGTAGCGACACCAAGGAGTCATTTGACTTACAGATAGTGGGGTTGAGTCTTTGCATGATTCACCATGAAGCTGAACCATCATACCTATTAGTATAGATTGCGACAAATGAAGCACCTCTCCTTAATTGGCATGTTATTCCGATCTAGACCGCTCAAACTTAGCTAAACTTTGCTATTCATCTCATTCGAGAAATCCATGAATTTGTTACTGTTTCTTTTAATTATGATATCACTGTAAGTGAGATGAATTTTGATGGGATTTTAAATTTTGTATACCCTGAGAATGAAATAAACGAAGATTTTGAGTATCTTGTTCTGCCTTACATTAATTGCATTATTTCTAATAAAACTTTTAATGATGTTGACTTTGTAAATGAAAAATTCTTAACTAATCTCAATAAGGAGAATAATAAGAAATATAATTGCGTTCAAACTAATGATGATGAGACTGTTGTTATTAAACTCAGATCTAATATCCATATTCAAGAGATTAAGATAGGGTCCACCCTCAACGAGAATGAGCGAGCACAATTCAAAGAGATTCTAAAAGAGTTCGTAGACGCCTTCTCATGGTCCTACGATGATATGCGTGCCATTGATCCAAAGATAGTTCAACACGAGATGCCCACATCCCCAGAAACCAAACCTACCAAATAGAAACTGAGGAAGCTCTAAATTTAATGGTCCCTCAAGCTCAAAGAAGAAGTAGTTAAACAGATGAACGTGGGTTTCATTCACATAGTCAAATATCCTATATGGCTTTTAAATATTGTCCCCATGCTAAAATCAGGAGGAAACATCTACATGTGCATTGACTATCGGGATTTGAATAAAGCATCCCCAAAGGATGACTACCATTTACCCAATATCAACATGATCGTGGACAATACGACCATCCACACCCTCGAGTTATTTGTCAACAAATTTGTCGACTACAACCAGATTAAGATGCACCCTGACCACCAGGGGAAAATTGCCTTCATCACCCCATGGGGAACCTTCTGCTACACCATCATGCCATTCGGGCTAAAAAATATTGAGACTACCTATCAAAGGGACTTTACAACCATCCTTCACAACCTCATGCATAAAGAAGTCAAAGTCTATGTTAACGACATGATCATCAAGTCCAAAACTTAAGAATATCATTTTCCCTCCCTGAGATAATTCTTTGAATGACTGCGACAGTACGAGATGCATCTCAACCCACATAAGTGTGTCTTCAACATCACTAAAGGAAAAATCCTCGAATTCATGGTCATTGAGAAAGTAATTAAAGTAAACATCGCCAAACTGAAAGACATACTCGAGATACCACCGCCTTAGACTGAAAATGAAGTATGAGGATTCATGGATAAGTTGTAATACATCAGTTGATTCATCAGCCAACTGACCTCTATCCGCGAACCCATTTTCAAACTTCTCCAAGAGGACTCAACTAAATATTGGAACAGGGCATTCCAAGAATCCTTTGATAAAATCAAATGATACCGCACCCCGTGTCTGGTGCTTGTGCCTATGCAGCTAGGTCTCCACTTGCTCCTATACTTGATTATCATCGATACCATAATAGGGGCTTTACTGACCCAATACATTAAATAATCACGCAAGGAAAAAGCCATATACTAAGCTAGTCAAAAGCTAGTTGGGTAGAAGTTAACTACACTACGTTGGAGAAAGCGTGTGTCACCCTAGTCTAGGTCACACATAAATTACGGCACTACATGCTTGCATTTCCTATCAGGCTAGTATCCCTCATGGATCCTGAAAAATACTTGCTAAATAAACCCGCTCTGTTAAGCTGAATGGTTCATTAGTTGATGTTGCTATCTGAGTTTGACATTGTGTACGTCACACAGAAATCCATGAATAGGAGGGCTATCCCCGAATACCTTGTTGATCATCTCATGAGAGGAACTGAGGTTTGGGTCTCCAAATTTTTTACGAAGACATCCTCTACACCTATCAAGAAGATCTTAGGTGGTAAATGTTCTTTGACGGAGTAATCAATAAGGAAGGGTATGGCATTGGAATACTCCCAATCGCTCCCGATGACTCTCACATCCCCATTGCCATCAAGCTAGACTTACCTTGCACCAATAATAGTACAGCATATGAGGCGTGAACCATAAGGCTCAAAATCGCCATTTAGAGAGGAATCCAACACATATAGGTCTATAGGGACTCTGCCCTCATTATCGGCCAAACCCTTAAAAATGTAAAGTCAAAGATGAGAAGCTCCTACCCTTCCATGCCCATCTAAAATATCTTGGCTCCCAATATAAATATGTAACCTTCAATTACCTTCCTCGCTCAAAGAATAAACTAGTCGATGCACTAACAACTCTAGCCTTCATGGTCGAAATGCCTGGGGGAATAACAATAGCCCTTTCGTGATTCAGAATCAAGCTATGCCCACGCACTGTTACCATATTGATCTCATCAATGAAGAAGATTCTGAAATGGCAGGATTATGGTGCTATGACATTTATCACCTTCTTAAGTATGGTAGGTATCCTCGAGATGAAGATAAGAAAGATTGTGCGGCCCATTGCAAATTGGTTGCCCAGTACATCATTTGAGATAAAGTTATTTTTAAGAGAAACTTCGATGGAACCAATTTTCATTGCATAACAGGGGATAATATTGAAATAATAGTCCAGAAAATCCACAGCGAGGAATGCGGGACACATATGAATGGTCAAATAATTTCAAAGAAAATTATCAATAAAGGGGAAAATTGGACCACCATGATCCAAGACTACACTGCCTATGTTCGAAAATGCCTCAAATGCTAACAGTTTGCCAACTTTCAACACTTGCCTCCCCGAGAGCTTTATAACATGACCTCTCTTTGGCACTTCTCTACCTGGAGACATTATAGGGAAGGTCACCCCTAAAGCTTCAAACGAGAATGAATTCATCCTGTTCTCCATTTACTACTTCACGAAATGGGTCGAAGTCGAGTCATACACGATAATGAATGTGAATAAAATGGATAAGTTTATTATAAATAATACCATATGCCTTTACATCGCTCCCCATGAGTTGGTATCAGACAATGGACTCCACTTCGAAGCACAAAATTAGTTAACGATTATGGAATTCAGAGATAAAAATCTTCTCCCTATAAACTAATAGCACTACCAAAACTGCCAATAAGAGCCTCAAAATCATCATCAGCAAGATGACTAAAAGCTCAGAGACTGGGCCCACCGAATCCCATATGCCATTTAAGGCCGCATCACCTCTATCAGAACACCCACTGGGGCTATCCCTTACTCTCTGGTATATGGCATGGAGGTTATTCTCCCGGTTGAGCTAGAAGTGCCTTCACTTCATGTCATACTCAATAACAAGGTTAGTGAGGAAGTCTGACATGAGAGACGCTATAACGAACTCTCACTCTTAGATGAAAAGATAATCAAACCTCTATACCACATACAAGGGTATTATCGCCAGATTGCGCGATCATTCAACAAGAAAGTTAAGGAACACAGTGCCCATGAAGGAGACCTTGCCCTCAAAGAAATCATAGAACCCATCTGGGACCCCGGAGGAAAGTTCAAACCTAATTGGAGTGGCCCCTATATTGTGAAGAAAATTCTGTCAGGCACAGATCTCAACGGAGAAGAAATGTCACGTCTAGTAAATCTAGACCGTCTCAAGATTTTTAACCCTTGATCTGAATTCTCGTTGCGCTATGACTCTTCTCATCCCCTTTATATTCTTAAAAAATCCTCTCCATATCCCTTTATCCCGAACTACGTGGAACTTGATCCTCTAAGAATAACCTTTTTAAAATGAAGCTCACATATTTTCAAAACACATAGAGGAATGTAGGTAGCCCATAAAATACACATGGACATGGTCCTTTCTCTTTCAAAAAATGATATTCATTTCTTCCCCTGAAAATGGCGGTCCATCTCATCATTTAAATGAACAAAAGGATTATATATGCATTAGGGATTGGTATAAAATGTTCAAATATAAAATTCATCAAAATACACAAGAAAATATGCCAAATTACTTTTATTTTAATCAAGGAATACAGTTGTTACACGAAATATCAATGATGGTAGTCAAACAAACCACTCCCCTCCTAACCTTAATACAACCCACCAATCACTACCATTAACAAGTTTTAAGAAATCCAAAAAAAACATACCAAAGCACCTACACAAACACAAATTTCCCACAAACACAACCAGCTTCACAAAACCTTATTCTCATCTACCAGATGCGCCCGCCTCATCACCATTACCCGCTCTTGGATTCCCCTAAGTGTCCCACTCCTGATTAGTGTTTTGGATGGACTATATGTAATGGTATGCCTTGATAATCTTTGACAAAACCACAACACCATTCTCCATGGTATCAAAAGCGGTGTAGTCTTCTCCTCCAAAATCTTCCCAACCATCCGTTTTTATAATCACTTCAAATAATCTCCAGATAAAAACCAATCCCCTCCAACATATTGTTATGGATGGGCAGACGGTCGACAGAACTGCCAAAAGGAACCAGTACCATCTTTAAGGACTCGGTCAAGTCCTCCAACGTAAGGAAATTGGATATACAGGGTGGCATGATCAACTCCCATTTACTTGGTGCAGAATACGCTAAGGAAAGTAGAAGGAAAACTGGCGAAGACCAACTAACCACATATATCAATATTCCCGAACTGCAAAATGGGTTGCAAGTCCCCCACCATGGCACAAACCAATGAAGGCATCGGGCCCCATACTCCACAAGTCAGTTAATTCAGTTCTTATGACACCCGACCTAATTAAATACTAGGTGATCAGTCCTTTATTAAAGTAAACCGAAGTGACCGGATGGTTCATTCTTAGCATCACTATAGAAAACAATTTTATTTTATTTATCACCTAATAAATAATTAAGCTAAGTGTAAAAATATTTAATTTTAATTATACCCAAATAATCCGTTAAAAAATTTTCATAATTAAAACAAAAGCTATCTGCAATCTACCAGAATAAAATAAATACTGAACAGGAGATAACTACTGAATTAAATATGACTGGATAAAACATTCCAATTCAAAGTCTCAAACCAAAAGTGTAATACTACCTAATCCAATAAGACAAGAAACGCTACTAAGAAAAGTACAATCTCTAAATAACTAAACTAGAAGTGGGCGACACATGCCCTAACTGAAATGTCTGAACTAGAACTGAATGAAAAGATAGAAGCGTTTAATCTCAATAACCAACAGCTTCCACAACAGCTGCAGATCGCTAAATGATCCATGCATCTAAGTCTGGTGGCGACCCTGTGGCTGGGAACATGATAAATAATATATATATATATATATATATATATATATATATATATATATATATATATATATATATATATATATATATATATATATATATATACACACGCTAGGGTATGCCCGTGCCTGAAGGCACGTTGAAAATTTTCAAAATGTATGTAATCGCAAAACGGAGAAAATTTTCAAAGTACGTAATTGCAAAACGGAAAAAATTTTGTTCCCTAACAAAACAAAGTGTAATTTTAAAAAAATCGTCATAATTTTCAAAGTCGTGCGCGTGCCTGAAGGCACAATGACAATTCCCTTGTATATGAATCATGTGGTCAAATAATAAAAGTTTTGTATTATAGTATAATTTTCCAAAATATCAATTATGGTCAATTTTTCTTAGGGTCGGATATTTTTTTCAAAATTATTTAATCGATGCTAATTTTCAAAAGTGTACATCATTGATAGGATCATACATCAGAATATATTAAAACATTGACGAAAAAACCTTACACGAACCATCTTAATCGCAAAACGATAAAATTTATCCAAAGTACGTAATTGTGAAACAGAAAAAATTTCGTTCCCCAACAGAATAAAGTGTAATTTTAAAATTTTGGTCATAATTTCCAATATTGTGCGCGTCATGACTCCTATAGTAGATTGCACGGCGATAATTTTTTTCCCGTGGTAAAATTGTGCTTGTGTCAATGGCACGCTCAAAATTTTATCCAATTGCATTTTTGTTAGAGACCTATCACTACCATCACACGTAAGTTATATATATATATTAAGTTATTGAAAATAAAAGTTGTATGTCAATAAAACAATAATTGTAGTTGATTTCACAGTTTAGATAATTGTTGGCATTTAATGTAGGAAGAACGATTTTTTCTCCTTAAGTTGAAGCAAGTTTTTTCACTTCACAATCTTCTTCCATGATTAACTTCCATCGGTTACTCTTTTTTGCATGGTACTTCCGTCAGCTGTAGGGAACCAACTTTACCCTTAAGGTTAAATATTCAAATGCTATTGGAGTGAAGTAAATGCCCTCTACTTTAACTCGATTAGGTAGTTGTATAGCTCATTCATTTCTAGGCACTGCTCATTAGTTCAACAACTTTCCAGATTATGATATTTGGAACACAATGGAAGGATCATTTTTTTAAGCAAAGTTTACATAGTAAATACATTAAGTAATTGAATTATTTGGGTTTAATACATAATAATTTAATTCAATGCCAACATTTTTTAATTTCCCCCCTTTAAGGTGTAACTAAAAAGTAATGGCACGACACAATGGAAAAGATGGAGTAAAAACCATTATGTACAATTTTTTTATATAAACAAATTTTTTATTTATTAATTTTTGTACATAAATCAAAAGGTAAGTACGGCATTGATAGGTTCCAAATGCTTTTTTAATATGAATACAAAATGTACTTTTTGTTTAAATTATGTTAAAAAACTAAGTACCACCTTATTTTCTATTTTATGAATCATTTTCCATTTTACAACCTCCCGTGAATAGTTTCATCTCTACAATATTTACTATGCAACATAGGATACACCTACCATATCTTTTGAGATATTTTTTTGGCTACATATGTACTTTTGTACTACTATGTCTAGGATTGGAAGGAAATAAGTCGTAGTCACCTAATAATTTTTGAAATCTCAAAAAGCATCATGAGTACTTGAATCGTCTTCTTGATTAGACAAAAACCATGATCAAAAGAAACTAAAACACAACCTAAACACTGATGTACCGAGAGTAAAGCTGGCTAAAATTTGTTTAAAATTAGGAACATGAATAAAATTCTTTTCTCAGTTCCCCCACCCCATTCATTTATATCATTTCCTTCTTTGACAGGATTCATTCCACTAGAGTGATAAGAAGTTCATAAATTAAACAAAAAAATTCAATATGTACACACGATTGTTAAGAATGCATAAAATTTTAAAGAAAGTTTCAACAACATAATGAAAAGAAAGATAAACAGAAATATGAGTCGTATCATCATTATCCACTGCTCCAAATGTATGAATTAACGGAAACAATCAAAGCCAAGGCCAACATACTAGTACCCAATAAAACCAAAAGTACAAAAGTACCCCTCACATGTAAAAAATTAACAACCCAACACCATTAGTAGATAGTGAAAGGGAAAGGGAAGGGGAAAGGGAAAGTAAAAGAATAGCTTTTTACCTCTAATCTCGCTCATGAGTTGGCGAGATTAGAGGCAGCTAGCTCAAGATCTACACTGATTATTATCATTGTCAGTGAAAACATCACCTGCCTCTTACCCTCTTCCAAATTCAACATCTTCTAGCACCATCTTCTACGACTACCCTCTTCATAGTCGACTTTGTTTAGGAGTGGCTAAAAAAATGATTCTTTTTTTAAGACATTTAATTCTCACTTATCCCCTTTTTCTCTCTTCTGAGTCCCTGCATATCATATCCTGAAATTTTTTGGATGTCAGTTCACAACAAACTTTGTATCAAACAAACTAAAATTGAAAACCGAAAACCAAAAACCAAAACAAAAAATAAAAAAATCAGCTCACAACAAACTAAAATCGGAAACCAAAAAGTTAAGTTTGTATCCAAAATCGGAAATTAGAGACAAATAGTAAATTAGAGAGAAAGCTAATAAATCCAAATACTAACTTAGAACAAAAAAATTCTTGTTCGATAGCGTGAACTGACAGGGTCATGTTCAGAGGAGAGACTAACTCATCCAAGGGGTAGGAAGCACACACGCCAAACACAAATTTCAGGCTGAAAAGTGGGTGGCACACACCCATGCCTCAAGATCTGGGATCTTTGAGTCCAGAACCTGCAAAAAAAATACGTTCAGCAAATCTAACACTCATACCCAAACACATTACAACACTCAAATCAAAACATAAGTTACCTTTACTCCATATTTAGAAGATCTGAACCTCTACATCTGTGAGAGAAACGGGTTTAGATCTGGGATCTTTGTTAGTCCAGAACCTGCAAAAAAAATGTTCAGAAAATCTAACACTCATACCCAAACACATTAAAACACCCAAATCAAAACATAAGTTACCTTTGCTCCATATTTGGAAGATCTGAACCTCCAGATCTGTGAGAGAAACGGGTTTAGAAAACGTTCAGCAAATAAAAAAAGAGGGGCATTTTTTCTTCATGTCCGATCTTGTTGGTGCATTTTTCCACCCGATCTGAGGGGTCCGTTTTCTTGGTGGTGCATTTTTTCCAACAAAAATTGTAAGATAGAGAGATGATGGGCTGATAAACGCAATAGAATTTTTGCAGCAAGAGTAGATTTTTGGACAAATGGAAAATGAGGTTTGTGAGTGAAGGGCGGGATTATGAAAGTGTAGAGGGGGAGAGAGAGTATGCGAGTGAGTGAGTGGGATATTAGATTGTTTAGGATTTGTGAGTGAGTGGTTAGGATATCAGACGTGTGAGTAGAGAGAGAGAGAGTGGCAGAAATTGTTTGGGATTGTGAGTGGGTGAAATTGTTTGGTATTGTGTAAGTAGAGAGAGAGAGAGAGAATGGGTGAAATTATTTAAATATGAAATCACGTTCTCAATATTTCTCGAGCCCTGTGTGGGAAGAATATCAGACGTGTGAGATATGATCTCATCCCTCCATTTCGTGTCTAGGTGGCTTTAATCTCAACTATAAAATGTCTCTCCAACTTATGAACAGTAAAAATACCATTGTAACTTATTATTATTATTATTATATATATATATATATATAGAGAGAGAGAGAGAGAGAGAGAAGAATAGCAAGAAACGGGTCAGAACCCGAGTTGTAAAAATATTTGTTTCAGCAAGTATTTAAAACTGCAATGAAGCAAGCATTATGTCCATGTTAGTTTCGAACTCTCACATGGGATTCTCACCTCTCCACTATTGTGCACACCTAACGTACATTTAACCCAGCCTAGTTATCTATATCACTCCCAACTAGGCCATAACCTTATATTTCTAACTATGTCTCGAAGGAGTATCCCGTATCGCCCATTCAATACGTTATTAAAATAGTTTATCCCCCATAACTAAATTCTATTATATTCCCCGTTCGAATGGGTAAACTTTTATTCACTGAAATCATTCTATTTCTCATTATTATTATTATATATTACTAATTTTACGCTGTAGAATTTTCCCCAATTATATTCCTTTATATATACACTCAATATCCCTATATATATATATATATATATATATATATATATATATATATATATATATATATATATATATATATATATATATATATATAGTAATCATGCACCCTTAGGTTAAGACCACTTGGCGCAAATGCATCCTATGTTATCATGTTCTGGTGCATCACTCGCTGCATATGGACAATTGGTTCGGCGTTTCTCACGAACCATCTCTCATAGAACAAATACTGGAGGCAAGCATACTCACCAGCCAAATGGATCATGCACATACCTACGCTCCCATTCAGCCGTCGAAACTATCCTATGTCTCAGATAGCACGTATCCAAGTTCATATGCTCTGGGTACAAGTCAAATATCCCCCCATTGGGTCACCCAGGATAAGACTTTCCACTACGCGAAACCTCCTCCCGATAGCAAGTAGCATAGGTATGCTATACACACAAATACAATCATATAATAGGCATTCACACATCCTATTAAAATTTATTAGGTATTTAACCAACTCATACATATATTTTCCATATGTAGTATTCTCTCATTACTACTTATAATATTATTATTTTGATTATTCTCTCTCTCGAAATTTCCACGGTTAACTCACTTTTCTAAAATATGTAAGGTATAACTCTACGAATATCCCCCGAGTACACTATTCTGACTATATCCACCCTTCCGGACTTAATAGCGTACTCGAAATGATCACATGAGTTACTCAAAAATAATTTACTTCTTTAATCCATTAAATTAGTCCCGACACGACTCACACGTGCGGCCCAATATAATATACCAAACTATCGTATTTCCCACACTCGATAATTTATAAAATTTCATAATTCCATATTACGTATTCACACAGTAATATACCATAATTTTCATCAATAAGTATTAACCCTTGACATGCTATTTAATAATTCTTTTAATCCGGATTAATTAACAAACAAATTAATTTCTCACCTTTTTTATTTAATTAATACAACAATAATAATTAATCTTTTAATATCATGAAAATACGAGGTATTATAGTTCTCTGTCGGAGGACCCAAACTGAAGAAGGGTCTAGTAAAAAATTTAGGAACGCCCGATAGAGAGTACTTAGGAAGGGAGACTGAGCGCAGTCTCTCAGAAAGCCACATGAACAACATGATAGGGCTCCCCCATTGAAAGTCAGCTCGAACTTCCTTCTAGGCATCTAGTATATGTAAAGTCTTCACTAACACCATCGCCATAGGACTATATAGGTAAGACAACCACGCTGTAGAGGCTCATCCATCAAGTCACATGTCACCAATAAAGGCCTAGTAATTAGACCTAAGGCTACAACTCTGGCAAAGCCATTATCAGAAAAAATCCCTCTGACACACTGAATTCATGACTGGAGGGAGGAAGACATTTCCTCTATGAAACAGTGATCGAGTAGCTGAGGGGGAGATATGAAGAAACTCCGTCAAAGATACTCGAGGAGAACGGGTTAAATCCGGCATAGTTGTCGCTACACTGGGGATGATGCCTAGCATTGCAAAGAACTTTTCATAGGTGGATAACACCTCTTCTAAGATAAATAAAAAAGTATGGTCTTCAGGGTACCAAAACTGTACCGCTGCTTCGAAAAGATTCCAGTCCATGGTATGGTTATGCCATAAAGAGACATGGAACAAGCTAAAGGCTTCATAATCAATGTTGTAGAGTCACATTGCCTCTAGACCCTCGAGATAGGAAAAAAGGCCTCGAATAGCGAAAGAACCATTTGCAGAGAAGAAAAAATCTACAAAGGAGATAAATGGAAGATGGTGAAGAAAACACCTCCAATGCCCCCTTTTATACTGAAAAATCCCACAAGAAAACAAACCATTCAAAGCACCACTAGTTCCTCTACCACCAAAGTACAAAAAGTATGCAGAAAGTGAAATAAAAGCCAAAGGAGTGATTTGGACTTTATCCTTATGCCAATAGGCAGGCTAAGGGGCATACCGATCGGCAACCCCCCTTTTTAGAAAATTCCTTATTTCCCCTTTTACATAATATCAATTTCTAAAATAAAAATTTGTTTTGAAAAAAAATGTCAAATCTTCGAGTTGTCTCTTTTTGAAAAATTACTATTTTTCCCTTTATACAAAATTTTTGAAAATAAATATTTTCTTTTTACTTCGAGTCCCTTTTTTTCATCTTTGTGAAAAAATAAGAAACCTCAACAGTAAGCTAAAATGCATGTAGAATAAGTCATTAAGCTAAGATAACACCAAAAAGAAATGCATTTATCATATATATTTTTTTCTAGAATTATTAAATCTCTTGTGGGTACAAAAGAGAAAGAAAAAAGATACATCGGGACATAACTTGAACCCCTCAAACCCTCTAAAAACCAACCCTCAACCTTCACGGTATACATGCTTTCCCCTGCACTGAGCGGTAGACTTTCCACTCTTAGAGCTATAACTCTCATTAGATGTGGCAGGCGGCACCGGACATGCACTGGCTGACTTCCGCACAAAATCTGGCGTCATACCAACCAGTCCTTAATGTCCCCTAGCCAAGTGGTTGACACATGATAGGATGTAAGAAAAAAGAACTAAAGGAAACAAAATCAAGCAAGTCAGAGAGAAAAATAAAGCAGAAACAAGAAATAAAAAAAGAAAAAACATACCTCAATCCAGACGGCATCATCCGAAAGACCCGCCAACCCGTCCATCGACGCATGAGGTCGGTGGATCAATGAAGAACTTTCTTGCTACTCAATAGAAAATGATAGGAGGGAGTGGATGAAATACCCTGTATTTTTAATGATTTTTAAAATAGGGATTAATCAAATTAAAATGTGAAATTAATCCGATTTGAAATAAATATTGATTAGCGAGATAAGGTTTAATATTTATTTATGTTGTATATTACTTAGTGAATGAGTAACAATAGTGATAATAAGATATTATAAATGTCGCGTGTGCAAAATACAACACTTATAGTAATTTAGTCGGGACGCGCATATTAGTCGTGTCGGGACTTAAATTAGGGAATAGAAAAGAAAATTGGAAATAAGTCATCCAAATGATCATTTCGATTGCGCCAAAGTATCCGAAAGGATCGAGATAGTCAGAAAATCCTACCCGGGAGTTCAGTTTTGGTCTCGGGCAGTTTTAGACCAAACCGGCACCCTCAGACGGTATTTTGGCCATTTTTAATTTTGGAGAAAAAGGACCTACGAAATTCTGAGGTTTATATCATCATCTACAGTGATGGAATTAGGTTTACCAAACACAAAAATAGAGAGAGGCCACAGGAGGGAGAAGGAGAGGTGTTCCAAGGCCAAAACCACCACATTTGCACCACCGTCACGACCTTTGCGTAGATCGGGAGAGGAGGATCGAAACCATACCATCATCGACAACGGGTCAGACCTACAGTTAAAGGCAAGTATTTATCTTGCTTAACTTAGAAAAGATATAATATCCATGTTAGAAGTAGGTGGTTTGTTCATGAGTTTCACCTGTTTTGGATAATTTGGAGAATGTAAAACATGATCTTAGATAGGTATTGCATGTAGATTGAAATATTATATGTTTAGAAATGGAAATCATATTATAATGAAGTAAGAAAACAAAATAAATCTAGACTTGGGGGTATATGAACATGAAACTAGAGTTTTGTTGATAATCGTGGTTAAATTGATTTTAAGGTTGAATCTTTGATGTTTTAATGATAATTTTACATTGGAATCGTCCCATAAGTGTAAATTAAGTGGTTGGGAATCTAGGTTGTTGAATTGGTGAGGAACAATGAGAGTTGGCATAAGAAATTTGGAGAAAAATGTAACTGCGTATGGAAAACGATGAGACCTGTAGAATTTCGAATCGATGGCTAATCAATTCGGCTAGCGAATCGATTCGGTCAAAAGAGCGAATCGATTCGATTCCCCAAATTTTAAAAGTTCTTTCCTTTTTTATTTAGACCTTATGGGAAACGATCGAAGTAACCTTATAATTGATTTCTACATTATAATTGGATATTTACTAAATACCAGTAGTCAAATGTTAGATGTTTGAGACTTAATATTGTGAGATGAATATAGGGTCGAGGCTAAGTGTACTTAGTTAAAGAATGGAATTTAAATTTGGGAGAAATACGATGATGCCACGGGTATCTTAGGGAACCTACGACTTACACAAGTAGGAAAGAGTGGGTTACCTACTAAATTAACTTAAGGGACACTTTGGAATTGTATTAAGCAATAGGGAACACTCGGATTGTTGTGAGACGAAATATTCTGCTAAATAAATGATACTTAAAGAATTAGAGGGTTATACACTACATATGGACTATGGTGTTATAGCTAGTGAGTATACCTATCTTAATGAGATAAATGTACATGTGGTATGAATACCAATTATGTGACTTATGTGTATGACATACCTATGCTGCTTGCTATCACGGGAGGTCTTGGAAAGAGGACAGTCTCATCCGAATAAGCCCATTGGGTGGATTTTAAATCGGTGCATTAGAACATAGAACCTAGGTATGGGCTATTTGGTAAAACGATAGTGTCGAAGATCATATGGGTGCATAGGTATGTGCATCTCCCATAGGCTTGGAACTATGTTCGCCTCCAACTGTGTGTGAATTGTATTTATATGGTTTGAGAGTGATTCTAAATCGATAGTCCTTTATTTAGTGCGTGATGTACCGGGACTTGATAATAGAGTACGCATGCACCGTAGCTCAGCCTATGGGTGTCGTATTGTATACATATATGTTGTAAGGGAAATAAATATGTGTATATGTGAAGTATTCTACTTTGTGACCTGTAGATGAGAAAGGTAATAAATCCCAATTGATTTTAGTCGGTAGAAACTTAAATAACAAATAAGAACCCCATAATTGGCTAATCGATATTGAGAATTTTGGTAAAGTATTTATGGGTAAACAGAGTGGGCGCAACGGATTAGTTCATGTAATAAGGGACTTGGATCGACTAGTTGGGCGGGGTGGCATAACTAGGGCGGGTAGAAATCTACGTTAGGAGTGAACAATACTTGAGAGGTAAGAATCTCAAGTGAGAGTAAGAGGATCTAACATGTATACAATATCTGGTATTTATGCACTTTAAATACTTTCTAAAATTTTAAATTGTTTTCACACGGGTTTTGACTCGTTTCTTCCACATCTATTTCTTTTGTAAAAATATTTTAGGTGCCTAGACACAGGGATGCTAGGCCTAAAAGTTCCTACCCTTGACATGCTGCAGCTGCTATGGATGTTACAGGACCTTGATATTAGACGCCTCCACATTTACCATTTCTTTCTCATGAGTTACTTATTCCAGTCGGGCATGTTACCCATCATTATTCAGATGTTATTCAGATATAGTGGATTTAAATTTTTATTCCTTTTTAGTGATGGGATTTGTTTTCATGTCGGATTATTGTATTTTGGACTTAGAATGGAAGTACTTACTCCAGTCACATTTATTTTATTATGTCTCTCTATTCCTTATGAGATTGATTATGGAATGGTGCATGTTTAATTAATTATATATTTGGTTTTATATTAATCAACAAGATAAAATTTGACACCACCTTTTCGAATACTAGGTGGTTAGTAAATATTAAAAAGTTTTAACAGTGATGCTAAGAATGGACCAACTGGATATTCTGTATTAATTTAATAAAGGATCTATCACCAGGTATATAATTAGGCAGGGTGTCACAGACATGTTGAATTAATTATATATTTGTTTTTATGTTAATCGACAAGATAAAATTTGACACCGGCTTTTCAAATACTAGGTGGTTAGTAAATATTAAAAAGTCTTCAACTAGGATGCTAAGAATGAACCAAATGGATATTCTGTTTTAATTTAATAAAGGACTGATCACCCAGTATTTAATTAGGCAGGGTGTCACATATGGTATCAGAGCATCAGGTTCTAAAGTCTTTAGGATCTATGCGGCTTTTTTATGTTTCCATCGTGACGTTTTTTGATGTAGAGCCCTATTATTAGAACTATTGTATTCTTAATTGCGCATTTACGTCTTTAGCTAATTTTAGATATATTAAATTGAGGACTTAATGAAACTCTTTCTTATTTCAGATGCCTCCTAGATGTGCTCAATGAACTTCTAGGAATGTGCAGCCAGAGCCTCAGCCAACTCCAGCCTAAGGTACCATGAATGCTACAGAGGTTGCTGCTATAGTTGCCCAGGCAGTTAATGAAACTTTGGCAGTAGTACAGTAGGCCCCACCTCGACACAGACGGTGGCACCAGCCCAAGAACATGTGTTCCTTCTGCTTAGGAGCGAGTTAGGGATTCCTTTCAGAAGGCCCATCCTTCAGAGTTTTCGAGGAGTTTTGATATTGTTGTGGACAGCCAATGGAAGAAAGATATCCAGCGGCACCTGAGGATGTATGAATGCACCAATTTCTAGAGGCAGATCCTAGATACATTCAACCTAGTCATAACGACACTACAATGGTAGGAGTCTACTACCACCTCTAAGGAGAGAGACATTATACTGATCCATGAGTTTTGGGAGGGAGCGGTTTGATCGCAAGTACTTCTCGTCCGCTGTTCAGACTGAAATGAGGAAAAAATTTCTATATCTCACCCAAAAGGGTAAGACTGTAGCTGAGTATAAGGAGAAATTTATGAAGTTAACAAATCTCGTTCCAGGGGAGGTACCTACTGAAGAAAAGAGGATACAACTATTAACGGATGGTCTGACTTGGAGGATCCGACATCATCTTTTAGGAAATTTATCTTTGAGGACATATACAGATGTACTAAATGATGATTTGTTACACTGATAGGATCACCGCTTCCATGTAAATGGAAGTAAATGAGAAAGAGAGTCTATCCAGCAGGGCAAGACAGGGGGTAGCAGTGCCATTGGGGCACAATCAACTCAAAGTCTGTCTAAGAAGGGTGAGCAGAGTTCCCATCAGGGGGATCCTATTAAGTAATTCAGATCCGATGATTACAGACAGGGATAGGGAAGTTTTAGGCAGGGTCAACAGAGTCATCAGGGCCAACAGCGTGCACAACAGGGCCAATTGAGGGGTGGTAACAACTAGCAGGGTTGAGGACAGTAGGGTTAGCGGGGAGAAAGCTTTGTTGGTAACTATTTTATTTGTGGAAATACTTTCCACAAACGTCAGGACTGCCCGCAGAAGGGTAAGACCCCACAGCAGTAGCAGGGCGCTCGTCAGAAGCCCCAACGACCTATATTTCTTGCTACCCTTCCAGCACAAGCACAGCTGCCAGCGTTGCCTGCCATCCCAGCTATTCTAATAGCCCCACCTCAGTAGGGGAAGTTGCATTATGGGCATATGTTTAACATCCATCAGGCTGTAGTTTCACACGCTCCACCCGTAATTGAGGGTATATTTTATATACATGGGACCATGTGGCGTATATTATTTGATATTGGGTCTTTATACTCATTCATAGCCACTAGATTTGCATGGATCAAGGGGTTGTTAGCTACAGCAGATAGTACAGTTACTTGTGTAGATTCACCAATGGGTAATTGGACACTTATATTCTTTATCTGTCACGGTGTGGGTATAGAGATTGGGAGATTTCTTTTGCCCACCGACATGTTTGTGTTAAACATGACCGAGTACGATGCCATTATAGGCATAGATTGGCAAGTCGCTTATAGGACTATGATTAAATGTTATAGTAGGAGTATTGTGTTCGCTATACTGTGTCATGAGATGTTTTTAGTGGTGATGACTCGTCTTGAGGGAGAATCGTCCACCCATTTATACTATATTAAGGAGGATACCTCTAAGGGGGTGTTGATTCCCCTAGATTCAATTCCGGTCATTTGTGAGTTCATTGATGTGTTTCAGGATATACTGGAACTACTGCCTAGTGGGGAGATAGAGATTTTGATAAACTTGACATCGGGTACTCGATCAATAGCCCGTGCACCTTATCAAATGGCCCCGGTGGATATGAACGAGTTATGGGATCAGATCGAGCAGCTGTTGGGATATGATTTCATCCGTAGGAGTACCTTACCTTAGGGTGATCCCGTGCTATTTGTAAAGAAGATGGATGGGTCGTTGTGATTATGTGTTGACTATCGGGAGTTAATTAAACTCATGATACATAATAAGTATCTATTTCCCCGATTCGATGACTTATTCGACCAATTGAGAGGAGCTGCTTACTTTTTGAAAATAGACATGACGTTGGGGTACTATCAATTGCATATCAGGGAGAAGGATGTGTTTAAGACTGCCTTTCTGATGAGATATGGATCCTACGAGTTTCAGGTTATGCCATTTGGACTAACCAATGCACCAGCTGTGTTTATGGACTTAATGAATAGGGTGTTTAGAGAGTTCTTAGATTAGTTTGTCATTATGTTTATAGATGACATCCTTATTTATTCCCAGATTGAGGAGGAGCATGTCGAGCTTTTACGATGGGTTTTGCAGACACCACGTGAGCATTAGTTGTATGCTAAATATGAGAAATTCAAATTTTGGCTACATGAGGTACAATTTTGGAGGGGATATTGTATCGGATAGGGGGATATTGGTAGATCCAAGTAAAGTGTCCGCGGTGAGGGAGTGGAGATAGCCCACAACACCAGCAGAGGTATATAGTTTCTTTGGTTTGTCAAGATATTACAGGTAGTTTATTCAAGTGTTTTTTAAGATTACGGGTCCTTTGAATAACTTGACTCGCAAAGGTGTTCCATTCGTCTGGGATGATGCTTTTCAGTTGGCTTTCGATGAGCTGAAGGACAAGCTAACTTGAGCACTAATTCTAGCACTGCCCAGTCTGGGAGTGAAGTACTTAGTTTATACTTATGCGTACCTACAGGGACTTAGGGGAGTACTTCAGCAGGAGGATCAGGCTATAGCTTATACATATCGCAAACTTAAGCCTCACGAGGGGTATTACCCCACACACAACTTGGAGTTAGTGGCAATCATGTTTGCATTATGAATTTCGAGGTATTACCTTTTGGGAGAGGAGTTTATCCTGTTCACTGATCACAAGTCCCTTCAGTACTTGTTCGCTCAGCAGGAGATGAATATGCATCAGTGGAGGTGGCTCGAATTTGTGAAAGATTATCAGTTTAATATCCATTATCACCTGGGAAAGGCAAACGTCGTGGCTAACATATTGAGACGTAGGCTAGAGGGTGAGATGACCGAGGTGTGGAAAGAAAAAATGGAAGGAGCTGGGACATCAGGATGCAGTGGCCAGATCTTTTATGTCAGTTATGATCGTTACCCCCCAAATTGTCACGAGGGTGGTACAGTCCCAGGCGGCGGATCTATTTTGTCAGGAGAGGATTTAATAACTTTTTTTCAGGGGAGCAAAGTCTTACTCAGTGAGTTTAGAGGGAGGTTTGCACTTTAACGGTAGACTGATTGTTCCATAGGGAGAGGAGTTATGACAAGAAATGATGATAGAGTCCCATGGATCTCAATTTTTGGTACATCCCGATGGGTATAAAATGTACCGGGATATGAGACGACAGTGTTGGTGGAGTGGGATGAAGAAATACATTGTCGATTTTGTCTCGAAGTGTGCCACCTGCCAGCTAGTAAAGGTGGATCATCAAATACCACCAGGATTTCTATAGCCATTGGAGATCCCTGTGTGGAAATGGGAGAGCATTTCCATGGATTTTATCACTGGGTTGCCTACTTCTTAAAGAGGTCACAATTCTATATGGGTGATAGTGTATCGATTGACCAAGGTAGTCCACTTTCTGCCAGTCTCGATGGATTATACTATGGCATAGTATGCCCAGATTTTTATTGCATAGATAGTGAGATTACATGGGGTGCCCCTTAATATTGTGTTCGATATGGACAAGATTTTTATGTCTTTCTTTTGGGATATCTTCCAGGAGGCCACGGGTACGGAGTTGCGATTGAGTATGGATTATCACCTACAGACGAATGGGTAGCCTGAGCTGACTAATCCAATGTTGGAAGATATGTGATGGATGTGCATTCTTGATTTTTGAGGAGGTTGGGAGCGTTATCTTCCACTAGTAGAGTTCGCGTACAATAACTCTTATCAGTTCACGATTAGCATGGCTCCATTCGATGCATTGAATGAAAGACCCTGTCTTTCTCCTGCTTGTTAGCTAGATGTGGGAGACAACAAGCTTCTTGGGCCAGAGTTGATTCAGGATACTTCAGTCGGGATTGAGATGATTCAGAGTCATATACGGGTAGCTCAAGATAAACAAAAATGTTACGTCCATTCCAAACATTTCTTTCGGGAGTTTAATATGGGGGATTAGGTATTGCTACGTATGTATCCTATGAAGGGGATAATGAGATTAGAGAAGAAAGGAAAATTGGTGTTGAGGCACGTAAGGCCATTTCCTATCATCGAGCGAATTGGGCTAGTGTCTTATAGACTTGGGTCACCGGAGCACTTGCTTAGGATTCATGATGTGTTCCATATTTCTTCTCTAAGGAGGTATCTCTGGGACGAGTTAACTCACACCCGCGTTTCTTTAGAGGATATTGACTTACAACCCAATAACTCATATGAGGAGAGTCCAGTCACTATCCTAGACCATAGTTAGATGATATTGAGGTCGAAGGTAGTTCCACTTGTGCATGTTTAGTGGGGCCATCATAGTGCTGATGATCCTACCTAGGAGCGCAAGGATGAGATGCATGACAAATATTCAGAGTTATTCTTACCACATATACTTTTATTTTCTGAATTTCGGGACGAAATTCCGTTATTAGGGGGGAAGTATGTTATATCCCGTATTTTTAATGATTTTTAAAATAGGGATTAATTAAATTAAAATGAGAAATTAATTCAATTTGAAATAAATATTGATTAGGGAGATAAGGGTTAATATTTATTTATGTTTTATATTACTAAGTGAATGAGTAATAATATTAATAATAAGATATTATAAATATCGTGAGTGTGAAATATGACAATTACAGTAATTTAGTCGGGACGTGCGTATTAATCGTGTTGGGACTTAAATTATGGATTAGAAAATTAAATTGGAAATAAGTCATCCAAATGGTCATTTCTAGTGCGCCAAGTGTCCGAAAGGGTCGAGATAGTCCAAAAAGTCTACCCAAGGGTTCGGTTTGGGTTCCAAGGCGGTTTTAGACCAAATCGACACCCCAAAAGGGTATTTTGGTCATTTTTACTTTTAGAGAAAAAGAACCTACGAAATTTTGAGGTTTATATCATCATCTACAGTGAGAGAATTAGTTTTACCAAACATAAAAATAGAGAGAGTCCACAGGAGGGAGAAGGAGAGGTGCCCAAGGTGTTCCAAGGCCAAAAACCTCCAATTGGCACCACCGTCATCACCATTGCATAAATCGAGAGAGGAAGACCGAAACCATATCATCATCTACAATAGGACATAACTGCTATTAAAGGAAAGTATTTATCTTGCTTAACTTAGAAAAGATACAATATCCATGTTAGGAGTAGGTGATTTATTCATGAGTATCAACTATTTTGGCTTAATTTGGAGAATGTAAACCTGATCTTGGATATATATTGCATGTAGAGTGAAATATTATATGTTTAGAAATCAAAATTGGATTATAAGGAAGTAAGAAAACGAAATAAATCTAGACTTGGGGGTAGATGAACATGAAACGAGGGTTTTGTTGATAATCGTGGATAAATCGGTTCTAAGGTTGAATCTTTGATGTTTTAATGATAATTTCACGTTGGAAATCACCCATAATTGTATATTAAGTGGTTAGGAATCTGGGTTGTGGAATTGGTGAGGAACAATGATAGTTGGGTTAATAAAATTGGAGAAAACCGCAACTGCGTATGGAAGAAGATGACACTTGTAGCATTTCGATTCAGCTAGCGAATTAATTCGGTTCCCCAAATTTTGAAAGTTATTTCCTTTTTTATTTATACCTTATGGGAAATGATCGAATTAACCATCTAATTGATTTCTATATTATACTTGGAGATTTACTAAACATCAGTAGTCAAGTGTTAGATGTTGGGACTTAATACTATGAGATGAATATAGGGTCGAGGCTAAGTGTACTTAGTTAAAGAATGGAATTTAAATTTGGGAGAAATACAATGATGTCACGGGTATCTTAGGGAACCTACGACTTAGACCAGTAGGAAAGAGTTTGTTACCTACTGAATTAACTTAAGGGACACTTAGGAATTGTATTGAGCAATAGGGAACACTTGGGTTGTTGTGAGACGAAATATTATGCTAACCAAATGATACGTAGGGAATTCGAGGGTTATACACTACGTATGGACTATTATGTTATAGGTAGTGAGTATATCTATCTTAATGAGATAAATGTACATGTGGTATGAATACCAATTATGTGACTTATGTGTATGACATACCTATGTTGCTTGTGATCACGGGAGGTCTTATAAAGGGGACAGTCTCATCTTGATGATAGCATTGGGGGGATTTCAGATTGGAGCCTCAAAACATAGAACCTTGATATGGGTTATCTGTGAAAACATTAGGGTTGACGATCATATGGGTGTGTAGGTAAGTGCGTATCCCATAGACTTGGAACTATGTTCGCCTCCAACTGTGTATGAATTGTATTTATATGGTTCGAGAGTGATTTCGAATCGGTAGTCCTTTATTTAGTACGTGATGTATTGGACTTGATAGCAGAGTACGCATGCATCGCAGCTCAGCCTAGGGGTGTTGTACTGTGTATATATATTGTAAGGGAATTAATTATGTGTATATGTGAAGTATTCTACTTTGTGACTCGTACATGAGAATGAATATACTATTTCAATTAATTTAAGTAGGTGGAAACTTATATAACAAATAAGAACCCCATAATTGGTTAATCGATATTGAGAATTTTTGGTAAAGTATTATATGGGTAAACAGAGTGGGAGAAACAGGCTAGTTCATGTAATAAGGGACTTGGATCGACTAGTTAGGTAGGGTAACATAACTAGGGCATGTTAGAAATCTATGTTCAGAGTGCACAATAGTTGAGAGATGTGAATCTCAAGTGAGAGTACAAGAATCTAACATGTATACAATATCTGGTATTTATGCACTTTAAATACTTGCATAAACTTTTAAACTGTTTTCACTGGGGTTCTGACCCGTTTTTTCCACATCTATTTCTTTTGTAACAATATTTTAGGTGCCCAGCCACATGGATACCAGACCCAGGAGTTCCAATCCTTGACGTGCTGCACCTGCTGTGGATGTTCCAAGTCCTTACTATTGGACGCCTCCACATTTACCATTTATTTCTCATGAGTTACTTATTTTAGTCAGGTATGTTGCCCATTATTATTCAAATGTTATTCAGAAATAGTGGATTTATATTTTTATTCCTTTTCAGTGATGGGATTTGTTTTCATGTCGAATTATTGTATTTGGGATTTAGGCTGGAAGTACTTACTCCAGTCACATTTATTTTATTATGTCTCTCTATTCCTTATGAGATTGATTATGGAATGGTGCATGTTTAATTAATTATATATTTAGTTTTATATTAATCAACAAGATAAAATTTGGCACCAGCTTTTCGAATACTAGGTAGTTAGTAAATATTAGAATGTTTTCAACAGTGATGCTAAGAATTGACCTACTCGATATTCTTTTTTAACTTAACAGAGGACTGATCACCCGGTATTTAATTAGGCATGGTGTCACAGTAGAGATCTGAATAAGTGAAACATTCTCCGCCGCTGTAATCGTGCTCTTCTAGTGCTATGGGCCGACACAGCCAGTACATTAGTACCTCGCCCTAAAGTAGTAGCAGGTGGAGGCATATTCTCCATGTCATATATGCACGAGGCATTAACCAGATGGTCACAAAATCTAGGTAGTCCTAGCCCCCCATCATATCGGTATAGAGTGTATAGGGCTCACCCTCCCTCAGTTGTCATCTCTCTCACCCGCCTTATGTACTCAAGGGGCATCGATGGTGGCACCTCCACCTCTCCCTCTTTAATCTGACATACCACCCTCTCTTCAAGGTACTAAACGTACCCAAACTCACGTGCCAACAACTGCCTCAACTACGCGTGTATGCCCGTATCCCTCGTGGCCCTCGAAGGAAGACTCCAAAGGTATAAGGTTACCTATATCCCCAGCCAAGAGTCAGTAACTACCCAAAAGCATAAATATTCCAAAAAACTCATAAAAATATCAAAAACCTTACCTGGTTGCTCATTAGATGTTCAGTGCCAATCTTACATCCTTTAAGGAAATGGATTAGTTCGAACGACTGTTCGACTTTCTTAGCTCACTCTCCTTTAAGGACACTAACCCCACGGTGTGCCCTATCACCCCATAAAACCACGCCTGCGAAAGGCAAATGAAAAAGAATCAGAAGAGAAAACAAAGAAGGACTGCAAGAAAATAAAAGAAAATTAAACTTAAAGGTTACCTCCAAAAGGCACGTTAGTCCATTCAACATCTATCGGCAACATCGAATGAAGGCATCCAAAGAAACATACAGGGATGCTAGAGTGAAGCTCACCTAGTCATACATGTAGATGTCCAAGATGATCCTTACATATGGTAAAAGCCATATATGGATAATGTCGTTAGTTGTCACCATCATAAACCCTCCCAGGAGAAGAAAAATAAATAAGAGGATTGCCCGTCTCACCAGCTGCCCATTCATCTCATCAATTTGCCTAGACAATAAAGTCTCCTTAATCATCGATATACAGACAGAATCCTCTTATATGATTCTTTCGATGTCCCCCAAGGTAACCTATATCGTCGCCTTTATGACCTAGAGAGTACGGTCCACCACAATCGGATGATCAGTACAATCCAAACCCATCAAATGCTAGACATTTGAGGGAGTAACAGTCATCTCCCCAATCCCCAGATAAATGTTCGGGTCGTATCCCACCATCTCTCAATAAGTGCACATAACACTGCAGTAAAGCGCGGCGTCTCATACATTGCATCCTCCAGCATGCCAAACACGGTGGACGGCATATCTACCATACCATGTAGGAAGACAGTCCCAAATTTCCTCATCCCAGTCATCCCCAGGGATCAGATACTCAAAGAAGTTATGTCAGTCTGTGAGAAATCGAGGAAACCCCTTTATTAGCTCAAGAATAAAAATGAAAAGAAAGAATAGAAAATCAATAGACAAATACTCACATAGTCATTAGGGTTCTTTACACTCGTCGAACGGTGGTAAGCAGGCTCACGCAACAAGTTCCTCTCACCAGTCATTGACTCAAAGGAGTCGTATTCTTATTGCCCAAAGAAAGTGGTACCACAACTCGCCACTCTAAATTTTTCCAGTCATCAACGAACACCCATTTAATGTTGGTGTTGCTATAAGTATCCACCATTTGAGATATTATGAAGAAATGGACTCATAAATTACTTTTAGAGAGAGAAAGTAAGAGAATCAATCACTTGGAGGTGTGAAAAATGAGTAGGGGCCGCTATTTTTTTATAAAAGGATAAGGGATATGCCGATCAATAGTCCCCCGATCCTGCCTATCGGCAGTGACCTTTACCCTTCCCCAAGAAACTTAGGAGTACATTCCCTATATTGATAGGCACCTCCTCAAACCTTCTTATCAACAATCCCCTCAAAACTTTGTCACAAAAAAGCCGAAAAATCCAAAAATTGCCCAAAAAATTCATAAAAATTCCCAAAAAATCCCCGCAAAGTCAAGAACATTATTTCTCCAAGAAAATACCTTTTGGACCACCAAACAAATTATAAACTCTCAAAATCCCCAGTAGGATCATCGACACTCACTTTCATCATCATCATATTCCCCAGTGGAACTAAAGGTACGCCCGGACCAAAGCACTCTACGCTTTCCCCAGCAGAACTGTAAGTCAGCACAGCCCCATAGACTACATATTTAGGTCTGCCAAATTGACCTTGACCCGCAGAATCAGTCGCTATATCTTTTGGTTCATAGAATTGACCTCGACCTGCATAATCGATCGCTATATTTTTAGGTCTTAAAAATTGACCTCGACCCGCAGAATCAGTCACTATATTTTTAGGTCTGTAGAATTAATCTCGAATTGCAGAATCGGTCGCTACATCTTTAGGTTCTTAGAATTGATCTCGACCCTCATAATCAATCGCTACATTTTAGGCCCACATAATTGACTTCAACCCAAAGAATCGGTCGCTACATTTTTAGGTCCTCAAAATTGACCCCACGAAATTGGTAGCTAAATCTTTAGGTCCATAGAATTTACCTCAACTTACAGAATTGACCTCAACTTGAAGAATCGGTCGCTTAATCTTTAAGTCCTCATGATTTACCTTGACCCATGGAATTGATCTTTACATCTTTAAGTCCTCGGAATTGACCTCGGCCTGTAAAATTGATCGCTACATCTTTAGGTCCATAGAATTAACCTCGGCCCGCTGAATTGGCCATCACACTTTAGGTTTACATAATCGACCTCGACCCGTTGAATCAATTACTATAAATTTAGTTCCATATAGTTTACTCGACTCTTACATCTTTAGGACCTCAATCTTCCTTAAGAATGCAGAATTGACCACAACCTTCTGAATTGGTCAACTCCATCCCCTAGGCTCGCAGACTCAACCTCTTTACTCTTCTCCAACATCAATGAGGTGTTTATCTTTCGATGTCCGTTATTTGTTCAAAGCTCACCCATCGAGGGTCTCTATAGACACCCCATACTAGTACCCTCCCCCAAGCACCTAATTAGCTTCTTAACATTCCTCCATTCACCAAAAACCCTAGGTCATGCTCTGAGTACTGATCTTGAGGCCATCGAGCATTCTCGGGTCTCATTTAACTCCGATCAACAATCCAACCTAATCCAATCTCAATGAAACCTTTAAAGTATATGAATCCCATTTCCAACGGTTTGTCCCATGCGTTAATTGGACTTACGGTTTGTAAGAATGATCCGTTTTAGATTCGTTTTACTTTGAGTAATGATTTGGAGGCCAACGGGAGCTTTTAGTACCTATTTGACTCCGCTAAACCCTCTTACTTGAGAAAATATCAATAAAATATATAACGTATCTGAATTCCATTTACAACAGTCCATCCCGTGTGCGAATCGGCTTTACGATTCGCACGAACGACCTATTTTACTCCGATAGGCCATCGAGTACTTCTAAGCCCCATTTGATCCCAGTCAACTCTCCAAATAAATATAATCGTAATAAAATCTATAAGGTCTCTAAATTTCATTTCCAACGATATATGTCGTGCGCGAATCATCCTCACGGTTCGCACGAACGATCTGTTTTCTTCCGAAACCCCCATCTAGGTATTGTCGGGCGCTTCCGAGCCCCGTTTAACTTCGATCAACTCCTAGACCTGGGAGTGGATTAATTTATTATTTAAGGGCTCTGAATTTCCTTTCCAACATTCCCGATCGTTCATGATTCGGACTTACAATTTGTATTTTATGCTCGTTTTCCCAAAAAAGTCTGTTCCAGACTGCCTATAGGTACCCCAGGCCCTCTGCCTATTAGATGGGTGAAACTACGTTGCCCAACATTAGTAGGCCAGGGGACATGCCAATTGTCACCTCCTAACCCTAAATGTCACTATATAAAGGGATCATGACCTCACCCCTAAAGGAGGTACCTTTCAGTAGTCAACAAACATCCTCTCGAAACTAGAGCCTTCTCATTACCAAAAAAGTCCATTTCCCAACATTCCCCCATCTCAATTTCCTACTACACTTAGTCATCCACCTCACCCTATCGTATTACCTTCATACCACTACAAACACCAACCAATATACATCCTATATTTAGCAACAAAAATCTACAAGGAGGTCCATTCCTCACCCCTTTTTTCTAGTTTATTCATGTTAGTGCCATTATTCCCTTTATTCTCATTTTGTGATAATCTTCTAGTTTTATTTCATTATCTCGCATCAAATAATATTCAATTTTTCTTATTAGTATTTCACACAACTTATTTTCATAAAAACCCAAAAAATACAAAAGAAGGTTTATTCATAAATTCCAAAAGTAAGACTTCCATTTTTCACGCTTGAACACATTTCTCTCCGAAAACACTCAAAAAGGAGTCCTACATTTGGATTTATAGGTTGAACCCCACCCCTATGCTATTTCAAAAACTACGTGGACTATGATGTCCCTTGCGCTAGGTAGGCGTCTAGGTCCAATCCAGGGATTCGAGCCATGCCCTTTTATTTTTATATTCTTTTATGTTCTATTATATCTATTTTTGTGAGTTTTGAACTCCTGCATGTGCCCCGCCCGACATGCACTTTGGCTCTCTCATATCGGTTTGTGATTCTGCAAACATTTACATCATATGTATATGATTATTTTTTAGTACACTCCTATGGATGAGTCCGCTCTGTCTTCTCCATGACATGGATCGGATGATTCCTTGCTCCCATTATTTATATTACACACAAGTACACACATGTCACGCTTCGAAGAAAAGGATAATATTAACATAGTCCATGAGAAGCCAAAAGGGAAGAATGGTGCCTAACACCTTCCCATTTCATAACTTAGTCCCCATACATTCGAATCACTTGGTTTCGTATGCATCAGTATGACCTTGAAGCTGCTATCTCTAGGCGACAACATTCTTTTGCCTATTTTGAGAAAAATAGGCTAGCGATTCCATCTCTTTGTGTTATCCCCATTTGACAATGGCCAATTTTATATCAGAGATAGATCACGAAGACACCGACATGAGTGATGGAATCACCCATACGTATATGACAAAAAATGGATAAAGAGAGAGGGGTACCCTTTTCCGCCTTCACCCCTCTACTCAACTTCAAGGTCGAGCCCACACTGAAGGAATCTGACTCGGATGGCCACAGAAATAGAGAGAGATTTGTTTCAGATGATTTTTTATAAACTAGAGGACTAAGATTTATGGTAATTATATAAAAAATATTTTAACCCACTAATCCACTTTTATCTCCACTAACGGATAATGGAGTCAGACTAAATGACTAGTTCAAAATATTAAAACGGGTTTAAAATGAGTAAAAAATCTGGCCACTCGAGAGAACCCCAAAGAGCCTAAATGTCCTAAGGTCCAATCAAAGACTATTAATATTTAGTGTGCCTCATAGGGATTGAACCCAATACCACAAGCACTAAACCCCCCAAGCTTACCATTTGGCCACTTACACTAAATAATTTATTTCATTCAAAATAATATATATACTATATACCTAACAATCCCCCACATGAATGATATAAATAAATAAAAATAAAAAGATGCTCTGGAGTATCGTAAGAAGTAATGTAAAAGCCGAAAGTGTCATTCAACTTGAACCTTGGATTTTTGTTGATCTATTGAGTTTACCAGTTGATAGTGAACTAATGTCTTGAACTATTTCATCGTGGTTGTAAACTTAGGTCAATAGAACACATAGGTGATTCCCAAAAGTCATCGTCCAGTTTTCACGATTGTGCTCGTTTCGACCTTGAGCATGCCTAGGGTTCTTAAGTGCTCTAAAGAATCATCTACAATTCTTAGGTGAAGCGGTCCCACTACCACATTCATATAGGTTCTTCTATCAAGAATGTACTATATCTTACACCCCGATGAATAACACCTACAGAAAGCATTAAGAAATTATATCTCATCCTCCATCGATACAGTGGTACTACATCATAGGAATGTCTTTTAAGTAAAACTTAAGTTAGTAACCCCAAAAATCACTAGTATAACTTTGTTATCCCATTGAACCTAGATCTTGGTATCTCCAGTTATATGTGTTGGTTTTCCATTATAGGTGATTTTGATATTAATAGGCTTTAGGACCATTCATCTTGATATTTGATAAACTAGATATCTAGTTATCCCTTTAGTCAATGGATATATTATGTTTTCCTTTTACTTGACATAGTCGATTGCTATAAATCCATCTTTCAATAGCTTCCTCACTGTGTTGTGTCTTCTCCTTATATGTCTAGAGTTTTCCTTGTAGGAGCTATTATGGGCTCTTTCGATCGCTACTTAACTATCGCAGTAAATGGACAATGTTGGAGCTGGTTTAGGCCACATATGAATATTTAATAGGAAATTGTTTAACCATTCAGTCTCTTTGCTTACATTATCCGATGAAATGAATTTTGATTATATAGTGGATCTCGCTATGCAAGTTTGTTTAGAATATTTCTAAGATACATCGCCACCTGCAAATCAAATTTTGATCGATTAACCTTCAAAAGGTAGAGGAGAGTGAATAATTATCGCTATCAATGTGTGTATCTAAAAGAATTCAATGTGGTGATCGTTGACCCCTAATAAATATATATTGGCACTGCAAAATCCAAGCACGATTATAACTACAGTTATACTATATCTCTATAAAAACATTTTCACGATTTCAATCACAAAATAACAAATCTTTTTTACTCAGATACTACAATGATATTTATTACTTTCTAATGAACTCTAAAACTATTGAACCATTGACATTCATAGAAAACTAGTTTTTCTTCATAAGTGAATTCAACTATAAACTCATCTACCATTTAGGCTTTGATAGATGTTCGGGCTTCATAATTGTGACACCCGTGCTCGAAATTTTATCCATTTCTTCGTGTAATTTATGATAATGTAGAACCCTTGGGAATTCGGATCAGTATTTGTATGGATGGTATGGGTACCCGAAATTAGAATGATGGGCCTGGACGAGTAGCCCACTTTTGGCGGCCCAAAGTCCAGACCATCCATCTCTTAAACTAATTATGATCCAATCTCCTCCCACGTTCCCATTAAGAGAGGTTCTAGGGAGAGATGGAAAACGTGGGGGAGTCCAACACCCCCACTTATTAAAATGAACATGTATATATTGAACCCTAGGTCCGGGGCAAAGGACAAGCCGTATTCTTTGTAATCACACACCGAGATACATAGAAATAATACTGACTACACCACCGTGGACGTAGGCATATCTTTGCTGAACCACATACATCCTTTGTTGTGTGACTATCATTTTACATTCCTTACTCTTGCTTGGTGATTGCTTTTCTCTTATCTATTTGTGTTACATAATAATTGTCACCATAATTGACGCCGTCTGTGGGAAGCGTTTATCTTCTCTAAGAAAGCCCACACCAAAAAAGGAGTCTAAAATGTCTGGTCACAGTAGCAATGCTCCCCAGGCAGGGGATATTCAAGAACCACCTGCTCCTCGTAGGACTAGATCTGAAGTCCGATGTCCAGATCAGAGAGCTTGCTTAGAAAGGCCAGCCTCAGAAGAAAGCCAAGGACCAGCGAGGTCCACGCAAATATCCAGGTTGATTGATGCGTATGAGGTAAGGCTCCACGAGCAGAGGGAATCTTCTCGCAGACACGAGGCTGAGAATGCTCGCCTGAAAAGAAGATTAGAGAGACTGGAGAGAGAGCTTCACCATGATACCAGGAGACGTCCGTACCGCACTCCTAGCTCTCAGGCGAGCAAGTCTCACAGTCGAGGAAGGAGCCCCAGGCGAGGATCCCAAAAGGTTGAGGAAGACGAGTTAGAGGATGACCTACGCGAGCAGCTATGAAAAGCTCACCGTTACCAGAGCCCTAACCGCAGCAACGAGAACATCCGAAATCTGGTCCGAAGGGAGATGGACCAACATCCTGCCCATCACGGTACCAGATCGACCCGATAACTCTCTAGGCGAGCTCTCAAAACTCAGATGAAATCACCTTTCTCGAGGGAAATTGAGGAAGAAGAAGCCCCCAAGAAGTTTTCCATTCCTAGGTTCAAAATTTATGATGGTAAGACTTATCCCATTGATCACGTCAGGCAATACCGACAGGCCATGACCCTCTGGAACCACCGAGACGCACTAATGTGTCGAATTTTCTCCTTGAGCATGCATGATGTGGCGTATAAATGGTTCGAAAGGCTCCCCCACCGGTCCATCAGGAGTTTCAAATCCCTGGCCGAGATATTTATGGCCCGATTCATTACTAGTAGCTCCTATCCCAAAAGGATGGATGCTTTGCTAACAGTGAATAAAATGCCTCAAGAAACCCTCCGAGACTACGCGAAGAGGTACTGGGAGTTATTCAACGAGGTCAAGGATTGCTCGGAGCAGGTGGTAGTGGCCTCTTTCAAAATTGGGCTACCCAGCTCTTCCCTTCTATACCAGTCCCTGACGAAGAAGGAGGCTATGACTATCGACGACCTAATGGCTCGCATCGAGAAGTACGCTAAGGTGGAAGATGCCACCCGCCTCAGTACAGGGAAAAATGGTCAAGCTAAACTCACTACCAAGGGCAATGACAAAACTGAGAACCAGAATAAAGGAGGAAAGAATGGGGGGGAAAATGGCTCCAAAAATGGAGGCAACAGTGATGTGTCGAAAGCATTTCAGGCGGTTAACACCGTCTTCAAAGAACCAATTTATAAAATTCTCGCAAAAATCAAAGATGAGCCATTCATCAAGTGGCCCAGGAAGATAGGAGGAGATCCCTCGAAGAGGAACAATGCGCTAAGATGCGCCTTTAATAAAGAGGGAGGACATAAGACTGAGCATTGCAAAGCTCTTAAGTCCCACCTCGAAGAACTAGCCCAATCCGAGCATTTGAATGAGTTTGTAGAGAAGAAGGCAGAGAAAGCGGCTGCCAATAGAGAGGCGAGACCCGACAACGTGCTCGACGATGATGCTGGACATGAGTTCGTGGTAATTCATGGGGCCTCTGATGCCAGACATATCCAAGGAAATTCAGCTCGAATGGAGATAAAGAAACTTACAGCGGTGATGCAAGCTTTTCAGATCGATCCAGCAAAGTCACAGTCAGGAAAGCATCGACGAGCAGATGACGTCAACTATAATGAGCATATTGTTTTCACAGATGAAGATCTGGTGGGAGTGAGAACCCCACATCATGATGCTTTGATCATTACCCTTAGGATAGCTAACTTTGACGTCGACAAGTTGCTCATCGACCAAGGAAGCTCGTCCGAGGTAATGTATCTCGACCTATTCAGAAAATTGAAGTTGAGCGTCGTCGACCTAAAGGAAGCTACTGTCCCTTTAGTTGGCTTCGCTAGAAAAATAACTATGCCCCTGGGAAAAATTATACTACCAGTACGCGCGGGAACCATCTCTAAGATGATTGAGTTTTTGGTGGTTGACATCAACTCGCCATACCAAGCCATACTCGGCAGGGGATGGCTCCATGCGATGAAAGCAGTCTCCTCGACCTACCATCAGAAACTCAAATACGTAACCGGACAAGGAGTAATGGAGATCCACGGCAATCAAGCAATGGCAAGAAGGTGCTTCATTGCAGCCATCCGACCAAGTCTAGAGAAGAAGGCCGATCAGCCCAGCGAGAAAGTTGAAGAACAAGAAGGTCTGACACCTTCTAAATAGCAATTAAAGTACGAAAGACCTGGAGTAGAGGAGACCAGGCTCCTCCCCTCTGAAAGGGTCATCGAAGACCTGGTAGAGGTTACAGCTGGTGAGAGCGATAGTAACAGAGTTTTCTTGATTGGAGCCTCTCTCACTGACCAGGAACAGAAGGAATTGACAACTCTACTAAGACGCAACATAGATGTTTTCGCGTGGGAACCATACGAGCTGCCTAGAATTGATCCTAGTATGGTTTATCATCAGTTGCACGTCAATCCCACCTCCAAACCAATCACGCAGAAGGCACGGCGAACTGCACCCGAGAAGGCGAAAGCCGTGGAGAAAGAAGTAGAGAAACTGCTGGATGCAGGATCCATACGGGAGGTACAATTCCCCGAGTGGTTATCCAATCCAGTAGTAGTTCCAAAAAGCAACGGGAAGTGGAGAGTTTGCATCGACTTCACTGACCTCAACAGAGCGTGCCCTAAAGACAGTTTCCCCCTCCCAAAAATTGACCAACTGGTGGACGCCATTGCAGCTCACGAGCGAATGAGTTTTCTGGACACATACTCACGGTATCAACAGATCACTTTATATGCCCCAGACCAAGACAAAATAGCATTTATCACCACAGTTGGGTTATACTGCTACAAGGTCATGCCTTTTGGGCTCAAAAATGCTGGGGCAACCTACCAGCGGCTTGTCACCAAGATATTCAAGGACCAGATAGGAGACACCATGGAAGTCTACATCGATGACATGCTCGTTAAGAGCAAGAAGGAAGAAGACCACCTCTTAGACCTATCAAACATCTTCGAAATCCTCAGGAAATACCGAATGAAACTTAATGCAAGCAAGTGTTCTTTCGGTGTCCAGTCAGGAAAATTTCTTGGGTACTTGGTCAGTAAGAGAGGCATAGAGGCTAAACTAGACCAGATCGATGCAATTAACAGGGTACAACCTCCTCGAACCATCCGAGACGTACAAAAGCTCACTGGTATGCTCGTTGCCTTAAATCGCTTTATCTCTAAATCCTCCGAGAAATGTAAGCCTTTCTTTCAGCTTCTAAAGGGGAATAAAACGGTAGAGTGGAACCTAAATTTCTCGCAGGTATTGGTTGAGCTCAAAGCTTACCTAAGCTCTCCACCACTGCTCGTCATACCACAACAAATAGATTCTTTGTACCTGTACCTCTCCGTTTCCAACCACACTATTAATTATGTATTAATGAGCGAAGTTGCAGGAATCCAGCACCCCGTTTACTACATGAGCAAAACTTTAATTGAGGCTGAGCAGAGGTACCTACCTCTAGAGAAGCTCGCATTTTCACTAGTAGTGACTTCGAGGAAGCTGAAGCACTATTTTGAAGCCCACACTATAATCGTCCTCACATCGCACCCCCTTAAAGCAATCCTGAGGAAGGCGGATTTGTCGAGCAGACTGTCTAAATGGTCAGTCGAGCTCGGATGATTTGATATCCAATTCCAACCAAGGAACGTAATCAAGGGGCAGGTCCTTGCTGATTTTATAGCTGAATTCACAGGCGAGCAGCCTTGTAACCAACCACAGCCAGCCAAATAAAAAGGGAGCCACACGACGAAGAGAATTTGGAAATTATTTGTTAATGGAGCATTCAATTCAAAGGGCGTGGGCATCGTTCTTATCACTCCAGAAAATACGATCCTCGAGCAGGGAATTAGGCTTGGATTTGAAGCCTCCAACAATGAAGCAGAATACGAGGCCCAGATAGCCGGCCTCCAAAAGGCACACGCTTTGGGAGAAAAGCAATTACAGGTGTTTGGCGACTCACAGTTAGTCTCCAATTAGATTAGCGGGGACTACAATGCAAAAGATGAAAGGATGGCCGCCTACCTCGCCTTGGCAAAGAGGCTATTGGCTGACTTTGAGGAAGTCAATGTCCAGCAGTTCCCCAGGGGACAGAACAACCATGCTGACGCCCTAGCAGCCTTAAGCTCAGTAATCGATTCCGACTTAAAAAGAACAATCCCCATCAATTTCCTCGCTCATCCGAGCATTAACCGTAACGACGAGTTACAAAGCATAGAGCAGGTGCTCCATATTGAGTCAGCACCCAGCTGGATGGACCCACTAAGAGATTATTTGAAAGATGGCATGCTTTCAGATGATAAAAAGACTGCTCACCAGATAAGAGTCAAAGCTGCTCGCTTTTACTTATCTCCTGAGGGCAAGCTATACAAGAGATCATTTTTTGGTCCCTACCTTCAATGTGTTCACCCAAAGGATGTTGAGCAAGTCCTACATGAGCTTCATGAAGGAATCTGTGGAAGCCATATTGGAGGAAGATCTCTGGCTTTCCATGCAATGAAGGAGGGTTATTGGTGGCCATATATGCAAATGGACTCTGCGGCATATGTCCGCAAGGGCCTGAAATGCCAGCTTCACGCTCCTATGGTCCACCAACCTGCTAGCGACCTAAAATCAATATCCAGCCTATGGTCGTTCGCCCAATGGGGGATGGACATCGTAGGACCACTTCCTACCGCCACCGATAGTCGCAAGTATCTGCTGGTCGTGACTGACTACTTCACCAAGTGGATCGAGGCAGAACCCCTAGGGAACATCCGAGATGCAGATATGATAAGGTTCATATGGAGAAATATAATCACCCGTTTTGGCATCCCCAGAACCATCATTACCAACAATGGAACGCAGTTCGAAAGCGGCCCTTTTCAGAGTTTCTGTAACGAACACGAAATCAGACACCATTTTAACTCGGTGGACTATCCTCAAAGCAATGTCCAAGCCGAGGCTTCCAACAAGACAGTGATCGATGGATTACGAAAATGATTGGAGCGAGCCAAAGGCGCATTGGTAAACGAATTACCACACATTCTATGGGCCTAGTGAACCACTCCACGACGAACAACGGGGGAAACCCCATTTTCGCTGACATATGGAATGGAAGCAGTCATCCTACTAGAAGCAGGCTTGCCAACAATGAGGTCCAACCTTATCGACCAGGGACATACTCGACCTAGTCGATGAGCGCCGAGAGTTAGCCCTAGTAAAACTAGCGAGCTATCAACAACAGCTCGTGAGTCATTACAACAAGAGGGTCAACCTAAGGACATTCCGAGTTGGAGAATATATCCTAAAGAAAGTCCTGGGCAGCACAGTGAAACCATCAGACGGCAAGCTAGGGCCAAACTGGGAAGGACCATTCAAGATAACAATAGACGATCTGTAGGTGCCTATCACTTGGAAACTATGGAAGGCCGAGAAATCCCCCGAGCATGGAATGCAGCCAATCTCAAGAAATTCTATTTTTAGATTCCCCTTTTATGCTTTTGTTGTGGAACTAGTAGTTCATTTTTTGTCATTAATGAAATCCGTTTAACGACTGCGTTCTAATGAGTAACAGTTATATAAGCTTTATCACACACCCTTTCAGAATGACAAGCACATTGATAGCAGGGAAATCACCCTCCTCAGGCTTTCGTTATGAAATACGAAAGACCTCTTAGCATTGCCCTTGGAAATATATTAAGTCCTACAGGAGATCCTTAGGCAATATGGCCAAATTAAAACTGGTCGCCAAACCATATTTGGTTAAATAAAATCCTGATCGGATAGAGCATCCAACACCAGGTGTGTCCTCGCCAATTGCCGCACTTAGGCCTAAGGGAGTGTGACGACACGGCCTAAAAGGTAAAGTGGTGCACAATGGTATCTCGATAGTATACTGGATGGGAAGGACACTTGCGTAATAATACAAATTCAGAGTTCATAAAAGAGCAAGAATATGGAGAATATAATACACTTGTTTAGTCGGCTAAATTAGCCCAAAACATAAATTCTATATTAATCCACCATATCTACAACAAGTACAATACATGTTTAGTCGGCGAGCTCGCCCAAAACATTGACATAACATCACTTCAATACAAAATACACAGGGTAACTACTGGCAAAATCTCAGTGGGGGTGAGGTCTCTGGATGAGATAATCAGCCACTCGAGCTCTTCGACCATCATCGGGAGCAGGAACTAACTCTTCTTCGAATTCGTTAGTATCCGACTCCAATAGCTGCCGAGGGATGGCATCGATGGGAATCCACTGATCATCCCTCCGAAAGGGATTGGGCATCCGAGTGGAAGGAGATATTTCATGGCGATACCAAAGCATTGAGTTCCTTGGAACTTGCATCTCCTTCAAAGCACTCAACCACCCCCTGATGAAGGCAAGCTCTTCAAATTCTATCAGCCTCGTCGGAGCATCTATCCAACCCTGGTCATAATAGTCGGCCCATACTGGTCGGGGTCCTTTTTTAAACAGGTGCCGCAGCCGAGTAACATCCCTTTGAAGCCTAACAGCGATCACATATGCTCGCTGGAGATCACCGCGAAGCTCTTCCATTTCCCTATCGGAATTCCTGGTGTTTCTGCCAGCTCGTGGAACGAATGGACCAGTAGGACCTCGCAGCACAAGAGGAACGTCGCTCGAGCCAGCCCTAGCTCGTGATGATGAAGAGCCTCGTAATACTGCATAAGCATTGCTCGGCGCATGCTCCCTAAGACGTGAGACCTCTCTCCTTAAAGCTTCATTTTCTTGCTGAAGCATTTCCCCGACCTGGTTGATTTCAGAAGCATCGAGAAGCCTTGTTCTCAGTGCATCCACCTCTTCTTGCACTGAGGCACCAACCTCTTCCATCTCCTGGAGCCTATCCTTCAACTTGGCCATAAGCTCAGACTGATCCATATACTTTTTATTCCTTGACCTAAGATATTTGCAAAGCCTAACTGTTGATACCAAATTTAATCTGCTGATGTGGACCAATAATAAGAAGACACGTGTCAATCTACATGGCACAATAACAACGAGGAAATTTATTTCCCCCGACCAAGTCATGTTCTCTCCGAGCAACGAGGAGGACACCCCGAGGAACTCTATCATCCCGAGATACTCAAAGCATTCCGAGGAACTCTTGATCAACGATCAACTAAGGCGGTCCGAACTGCATCTCGGCCGTATCATTAATTACCAGATGAACAACTGTTCAACTATTCATTATATTCTTGACGCACACGCTGCATTAAATGTATTACCCTTTCATATGTATATCATTTAATGTATTGGACCTTTCATGTACAGCCTAAAGGCTATAAATACCTTGTATCATCCTCATTCAAGGGGACCGGAATTTCTTGAGAGAATTTGTAATCAAGAATTCCACAAACACTCAGCAATAACATAACAGTGGACGTAGGCTTTATTCCTAGCCGAACCACTTTAAAAATCTTTGTCTTATTTATTTATCTGTGATTGAAAAATTAGAGCGATCTAGTTTTTTACATCAACAGATTGGCGCCGTCTGTGGGAACGTGTTACAAGCGTTGTTCTCCACCAAAAGCTAAGTTTTTATTTTCTCTACGTATAATCAATTATACATACATCTTTTGATTGAATCGTGATTTTTATGTTTATATACATAAATTAATTGTCCAATTTTTATCTGCAAAATGTTGCATCTCATGATTTTTAAATCATAACTGTTAGATTCATCCTTATTTAGAAATCTGAAAAATAGTAGATTTCATAAATCATAACTCTTTGCTTGATTCTCAAGTTTTAATTTAATATCATGAAATAAATATTTTAAATGATTACATATGCCAATATATACGACGATGATAAGATTTGATCATTTTCATTGTTGATTTTGAAATAAATTTTGTAAGATATTTGATGTCTATTCAAATTCCCGTCATATTTTTAATAAAAGAATGGGAAAAGGTTAAAGACAATGAAAAGTCTTCTCATGGAAATCATGACCCAGATCTATTTTTTCTCTCTTCAAGTTTGAGTCTCTTTGCATTCACAAGTTTAAGTCTCTTTGTATTCACTTTTATGAATTATATACTTAATTTGGTTCATCTTCCATCTATGTCAATAAAGTCAAATTGATTGATTTTTTATATAAATTTGGTAATAATTTCGATCATTCACCATATTTTTATCTCTCCAAATTGGGAATAGGAAGGGATCAATATAAAAAATAATTTTCTCTCACCTGAAAAATCATTACCCACCTCTTGTAAAAGAGGATCAGTAAAATAATCATGACCATATCAAGACTGGGAACAAATTTGATATTTTGGCCCCTCGTTCATCACATCACAAGGTTTCTTTGACGAAATCACACGATCTAGTGGGTTATATATTTATTCATTTAATTAACATTCTTAAGGCTTAAATTTTACATTGAATGTTATTTTTTGATCTCAAGATTCGAGATATTCTAGTCATCCAATCATATATTCTATAATTTGAGATATCCTTAAATGTTGGTCGGCAACATCCATGTCGTTTGTCGACAGTAGTAGAATCTTGGGGTATTAAAAAATGCGAAGCACCCCTGATATTTTTTAAACACGCGTTCGGCTTGGGGACAAGCAGGGGGCTTAAGTCTTTTTAACTTATGATCACCCCAAAAATATTTTTAAACAGCAACTAATACCTGATTAGTTGTTGGAGATTAAATACCTTTACGTCTTATTTATGATGCATATTTGATAATAATTGGTCCATTTCACACACATTTGGCATATTATTTTATATTTTGAAATTTTTATGCTGATACATATCATATATTGATTGGATGAGTAAATTATTCTCATGACTAATCAATTCAGCCTACACATATGGTAGAGCAAATTATTAATTTTTACAGGCACAAGGATCAATGCCGACGAATGCTGAAGCACAAATTATTCTATATCCATTCGGATTCTCTCTATATATATTCGGCTCGGAGGAAAAGCTACAACAGTTATTATATTTCACCCCCAACGGATAGTTGGTCGGGGTAATTCTTATTTATATTCAGGCCCAGATATCTGCTCCAGCACAAATGATTCTATATATCCATTGGGATTTATATTCTATATTCATCTCAACATGGATCTCGGCGAGATACTTATTATCATATTCAGCTTTGAGGAGAACTATAACATTTATTATATTTCACCCCCAACGGATAGTTGGTCGGGGTAATTCTTATTTATATGCAGGCCCAGCAAAGTTCTCGGCCATATTCTTATGTTCTGGAAAATATTATTCTTATTCGGCATTCTGCAATTATGCCTCGACAAGATACTTATTCAGCTTTAAGGAGAATTACAACATTCGTTCGGATAATTCTTATTTATATTCAGGCCTGACAACGTTCTCGGCCATATTCTTATGTTCTGAAAGATCTTATTCTTGTTCAGCATTATATGATTCTACCTCGACTGATCGGCGAGGCACTTTATTATTTTTAATTATTCTTTATATCTATTTGGATGCATATTCTATTCTCATTTCAGCATGGAGCTCGACAAATATTATATCTTACTCAGCTCCAAGGATGTCTCCAACATTTATTATATCTTATTCAGCTCCAAGGATATCTCCGGAATTTATTATATTTTATTCTCAACAATCTGTTGGTCATCGCCGAGGAGGTATCCTGCATTTATATTATCTTATTCCCAACAATCTGTTGGTCATCGCCGAGGAGGTATCCTGCATTTATATTATATCTTATTCCTAACAATCTGTTGGTCATCGCCGAGGAGGTATCCTGCATTTATATTATCTTATTCCCAACAATCTGTTGGTCATTGCCGAGGAGGTATCCTGCATTTATTATATCTTATTCCCAACAAATCTGTTGGTCAGCGCCGAGGAGGTCTCTAGCATTTATATTATCTTATTCCCAACAAATCTATTGGTCAGCGCCGAGGAGGTCTCTAGCATTTATATTATCTTATTCCCAACAAATCTGTTGGTCAGTGCCGAGGAGGTCTCCAGCATTTATATTATCTTATTCCCAACAATCTGTTGGTCAACTCCGAGGAAGTCTTCATCATTCATTATCAATTACCACCAACTCCGATTGGTAGATAAAATCCAACTCCGGTTGGTAGACAAAATCCAACTCCGGTTGGTAGATAAAATCCAACTCCGGTTGGTATTGGTCGATAAATCTCATTCAAAGTTCACATTCCACAGTTGGGGGCTTCTATTACAGATATATTTGGTGGCACATTCTTATATCATCATGCAGTCGAGCATCAAATTCAACCCCGACTAATCATCATTCAGGAGTTATTTTTCTTTCTCAGGAATTACTTTTGATATTGAAGTTCAGGAGGAATATTGAAGTTCAGGGGGAATATTGAAGTTCAGGAGGAATATTGAAGTTCAGGAGGAATATTGAAGTTAAGGAGGAATATTAAAGCTCAGGAGGTATATTGAAATTCAAGTGGTGTATTCAGAAGTATCAGGACATGATGAAAGAAAGCGACAAGTATTCCACCGAGGAACTCTGTCAGACCAGAAATTAGAAGACAAGTTGCCTATATGGAGGCTATATGTAGATGGCTCATCTTGCACTACAGGCTGTGGGGCAGGGATCGTTTTGAACAGCCCAGACGAGGTCGACATGGAATATGCCCTACGTTTCTAATTCAAAGCTTCTAATAATGAGGTTGAGTATGAGGCCATGGTTGCAGGTCTTAATTTGTCAAATACTATGGAGGCACAGCAGGTTATTGTCTTCAGTAATTCTCAATTGATCGTAAACCAAATGTTGGGAAAATAATGAGCCAAAGGAGAATTGATGATCAAGTATCAAACAAAGGTGATGGAGTTAGTATCAGAGTTTGTTGCTGTTCAAACTGGTATGAATATCAAGAATGGAGAATGTGAGAGCATACGCCTTGGCCCGATTAGCATCAGCTACTCGTACCGAGCTACGAAGAACGATACCAATTGAAGTATTAGAAAGTCGGAGCATAGATGAAGACCTGACGATGAATATTATTACCCTTGATTTAGGACCATCTTGGATGGATCCCATCAGAGCATATATTGAGGAGGAATAATTATCGGAGGATAAGCTCGCTGCCAAGAAATGGAAGTTTAAAGCTGCTCGGTATGTACTAATTAATGGTATTCGGAGGATAAGTTCGCTGCCAAGAAATAGAAGTTTAAAGCTGCTCGGGATAATGGTATTCGGAGGATAAGTTCTCTGCCAAGAAATGGAAGTTTAAAGCTGCTCGACGAGGAATTATGGCAGGTTTGCAAAGATGTGTACATCCCTCCGAGGTGAATTGATTAAAGAGATCCATGAAGGGTCCTGTGGAGCCCGTGTAGCAGGTCGAACACTTTTGCAAAAGGTGATGACGCAGGGATACTACTGACCGACGATGAGACCTGATTGTATAGCTTATGCCAAGAAATGTGACAAGTGCCAACGCTTTTCCTCCATCCGAAGAACTTCACAAGCATTGTTGACACCCATAACTTCCCCTTGGCCATTTTCCATGTGGGGATTGATTTGGTTGGACCATTGCTGATGACTCGAGGAAGATTCAAATACCTCGTCATCGCAGTAGATTATTTTACTTAGTGGATAGAAGTTGAGCCACTTATTGACATGACATACGAGAAGGAAGGTGTACCAATTTGTTTGGAAGAACATCATCTGCCGATATGGTCTCCCTCATGCCTTCATCACAGACTATGGAACACAATTTAAAAACGAGGAGTTTGCTGCCTATTATCATCAGTCAAACATTTTGAAGGTTCATTCAGTGCCAGGATATCCTCAGAACTAATGGACCAAAAGCTCTAAGGAGCCAAAAAGTGCTCTAAGGAGCCAAAATTGCTCTAAGGAGCCAAAAAAAGCTCTAAGGAGCCAAAAAGTGCTCTAAGGAGCCAAAATTGCTCTAAGGAGCCAAAAACAACTCTACGGAGCAAAAGTGCTATAAGTAGCCAACCTCCTTTGGTTAGGAGGACAGCTCTACGGAGCAAAAGTGCTATAAGTAGCCAACCTCCTTTGGTTAGGAGGACATGCTCTAAGGAGCCAAAAAATGCTCTAAGGAGCCAAAAGCTTTAAGGAGCCAAAAAGTGTACACCAGCATGATCAATTACGGTTGGTAAGATAAAAATATACTCTCATATTACAACTTATGTTGGTCGGGAGGTAATATTATTATAAAAAGTTCTTTGAAGAGCAAAATATTCCAAAATACACCAAGTATAGTTGGTCGGGGATAAAAACCCATCAACTGTAGTTGGTCGACAAGCATAATTTAACAACCTTGGTTGGTTGGAAAAATTTTAACATTTTTATACTCATTACTTTATTATTAAGTGATCGAGCAACGTTACTAATACTTGTAACTTTTTACTACTAAGTTGGTCGATGAACAACACAATATTGTTATCTTTTACATATGCACAGATGTAAAGTATTTTACAAGACAATAGCAATTAAGATTGCGAATAAAAATGAAAGTCTTTCGTTAAATTCAAAAAACAAAATACATTTAGAATGAAAATGTATACTAACTATTACATTGAGATTCCTATTCTATTGGTTTCTTTTCCTTCTACTTTTGAAACAGGTTCCTCGCCAGCAGGAGGATCATCTAAAATATAAGGGGAGTTTATGAAGTTAAGACCTTTCAACATTCTGATATTCATCACAGATGATCTATCCGAGAAGCATTAGCTCATTCCCGAGAATCACTTGTTCGTCCCCGAGAACCTCTTGCTCGTCCCCGAGCAGAGGTAGAAGTCAAAATCAACATCTATAACGCTGAGATCTTTGCTAATACTGTCTCGACCAGTAATGAAGAAGAATTTATGTGAAAATGTTTCGAAGTCCACCACTAGTTTGATACTAATCAGATTGAAGATTTGGGTTCAAAAGCTAGTATATTACTCGACAAAGTATTCAGAGGATCATAAATCAGAAAAATCAAGCACGTAAAGTTAGCATTCAGTTGCTCGGCACAAGAGGCAGTTGGTCAGCTAGCAAACCGATCAACATACTTGAAGATTATGACAAGCTACAAGCAAAAGATAATGCACTTTATGTTAAACAAATCAAGAAGGTAGATCAAGAATTTCTCGAGCACCGAGCAACATTGCAGAATAAATACTCCATCCTTTCAAGTAACCCATCAAGCATGAAGCATTGGGGGCTTCTGTTGATACCAAATTTAATCTGCTGATGTGGACCAATAATAAGAAGACACGTGTCAATCTACATGGCACAATAACAACGAGGAAATTTATTTCCCCCGACCAAGTCATGTTCTCTCCGAGCAACGAGGAGGACACCCCGAGGAACTCTATCATCCCGAGATACTCTAAGCATTCCGAGGAACTCTTGATCAACGATCAACTAAGGCGGTCCGAACTGCATCTCGGCCGTATCATTAATTACCAGACGAACAACTGTTCAACTATTCATTATATTCTTGACGCACACGCTGCATTAAATGTATTACCCTTTCATATGTATATCATTTAATGTATTGGACCTTTCATGTACAGCCTAAAGGCTATAAATACCTTGTATCATCCTCATTCAAGGGGACCGGAATTTCTTGAGAGAATTTGTAATCAAGAATTCCACAAACACTCAGCAATAACATAACAGTGGACGTAGGCTTTATTCCTAGCCGAACCACTTTAAAAATCTTTGTCTTATTTATTTATCTGTGATTGAAAAATTAGAGCGATCTAGTTTTTTACATCAACACTAACAAAGACCTGGCGAACCTGAGGACTTGCATTGGGACCAAGAGTCCAGCCCAATTGAGATGTGGCAGGAATATACTCTTCTATATCAATCAACTACAAGACATAAGAGGGCATCGAAGAGGAAGATAAATCAGTGCACCAGAAAAAAAAGCTCTTTCATTTCATTGATAAAAGTTAAAGTACATCAAGCAAGAATTGGGAAAATTACAAGCAGAAATACAAAAATAGTCCTAAAAAGAGATTAACTAGCGCCCTCAGGTTGCCCAGAGGTGGCTGGCTGCTTCCCCTTGTCAGCAGCAGCAGAGGCATCCCCCTCTGCAGGCATGCCTCAGTCGCCTGGGTAGGACGAGCACCGGCAGGGATTGTCTGGGAGTCAAGATCAACACCCTCGATGGCTGGGGCAGGGGATTCTTCATCCACAGTTGGCTTCGGACCCGGGTTATGCTCATCGAATAGAGGAGATTCTGCATCAACACCAGAAGCTAAGAGGGATTTTTTCCAGCCCTTCTTGAAGTTCAGACGGCTGATATAGCCTATCTGAACCTCGACGTCTTCTTAAGCAGTAGTCCACCCGGAGTTGTATGAATACTCCTTGATGGTGGCTACCTGGGACTCTTTCTCCTTTAACTGCTCGGCCAGAACCTTGTTCTCCTCCACGACAGCCAACTTGCTCGAGTAGACCAAGTCATAGGCCTGCCTCAGCTCATTCAGTTCCTTAACTGTCGCATCCCTCTCTCGAATGGAATTGACGAGGGCCAGATCAGAGGAAACTCGAACAGCGTCTGCAGTCTTCAAATCAGCCTCCAGTTGAGTACCCCTTACTTCCAGAGCAGCCTTCTGCTGCTCCATCTCGCCATTCCTCTTCACCAGCTAGTCGCGAGAGCAATAGAGCACAGCGAAGTCAGTCACAAACTGCCAGAAGCAAAGAAGAGATAAGAAAAGAGAAATAACTAAAACTAGTTAAAGCATTAGAAAATGGAAAAGATCTTACCAAAGCCAACCTATGTCTAGCTTAAAGGGCCTGATGATCAGACCCCACCGCCCTCTGGCGATCTTCTGGAAGAACTGCCCTCTCGAGCAGCGCAGGAGCTAGTTGAGGAGAAATGGCAACTGAAGCTCCCTCAGGCAGGGCAGACACTGGGACTAAGGCTTACTCAGCCTTCATCCTTGCCTCCATCTTTCTCCTCTCTTCCTCTTTCTCTCTCTCCATCTTCTTTCTCTCCTCTATTCTCTTCCTCTCCTCCATCTTCTTTCTTTCATCCTCTTTTTTTCTCTCCCTCTCTCTTACTAGATCTTCCTCTCTCCTCTTCCTCTGTTACTCCTGAGTGGAAGACCGAGAGCCAGTAGCTACAACCCCAGTACTGAACTTCTGCTTCTTTGACCTCTGAGCAAGGAGCACGTGGTTGTCGTCATCATCGTCCTGAATTAAGTTTTTTCTTAGAGGAACCATCTCCTCGCTTGAACTGCTAGATGTGCTCAAAGATTCTCGAGCTTCAGACACTTCCTCTGTATCAGAAGAGATACTACCATCGGATCTCCCTTCCCCAAAGTTGCCTTCAACACCACCTACGATCTCACTCTCAGAACTGCTCTCCTCCTCGTTTAACTGAATAGGATCAGCAACAGTCTCTTCAGAGGTATCAAAATCAGGGATACTGTCTACCGGCCTCGTAATGAAACTGGAACCAACGTTCTTATATTCGAGAAAAAAAGCAACGGATCGGGGATGCTCGCCGTCAGCTAAGGGATCCCTGATATGCCAGTCTTTGACCAATTCAGAGAGACGAACCTCACTGAGAGCAGGTTCCAAGTTCTTCGACCTCGCTGAAGAAAAAATAGAGAAAAATTAGAAAGATTACAAATAAACCAAAATTGAAAGAATAGAGCAAAGTCTACCTATGTACTCTTCCCCATAAAAAGGAACAGAGAACCTATCAGACCTCGACCTTTCAGACTGGGGAGAAAACTGCCAATTTCTAGCAAGGAAACCCTCTTGCCAATAGTCATTATGGGAATCAGGTAGGTTTACTACCAATACCCTGCCAGGTCTCCTGGCTTTGAGATAAAGAACACCAGAACTAGTTCGAGAATAAGAGTAGCAAAAATAAACCTCGGCAAGCCCTAACTTAGTACCATATAACTGATTTATTCTATGAACGCCATTAATTATCTTCCACGCATTGGGCCAGCACTGTGCAGGAACAATATTGAAGTAACCAAATAAGTGCAAGAACAGGTCGTTGGGAGGAAAAGTAAGTCCCCCTTGGGAAAGCATCAAAACATGGATCCAATGGGCACCCTCTATTTCTCTAACATTTCTAGGGAGAGGGACACACTCAATCTCTACCCACTCTGGGATGTTATAAAACTTCCTAAACTCAGTGATCGACCTATTACCAATCTTTGCCATTGGAAAACCCTAGAAAACTACAAATTTAAAGAGAGAACACAAAGAGAAGGTACAGGAGACTTACAAGATGGAAGTTTGACTCGAACGATGAAGAATCACGAGCCCAAATAACAAGGAAGCAATAAGAATGGAGACTGGGAGAAGAAAGTGTGAATCGCTAGAGCTCACAGGAAGTGGAAGAATGCTGAGAAGATTGGAACGACGGTCGAAAAATGACTGCTCTAAAAAACCCATAAGTGTTGCTAATCATAGTGCACAAACCACGAAGCGGGTGCCGCCAGAATCAGTTCTCCAACTTTTGAAGAGTTGCACGATGTACGAAAAAGCCATTATGGAAAATCATTTAAATTTATTGAGCCCAAAGCATGGCCCAACAAACTTAGGAGTAATTGTGGGTACCCAAAATTAGAATGATGGGCCTAGACAAGTAGCCCACTTTTGGCGGCCTAAAGTCCAGACCCTCCATCTCTTAAACTGATTATGATCCAGTCTCCTCCCATGTTCCCATTAAGAGAGGTTCTAGGGAGAGATGAAAAACGTAGGGGAGTCCAACAGCCCCACTTACTAAAATGAACATGTATATATTGAACCCTAGGTCTGGGGCAAAGGACAAGCTGTATTCTTTGTAATCACACCCTGAGATACATAGAAATAATACTGACTGCACCACCATGGACGTAGGCATATCTTTGCTGAACCACGTACATCCTTTGTTGTGTGACTGTCATTTTACACTCCTTACTCTTGCTTGGTGATTGCTTTTCTCTTATCTATTTGTGTTGCATAATAATTGTCACCACAGATGGTTAAGGGTAATTGTATATTCTTGTGACCCTTGTGAAATTTATTTTAAATTAATGGGGAGAATGTGGAATTTGGAGAAAATTTGGTGTTTCAAATGATAATGGAGATCATTCGAATGAGATTCCCATCTCGTTCGAATAAGAATGATGTTGGTTCAAACAAGAAACCCATCTCATTTGAAAAAAGGTTTCTAAGAAAGATCAAACAAACTATTTCTGCCCTAAGATTTCACCCTCGTTAGTATGTCGTTCGAATGAGGTCTGATCTCGTTCGCACAACCTGTTCAAAAAAATTTAAAATTGGGATATCCTTGTGTGCTATCGCATTTTGGGCGATTGTATCAATGATGTGTCGACTCTTGGTGAGCCCCGATGACCTAAATCGGGATTTAAATGTTGGGTATTGATTTTAATTGTTTTGTGTGGGTTTATTTAGGTTATAAGAGGATATAAGTGGGGAGGTTCTTCCCCACCAAGAATTATCATCATTTTCCTCTCTCTCTCTCTCTCTCTCTCTCTCTCTCTAAAGTTCCATACAGACACCTCCTTCCCCAAGACTCTCATACCATTTTCTATACCATGCCACCACCATAATATACCATTACCAACCTTATTATTCCTTTACAAGCTTGATTTGAGGTTGAAGTGAGTTGGATTAAGAAAAATGGGGATTTTTGGAGATATTGTTGGGAGTTTTAAAGAAGAAGTAGGAATTAATAGAGTTTGAAATTATTTTTGATTGTAGGTTTCATGGAGCGTGCTTATGGAGCTAGGAAACCTCCTTGAGTCCACCTTAGAAAGTAGGAGGTTTCCATCTTCTTCTATCTTCATCCTACCATTTTGGAGCTTTATTTGAGGTGGGAAAAATTCTACTCTATAAGTTTAAGACTCTATTTTCTTAGTATTTAGTCTTTCATGTAGAGTTTAAGAGTAGGATTCATACATGATTTAAGAATAATATGTCTTATGATTTATGAAAATGGGTTTACATAGGGTTTCAATAATTTTGAGCAAAATGATATATTTTAAGAAAACTTGGTGTTTAAATATTTTTATGGAATAAAAATGTTAGGAATGTCGTATGAAAAAAAATATCTTTTACTATAAAAGCATGTTTTGTGAAATCTCTAGAATGAATATGTTTGACCCATTTAATAAAATTTTTGGACTTAAATCCATGTTCTCATGTACATAAAGTTGTAGTATTTTTATGATGAACATATAGATAAGTTTAATAAAGGTTATAATGGGTTTGAACATGAAATTAAGAAGATAGAAATTTCATCCTTTTAAGTGTGTAAAAGGGGCGGAAAATGTGATAAGTGTATCGTTTCATGACTGCATGTGTTAATAAAGAAAAATTATGTTTTTTCTTATAAAGTAGTCTTTGAATATTCAATGATTTTTAAAGAAAGAAAGTACTGAAATAAAGAGATTTCCATCTTGATAAATATGTTACTCCAAAGTGTTAAATAAGTGTTAATGAATTAAAGATATTTAAGTAGTTAGTGTGGATAACTCAATAATGTTTGGGGAAATAACACTTGCGAAAATGGAGGAAAAAGGCAAGTTTGGAAACAAATGGGTAAAATGATAATTTTACGTAAAGTGGAACATTTTTAGGAAATAAAAATGTTAGAAAACGTGTTATACAAAATGACCCCAAGTGAACATGATTTTTGGAATAAAAATCAGTGCAAGTATATAAAGGACAAGAATGGTGATTTTTAAGTGTAACACAAGTTGGGGTGAAACCCCAGATTTTGGTTGCGGCCTGTAAAAGAGAGTGAAATAATGTGGACATTTATAAAATATTAAAACACATTAATATTGACTCAAATGACACTGGGATAATTAAGGAGATCATGAAACCTATGGAGAAAGACCCAAAATCACTGATAGGGTGAAAGACCCAAAATCACTGACCAAAGCATATGGTAGCATAGGTAACGGTGTGGAGCCGATTAAAGTATGTGGATATTGGAAGATTTTGATAAAAGATAATGAAAAATGGAACATGCAAGAAATGAGTCGTGTTGTGGATATGTGAAAAGACAACCTAACTTGAATGAATTAATAAATGTTCCAGTAAAGGATAACATGGACAAGTAAGTGTGAAAATTGATTAATGTCCTTAACGTAAAGGAACAGTAAAGTGAAGTGATGGAATGGGCAGTTAAGTAACCTAGGAGGTTTAACCCATGTTTAACATAAGAATGTGTTTATGAAAGGTTTAAAAGAAAAATATGTATTTTCTAACATGGTGCTTGCATGTGTTGAAAGGTGATTTTCAATGAAAATACTAATTTGAATTGATAGGAATAAAGGTGTAATGTCGATGACATAAATGTTTTTCCTTAAATAAGGGGTATTGTTTAAAATATTTAATCTGGTGTGTTAAATCAAGAAATAAATGTCAATTCGAGTAAAGAAGAAGTTCTTTTACAAGATTACGGTGAATTAATCGGGGTAAACATTTTTGGAATAAAAACGGCTTCATGCGAGGTAATTGCATGTGCACATAGATATAATGTGTTATAGTCTCGTTTCTGTTATTCGATTCTACATTGTATCATTTTATTTTTTTTGATTGGGCATTCGGCTTATTCCGCCATCCTTGTTACGGCAGATTGGGCGTGGTTTTGCATTTTGAGAGTGTTGTAGATGTAAGTACCCCTAGTAGCTCTGTATTCTAGGATTATGGGATGCTTCCCACGGGTCCTTCACATAGTTTGATTTAAATTTGAATCACATGCTAAATAAGTGACATATTAAATTAAATAAAAATTAGACCAACAACATTACTTAGGTTATTCCATTGCACTTCACACATAACGCTCGGGTCGGACTGGATTGACCACGGGTAACCCATAAATCCAGGCCAGGGCATCATAATATTAGATGTTCTATTCTTTTAGTTCAAATCCATCAGTATCCCTAATTTCTCAAATTTATGGACAGCTTGATGTAGAGGCAGGTCTATGTAGACAATAATAATATGGGCCTGAAAGTATGGACTCGTCCTTAGAGAAGACTCAATTAGGGCCAGTGCTAACTTTTCCATCTTTGAATATTTAATTTCTTCTCCTCGGTATTATTTGTTAGTATAGTACACTTGTTTTTAAAACCCGTTTCTTATCGGGCCAATGCTGAGTTGATCGATAATTTGGATATGCCAAGTACATGTAAAGTTTTTCCCCCAGGACACGCCTCGAAACCAGACGGGGAGATCCCATATATTTCTTCAACTCTAAGAATGTAGCCTTACATTCATCGTTCCATTAAAATATATTTCACAATACTTTAAAAATGGGTAGTCACTTGTTGGTATCTCGCGAACCAAACCAATTTAATGCGACAACATACCCTGTCAACCTCTGTAGTTCTTTTTACTCGTCGAAGATTGAATATTGATCAATGCTTGAATTTTATCAGGGTTGGCTTCAATTCCTCTTTGATTGACAATGAATCTTATGCACATACCTTCTCATACTCTGATGACACATTTCGTTGGGTTGAAGCTTCATTCTATATTATTCTAGTTGGTCGAACGTCTGCACTAGAATTGTATTGTGGTCGGTAGCTATTTTGCTCATGGTGAGCATGTCATAAACGTACACCTCCATGTTTTTATTGATATGTTCTTCAATTTCTTTGTTTACCATACTTTGGTAGGCCACTCCACCTTTTTTAAGCCCAAAGGTAATAACATTATAGCATTAGGTACCTCGGCTAGTGATAAACAAAGTTTTATCTCGATCTTCTGGCTTCATTTTGATTTGGTTGTATCCTAATTATGCATACATAAAACTAAACAGATCATGTCCTTAAGTATCATCGACCAATTGATTAATTCTAGGCTAAGGATAGTGATCCTTAGATGCTTGGTCTAGGTCGGTGAAGTCAACACACATATGGCATTTTTTATTCTTTTTCCTGGCCATCACTACATTAGAGAGCCATTTTAGATACTTGACATTTTAAATAAAGTTTGATTTTTAAAACTTCTACACCTCTTTTTGTATGACTAGGTTCTTCTCTTGACTGAAGACACTTAATTTTTATTTGACTGGCTTGGAATCCTTGACAATGTTTAACTCATGATAGATGAATCCGGGATCAATCCCTAGAATGTCCTCATGACTCCAAGCAAATACATTTCTTCGTTGCCTAAGAAAATTAACAAATTCTTTCTTGAGGGTAGGATTTATTGGTGAGCCGATATAGGCCATCCTCTCTAAGTGTTCATCATCTAAGATAATTAATTATATATCTTCTACGACCTTCCCCTTTACCATTTTTTCCTCTTCTTAGGGATCTAATGTTTCTATTTGATAGGTCGTTCTTAGTTTATTTATTCCTCCTGGTTGGTCGAGGTATAGTAACACTCCTTGACTTCCTCTTAACTTCATTTCACCAAACCTATTCCATAATGAGTGGAGAACTTCATGCACTGGTGCACGACAGAGGGGACTGCTTTAAATTTCTTCATCCCTACCATGCCAAAGATAAGGTTATATAAAAGGTGGACATCCTTGTTGAGGATAAAGAAACGAATTGTCTCTATTATGTAGGTGGGCCATGTGCTGATCATAACCTCTAACTCCATTGTGCCTTAAAAATACCCTTTCGCCTAAGAATTCGTGAAAATCTTTAAGATTGATGTCCCTCAATATCAAACTCTTGAAATAGTTGTAAAACAAAACATCAGTAGAACTATCATTATTTACCAGAATGCTTGTAACCTTGCTTTCATGTATTATCACAGAGATGAATAATGGGTCATTGTGTGGATATAACACATCGAACAAATCATGTTTGGAGAAACCAACCACAAAGAGATATTTTTTTTACCTTCCTAAGAAGAGTGTCCATAATTCACTCAAGTTTATTTCTCCTATGTGAGCTCATGCATTTACCTCATTAAGATAGGCTTTCCTCTCTGCAAGCTCCTAACCTCCTCTATCATCCCCTCTTGCAATGAAGTTACATCCAAAATAGATTATTTTTACCTTATGTACAAGCTTCTTGGGCCTCTTAGGAAGATCTGGGTTATCCCCGAAAGCATTTCCTTTGCCTCTTTTCTTCTTGTTATATATTTGTCATGGAGACTCCGACTGTCTCTTGCGCTTCTTCTCATTACTTTGATCTGTTCAGACACCTTTTTCCATAAACTTCGACAATTTTTCCCTCTTGATTAGATTTTCTATCTCGTTCTTCAGGGCTATGGAATTATCAATATTATGGTTATAATCCCTATGGAACTCACAGTATTTGCTCTTGTCCCTTCTATTTGCTGGGGATTTTAATTTATCAAGCCACTTTAGGTATCTGTTTTTATGAATTTCCTCAAGGATATAATGGTCATTGATGGTCAGAGGAGTATATTCATCATATCTATTTGGTTTGTTAACTTTCTTCTCTTTCTTCTCCAAGATTTTTCTGGTGTTAGCAGTGGAGCTAGTAACCTCTTTGGAAGCCATAACTTATTCAACATTCATAATCTTCCTATTTTTGGATTATAACCTAATCATCGTTTTCGATGGCTCTTTAGCCAATGCCCAGTACAACTATCCTAACAGCAGACCACTCATTAGGGTTGCAATGGTTGTTATCTTATCGTAATCGATCACATTTAGCTTCTCACTATTAAAATAGTTAATAAACTCTCGATTCATCTTGTAGGCCTTCTGATGAATGTTCAATATGTGAGTTACCTTCTTATTGGGCCAGGTTCCAAAGCAAATACAAATGACGAAGAGATCGGCCAACTTTTGAAAACATAAAGTTGCCCTCGCGATAGTTTATTGTACAAGATTTGCATGGATCCCATGATCGTACTTGATATGCCCAAAGTGCACCCTCTTGCTCAGAGGAACCAACCTTGGCTCACCTTATAGACGAGGTGACCAAAATCCTGTCAACCACATCACTCAGAAGGTCGTCCCCAGCTCACATTGATTTTACAATATACATCAACCTCGGTTGGGCATCAGCCGGGGTAGGCAAGGACTAACGGGTTCAACCCTCCTTTCACACCATCATCGGCCCCGACTGATGTTACAGTCATCATTCGAGATCAGTACTAATAAAAAACCAGTCATCTTGCAACGTCATCAATGGTCCAAGCCGACGTTACACCTACTCAGACCTAACCTCGGCTTGCTACATGATCATAGTCATCAAATATAACTTATGATAAAGGAACGGTCGAACTTCACCAACCTCGTACTCTTCCAGGTCGAGGTTGCACCAATCAAAGAACTCCGAGCATATACAAGAACATACATGGTTCGAAACACGTGGACAAGTTTGTTATAACCAAATCATTCCCTCCACGTGAGGGAATATTTCATCATCATTCTCTACATGAGACGGTGACAAATGTCTTCATTAGATTAGCTGGATCATCTCACACATGATCATTGCATGCTTGGGGGGTACATTACACCCCCCAAACACTATATATACTTATCTTCTCCTACCTTGTGGAGGATCCAAAAATATAAACCCTAGCCAAAACTCTGTTGCTTTTACAGTAGAGAGAGAGGAGTGATTGTATTGCTAAGGCCATTAGAGCCTCATTTGATAGTGATATTCACACTCACTTAAACAGCGGACGTAGGCAATTTTAGAACCACTTATATTGTTGTGTTCATCCCCTTCACCTCACCTCCTATTATATATATACACATACTCTTGTGCTTCCATTGTTATTACTGGGTTTAAGCTTGTTAACACCTTATCTGGTGGTGCGGTTTATAGAATCATCATTTTGGCACCGTCTGTGGGAACGAGAAGATTCATCTCTTCCTTTTCTAGCTTAGGCTCACCGGAGACTCTGGTGGTGAACCAGGCCTCACCCTTCATGTGAATCTGTTTCACCATTGAAAGAGGTCCTTTAAGGTATTTAAGCTTTCTCATATTTTCATCACAAGATATTTATCCCTAACATATGGCACCGGAGTTACCACCACATCCTCCACCATCTGGCATTAGGGGAACCAGTTCCAGCCAAGCACCACCCCAGTCTGAGATGGTTGAGGTGGCAGGAGCCTTGAGGTCGTTGGCTGCAACGCAACAAGCAATGAAGGAGTAGTTTGACGAGCTAAGCTAAAATCTAATGAGGCCATCTGGGACCTCACCAGAAATGATTACTTTGGCGGCTACTCAACCACATCCAGAGGCCAGGGACCACCCCAAGCACCATGAAAGGACCAACCTATACCTCAGCGAAGGAGGGACGTTGCTGACCCTACGTGTTTGCATCTGGGGAGGTAAGTAAACCCTTGCCCTGAGGATAGGTGCGATGATATCGAAGCAATGATGCTCCATCAGACTGCTAGGAGCCATATGAGGTTTCAAACAACATAATACAACCTCTACAGTAGAGCAGAGGTTGTGGAGCAAGAAGGGCTGAGGCTGGGGATGCCCAGCCTAGAGGATCAGCTTTTGATCACTTGAGTAGAGGGTCAGCCTTTAAAAGGCTCAGCCCAGTTAATGATCTGAGGCAGAGGTTATCCAGGTCAAGAAGTGCAGCTGGATCTCCAAGGGGTGATGGTGAACATCGACCTCGCCATGGCCGACCCCTACATGGCCGATACTATGGCCAAGAGGTCAACAACCGACGTTGTGCTGGAGCTGGGGAACCCTCAGTCTACCCCTTGGAGGTGTTTGGGGACAACCTCGGCCAGGACAACATTGCTAAACCATGGAATGACTCCATCCAACGTCTGGAAGAGAAGATAGGGAACCTCATCAAAAGTAGAGACCCGCTGCAAAGGGGGTTCTCAGAGGGCTCCCCATTTGTAACAAAGATTATGAACTTTCCAACCCCAGCTAAATTCAAACCACCTATGGTGTCTCCCAAGTATGATGGAAGTATCAACTCGATGCATCATATTGAGATGTATCAATCTACAGTATACATTTATTTAATCCCTCATGAGATGAGGTTTCGAGCTTTTTCAAGAACTTTGATGGGAGCTACGCACATTTGGTTCACTACCCTTCCTAAAAATTATGTGGAGAACTTTAAAGGTTTGTTTGAGCTGTTCATAAACAACTTCTGTTTTGGGGTAAGACCTCAGAAGAATATGGTCCATCTACTCTACGTAAAACAAGGTAATAATGAGAGCCTCAGAGACTACATTGTAAGATTCAACAAGGAAAAATTGGAGGTAGAGGACTACGAGGAGAATATAGATATGACAACCCTAATAAGAGGATTGCATAAGGGTAAGTTACTCTAGAAGCTTGCTGAAGTCCCTCTAAAATCCATGGCCGAGCTATTAGCAATAGCTGGTAGGGTTATGAACGCTGAAGAGGCAATGGGCGCAAAGTATGAGGATGAGAACGGAAGTAGCAGTGGAAAATTCCAAAGGAAGAAGGATGGAAAGAAGAGGGCTACAGATGACAAGTTTTCACACTACACTCTTCTAACTGTGAGCTACGAACACATCCTCAATGAAATAAAAAATAATCGATCCTTGAGATGTTCGGAGAAGCTTATGGCACCTCCGCATAAGAGGAATAAGAACCTATGGTGTGAGTTCCACCAAGACCACGGTCCTCTGACTAACAAGTGCTTTCCCTTAAAGGATGGGATTGAGAAGATATTGAAGTCTGGAAAGATCAGGAAGTATATGGATGGTAGATCTTCAAAAAGGGGAATAGACGACCCTAAAAAGAAGAGAAATGACCGGTATCGGGAAGATGTCCCAACCACAAGAGTTGAGGACTCAGATGATGATGACCCTAACCTTCCACCAAAAGATGACAATGTCCATATGAAGAGGGTTGGTATGATATCCTTTGGTTTTAACACCGTCTATGGAGGACTAGAAGGGGATGGATTAGAGGTAGCCAATCGTAAAGTTCATGTGGCAGAGGCTAAATCAGTGAACAAAGTAGAGGTTGTGAATTTGGCATCTTCAGAGGCTAAACAGAAAAGAAAGAAAGTAGATATGGATACTCTTATAGTTGGATTCTCTTTACTTGATTTCAAAGGTATCCTAGCTCCATACGATGACCCTTTGGTAATCACTACAAGGGTACATGGATGTGAGTTACAGAGAATCCTCGTTGATGGGGGAAGTTCAGCGGATGTAATGTTCTGGCCCTGTTTCAAAAGCCTAGGCCTCAGCAGAGCTAGGCTTGTCCCATATCATCACCCTTTGATTGGTTTCAGTGGAGAAAAGGTTCATCCATTGGGCATGTATGAGATGGATGTAAGAATGGGAGATGAGTGGCCTAAGAGGTTAACTAGAAAAATCAATTTTTTTGTGATGCATGAGAACGTCTTCTCGGCTTATAACCTCATCCTAGGAAGAGTATCCCTCAAAGAATTTGAGGTCGTGCCTTCAATAGTTAACCAAATGCTAAAATTCCCAACCCCCTATGGGGTAGGGAAAGTGCAAGGTGACTAAACATCGGCACGTGAATGCTACTTCAACTCTGTGAAAGATGGAAAAGCTCACAAGAAGGCAACAACCACTTCTAACATCGACACCCTTGACCCTAGAGATGAGTCAAAGCTCAAGAAGGGAGAGGCTGCGAAAGAGGTAGAATCCATCGTCCTCAATGAGGACGAGTCAAAAAAAACCATCCAAATTGGCAAAGCCCTAAGACCTAAGATCAACGAAGAGCTGGTGAAGTTTTTGAGGAAGAGACAAAGTATTTTTTCCTGGAGTGACGTAGACATGCCAGGTATTGATCCTAAGGTCATATGTCACAAGCTCAATGTTGTGGATGATGTAAAGCCCGTCAAACAAAGGAGGAGAGTATATTCAAGAGAGAAGTATGACGTTATCAGAGAAGAGGTTAGAAAGCTTGAAGAGGCCAAGTTCATCAGGGAGGTCATATAACCCGAGTAGCTGTCCAACGCAGTTATAGTGCCAAAGGCAAATGGGAAATGGAGGATGTGCATAGACTTCACTGATTTGAACAATTCTTGCCCAAAAGACAGTTTCCCTTTCCTCGTATTGATCAGATGGTAGATGCCATAGCTGGACATGAGCTTATGAGCTTCATAGATGCATATTCCGGGTATAATCAGATCTTCATGAACCCGAAAGACTCAGAGAAGACAACGTTCATCACAGATAAGGGGACCTATTATTATAAGGTCATGACCTTTGGACTGAAGAATATAGGGGCCACTTACCAATGTCTTGTAAATAAGATGTTTGAAGATCAAATAGGCAAGTCCATGGAAGTGTACGTGGACGACATGCTGACGAAGAGCCTGACGGCCGACACTCACATGGCCGACCTTGAAAAAACTTTCGACACCATGGACAAATACAAGATGAAGCTCAACCCAGCCAAATATGTCTTCGGGGTAGGAGCTGAAAAGTTTTTGGGTTTTATCGTCAATCAGAGGGGGATAAAGGCCAACTCTAAGAAGATCAAGGCCTTGTTGTAAATGAAGACACCCAGAACCATCAAAGACGTTCAGAGGTTAACCGGTAAAGTTGCTGCACTGAATAAGTACATCTCGAGAGCTACGAAAAATTATCTTCCTTTTTTCAAAGTGCTTAGAAAGGCTTTCGAATGGGATGAGGAATGTGATAAGGCTTTTAAGGAGATAAAGTCCTACCTCGGATCCCAACTACTCCTGTTGTGGTCCATTATGGGGGAAAGGTTATACATATATCTAGTTGTTTCATAATCAGCCATTAGTGCAGCCATAGTAAGAGAAGATGATGGGGTGCAGAGGCCAGTATACTTCAACAGTAAAGCTCTTTAAGGGTTTGAACAAAAGTACCCTCGAATGGAAAAACTAGCTTATGCCCTGATACACACTTTTATGAAGATGAAGCCATACTTTCAAGCCCACTCTATGGTTGTCCTCACTAATTCCCCACTAAGACAGGTCCTCCATAAGCCTAAAAATTCAGGCAGACTGATGATCTGGGCCATCGAGTTGGGGGAGTATGACATTATTTATCAACCCAGAGTTTCCATCAAAGGGCAGGCACTTGCAGACTTTATAGCAGAGTTCACCTGGGAAGAGGTTGAGATTGAAATTAGTCAAAGAGCTATTGAGGAACCAAATAGAAACGTCTTTCGTGATCCGGATGAGGTTGGGGCAAGCAGGCTCAGAAAAAGTGTAGTTGAGAATGAGGAAGACAGGTACCTCTTCAAGTAAGGGACCCTGTCAGAGGGGAACTTCTCTTCAAATGAAGATGTTTGGAACCTCTTCGTTGATGGGTCATCTTGTGAACACGGGAGCGGAGCAGGACTGATAGTGTCATCATCAGATGGTACCGACATTAAATATGCGTTATGGTTCAACTTCAAGGCTTCAAACAAAGAGTCAGAGTATGAGGCATTGATAATGGGTCTCTCCTTAGCAAAAGCCCTTAGTGTTGGCCGACTCCTAGTCCATAGTGACTCGAGGTTAGTTTTTAACCAAATCCTTGGGGTATATGAGGCCAAAGATGAAAGGATGGCCAAATACCTAAAGAGGGTAAGAACGATGCAAGAAGGCTTTAAAGAGTTGAATATGAAGAGGATACATTGGCAAGATAATAGTCGAGCCGATGCACTCGCTAAGTTGGCCTCAGCGACGATGACAGATATAAGAAGAACGGTACCAATCGAAATCTTGCTCAAGCCAACCATAGAAGAAGAAGAAGAAGAAGAGATTGCCAAAACTTGCCTCAATCGGAATATGGGAGCCTCATGGATGGACCCAATTATCAGATACATCAGACAAGGAGAGCTGCCAGAAACCAAGTTGGAAAGGAGAAAGTTGAGATCCAGGGCTGCTAAGTTCTCAATTATAGGAGATGTCTTGCATAAGAAGGGGTTCCTACTCCCCCTCCTTAGATGTGTCCATCCCTCAGAGGTTCCTCACATCTTACAAGATGTACATGAGGGGTCATGTTCAAGTCACATAGGAGGGAGGCCCCTAGCTAAGAGGATAATTAGTCAGGGGTACTGGTGGCTGACCTTGGCCAAAGATGCAGCTGCTTATTTGAAGAGATGCAACAAATGTCAGAGATTCTCCACCATTACTCACTAACCTCATCATCCTATGACATCAATTAGATCACCTTGGCCATTTTTAGTATAGGGTATTGACTTAGTAGAACCTTTGCCAAGAGATGCAAATAACTACTGATTCTCAGTGGTGGCAATTGATACTTCTCTAAGTGGGTAGAGGCTGAGCCGATGATCATGATTACGAAATAGAAAACCTTCCAGTTTATCTAAAAAAACATCATATGCAGATATGTCCTCCCAAACACCCTCATCTCAGATAATGGAACCCAGTTCAAGAATGCTTCCTTAGAAAAATATTATGAAATAGTGGGGGTCAAGCAGTTCTTTTCCTCTCCTGTCCATCCCTAGGCAAATGGGCAGACTGAGGTCATGAACCGAACAATCCTTGATGGGATTAAGAAGAGGTTTTAAGAGGCCAAATGGGGATGGACAAAAGAGGTAAATGTTGTGTTATGGGCCTACAGAACGACCGTAAGGACACCAACGGGAGAGACTCCTTTTTTGCTAGCACATGGTTCAGAAGTTGTCATCCTTACAGAAGTAGGACTCCCCACCTATAGAATCTAGACCTATGATCCTCAAAAGAATGGAGAAGAGAAAATACTTAACTTGGATCTGATTGAAGAGAGAAGGGAAGATGCATAGATCAGATAGGCAGCATGCCAGTAGAGAACAACTAAGTTTTACAACCAAAAGGTGAAGTCAAGACCTATAGTTGTGGGAGACCTAGTCGTAAAGAAGACGTTGCAGAAGGCAAATAAGCTCCACCCAAAACTGGTATGTCCCTTATAGAGTAGTTGATGAGGTTGTGCTTGGTACTTATCAACTAGAAAATCTCGAAGGGGAACCTTTTTCCAACCCTTGGAATGCTGACCACTTGAAGAAATGTTACATATGATGTTGCAGTGATTTCTTTGTAATACATGTATCATTTTATGAAGAGGATGTTAATGAAAAAAGCAATTCCAGTGTCAATACTTTTTTATGTTATGTTTAAACATCATTAATTTGGTGAAAATTAAGAGGTGATACATCATTATATGGTGACCTCGGACCTTAAACATCATTAATTTGGTGAAAATTAAGAGTGAAACATCATATTTTGGTGACCTCAGACCTTAAACATCATTAATTTGGTAAAAATTACGAGGTTTCAAGTCATGCCTTATCACACCATGGGGCTAACACCTCATGAAAAGTGCCCAATATGTGTGTGTTTCAAACCAAGCCAATTTTTCACCAAAAATTATCCAACTTTTAATTTCCACCAAACTAAGTTGTGAAAAACCCAATTCTTACTTTAAACCAATTTTATCTTGATTAATCCTAAACATGCATCTAGTGATTAAAGCAAGTAAAATAAAGTAAAGAATACTCACAATGCCGAATGTACGAGGAAAAAATCCAAAATGGGAAAACAACTTTGGACGGACAAAGCAAGACAATCACTATGAATAATGGTTTTACAAAGACAGATTAGCCTTACACAATGACTATATCCCCACGGGTCTTAACGCTCCTTTTGATATTCTATCGTTCTTTAATAGTGCCCATGCAGAAATTCCATCTTCCACAATACCTGTCCACAACACTCGACTCCACAAATGTCTCGGTGTCCACCGATTGTCTTTGATTCGTCTACGATGTCGAACAAGAAGTCCTTCTCTTTTCTTCACCGCAAAAACCTTTGTGTTCAGTGATAGAACAAACTTCTTTGGTGCAGCAAGATCACGTAAACATATAAGAATGATAACTCGGATCTTTGCAAACTCTAAGGATGTGTTTATGTTTTGTAAACCTTAGAAAACATGTGCAAACACGTACTGGAATGTATTCTGTTTTTTCCATATGCACACTTATGAAACTCTGATAGAAACACGCTTTAAATAAAAATTTAGTGCCGCCTCAAAAAATGTGTTGTTCGAACGACAATGCCACGTCGTTCATATGACATAGGCATATCGCTCGAACGAGCTGACATGTCGTTTGAACGACGCAATGAAGTTTGACTTTCTTTAACTTTTTTATTTCAAACGTCTCTTTTAAAAGAGATCCAAATTAGTCAAAGTGCTTTTCGAGCTTATCAGAATAAAACGTAGTGTAAGCAATTTAAAACACTTTTAAAACATTTTTCTTTATAAAAATTACACGCTTATCTTTTATAAAAATAATTTTGAGCACCATTAATTATACGCATTCATACCTGAGTGATCTTGGAATGAAATTAACTTTGAAGACGATTAAACTTGCACCAATTAAACTTCGACATGATTATTTCTTTGAACCTTTGTCGCAACGTCTTCAATTTTCTTCAATACGTAATAGACCAAGTGGGATCGTGACAAAATAAAATCTCCATATGACATATTACAAACACAGTTTTATTCACGGAATTAAGTCAAAACAATACAGGGACTCAATTGAAAATTTATGTCCTAACAAATCTCCCCCTTTGACTATTCCGGGACAAAACTAAACCAGTGAAATGCATAAGCCGGTCCATCAACCCATATGATGCCTAAATCCCATCCCATAAACCCAAAATCAAAAATACAGGACACGGACTAGTATATATAGCACCAGCGAGCATAAACTGTCTGAATGTGATGTAGATTTGAATTCTGGAATCGCTGAAGCATACCTACACACATGAAACATACAAACAAATACCCAATGAAGTATGGAGTAACAAATGAAACCAAAATATATATATATCCAAATGATACCAAACAATAATAGATACCAATATGAATAATCTCTGAAAAAATCATTTGTTAAACAATTTGAACAAAAAACTGATACCAAAGTGTACTACCAATATGAAATACCAATTTGTAAATATATGTAAACCAAAACATGGAAAAAATATCCCCCTACATCACATAAATCTCTCCCCCTTTTTGTCTCGAATAGACAATCCGGTGAAAAGATAAACCAATCTAAGTATCTAGCATGAGAATATAAACTAATGAACAAGTAATTTGAATTAAATTTGAAATCTCTAGATAATCATGAAACAACCAGCTAAATATGATCATGTAATGACAAATCAGTATCTTGTAAACCAAGGAATCACACAAAGAATATAGCAATTTAATCAGGTGTGATAAACGGATTATATGCAAAAATCCAATTTAGAACCAATAACGCCTGCATATAAACCAGTCAATCCAGAAACACTTCCAGCAGTACTAAAAATATACCAATTTAAACCAGTGGACTGCAAACCAATCAGAAGCCACAATTCATCCTGTCGTTTGAACGAGCCAGGGACGTCGCTCAAACGAGTTGAGGACGTCGCTCGAACGAAGTACAAATGTCGTTCGCGCGACATGGAGATGTCGTTTGAATGACTTCTCGCGACCTACCAAATTTTCACAGTTTCCTAGAAATATGTTATATTTTTGCCCAGTGAAAAAATTTCCAGAAAAAAATCAGTGTAAGGCCCTGACAGCAGCAAAACAGTGTTAAAACAGTAGGCTTTTAACACTAAACACAAAAACTCATAAAAACGAATAAGGTGAGTTACATGCAAACATAGTATCGATGTGCTCAAACATAGATATGGAATGAATGGGCGTGAAACTACAACAAATGAGTCACAATTCCAACATATCGAAAAGATCAAGAAGCTCTAATTGATAGCGATAAATCATCAAACTTTATCATAGCCATATAACAATTAAAGCGTGAGCTTAATGAACTAAACATACTACATGCACACAAATCCAAAATTTTGACGATTCTACACACAATAGCATCAAATTGCAATGTTTCAACATTAGGATTAGTTGTGCAAACCCATTTAAATTTTTAATCCATCCAAACACCCTCAATAATATCATATTTTCTTTGGAATAAACTAAACTAATTTGGCCCTTTTCTTAGCATATTTCATTTTCTTTTTGGGATCTTTTAAACGGTGGCTTTCACGACGAGTTAATTTTGAACTCTCGCAGCCCTTTCCCGTGAATCACTCATCATTTTTACCAATTTAAATCCTCACGGTAAACGGTTCTTACATGCACACTTCTCCTTAAGTCTACTTACACATAGATGACAAGATTGAGATAAGAACGCCTCATCAAATTCAAATATGCAAGAGAAGTCAAACATCCATATAAAATCGTGCATGTGTGCAATGTTGGCATATATACAAAGTCGAATCAAAATGCATATCAACTTAGAAACAACCCCATATAAATAATGGTTAAAATTATTCTAAGCATCGATAATAATTCCCAAATGTCGTAGACACATGGATAATGAAAACTATGGGGGGATGATCCAAGCACACCAATATGCCACATCAAACATGTAAACTCAAAAACAAAAACCGAAAATCTTTTTGGCTTTTCATATTTTGACTCAAATAAAAGCAAAATCTTTTTGGGTTTTCAAAATTTTTCTCAAAAACAAATCTTTTTGTATTTTTCAAATAAGACTCAAACAAATGAAAAATAAAATACAAAGAGATAAACATGTCATAACACTAGCAAATTATAAACATGATGAAAGGGCTAGCGTATGATAAAATATGCAAGCTACTATCCATATGAAATAGCAAGAGATGAATCATGTGCATGAATATGAGAATCAACTAACGAATCATTTAGCATCTCCAAAACTGATTTCCTAACTCAAACAGGTGTATACCTAACAAAATGGGTTTTGGGAACAAATGGGACACTATGTTTAATCTTCCTAGGGTCTTTTCTAAGATCAAAACAAAAACTTCCAAGGTGACCTTTCCTACCACAATGCGAACATGTGAAAACACGATGAGAAACGGGACCTTTAGGTTGACCTTTTCTAATACCCTCGGATGTGGTTGATGCTCTAAAACAAACTATGGTTTTGGCTTTTACAATCGAACCACTAGAACAAGATAATCCGCTACCATCACTACTCGAGTCATTTAAATCATTTTTTAACTTCAAAACTTTCGACTCAAGCAAACGATTAGACTCCTCAAACTTTCGGGACTCCTTCTTTAAATTTTCAATTACCCCTAGAAGGTTATCTCGCTCCCCCTCAATGTGAGTAAACTTATCCCTAAGAGTCTTTTCTCATGCCACAAAATCATTATTTGAATTATTTTCCTCAACGTCACAAACTTTAGAATTTTTTAAATCATCTAACTCTTTTTCTAAAACGAGGACTCTATCACCACTCTCCTTTTTACCCAATTTTAATATATTAAAATTTTTAAACAATGAACTAAAGTGCTCACGACAAATATCCCTTTGAGTTTGAAACGTTTTCAAATATTCAATCCTATTTTTGAAACCATAATTTTCTTTCTCCAAAACTTCTATACGTTTTGTAAACTTTAAATTCAAACGATGTAAATCGTCAAAGCTTAGAGAATCCATCGAGAGAAAACAAACACAGGAGAGATAAACAAACACACGGGATCACAAAACAAATAAAATATGTTTTCTAGCTCTGATACTAATTTGAAAAGTTCCCAATATGTGTGTGTCTCAAACCAAACCAATTTTTCACCAAAAATTATCCTACTTTTTATTTGCACCAAACCAAGTTGTGAAAAACCCAATTCTTACTTTAAACCAATTTTATCTTGATTAATCCAAAACATGCATCTAGTGATTAAATCAAGTAAAATAAAGTAAAGAATACTCACAATGCCGGATGTACGAGGAAAAAACCCAAAACGGGAAAACAGCTTCGGACAGCCCAAGCCAGACAATCACTATAAATAATGGTTTTAAAAAGAAAGATTAGCCTTAAAAATGACTCAATCCCCATGGGTCTTGACGCTTCTTCTGATCTTCTACCGTTTTTCAATAGTGCCCACGCAAAAATTTCGGTTTCCACGACACATGTCCACAACACTCAACTCCACGAATGTCTCGGTGTCCACCGATTGATTTTGATTCGTCTAAGATGTCGAACAACAAGTCCTTCTCTTTTCATCACCCTAAAACCCTTTATGTTAAATGAAAGAAAAAACTTCTTTGGTGCAGCAAGATCACGTAAACATATAAGAATGATAACTCGGATCTTTGCAAACTCTAAGGATGTGTTTATGCTTTTTAAACCTTAGAAAACAAGTGCAAACACGTACCGAAATGTATTCTATTTTTTCCATATGCACACTTAAAAAACTCTGATAGAAACACGCTTTATATAACAATTTATCGCCGCCTCGAAAAATATGTCGTTCAAATGACAATGCCACGTCGTTCGCATGACATAAGCATCTCACTCGAACGAGCTGACATGTCATTTGAACGATGCAGTGAAGTTTGACTTTCTTTGACTTTTTGTTTAAAACGTCTCTTTTAAAAGAGATCCAAATTAGTCAAACTCCTTTTCGAGCTTATCAGAATAAAATGTAGTGTAAACAATTTAAAACACTTTAAAACATTTTAAAACATTTTTCTTTATAAAAATTACATCCTTATCTTTTATAAAAACAATTCCGAGCACCATTAATTATATGCATACATTCCTGAGTGATCTCGAAATGAAATTAAGTTTGAAGACGATTAAACTTGCACCAATTAAACTTCGACATGATTATTTCTTTGAATATTTGCCGCAACGCCTTCAATTTTCTTTAATACGTCATAGACCAAGTGGGATCCTGACAAAATAAAATCTCCCTATGACATATTACAAACACAGTTTTGTTCACGGAATTAAGTCAAAACAATACAGGGACTCAATTGAAAATTTATATCCTAACAAATCTCCCCCTTTGACTATTCCGGGACAAAACTAAACCAGTGAAATTCATAAGCCGATCCGTCAAGTCGTATGATGCCTAAATCCCATCGCATAAACCCAAAATCAAAAATACAGGACACGGACTAGTATATGTAGAACCGACGAGCATAAACTTTCTGAATGTGATGTAGAATTGAAATCTCAAATCGCTGAAGCATACCTACACACATGAAATAGACAAATAAATACCCAGTGAAGTATAGAGGAACAAATGAAACCAATATATGGTGACCTCAGACCATGAACATCATTATATGGTGACCTCAGACCTTGAACATCATTAATTTGGTGAAAATTATGAAGGTAAACATCAAATATTGGTTACCTCAGACCTTAAACATCATTAATTTGGTGAAAGTTTTGAGGATGAACATCATAATTTGATGACCTCAGACCTTTAACATCATTAATTTATGGTGTAACATCATCATATGATACCCTCAGACTTTAAAGACAACATGTAAGAGATGACATTCACTGAAAGAAGTAACATAATCTAAAGAAGATGATATTAATGATTAGAATACTAATCAAATGTACCAAGATGCCATAAGGGCTCATAAAAGTTAGAGGTACAAGACTTCAGGAAACAAAATTACAAAAGCTTCACAAGATCTATATATCAGTGGTTGTATCATCCTGAGCCTGAGGATTAACCATGCCTTCTTAGCCGACGTTAGTCACCTCTGCTATATCATCCTGAGGATTATTAGCCTCTTCAATTTCAGTGACATCCAAAAGAGCAGTCTCATCAGGAGCAGCATCGACCTCCTCAACCTCTTACAAGGCCTAAGCAAACTGGGGGTCAGCAAAGACCATGCCCTCAAAGTTCGAGGCAGTTAGACTCCTTGACTCTTTTTCCTTAGAGGCTGCACATTTGCTAGTTGCTTTGATACCTCTTTCAAGGTATTTAAAGCCAAAATTTATGAACTCATCAGAGATATTATAATCTGCAATAATCTTCTCTAAAGCGTCCTCTAAATAAGCCTTAACCGCAACATCCACCTTAGCCTGCAAAGCATCGTCTTTAACCTTCAGAGTTAACTCGTGGTCTTTCTTGAGCTTGGCCATGTCCCTCTCTCTTTGCTAAACAGCTTCCTTAAGCTTATCAGCCTCCTTGAGCTCATCCTTTAGATGATCAACCTCTACATTCAAAGAGGACTGGACTTTTAGAGCTTCCTGACCTTTCTCTATCAAGGGCATTTTTTTCAGAGTCTAGTCCAAAAACGGTGCATGGACAAGATACCCTGCATTGTAAGGTCAAATGTATAAGAACATTAATGTAAGATAGTCGAGGTTACACTTGAGGAAAGTAAATAAACAGAAACTAGTACTTGAGTTGATTTATAGAGGATAAACTCGGCCAGAATCGGGATATCCAAAGAGCATAGGAAACGCTTATCCTCTTCGGTCATCACTGAGCTGATGGCATCAATAGCCTTCATACCATGTCCTATCAGACTATCGCTGATCTTTAGTAGAGCAAGACGAGCAGTCAGGGCATCGTCGTTAGAGATTGGGATAGTATGGTCCACTCTCCGAGTTTTGCTCTGCCTTTGAGGCTCTGCGTCGGTTGTGGTCTTCCTCTTCTTTATGGCATCGACCTTAGTGGTGCTGACATTCTTATGGGTGGTAGGAGGTTTTACATTATGACCAGTCTTCTTCATCAACTTTATAAGACTTGGGGGAGACATTTCCCAAAGGTCATCAGAAATACCTTCGGGGTGCTTTGTAAAAAGAAATATCTGAGTCAGTAAATAAGAGACATGAAAAGTAAGAGATATAACTTGTGAAAAAATGATACTTACGAAGCTCTGTCAAAGAAATACCACCTATCCCTGTCTGAGAGAGGTAGTAGGGGGTCATCAGATTTTCGTATTTAACCAGATGACCCTGCTCCCTCTAATCTTGAAGGTCCTTAACTTTTTGAAAATTCTCCTGGCTAAGTCTAGGGTCAGCTTTGGCAGCAAGTAAGACCTTCCCCTATCTCAGAGGGGTCCTTGGAATCAACATTCCAGAAGCCTCATGGGAGCCAAACTCCAATGCCCCAGATGCAAAAAAAATATCGAGGTTTCCAGTTATGATTGGAGGTCTGGGTAACCAACAGCATCTTCTTATCTGACTTCCTAGCTAAGAAGTGGTAATAACTAGGGTGATTTTTGGCAGAAGAGATGACATAGCAATTTGTGAAGACCCTAACAGAAAGGTCTGAGTAGTGGACTGCCCTCCAAAGGAAGATAGCCCCAATCATCACCCTCTAGGCATTGGGGGATAATTATAATGGGCCTAGGTTTATATGGGACAATATGGCTCTGATTGAAGGATGAATAGGGAGATGGAAGCCCAACTTGAACATCTTCTCATAGATGCAAATCTCCACATCTCGTCCGTCAAAGTCCCTCTCACCCCTCAGAGGTCTCCTAAGATTAATGAAAGGGCCTATTGAGTAAAGGTGCCTAAAAGCTAAAAAATCGTACTCACTAATGGAGCTCTTAATCTCGGTAGCCTCAGAGGTGTCAATGTTGCTCTCATGCCCATCATATTCATCCCTAGTAACATCGTCCTGGGCAGGTGCAGGGACACCATCAGGAAATCTCTAAGCAAACTCAGCCCCAGTGGCGGCCGATAGGGGAATAGCATCGATCATGGGGGGAATGGACACACTTGGCCCTATAATTTTGACATCGTAAGAAGACTATGAGGTGTTAGCCCCCCGGTGTGATGATGCACGACTTGAAACCTCAGCTTGATTGGGTACCTGATCTTGCCTGATGGAGTAATCCATAGCCTCTTGGAAAGAGTCTACAAACATGGGGTCTGAGGTAGACGACTCAAACTCGGATATGGATGTTGGGTCTACTGGAACCTCTGCTAGATCAGCAGGCTCGGTTGGCTCAGGGTAGAGAACCTTCAGAGGTGGAGGAAAGATGGGTCTAACAGGAAAGTCCTCAGCCCTACGAGTTTTCGCTTGGTCTAACTCTATCTGCCTAATTTTTTCAAAAGTCTTCTCATGAAGGTAAGGGAACTCTTCTATGAGTTGGTAGAGGTCTGAGCATAAGGCAGATGACACAACACTTTAACTCAAAATCACTAACAAACAACTCATCTCATTCTAAACCAAATATCAAACTTGGAATTTGGAACGTTTTCAAGCTAAGAACACCAAGAATAGGTCATCGAAAAATGCAAATGATGGCCAAAAAACCCAAAAACTCTCACCAAAAAACACAAACCCTCCCCAGAAAACAGAAGTCTTCACTGAGAAATGCCGAAATGAAAAATAAAAGGCTAAAAATGTAAGAAAGAGGGTTGAAATGATACCTGGATAGATGCATAATAAGAAAGTAAAAGTTTTGGTGACTAGGGAACCTCAGAACAATGTCCAACGATGAAAGTACACAATCGCAGTTGTAGAGAGCTCAAGCGGGAAAATGAGAAGAAATGAAGAAGAAAAGGAAGAAAGAAAAGGGTTTTAAACCCATTTTAATCTTTTTGGTGCGAGTCCCAAAACCATCATTGCCTAGGGAACCTAAGGAGGCAAATCAAAATCATCATGCCTTATTGGGCACGCCACTCACTTCAGCAAGTGACATGTGTCAAAGAGCTATTGGCACATAAGAAAACTTAGCCTCGTCCATGCATACCCCTTAGTCACCTAATCATAGGTAACTAAGGGCTAAGGGGTGATTGATATGCCAAAAGTGCACCCTTTTGCTCAGAGGAACCAACCTAGGCTCACCTCATAGTCGAGGTGACCAAGAGTCTGTCAACCACGTCACTCAGAAGGTCTGCCCCAACCGACATTGCTTCTGCAACATACATCAACCTCGGCTGAGCTTCAACCGAGGTCGATAAGGACTAATGGGTTCAACCCTCCTTCCACACCATCGTCGACCTCGGACGATGTTGTAGTCATCATCCGAGATCAGTATTGATAAGAAACCAATCATCTTGCAACATCATCATCGTCCTAAGTCGATATTACACCTACTCAGACCTAACCTCGGCTTACTACATGACCATGGTCATCAAATATAGCCTCTGATAAAGGAACGATCGGACTTCACCAACCTCGTACTCTTCCAGGCCGAGGTTGCACCAATCAAAGAACTCCGAGCATCTACAAGCACATACATGGTTCGAAACATGTTATAAACAAATTATTCCCTCCACTTGGAGGAATATTTCATCATCATTCTCTAATGAGACAGGGAAAGATGTCTTCATTAGATTAGCTGGATCATCGCAACATGCTCATTGCATGCTTGGGGGTACATTACACCCCCCAAACACTATATATACTTATCTTCTCCTACCTTATGGAGGATCCAAAAATATAAACCCTAGTAAAAACTATGTTGATTTTACAGTAGAGAGATAAAGAGGAGTGATTGTATTGCTAAGGCCATTAGAGCCTCATTTGATAGTGATATTTACACTCACTTGCACAGTGGACGTAAGAAATTGCCTAACCACTTATATTGTTGTGTTCATCCCCTTCACCTCACCTCTTATTATATATATACCTATACTCTTGTGCTGCCATTGTGATTACTGGGTTTGAGCTTGTTAACACCTTATTCGGTGGTGCTGTTTATAGCATCATCAGTACTGGATAATGCTCAACAATGTATCTCATCTAGTAGAGAATAAATATTGATGGAGGCCTAGTATCTTCTATATGCAACACAGGGTCAGTCTTGTCGCCATACTTCGGTTTACCACCGGTTGTTTGAACTTTACGGGCATGGGATAGCCAACAATTGATAAGGTGAATGGAGATCCTTTCACAAATCCTCTGTGCAAAGGATTCCTTGAATTAGCGATCTCCCCCAAGAGGTTTTCTAGATGATATATTGGACCTTTCTAGGGTTTATCATCCTATTCGGCCACGGATGTAATGGATTTGCCTTTTCGATCGTGACTTTATAGCGAACTCTCTTTTTGACAAGTTTGTTCGGTGTGCGCCGACCTATGTGTCACAGTCCTATGTCTAGCCCAAAATTTTGTCCTCTTAGAAATAGACCTTGAGTATTCTTCGTGTTGTTTGGATCTATAGGGGATCCCTATGATGTTGACTCCTCATTGCATGTGGTCCTAAGGGATCAAAAGCAGATCATCAACTCAACCTCTCCATTATGCTAGGCCTTTCTTCAGAGAAGGTTTGCTCGTCATCAAAACTAATTTTTCTGAGATATGAGGTAGCTCTCAGGCAGTACAACCTGTTGCTTCGAGATCCAAAATATCTAGAGTTGTTTTCTTCTTCATGTGAAACCCCACTTAGACACTTTATATTCTCTAATGCCCGAGTGCGATAAGTGTATCATCCTCCTCGACGTGGAGATGGAGGTGGCATTTCTACTCATTAACCTAGACGTTCGCCTCCTATCGGGTTGGCATGTTCTCCTCCAGGCCTGCCTTATCAATCTTGAAGTGTTTACGTCAGCTACTTAACACTTTCTTACATTGATTCTTAGCCTCTAGCCAAAGTCATCAAAATTCCTTGTATGTCCCCCATTCCAATAAGGGTTGAAGGTGAAATGGATTCATTTGCATGATTGCCCTCCGGATCTTATCCCATTTCTAAAAAATGAACACGATATCTGAATAGTCACGATTCAAGGGTTTATGGATAAGAGGTTGTATAAAACAACGAATGGGTTGTCGTTCCCACAAATGGAACCAATTTATTATCGTTTATAAATGGTATATGAATTTTACGGGTCTTAATTAATTAATACCAATAATAAACTATATAAAGACATTAACAAATTAAATTTAAGAGAGATAAGAGATAAAGAAGAAAACATGAGATTAATGTGGTTCAGCCCAATGAGGTGCCTTCATCCACAGGCGTAATGTTATTGTATTAACTTTTAAAGAATGAATATGTTCTCTCTAGAATCTCTTTAGGGATTTGTGTATGGATATTGGGTTGAATATTTTCAAATGTCTTTATTGTGTGTTATTGACGGCTATTTATGAGTGAGAGAGAGATAAAGAGAGAGAAGTGGAAGAGGGGGAATGCCTTTATAAATCAGGAAATTACACCTTTTATACATTCCAGGAGATAGCTAATAATAAGATAATCATAGTTAGCTGAAAAGACTAATCACGTGTGGGTAACGGGAGTTTTACATTTTCCCATATGTGGTCCACATGTGTGTTTGGTGAATAATAACCTTACTTCATCTTAGTCGGCCACCTAGCCGACCAAGAATAATGCTGAGTTGACCAAGGAGATACGTGTCGACGACGTTTAGTGAATAATATGAGTATCTTCTAATGACAGGTATTATAATATCATTGGTCCATGTTACATTCCATATTTATAATATAAAAGGCAGGTTATTTTGTAATAGTTGTGATATTTATATTGTGGCTTATTTAATTTTTCATTGATTCAGCTATTTGAGATGCATATTTGCTATCTCATTATATTTGCATCTTATATATAGCGTTGTGGATGGTTTTAGTTTTCTTTAGTTATTCATTATTTTTATAATGATATAAATTGTTCGACATCCCCTATCTTAAGAGTTGATGTTTGGCTACCCAATATGTGAGTGTTGCACCTAACTTCTCCAAGCCTTTTGTTTTGGATTCTAATGCAAGCCAATATTGGATTAAGATTAAAAATGGGAGACCTATTCTTATCAAATCCTTACTTATAAAGAAATTAGGAATGTCAATATGTGAAAAGAGATTTTGGCAATAGTTTTACAGTAACTAAGTGCATAACTTACTTGTTTTTCCATCTATTCATCATCAAGACATATCATCAGAGACTCATAAATTCTTTGAAATAGATATTGACATCTTAGCTACAGAAAATGTGGTTAATAAAGTTGTCAAGGGTTTGGTTATGAAATCAGTTACAAGATGGGGGTGAAAAATACAGTGGCATATGCCTTATTGAGAAGGGGAACTAATGGTATGGAATATGGAACAAAAGTGATGGTAAGACCTAAATGGATGTAAGAGGTATCTAATATATTATGTAATGATCAAGAAGCATAAGATGTATTTTCTAAGATGTTGGTAAATGCTTCACATCTGCAATACTACTCTTACAAGGATGATATCTTGAGATATATGGGCTAATTGTACGTTGGTACTAGTGATACTTCAAAAAGAAAAGTGTTTAAAGAATTGCATAATGTTGGAGTAAGAGGTCATTCTTATATAAAAGAAACTATCAAGCGTGTGGAGGAGTTTTTCTACTCACCAACTATAAAAGAAAAAGATGTGCACTTATGGGTAAGCACTTGTGACCCTTTTGAGAGACGTAAATCTGAACATAACCCTTACCCTGTCTTTCTATAACCCGTGACAATTCCAAAGAAATATTGGGAGTACATAAGCATGGATTTTGTATAGGGATTACCAAGATCAAAAGGTAAAAATACGATATTGGTAGTGGTGGATAGACTTACAAAGTATGTCCACTTCATTTCCCTAACTCGCCCTTTTGATGTTTCCACAGTGTCTCTTTTGTTGTTTAAACATATTCATAAACTCCATGAGATACCCAAGATTATTGTATCCAGTAGAGAAACTATATATCTTAGTACATTCTAGACTTACATGTTCAAGCTACTTAGTACCAAACTCATCCACTCTTTCTCATGCCGTCCACAAACTATAAGAGAATGTTTTGTATCATTGCTCATGATATAGGCCTTTTTATAGTTTAGTGTGGTTTGGCGTATCCCTTTACAAACCATCACGTACTCTCATGAATAATTGACTCCAATATTGAATATTTCCCTACATCAAATAAAGGTATAAATCAATTGGTGTTTAAAACTATTCATAAGATTTATTTGGGATGTTTAGTGTTTATAAAAATCGAAACAGGATTTTTAATTTTTAAAATAATTTTTTTAACCTCATTCAAACAAGATCAGCATCTCGTTTTAACAAATTTGTCTTGTCGTTAGAAGGATCGTCAGATCTTACATCGAACGAACATCCAACGAGGACCTTCTATTTGAATTCATTTGCAGCTCGTTAGAAGCTTGTTCTAACGAGATTGGAGTCTCCTTCAAATGAACTGTGGTTTTGTTCTAACGAGATAAAATATTTATTCGAATGAAATTCAATTTTGTTTTAATGAGCCACCTCCTCAAATTTTGTACACGACTTATATATACCTGTTTCATTTCCAAATTTCATGGGACTTTTGCCAAAATGATTTCTGCATATCTATTGCAAAAGTTTTCAACATTTTTTTACAAAACATCTTTTGATTCACAAACACATACCCAAATATCTTTTGTGAATCACTTTTGAACCTTAGTTGAGTTATACTCATTGTGGAGAGATCAGCTCTACGGATGACTTGTGAACTGGGAAGGATCACGACTAAAGACTGATGGATGAAGGTTGATTGATGGATACTGAGGGTCGCCACCACTTGTGAACTGCTCAGAAACGAATCGTATTCTTCAGAGATTATGTGAAGACTGCACGTTATACTTGTGGTTGTATCAAGTAGTATTGTAAGTCGACTATCTTGTAAAATTTCTAAAGTGCTGATATAAAACGGTTTGCCCTGAAAAGGGATTTTTCCTTAATTATTATTTGATTGCTTATTTTCTTTATCTGTCTTATCATATAGATGCATATCTTTGGATAATAAGATAAAATTAGATTTGTGTTTGGAGGTATTTAATTATATAAGTCATTCCATTAAGATCGCGCAAGAACTATTACAAAGTGGTATTAGAGCATTTTGACCCTAACAAGTGGTTTTAAAGTCAGTTACACAAAAATTCTATGTGATCTTTTTTGCAAAAAAAATTCCTTGATATCAATTTTTTTGAAAAACTTATTGATCTTTAAAAAAGGTCGGATTTAAATGGATAATTTATATAATCGAATGCCCATTTTTAATGGTTCAAATTATGCCTACTAGAAAGCTAGAATGTGGTAATATTTAAAAGCTATTGATGAACGTGTGTGGTTAGTTTGTGGAAGAGGGTGGACTCCTCCCACTGTCACTGTAGATAATGTCGTCAGCCAAAAACAAGTTCTTTATGGACAGAGGATGAGTTTAAGTGGAGTAATTTTAAATCTTACGGCTTAAGTACTATTTCCGAAGCCATCACCCCTCAACATTATCACTTGCACTACGTTTAAACAAGCTTTGGACACCCTGCAGCTCACACACGAGTGAACCAATGTTGTAAAGGCATCCAAGCTACAAAATTTGACCTATTAATTTGAAACCGTTACCATGCTGGAGCCCAAGTCTTTTGATGAGTTTTATGCACGTTTGTCGGAGATAATTACTTCTTGTTTGAATTTGGGTCAGAAGACTCCTGAGACGAGAGTTGTTAAGAAAATTTTGAGGTCGCTCCCTGCTCTCTTTATTCCTAAGGTCACTGTACTTAATTCATTAGGGATCCTATAAACTCTTAGGTTAGAAGAACTTGTAGGAGATCTTCAAACATATGAGATTGATATGTTCCCTAAAATGATTAAACCTAAGGAAGTAGGGATTGCTTTAGAGACTCAAACTAAGAAAAAGAAGAAAGAAAAAATTTTGAGTACAAATCTGAAGTTGATCTTCATTTTGATGACTTGGACCTTTATGTAAAAAATATCAAAAAGTTTCTCAAATTTTCAAAAGAAAATTCTTCCAAAGAAAATATTTTTGAGAAAAATAAGAATAAGAGTGATGGAACTAGCGGGGGAGAGAAAGAGGAAGATATTATATGTTATGAGTGAGAAGGTAAAGGGCACAAGGCACATGAGTGTCCCACAAAGCTTAAGAGAAAGGACAAGAAAGTTGAGAACAAGGCCACTCTTAGTGATAATGATGTCGAGTCAGTTGATTCAGGGGGAGAATCACCACATGAACCATGTGTTGCATTCATGGCTAGTCATATTAGCACTTCAAGTTTGTCCCACACCAATGAGTACATATCTAAACATGAAAGCCTCGATGATGTTTCGCGTCATTCCAGAAAGAGTGAGGATGAGATTTTGAGTGAGGGATAAGGTGATTTCTAAAAGGCGTTTAGTGATATTTACACCGAGACTTTGGAAACTAAAAAGGATAATAAAAAGTTGTCTCTTAAGGTGTTAGATTTATAGAAGGAGGTGAAAGTTTTGAGAGAGTATGAGGCATCGGTGAGATTCTAGAAGGTGAGGATTTCTTTATGTGAGCAATTGATCATTTTAAGTCGAAAAAAGACCGATTTGACGAATATCATGGCTAGTATTATGAGAGATCTTCAATATTTATTAGAGACTCATGAGAAAATTAAAGCCCATGTATCCTAACTTGAGAGCGATCTCAAATATCGATGGAGGTCAAGGTCACTTTATAGGACACATCTAAAAAGGTTGGAAAGATTCTCCTCGGTCCCTCTTCAGATAACGTCGGGAGGAAAAGAATAGATTTTGACGATGCATCCACTTCCCATGCCGCACCTGAGCCGGTTCCCGAGCTTATTGGATCCTTATGGCCCTCGACCAAATACACCTAGGAGAGCTCATCCTAAACGTTTTGAGAAAGGTGGACCCAAGCCCATTTATGTTTGTTCCCATTGGAAACAAAAAGGCCACAGTAAAGAGTATTGTTTTAAGATAGGGAGAGTGTCTTATAGGTATGTTCCCCGGTATGCTCGCACATGAGTTCCAACACACACTCCCATAAATGTTACTCTGCATGCTCCTGCACATCACTTGAGAGATTTTGAGAGTTTTCGAGAGCAAGTAGAGTATTTAGTCAAAACTTTATAAAATTTGATGGGGATATTTCATAGGATGTCATCTCCATTAGAGAAATCCTCTAGGCCTAATGATTGAGTTTACCACTTATTTCTAGCATCGGGTGATTTTCATGATCATATCTTATATCCCTATTACTATCATAGTACTTATATTTTTCATTTTGATATATTTCTTGTAAAATCCAAAAAGGATTTTGTTTTTCTAAATTTTTTTGAAAAATACGAAAAAGATTTTCGATTTCTTTATAAGAAAAAGTGAAAAGGGTAAAAGGATTTTATTTTGATAAATTTTTTGAAAAACATAAAAATGTGTTTTGTATTTTTTTTTAAACACCTTATATGGATGAACATTAAAGATGTCCGGGTCACCCATTTATTCCCGGTCCACATGATTATTTTGTAGTGTTTTGAGACGTGACATCATTTCATATATGTGCTTAATAATGTGTGAAGTCATTAAGATGTGATTTGATGACAACTTGCTACATGTTTGACTCCTTGTCTCCTTTATTGCACACTAGAATGAGTCTATATGTGTATTGCACTTACTTTTCGCATATCGATCATAGTGTTTTCATCTCAATTTTACTTTAAGACTAATCAAATGTGAAAAATTAGATAAAAAGTAGTGCATGTAAGAACTATTGTCCGGATTTAAAACAACTTTTTAGGTAAAATTGTTATATATTAAGCAATGGAAAGGGGCTACGAAAGACAACGTCTTTGTGTTAAAAGCCGCCATTTGTAATGAGCATTAATTTATTCACAATAGTTGAGAGTATTATTGCTATATGTGAGATTTTGAGGGAGTTAAGTCAAAGATCAATGGATTTGCATAAACTATAAAAATTTCAAAAAAACATTATATAATTTTGGGCACCATTGGTGTGAAAATCACTTACGGTCTTGATTTGTTGATTAGTTTAAGTCAGTTTCACATGAGTTCACAATCTTTTACACCTAAGATAGACGTTGAGATCCTTATTGCACATGTGTTACGTTTGTCTACGTTGATTAACCTATGGAATATGTTCACACTCCTACATTTCGCTTCCATGATTCGGGGATTTTTGTGTTTCTCCATAGTGTGTTGTAATTGTAAAAATTTATACTTGAAAATTTTTGAAAAATTTCAAAAAAGGTTGATGAATGTGAGCCTTTGATATTATCATTGCATGTGCGTTATTTATATCTTTTGTGATGATATTTCCTTCATAGTTGTGATGCTTTGAATTCATGCTTATGTTTCAACTCCTTTGTCTATTTCGGACAAAAGGGAAAGAACAAATTAAGGGGAGACTTAATGAGTTTGATTTATGAGAGAGAACTTAATTACGAGTTTTTCATCTATTTAACTCTGTGCACGTCACGGTATTTTTCTTTGCTTCATGTGTGTAGGTACTTTATGCAAAAATCAAGACATACCTGATGAAGTCAAAGAAGCCCAAGAGAATGAAGATAAAGAAACATATGACATTCCAATTATAGGGTTAAGGAGGGTAATAGGTTATTTTTATCATTAAGATGATATTTTATGTAATTTAGATTTCGATTAGGTTTGTATAGTTTTGTACCGGAATAGTCAAATGGGGATATTTATAAGAGCAAGTTTTCTAACATTTTTCATAGTATAGGCCTTTGTATAGTTTAGGCCAGTTTGTTATATCCCGTTACAACGGTCATGCACCGTCATAACAAACTGACTCCAAGATTAAAGACTTCAATTCATCCTACAAGGTTATAAAACAACTTGTGTTTAAAATTATTCATAAGATTTATTCGGGATGTTTTATTTATATAAAAATCGAGAATGGATTTTTAATTTTAAAAATAATTTTTTTAACCTTGCTCAAACAAGATCAGCATCTCGTTCAAACGAATTTGCCTTGTCATTATGATGATCATTATATCTTACATCGAACGAACATCCAACGATGGCCATCTATTTGAATTTATTTAAAGCTCGTTAGAAGTTTATTCTAACGAGATTGGAGTCCCGTTTGAACGAACTGTGATTTCGTTTTAACGAGATGACATTCTTATTCGAATGAGATTTAATTTCATTTGAATGATCCACTGCCTCAAATTTTGTGCACAACTTATAAATGCTTGTTTCGTTTCCAAATTTCGTGGGACTTTTTCCAAAATGATTTATGCATATCTGTCGCTAAAGTTTTCAACATTTTTTATTTACAAAACATATTTTGATTCACAAAGACATCCCCATATATCTTTTGTGAATCGTTTTTGAACCTTAGTTGAGTTATACTCATTATGGAGATATCATCTCAATGGCTGACTGTGAACCTGGAAGGATCACGACTAAAGACTAGTGGTTGACGGTTGATCGGTGGATACTGAGGGTGGACCATCACCTGTGGACTGCTCAGGAACGAGTAGTATTCTTTAGAGATTTTGCGAAGACTGTGCATTATACTTGTGGTTGTCAATTATTATTGTAAGTCAATTGTCTTATAAAATTTCTAAAGTGCTGATGTAAAAGGTTTTCCCTGAAAAGGGATTTTTCCTCAGTTGTCGTGTGATTGCTTATTTTGTTTATCTATCTTATTACCTGGATGCATGTCTTAAGATAATAAGATAAAAATGGATTTGTGTTTGGAGGCATTTAATTATATAATTCATTCCATTAAGATCAGGTAAGAACTTTTACAAAATGGTATCAGAGCACTCTGACCCTGACACAAACAAATGGCCAGACAAAGTGGTTGAATTAATATGTTGAAAACTTTTGGATATGTAACCAATGAGAAGCCTCAAAGATGGGCTCAATGGTTGACTCTAGACATCCATTCAAATGTGACCCTTGAAGGCATTACACGAATACAATCCTACCCAATTAACAATTCAACACGAAACTCGCCCTAGGCAAGGAAAAAAGAATTTGGTACAACTACTGAAAGAGAGATTGCAATAAGCTCAAGCACACATGAAACATTATGGTAATGAGAGTAGGGTGTAATGAAAAGGGGGATTTTGTCTTATACAATGGATATTAGAGGAAACTTAAAGCATAATCCTAAGTACTTTGGCCATTTTACTGTGCTAGCAAGTTTTGGGAAGGTAGCTTATCAATGTATACACCAAAAGATGCTTAAAATTCCAAAATAAGTTTTCATTGTTAAGGAAAAATATTGGGTGCTATAATACCCATTTCTCAAACACTGCTTCTGAAGACCCTATATAGAGCACACTTAGGATTTGCTTTTCGTTCTTTAGCTATATAGGACTTCATCTAGTTGGACTTGAATTTTGATAAAATAATTTTGTAACTTAGGATTGCATGTACCCTATCGACGCCAAGCTCTCCTTGTCCATCTACATCAAATGAGCACTCAACTCAGTCCGCCCTCTCAGAAAAAGGTAATTCTCATTTTCTATGGCTCATAGAAATTTTTGTCAAGTACGACACGACACCACGTCGCATTTGCATTTCATTTATCATATCTTGTGATAATGCTTTGTTTCGTCATAATAATTTTTTACATTTTCTTAAGAGATAGGAGTTTTACATTTTATTTTCAATATTAAAGACAAAGCATGCTCTCTCTCTCTCTCTCTCTCTCTCTCTCTCTCCCTCTCCCCCCTATGTGTTGGATAAATTCCAATATTTATTGATATTTTAATTTTTAGATGTTATTATTTTATTATATTATTGTTGTTTTATTTTAAACATAGTTTGGGTTTTATTTTAGAAGGTAGAAACATGAGCAAATGGGTGTGAAAGATATGGGAGTGCCAAAATCCCATATTGTCCCACATGGGAAGAATACTACAAAAAGTAGTGTTATATCAACTAAAGGACAACTAAGATTCTTAGTTGACAAGTCAAATAAGAGGCTATGATCCTACGCATCGCGGTGGTGCTTAAGCACCACCAATCGCGACACGCGTAAGCGCGATACGCGTAAGCGCGACACGCGGCCCGCGAAAGGGCGATTGGGTGACTTAGGGCGCATTGCGCGCTTTGATGCGCACTTGGCACTTCGCATCGTCGCTTGGAGCGTGGGAGCCTAAAGTTTTGACGAGGTAAAACAGATCAACGGTTGTGATTAAACAATCCGATCAAAGGGTTTAAAATACGAAACGACTTCATCTAAACCGTTGGATGAACTCGTAGAGTTTCGTGTAGGGGATGTCCATTCGCTTACGATGGGATGCCTAATCTGAAATGTTAGATCGCAGCTATTCCAAACAGTCACGATCCAATGACTGCTGAGTCACTCCATGAAGAGCTATGACTTTTGAAGAATAGTCACAGAAATGGCTATATAAAGAGTTACAGGCCTCTGTTTTGGACACCGAAAATTGCTAGTTTCTCCTCTCTCCATCCTCTATACTTTGGCATTATCAAGTTACAAATTCAGAGTGTTCTCGGTTTGATCAAATAGTACATAGTTTGAATCAAACAACTGTTCATACACTGCATTGTATCCTGAAGGCAGATTCTATAAAACCCATTGTGTACTCGCGGTTCTGGTTCTGTCTCAACCGGATTGGGAGAAATTTTGCCTAAAAGAAAGTGTTCCAAGAACGTGCCTTGCATAAATTAATTAATATATTTCGTTCTTTCCATAATAAAACTCCAACACTATGTATATATAATTCAAATGACTATTTATGCTTATTATCACTTTATATAAATATATGTTGAAGTATATGTGATAAAAATAGATGAAAGCCAAAGATTGAAATAAGGTTAAATTTAAAAATGTCTAAGAAAATTATTATTGAACAAATCATGAAAAAAATTGTTGATTTTTTTATAAATGTGATATTGAACTTGTTGAAGGAATAATAGGATGCGTTTATAGGTATAAAAACTTACATTCACAACATAAACTTATGAAGTTAAAAAAATGAGTTAAATATGTTGAAAGTGTGTTAATAGAGCCTCTAACAAGAAATGATAAATGATAAAATTTCATAATAATAATCATATAAAATGAACAATTTGTGTGAAAGAGTTTGAGAAACTTAAAGGAAACAAAGTAAATGGATACTAAGTGTACAAGTGGTAAAAGCATGAGTGTTAAAATCTTTAATATTGAAAAGTTAAGCCCCAAAGTAAAACAAGGGAACAAGCATAACAATCAAAAGTTATCAATTTGTAAGAAAAATCTTGAAATGTCAAAAGTATGGTTTTGGGGCCAAAACTGTGATTTTATGAAAAGTTTGGAGTGAGTAGTATCTTTTGCAAAAGATGAATATTGTCCTAGAAAGTTGATTTCAAAGGATAAAAATGACAAGGTAAAAGGATGAAAAACAAGGTACAAAATCCAAACTAAATGTTTTGAAAGGTAAAGTCTTGAAATGAAAAAAAAACATTTAATTTAAAAGTGTCTTTTTATGTGATATATGGGCTTACGAGTGATCTCATCAAACTATAGGACTCTAGTTAAAGAGTTAGCTTTTATGTGATGAAAAATGTAAAGATGAAAAGAAGCATTTTTGGCAAAGTGTATAAAATTCAAGATCACAAGTGTGCTTGAATAGTGAAAAGCACATTAAGGTGTATAAAATGAACTTTTGAGAAAGTGTGAAACTCAAAAATAAAGTGTGTTGGGACTTGTCTCGTCTCAGGAATTCGACCTCATCAGCCACTAAAAGAAATTAAAGGATAAAAGGATTAAAACATATAAGAAATAAAGGAAGGAAAAAAGGGTTGCAATGACATAACAAGTAAAAGACACTAGACAGTAATCGAGAATTTTAAGGAGGGCTCGGAGCCCTAGAGTGCAGCTTAATTCTTAAACCCAGGACAACTGATCAGGAGCATATTCTGGCATGGTGGGGGTCGGTGAAAGATTGTATCACGCTCATGGATTAATACCATGATTAAGAAACTGAAAAGATAATTTTTTGCATGACATTCATAAATGTAAAGGAAAGTTTGTGAAACAACTCGAAAAATGTGAAAGATCATTAATGGTTAAGTTAACAGGATACGGGTAGTATTAGAAGATAGATTAACTGTTAGTGGGATAATCGATCTAGTTGTATGGTTAAAACATAAACTGCATGGTTACAGTAGAACTTGATTGAGAACACTTAATCAGATGAAAGATGATTTTATAATTAATAAAATACATTGTATATGTATGTAGATATTAATTTCTATATTATACTCTGCTACTATTTCTCCTACTGTACGCACACTCATACTCTGCCATTTCCTCTCCCCCCCCCCCCCCCCAAGGTACTTCAGGGAAACTGCAAGGATAACCCAAAAGTAAAAGAGAGTTATAAACAAAATTAAAGCTCTATCACTATTCATTTTAATTATATGATTTATTTTCAAATAGTGGTATTTATCATTTGACTATAAAGCAAGACTTTAAATTTGATTGTAATACACGACAAATGCAGATATTACTTTAATGGCTATTTATTTCATAGAACTGCAAAACTCTTTTATTTCAAGTGTTCCTATGAAGTTCATAAGTTGGGCATCATTTCATTTTTAAATTAAATATATTTCGCAACGCAAATCAATAAAGCTAGTGTTTGTTTCAAAGGAAATTTTCCTAAATAAAATCAAAGTGTAAAAAAGTTTTTCATATTGACACCAGAAAATGGGGCATCACACAATGGTTATTTTCTAGCTAGTCTAAACAAAGTCATTTCTTTAGATACTCAACTATTTATGGACTATAGACTTTCGATCGGTTTCCTCGGTAAAAAGAACACACCACACCCATTTTAATAGACTAAAACTGAAATTACCATTTATATCACTCAGTACAACCAAACTTAAACCCAAACCGTACCTCACATTTTAAGGTAAATCGCAGTAAAATTCATTTTTTCGGTATAACTTCAAGATTTAAAAATGACACTGAATTTTAAATTTTCACCATTAGGCCTTCTCTTTACAGCTAGCCTAACTCAAACTATTATATTTAAAAAAAAGTAACAACACTTTTTATATAGTAAAAAAATCGAACAAAATAATGTTCGCTAAACAAAATGCAAGTTAAAAGCCTACAAAATACTATGACTTTAGAAAGCTAAAAATGCAAACTTAAACTTAATATACTCGAAGAGTATCCCCTTATTTAAGAGCTTAACTCCCATCCCTATTGATTTTCAAATGCATATAATTATGCTAGTATTCCATCTCGAGGAGAATTCTCTAAAACGAATTAACGGACGATTTTTTTAAAAATAGTAAATAAAAATTATTTTTCGTTGAATTTTTTTATGTGTTCTTAATATATCAAGGTACCCTCAAAAAAATTTCAACTAAAAATGAATTGTTTTTCTATTTTAAAAAATAGGTTAAAAATTTGTTAGTTTATAACCTCTTATAAACTAGAAATTATTTTATCTATTTTTTAAAAATAGCAAAAAATATCATTTTGAGCTTATATTTTTTATAAGGTACCCTTAAATGTTAAGAACCCATAAAAAAATTCAGCTCGAAATTATTGATTTTACTATTTTAACTAAAGTTATCATTTAATCAGTTCTATAAATAGTGATATATTTAAGAGCTTGCGTGTCCATTTCAAATCACTTTACCCCAACTTTGTATATTTATATACAAATTAATCATAACATTTTCACTTTACTCAAATAATAAACTATAACATTATTTCATATCCTTTTTCCAATGTTACAATACCACATTTTGGATGGTAGTTTCGGTATTTAATTTTGGTACTATAATTTCGGTAAATTGATTTTTAGATGTGTAAACCAAAACCAACCACAAAAAATTCGGTAGTTTCGGTTTCAATAATTTTTATTTACGGTAAGTAAAAAAGGTAAACCATTACCACTTTTTATCGGTACAAAATGGTATTACTGCGAATTTTTACTATACTACGAACACCCCTAGACTAGACTATTAACTAATTACTCAGGTCTCATGTGGCCATTTGGCAACTTGTGCAATCCAACTAGCCAACTAATTTTGACATTGTAGCAACTACAAAATACAATTCAAATAAATACAAGAGGAAGATTATTAGAAATAGATGATAAAAGAGAAATGAACCACCCTAAGCTATCGTGGGAGGAAATTATTAGGAGAGATCTTAAGGCATTAAGCTTGAATGATAATGTTCCTTATAATAAATTATAATGGAAAATGAGAATCCATGTGGTCGATCCCATGTGATGGGATTGATGATTACAAGTAACTCCTTAGCATAGGACTGATTGATACCGTGATGTGGTATAAAATATAAATGTGTGAAATTTATGTGGCTTACAACAAAATTAAGTCAATTGACCCATACAATCATATCAAATGAAAATTATATAAGCATTAATATAGCACTAGTCAATATTCATTATAGCATGAGAAACATTCAAGGTCCGTTTGGCAACCCAATTCCAAGTCTTGAAATTGGGTTGCCAAACGGACCTCAAAAGAATTAAAATTTAGAATTACTTTAAACCTGATTGAAAAATTTGAGATAATGTTTCACAATCAAGTAATTCACTTTTTGTATTAGTTGAGGCTAATTGGGGAAGAAAATTTCAGGCAAAATATTTGTGAATGAATCAGATCTATACTCCTCTAACAACCAAATTGGATGGAAAGTGTCAACTACAGAGGTCTTGATGAACATCACCTGAATAACCAAGGTGATAGTGGTTTTAAAAAAGGTATTAAAAATGTGGCTGAAGAAATCTAAGATTGATTATATCTGTATGGACTCTACCCTTCTTCCATTTTTGGTTTCCACTATACATGTGTTCTTCTGGTAGTTTATAATCAAATATGTATCACCAATTTGGTAAGCATGTTTTAACGGGGTAGTTCATTGATCACCCAAAATCATTAAATCAAAATTCACTAATTTCACGTTGAGTTCACGGTTCACATTAAAAAAAAAAATTGGTTTGGGACAAAATAATTTTTACCACAGTGAAATTAATCTTCACCTACTTGGGATTATATTATATTCACGATTTTTGTTCAAAATTATATAATTATAGCGTGTGCACTTATTCACAATTTTAAACAGACAAAACTTTAACTTCAATTATATGAAAAAATATTTCACCACTTTACTTTTCACCATGATTAAAAAATATTAAAACCCCGAACCAAATGAACCCAAATATAGGTAATCATTTCCACCATCGCTACACTTGCACATTTTGTGGTAGGAAAGGTCACCTTAGGCGTTATTGTTACGACCTTAGACAAGCTCCTAGGAAGGTTAGGAATAAATTTTCCACGGTTCCCCAAACCCGCATCTGTCGTTTTACACCTACTTGGGTTAGAAAATCGAATTTAGTGGCTTTAGGAATAAAACTGCATGATTCTCGTTTGGGTGCTATTGATTCTTCCCATGCTAAATCTAAAGGATGATAGTGTTGCCATGTTTGTCATATGCTAGTTTTCTTCATGATATATTCATTGCTAGTATAATGACTTGTGTATCATTTTGTATTATAGTTTTCATTTTTTTGAGTCCTATTGAAAAATACAAAAAGACTTTATTTTTGAGAAATCTTTTGAAAAACCAAAAAGATTTTGCTTTTATTTGAGTCAAAATATGTTTAAAAAGCCAAAAAGATTTTTGGTTTTTTTATTTTTGAGTTTACAAGTTCGATGTGGCATATTGGTGTGCTTGGACCCCCATGGTTTCATTATCCATGTGGCTAGGACATTTGGTCATTATTATCGATGCTTAGATTGATCTTAACCATTGTTTATATGGGGTTGTTTCGAGGTTGATATGAATTTTGATTTGACTTTGTATATATGCCATCAATGCACACATGCATGAGTTTATATGGATGTTTGACTTCTCTTGCATATTTGAATTTGGTGAGGCGTTCTTATCTCAATCTTTCCATATATGCGTAAGTAGACTTAAGGAGAAGTGTGCATGTAAGAATCATTTACCGTGAGGAATTGTATTGATATCAAAATTAAAAAATGATGAGTGATTCACGGGAAAGGACTGCGAGAGTTCAAAATTGACTCGTCGTGAAAGCCACTATTTAAAAGAGACCAAAAGAAAAAGCAAAATGCTAAGAAATGGGCCAATAAGATTTTCTCCAAGTTGAGAATGCTAGAAACCTCAAAAGAACTTAAAAAGTATGTATATATCAGGGAGTTTGGTTGAATAAAATTAAATGGGTTTGCACATCTAATCCTAATGTTAAAACATTGCAATTTGACTCTATTGTTTGTAGAATCGTCAAAAATCTGGATTTGTGTGCATGTAGTATGTTTAGTTCATTAAGCTCACACTTTAATTGTCATATGGCTATGATAAAGTTTGATGATTTATCGCTATCAATTAGAGCTTCTTGATCTTTTCGATGTGTTGGAATTGTGACTCATTTGTTGTAGTTTCATACCCATACATTCCATATCCATGTTTGAGCACGTAAATACTATGTTTGCATGTAACTCGCATTGTTAGTTTTTATGCGTTTTTGCGTTTTGGGTAAAAATCTTACTGTTTTAGCACTGTTTTGCTACTGTCAACCCCTTCCTAGAATTTTTTTCTGGAATTTTTATCACTGGGCAAAAATATATGATATTTCTGGGAATCTTGAAAAGTTTGGATTGTCACGAGAATTCATTCAAACGACATCTCCATGTCATGAGAATTCTCGTTCGAGCGACGTCCTCATCTCGTTTGAGCGACATCCCTGGCTCGTTCGAATGACGGTCTGTGGATTTACTTCATTTTGTTTGTAGCACCCTGGTTATTGTGGTATATTTTTTGTTACTGCTGGAAGCTTTCTGGACTGACTATTTTATATGAAGGTTATATTGTTTCAAAATTGATATTTTGCATATGATTTCGTTTATCACACCTGATTAGTTCAAGCCCCCTCTACAGCTATATTCTTTATGTGATTTCTTTATTTACTAACTACTGATTTGTCATTACTTGATCATATTTAGCTGGTTGTTTCATGATTATCTAGCGATTTTTTTGTTTGGTATATCTTCACGTTGGATACTTGTTGATTGGTTTATCTTTTCACCGGATTGTCTATTCGAGACAAAAAGGGGGAGAGATGCATGTGATGTATGGGGGGATTTGTTGAGCATGTTTATTGAGATATGATTTAAATATTTTTTAATTACATAGTTTTCAAATTCGTATATGTTGGTTTCATTTGATCCACCATACTTCACTGGGTATTTGTTTGTCTGTTTCATGTGTGTAGGTATGCTTCAGAGATTCGAGATTTCAAGTCTACATCACATTCAGACACTTCATGCTTGTTGGTGCTACATATACTAGTCTGTGTCCTGTATTTTTTATTTTGGGTTTATGGGATGGGATTTAGGCGTCATACGGCTTAGTCATTTCACTGCTTAGTTTTGTCCTGGAATAGTCAAAAGGGGAGATTTGTAAGGACATAAATTTTCAATTGAGTCCCTATATTGTTTTGACTTAATTCTGTGAATAAAATTGTGTTTGTAATATGTTATAGAGAGATTTTATTTTTGTCACGATCCCACTTGGTCTATGACATATTGAAGAAATTGAAAACGTTGCGACAAAGCTTCAAAGAATTAATCATGTCGAAGTTCAATTGGTTAAAGTTTATTCATCTTCAAGTTAATTACATTCTGAGATCACACAGGTATGAATGCAAATAATTAATGGAGCTCGAAATAATTTTTATAAAAGGATAAGGATGAATTTTTATAAGGAAAATGTTTTAAAATGTTTTTAAAAGTGTTTTAAATGTTTTACACTTCGCTTTATTCTGATAAGCTCGAAAGAGAGTTTGACTTAATTGGATCTATTTTGGAAGAAACGTTTTGAAGAAAAAGTCAAACTGAAGCGCGCATCGTTCAAACGACAACTCGGCTCGTTCAAGCGAGATGGCTATGTCACACGAGCGACTGGTCAATCTCGTTCGAGCAAGAGGCGGTTAATTTTTCCTATTTACAGCATGGTTTCGTCGAATTAAAGTGACGTGCAATCTGGAAAATAGTTCTCAATCCACTACGAGTTTTGCACATGTTTTTTAAGATTTCAAAGCTTAAACACATCCTTAGAGTTTGTAAAGATCCAAGTTATCATTACTATAAGTTTATGTGATCTTGCTGCACCGAGAAGGTTTGTTATATACTTGAACATCTGGATTTTACGGTGAAGAAAATAGAAGGACTTGTTGTTCGACATCGTAAACGTATCAAAGCCATTCGGTGGACACCGAGACATATGTGGACGCGTGTGTTATGGACAGGTATCGTGGAAGAAGGACTTTTTGCATGGGCACTGTGAGAGAAGCGGTTGAAGATCAGAAGAGCATCAAGACCCATGGGGATCGAGTCGTTGAGTGAGTCTTTTGTTTGTTCATTATAATTCCACATTCATAGTGATTGTCTGGCTTGGGCCGTCCGAGGTTTTTTCCCACCTTGGGTTCTTCCTCGTACATCCTGCGTTGTGAGTATTCTTTACTTTACTTGCTTTAAGCACTAGATGCATGTTTAGGATTAATTAAGATAAAATTGGTTTAAAGTAAAAATTGGTTTTTCACAACTTGGTTTGGTGCTAATTAAAAGTTGGATAATTTTTTGGTGAAAATTGGTTTGGTGTGAAACACACTTGTGTAGGGCCACTCTTTCATACCCCGTAACTAGATACTTGATATAACTTCTTTCAACCACCCTACTCAAACCCGAGTATGCTTAAGATATGATTTATAAGTTGTTAATCACATTAACTTAGTTAATTATTTTCCCTTTTTAAATCCATATAACATTCACACCCGTTATATAATTAATACAATTCACATTATGTATTTATTTACCCATATATAATTATTTATCCCATTATATACGAAAAACCATATTACAAAATTCACACATATTTTGAATATATATATATATATATATATATATATATATATATATATAATCCATGCTCCCGAGTAATACCTCACCGGATGTAGTCTCTAAAGTGCTACCAACCCAGGCTACTCAAGCCCACTTGGAGTTTCGAGATAACTATGGTCCGTCGAATCGGAATGTAAAAAAATAACGTAATGGAGGCAGTCATATTCCCCCGAGTAAGAGGACATCATCTCGATGCCCAATCTCTGTAATTGGACGCTATGACTTGGGGATATACTCTCCCTACTCCTCAAGCTAGGGGATTCACCCACATCGCGTAATCACCCTTGGTAGCACTCGAGTATATAATTTAAATACATATCTAGTCACTGATATTTATAAGCACACAATATATGTACTATCACACACCGTATATATAATTTAAATTTTAGCTTTACCGTGCACAAAATCCGTAGCACTAGCCTATATTTTACCGAGTCTATGGTCTAACTCTAATTTAATTAACTTTCCCATTTATTACTTGATTACCTTCCTAAGTCTATGCTCCGACTCTAGTTAATTAATTTACCCATTAATTAATTTAATACATTTTCGAGTCTCTGGTCCGACTCTAATTAATTAATTTAATGACTTCAAGAGTCTATGGTCCGACCCAAATTTAATTAATTTATCTATTAATTAATGAATTACAGTAATACCCCGTATTTTTATGGCTTTTAAATTTGGGGATTTATTAAATTTAAATTGGGATAATAATTTAATATTAATCCAGAAATTTTTTTTTAAATATTTACTAGCGTGATGAGAGTTAGTAATTATTGGGAATTTGTTGAATATTGCATAATGAGTAAAGTAATATGTATTGTCACAAGTGAATAAAATGATCATTATGGAAATTAAGTCGGAATGCGCCTGTGTCGTGTCGGGACTAAATTATTATTATAATAAGTGAATAAACTATAAGTCACCCGTATGGTCATTTTGAGTGGGCCAACGTGTCCGGAAGGGTCGAGATAGTCAGAAAATTATACCTGGGGGTTTAGTTGGGTCTCGAGGCATTTTTAGACCTAATTGACATCCCGGAAAGGTATTTTGGACATTTTGTATTTTAGGGTAATTAAACCCCCGAATTTCCCTAAGATATATCTGCCATTAGAAGTTATCTTTTAGGGTTAACAGTCACATAACATCAGTATGGCCATTAGTGAAGAAGGTATGAAGCCTTCCAAGAAATCCAAGGCCAAAAACTCATTCGATTGCACCACCACCACCGTTGAAACGTAGATCGTAAGACGAGGAACGCAGCCATATCCTCATCATCATCAAATCAGACATTTGAATCCCAGACAAGTATCTATATTTCTTTTCTTTTAGTTAATGTTTCATCCATGTTAGATTATGATTGTTAAACTCATGTTTTATGGAAGAATTGGAGTAAATAGATATATTCTGGAATTCTCAACATATTTAGAGGATTACCCACGAAATAGCATCGGTTTAGAAGTAAGAAATCTGGAAAAGAATTAGAAGAATGGAAGTTTAATGAAAAATTAGGGTTCTTGATAATTCTGATGATTTACCCCATTAATTCAATATCTTTGATGAATTTGAACATGTTTCACGTAGAAAATCATATATGTAGGTATATATAACTAATAGTAGCTTTGTTTGGGAGTTTGGGAATCGTTAATGGAGATTTGGTTGAGGTTGGGAAGAAAATTCGGAGGTTAACAATGGAAAAAGTCGGAACAACTGCTTGATCGATCGATCGACCAAAGAGCATTGATCGATCGACCCCATTCCTCGATCGATCGATCCCTCCTGAAAATGGCATATTTTTTCCCTTTTTGTTTAATCCGGATAAAATGCGTAGGAACCCTTGATTATTATTTAAAGATAATAATGGGTCGTGAAGAGGACCAGTAGGTTGAAGCCCTTATACTCTTGACTCACTTGAGTCTATATTGTATAAGTGCTCATTTAGTTTGGAAATTGTGACAAAATTATGTCCATCCTAGAAACCAAAGAACCTCAGAGATTGGTTTGCTATTTCATTCATATATCTTGTTGTGATATAGATCTAATTACCAACACTCACACACAGTAGAATGCATCATGTACATGTCACATTGCATATTTATGTGTGTACATATGTTGAGTATGTTTAAATCCCTAAATTTGATTTTTAAATATTTTTTGGGATTTTATAAATATTTTTTAATAAAGGTTTTATTAATTAAAACTTAATTTTAGAAGTTTGTGGATTCAATATCTAATTATTGTTTAATGGGTTTATTGGCTCAAAGTTGGTTTGGGTAAAAACCAAAAGCAGCAGAGACTTCAAGGTTTGGTTGTAATTATTTTATGACGCGCGTTTTATATCGAGTTATTGGTTAACACCTGTTGCTTGTTGATTTATGGGATTTGTGTTTCTTCACTGAGTATACAATCGTGTAGTTTTACAACCGTTGGATCAAAGTTTATCAACGTCCTGCATGCTTTCTTTGGTGATCCCTGTGTATCCCTCCTGAACCAATCAGGTGACTTTTAACTACCGCGTTTTGTGAGCCCTTGGATTTAAGTCAAAATAGATTGACTCAATCCTGACCCTTGTTTTTGAACCTGCTTCTCGATCCTTCTCTTCGCCCTATAAAAAGGATCCTCCTCTCGGTCGTCCAAGACTTTTGTCCATTTTCATTCCTGAGAATAAAAAGAGAGAGTAGAGAGAAGAGAGACACTAGAAAGAGAGAGAGAGCTAACCCTAACCCCTGTTTGTCAATCCTCTTTCAAACCAAACACTCCACAAAAAACTCCTACATATCCAAAATACTACCCTGAGTGTTCTTGAGTTTTTGAGTGATATTTGTGTTGATGTAACCTCTTGTTCGTTAGATCTTGTTTCCAACTTAAACTGTTTACTTAGATCTATTTTCTTCTTCATAGAAATTTCAGATATATGTTCTGCATGTTACATCACACTTAGATTTACATAGTTTATTTCTCATCTTGAGAAATATATTGTTGATTCTTTTCTGAAAATTGATTTTAACATTGAAATCAACAATAAATGTTTTATGTTTCTAGTTCTCTTAAAACTAAACCTTTGACCTAGTTTGGAATCACACTTGGAGGTTTTCAATCTCGAAAATCTTTTAAAAACTCTAAGATTGATTAAGATCTTGACTGTCTTCTAAGCAAGATATCCGTGGATTCTGGGATTGATTTAAAGGTCAAAATAGGTTCAAAGTTTTGTGAGAAGAGAGAAAAAGAAAAATCACTACATATAGTCTTATATGTAATTTGTTAGGACTGTTTGTACTTAATAAGTGTGAGTGTGTGCATGCATGTGTTAGATAGCACCTTCACAAACACTTTCACACTACAACACGAAAAGTGTTGGTAATAAGATCTTGTGAACAAAGAGTCGACGTAAAGTTCTGGAACTAATCAGAAGTTAACAAACTGGATTTCTATTATACAGGAAGAACTTCATCAATTTGTCATTCATGATGTTTGGTATCTTGTTCCTTGTCCTGAGCACAAAAAGGTTATTGGCACACGTTGGATTTTTAAAAATAAGACTGATGAAAATGGGATAATAATTTGAAATAAAGCTAGATTAGTTGCTCAAGGATACTCTCAAATTGAAGGAATAGATTTTAACGAGACTTTTGCTCCTATTACACGTTTAGAATCAGTTCGTCTGCTCTTTGCTATAGCTTGCCACATGCATTTTACACTTTTTCAAATGGATGTCAAATCTGCATTCCTTAATGGAATATTGACTGAAGAGACCTATGTAGAACAACCTAAAGGGTTCATTGACCATCAATATCCAAATCATGTATTTCGTCTCAAAAAAGCTTTGTATGGCCTTAAACAAGCACCTAGAGCTTGGTATGAGCGTATTTCCAGTTTCCTCTTAGATAAAGGTTTCAAAAGAGGTGGAAATGATCAAACTCTTTTTGTCAAACATTTTGACAAACACATCATTATTGCTCAAGTTTATGTTGACGATATTATCTTTGGATCAACTTCTCCCTCAGAAGTAAAATCCTTCTCTGAAACTATGCATAAGGAATTTCAAATGTCCCTTATGGGGGAGTTACAATTCTTCTTAGGCCTTCAAGTCAAACAAAATTCAGAAGTATTATTTGTATCGCAATCTAAGTACGCTTTAGAGATAGTAAAGAAATTTGGCCTCAAGAGTGCTAAAGATGCTAGAACGCCCATGAGTACTACGTTAAAACTTTCTAAAGATGAAAATGGAAAATCCGTAGATCCTACTCTATATCGTAGTATGATAGGAACCTTACTATATCTTACTGCCTCGCATCCTGATATTATGTATGTTGTGTGTGTATGTGCTCGTTATCAAAATAACCTTAAAGAGAGCCATTTGAATGTTGTTAAACGTATCATTAAATATGTAAAAGGCACTCTGAATCTAGGACTTTGGTACACTAATGACACACCAAGCACTATAATTGGGTACACTGATGCTGACTGGGTTGGGTGTACTGATGATAGTAGAAGCACATCAGGAGCATATTATTATATAGGTAATAACTTGGTAGGATGTAGTAAGAAAAAAAACTGCACATCACTCTCGACATCCGAATCTGAATACATAGTCCCTGGCAGCTGTTGTGCTCAATTACTGTGGCTTAAACAAATGCTAAGTGATTATGGTATTCAAGAAAACCAATTGCATCTCTATTGTGATAATCAAAGTGCGATTAATATTTCTAAAAACCCTGTTCAACACTCGCGAACAAAGCACATAAAAATTAGACATCACTTTATGCACAAATTGTTTGAAACTAAGGAATTAGAAATCAATTATCTTCCTACTGATTTTCAACTCACAGATATGTTCACCAAACCTCTAGATTATAATAGATTCATTTCCTTACGTAAATATATTGGTATGGTTTGTGCTGAGTAATACCTTTGCTGATTATCCAAGTTTTTCCCTTTGTCCATTTGAAACAAAATGGGGGAGAAATTTGAGTCGTTATGAATACGTGTATATATGCTAAACTGCTTGATCTTAGTGATTCATTGCAGTTTTTTGTACAATTTTTCTCAACTGATGTAATAGGGTATTCAATTGTTAATAGTTGAGTTATGTACTTTTGTTTTCTAGGATTTGGGTAGATAGAGTCTTTATAGGAATAGGTTTTTCTTATCTTTTTGGTCGCCCTACGAGTCCTAGTTGACTCAAAGGAGATTTTGTCTCATATTTCCAAAGGGGGAGATTGAAGCCCTTATACTCTTGACTCACTTGAGTCTATATTGTATAAGTGCTCATCTAGTTTGGAAATTGTGACAAAATTATGTCCATCCTAAGAACCAAAGAACCTTAGAGATTGGTTTGCTATTTCATTCATATATCTTGTTGTGATCTAGATCTAATTACCAACACTCACACACAGTAGAATGCATCATGTACATGTCACATTGCATATTTATGTGTGTACATATTTTGAGTATGTTTAAATCCCTAAATTTGATTTTTAAATATTTTTTGGGATTTTATAAACATTTTTTAATAAAGGTTTTATTAATTAAAACTTGACTTTAGAAGTTTGTGGGTTCAATCTCTAATTATTGTTTAATGGGTTTATTGGCTCAAAGTTGGTTTGGGTAGAAACCAAAAGCGGCAGAGACTTCAGGGTTTGGTTGTAATTATTTTATGACGCGCATTTTATATCGAGTTATTGGTTAACACCTATTGCTTGTTGATTGGTGGGATTTGTGTTTCTTCACTGAGTATACAATCGCGTAGTTTTACAACCGTTGGATCAAAGTTTATCAACGTCCTGCATGCTTTCTTTGGTGATCCCTGTGTATCCCTCCTGAACCAATCAGGTGACTTTTAACCACCGCGTTTTGTGAGCCCTTCGATTTAAGTCAAAACAGATTGACTCAATCCTGACCCTTGTTTTTTAACCTGCTTCTCGATCCTTCTCTTCGTCCTATAAAAAGGATCCTCCTCTCAGTCGTCCAAGACTTTTGGCCATTTTCATTCCTGAGAATAAAAAGAGGGAGTAGAGAGAAGAGAGAAACCAGAAATAGAGAGAGAGCTAACCCTAACCCCTGTTCGTCAATCCTCTTTCAAACCAAACACTCCACAAAAAACTCCTACATATCCAAAACACTACCCAGAGTGTTCTTGAGTTTTTGAGTGATATTTGTGTTGCTGTAACCTCTTATTCGTTATATCTTGTTTTCAACTTAAACTATTTACTTAGATCTATTTTCTTCTTCATAGAAATTTCAGATCTATGTTCTGCATGTTACATCACACTTAGATTTACATAGTTTATTTCTCATCTTGAGAAATATATTGTTGATTCTTTTCTGAAAATTGCTTTTAACTTTGAAATCAACAATAAATGTTTTATGGTTCTAGTTCTCTTAAAACTAAACCTTTGACCTAGTTTGGAATCACACTTGGAGGTTTTCAATCTCGAAAATATTTTAAAAACTCTAAGATTGATTAAGATCTTGACTGTCTTCTAAGCAAGATATCCGTGGATTCTGGGATTGATTTAAAGGTCAAAACAGGTTCAAAGTTTTGTGAGAAGAAAGAAAAAGAAAAATCACTACATATAGTCTTATATGTAATTTGTTAGGACTGTTTGTACTTAATAAGTGTGAGTGTGTGCATGCATGTGTTAGATAGCACCTTCACAAACACTTTCACACTACAACACGGAAAGTGTTGGTAATAAGATCTTGTGAACAAAGAGTCGACGTAAAGTGCTGGAACAAATCAGAAGTTAACAAACTGGGAGAACAACATCTACAATCAGAACTGCAGAAAAGTTATAAGGACACCAGAGGGTACATTCCTAAACTTATATAGGTCTGAGTTGTATGCATGTTAGTTATATAGTTTGTAACTCATAAATTTGTTTTAGTGGATTTTTTATTTTACTCCATAGAGGGAGTCGTGGATATTTCCTCAATTGGTGAGGTTTTACCACGTAAAAAATCGTGAACTTAATCTTTCTACATCTCCTCATATCATTCTTGATTGTGCTGAGTTTAAAGTTTGTTTAAACTGTTTTATAAACCTGTTACTAAAATCTTGAATAGATCTCGTACATACTGTTTTGTTAAACACATCTTGTGTTCAAATAGTTTTGTTTTTTCAAGAAAAGAGCTTCCTCAAAAAACAGCTCGGGGTTACTTAAATAGTTTATTTTTAATAAACGGCTTTAGTAACATATTTTCATAGGGTCTAAGTAGAGTACCGTTGGATGAAACTTTATATAAGATGAAACCGAGGGTTAACGGGGGGTTTACTACATCTGGAAAATCATTTGCACGTTAGCTACGAAATTTATATGCATATAAATGGCTTAGACCAGTAGGTTAGAGAGGGTGAACCTAATGAAATTATCTTTAGTAAAAGAGAATACTTCGAGAGACGAAAAGTAAGCATGAAATGATTATTATTGAGAATAAACGAGACGAATCCTTCTGCGAGATAATTGGGTAGAATTGCACTAAGTACGGTTAATAATAATCATTATGGGTCGTGGGCGAACCTAATTGGAAAATGAGAATATTTATATATATATATATATATATGACCTGGTGCATGTGTATATCTTTATGTTATGCTTGTGTATAATCTTACCCGCGCTACTTGCTATCACGGAGGTTGCCACACAGGACAGTCTTATCTCGATGGGCCCTTTATAGGGGACATCGACTTGCACCCTAGAACATAGGATTCCTTGGTACATGCTATCTGAGAATGATAGGTAGGCGGTCCTAAGAGACGTGAGGGGTATGTGCTAACCTCTTAGTGACTCGAAACTATGCTTCGCCTCCATTTTTGTGTGTATTGTGTTAATACAGTTCGAGAGTGATTCCGAACTAGTATTTCCCTTAGTACGAGAGATACGGGGACTTAATAGCAGAGTATGTCAGCACCATAGATTTTATGTGGGGTGCCGATAGTATATATATTATATGAGTGATTAATATATATACGTATACATGGAAATTTTCTAATGTGTGTATAAGTAGTCAAGTATTTAATAAATGCTCCAAACTCACTAGTCGCATACTAACATAGTTGTTACATTAGCCGGTAAGCATTTTAAATACTTTCTAAACTATTTTGAAACTGTTTTACACTCGGGATCTGACCCGTTTCCTGTCATTTTTCTCTCTCTTGTATATATATGTATGTATTACAGGTGCCCAGCCACAGGGGTGTCATTTATAGGTTCTTTGGATTGGATGTGTTGTAGCTTATGTGGGAGTTGCAGACCCTTGATTTAGATGACCTCATCATTGATTATGTTCTTGTTTTAGTTCTGCTCAGTTAGGGCATGTATCGCCCGTTTTCCTTGTCTGTTTGGATTTGTCAGGGATTTGTGTTTATTTATATTTTCAGTATTCAGTACTCTTTGGGAGTTAACTCTTATCAGGATGATTTCATTTATGGTTCGTAAACTTGGTTTGGTTTATCTAGATGTTTAACTCTTGTGTGTTAATTGTCATCCTTAGTATTTATGTGATTCTTAAACTGTTGTTTATTAAAAAGGTTTTATATTGGAATTTAATAACATGAAAATAAGACTTTAAATTGTTTTGACACGTAGCTTAATTATCTAAGGTGTTTAAATTGAAAATTTTATTCTGCGACAGTGATGCTAAGAATAAACCAACCGTTCACCTTGATTTTAATTAATAAAGGACTGATCAGCCGGTATTTAATTAGGCAGGTTTCACAATTACCTTGGTGTCACTCGACCAATATACTCGGACTTTCTCACTTGACCCTTTTCTTAATATTCCCCAAGTCTATTCCGATTATAAATTAATCTATTTCTCTTCAGAATTAATTTAATACCTTGGTGTCATCCAAACTCGCTCACTTGGCCCAAAAAAAAAATCCCAATTAATTATTCATAATTATCCTCAATAAATTTTGCACAATTATTAATCTAAGGTTTTCAATTTACTCAGTTTACTCAATCTGTCCAAATTTTTAAAATGCTGTTTTGGGACATTTTGGAGACGTTTTGGAGAAAACGTATTAGAGAATAAAAGTTAGAAAATGCGATTTTCTACAGGGTTATGCGGACAAAATCACCATTAATAGCTTCTATGAAACTTTTTACCCAGAATTCTCCACTGTAAATTCTTAAGTGTTCAAAACTAAGTCTAACCCCCAACTTAAGTCCAAATTCCAATCTAATAATCGTCATCCCAAATATGACATTAACCATGATTCTTCCCGGATTCTTTACAGATCAAAAAACCTTTCAATTTATCAATTGGTTTCTCCACAATTCATACAAATAAATTATCATTCTCAAATCTTAAAATTTATTTATAATATCCAAAAATTTAAAATCCCAACTTGTGTCTACCCAACCCAAAATCATTAGTTTAACACACCTACTATGATATGAATTGAAGACTATAATTAAATTAAAAGCAATTTTAGTCACTTGCCTTAAGAGTTCGTAGTGTCTGATTATCCTTTGGCGTAGAGATCGTTGTGTGATGAAGAACATTATCCTTATTCTTCCTCTTTAGCTCCCAAGAGTCCTCCCTCTTTGCCCTTACGTTCTTAGAATTCTCCCAAATGAGTTATAGCTGCCCACAACTCCAAAACTTTGGTTTTTATCTCCAAATCCCGTTTTTAATCATATGGGCCTAATTAAAATGGTCTAAATACCCCCGAGTGGGCTCGGTTATGCCCAAAAATACCCCTGGCCCACTTACCACCCCGTGGTACACTTTTTCAACTATCTCGGGCCATCCGAAATCAATCGTGCACTCATAATTGACATCCGAATTAATTTATAAAAGGTCCCTATCTCACACCCAACTTAGTCTATATCCGACTTCCGGCTGAGATAAATAAATGCCATGTCACTTACACACGTTATGACATAAATAAATTATTACTATTCACTTAGTAATTGAATTTCCATAAATATTAACAATTTTCTCTCCGATTATTACTTAAATAAATATTAACATAATTAATTAAATTAAATTACGACACATAAGTAATTTAAAATTATCCGAATTAATTAAATATTAAAATGCACAAAAATATGGGGTGTTACATACTCCCCCCTTACAAAGGAATTTCGTCCTCGAAATTAGGTCATACTTGCGGTAAATAACTTGGGATACTGCACTTGCATATCCTCCTTTCGCTCCCACGTAGACTCATCAATACTGTGATGACCCCACTGCACTCTCACTAGTGGTACAACCTTAGATCGTAGCTTGCGCTCACATAGTTATAGATCTCTCCTCATATGAGATGTCTAACTGCAAGTCAATCTCCTCGAGTGGGCCGTGTTAGGATGCCCTCTCTATGGTCATCAATCTCTAGATGGATGAAATAAGTTAGATAGACATATGAGATTTATTTCTCGAGATAAAACTTAATGGGAATAAGTTAGATATACATATGAGATTTATTAGTTTGGCAGGCGTGCCCACTAGATGATAGGTGAGAATTCTCAAAAGAGTGTCGCATACTAACATGGTTATTACATTAGCCGGTAAGCATTTTAAATACTTGCTAAACTATTTTCAAACTGCTTTACACTCGGGCTCTGACCCGTTTCCTGTCATTTTTCTCTCTCTTGTATATATGTGTATGTATTAAAGGTACCCAGCCATAGGGGCGTCATGCATAGGTTCTTTGGATTGGACGTGCTGCAGCTTATGTGGGAGTTGCAGGCCCTTGCTTTAGACAACCTCGTCATTGATTATGTTCTTGTTTTAGTTCTGCTTAGTTAGGGCATGTATCGCCCGTTTTCCTTGTCCGTTTGGATTTGTCAGGGATTTGTGTTTATATATATTTCCAGTATTTAGTACTCTTTGGGAGTTAACTCTTGTCAGGATAATTTCATTTATGGTTCGTAAACTTGGTTTGGTTTATATAGGTGGTTTAACTCTTGTGTGTTAATTGCCATCCTTAGTATTTATGTGATTCTTAAACTCTTGTTTATTAAAAAAGGTTTTATATTAGAATTTAATAAAATAAAAATAAGACTTTAAATTGTTTTGACACTTAGCTTAATTATCTAGGGTGTTTAAATTGGAAATTTTATTTTGCGACAGTGATGCTAAGAATAAACCAACCGTTCACCTTGATTTTAATTTAATAAAGGGCTTATCACCCTATATTTAATTAGGCGGGGTGTCACAGGTGGTATGAGAGCATCAGGTTCTAGTGTCCTTAGGATCTGTGCGTCTTATTATGCTTCAAGCGTTGTTTTGATTGATATAGAGCCCTATGTTTAGGATTGTTTATTTCTATGGTGAGATTTCGTTCTCCTGCTATAACGTATGCATATTAGTGAATCTTATTTGCGTTCGGATGTGAGCGTGTGTCGAACGATGAAGTATTTCAAACGAGGGCCGTTAGGCTGACAGCAGGAGGTAGGGCCTAGTTAAGGTAGTAAAGTATATTCGAGGATGATGACCGTAGTCGAGGTCACCCCTATTATGTCATGAGAAGACAGGACTTTAAAGACAGCTAGGACAAAACCAACGATTTCCAAGTGCTGCAATTGTCGAAAGTGGTGCAATAGTAGACTCACCCAACGTGGTATGACTGGGAAAGAGTCAGATGAAGCCTTTAAGAGGACCATCAATAAAAATTCTAAAAATGGGAGAATTTTGTGTGTTAGCCAAAGGAGGTAAAATACCCAAAGGCATGGACCTAAGATGGGGTATGGCTAATTAAAAGTGAAAATTTTGGGTAAAATTTTTCTTGACTCGTTGGAACGAAGTTATAATGGTGGGAGTCAGCCACCACTTTTAGAAGGGGAATGCTGTGACTATAGAAGGATCTTAGGTATAGTTTGACCATAGGTTCCTTCATCAGATATTCAGGATAAGATGTGAACATTGTTCTGAACTCATCACAGGAGGGCGAAACAGAGGCCTATTGGCAAAAAAATGAATCTAATCTGCTAGTGAATCTTGTATCAGAGGATGTAGATACAAATGGAGGAGAGGATTTCAAGTGGGAGATCGACTCGTAAGAACAGTTAACAACGCTTATAAGGAATTCTGTTGGACGGTCAATTCAGATGGAGAATATATCGCGTTTGGTCAATGGGGATGTTAACGCTTCTTTGTGTGGGAAACTAAAAGAATTGAAGAATGTATTCAGAGCATAAGGCGGGATGAAACTGTGGTAGTGAAACACCACAAGAGGGAAACTCATCGGGGGACTCATTTAAATGATTCGAATAGCTGAATTTTTACCAAGCGATGGTGAATTCGGCAAGGACTATTGGAGCCAATAGCACGTTCCTCAAGGCCAACGAACATAAGGGAACAATGGGGGTAGCCATCAGTAAACGAGCCTACCAAAGTTCGAGAGAAGGACAACCCTAATAGGGTTAGTATGACCGGTGATAAATAGATTATGCATAGGAGTATTTTTGTGGAGAGTGAAACGACATAAGTTCATTCTTCCCCGAAGTAAGTAAAAGGGACTAGAATATGGTGCCTAGTAAAGGGAAACGATTAAAGTAGTCTTTGTTTTGGTTTGGACAGACGCGTTATGTTCGGAAACCATTTGAACAGCCAAGGCGATTGGCAAGGTAGAGGTATGATTTTATCCTCGGAGGATGAGGCGTGTTTTATGTGACACGAGCGAGTCACTATATTTTATTTATTGCTAGATTCACATGTGAGATGAGTTTAGTGCATATATCTATAACGTTATTATTATGTGAATATTTTTCCTAGTGTAGCGGGATTTTCTTTAATGTTATTCACGGAGGATGAATGGATGAATTAATAGTGTTATATACTTTATTGAGATTACTCGTCTCTTTTATGCATTATACAAGTAGGATATTTTCTAGATTATGGTTTTATAAGAAGGTTAAAACGATAGTGGGAAGTGATTGCAAGGCTATCGGGGTTGCTGCCTTAGTGCATCTTTTTTTATTCTGCCGAGACCTCACCTGCGAGAGGGTCGGGCTCACACTTATATTATATATTATAGAGACTTTGGAGAGTATAGTGGTCTCGAGATATTCGATCCCGGTCTGTGTAGGGACTTTATTATTATGATTTAGTGTGTATTGGGTTTATCGTCGAGCGGAAAGATTTCACTCATTATTGTGTTTAACGCTCAGGACTTAGTGATAGGAACAGCGCATTGTTATATCTATGCTTTAGAGATGTGAAAATTAAGACTTATATTCATATGTTAGGGGGAAGAATTTCGAGAGTCCCGATTGTATGCGTATGAGGTTTATGGAATGTGATTAACACCAATGCCGAGCAATAGTGCAATTGGCAAAAAGTTCTTTGTTTAAGTATAAATGCGGGGGGGAGATGTAGCTTTTCTGTCAAGAGATAGAATATAGGGGTACTTGTCATGGACGGAGGGCCAAACGGATTTCGATAATCGACAATGCTAGGTAGTAGTGTATTGGGGGGTTACTTATTTGGATTTCGCTTTGCAAGACACCCCAGGCATGAAACTTAGCGTAAGGATGGAAGTAGGAAGATGTTTGTTCGTTAGCCCATGAGTCTGGTACCTCGATCGTTATAAGAACAAGTAGTTATACTGTAAAGATGGAAGTTAAAGTCGAATTTAAGGCTAATGGAACCAGTTATGTGGTAAGGAAGCATTAAAAATTTTGTTTTATCACCACGATTTGAAGGGGGAACGATGTTAAGGGTGATTTAAAATTTTCAATTTCTAGGGTGATTGAGAGTACCCCAAGTGTTGTAACCACGTTGTGAGCACAAGGGAAAATAAAGAATTAGGTGTCATGTGTGAAGCATATGTGATTCTTACACAAGTATGCACAGTTTGTAGGGTGTGTGGGCATCCTAGTTAGCTGATGCTAAAATCGTTTGAGTCGAAGGGAGATGGGAATAGATGCGTGGAATATATGTCTGTAAGAGTAACATTACGAAGTAAAAGTGGTAGAGTGGATTAAGCGTCGTGTGAAGGACGATATCCATATATATATATGTGTGCGATCAGAGTAGCACACCCAAATTTAGTTGGAAGGATGTGGAAAGCCATTTAGAAAGGGGTATTCCTTGAAAGGGGTAAGATGTAACTATTATGGGAAAACACTTGGAGCGGAGTTTTTCCTGGTCAAATGTTGAGAGCGAATAGTGCATGGGTCGGAACGTTCAATATACATCGACGAAAGAAAGGGCCTATTATGTGCCATTTAATGTGTGACATTACAAGTGGAAGTTGACTGTAACAACCCTCTCTTTTGGTAGCCTTTTTTATATTTATTTACTATGTGTAGTAATTAATTATAAAATGATGGATGTTGAGTAAATATTAATTTAATATGAAAAAGGTTAATATTTACTAAAATGTTGTATGATTACCTGATGTGTAGGTAAAAATATCCATGTGGTAAATTGTTGGGTCATAAGAATTAAAATGACATTTTGGTTTAATGAGAAACCGGAACTTAAAATGAGTTATAAAATTTCCAAATGATAATTTGGATAGTGCAGTTAGTCCCGGAAGGTACGAGACAGTCAAAATAGGTGCCATATTGCGTTTTGGCATTTTGGGCACTTTTGACTGGTTGTAGCTTAAATGTGTAGTTACGATTTATTATATCGCGTATTAGACATTTAAGTGGGCTCTTTAGACTTAAGCCCCGTTTTATTTTTCCCCACCCCTATTCCTATTCTTCCATTTTATACAATTGAGCCCTAGAGAGAAAGAGAGAGGAAGAGAACATTGGAGAAAAAGAGAGATTCGAGCTTGGATTGTTGCCTCCACCAAATCAAATCTGAATTTGCAAGATCAAGGGAAGTAACTTACTTGCTATAATATGATTTAAGTGGATTAATTATCATGATTTGTTGTGGATTGTTATGATTTAGTTTAGTTAGGGTTTTGTTAAATTATTTGGGTATTAACCCTTAGAAATTGATTTGGATGATTAATATTGTAAATGGTGGTCTTTAGACATATTTGTGGTGTATTAGTTCCATTAAATGATATGGGCTTTGGTTGTTGGAAGAAGAAATAGAGAGTTTTGGTCTAGGTCTGCAATGACCGGTCGACCGCGGTTATCAGACCGGTCGACCGGGCCTTCGGGAGAGGGCACACTGCTTTCTTTCAAAGGCATAAATGTTGAGGCGCGATCGACCGCGTCCCCCTTATCGGTCGACCGGCCCTGCCGAAGTGAGCTTTCTGCTTTGCTTCTTAGGCAAAAACTTGAGACGCGATCGACCGCGGTCTTGGGACCGGTCGACCGTTCCCCTGTTTTTTTTTTCCAAACTTTTACTTTTGCTTTTAAATCTTTTCTTTTTATAGGGACTTAGGAACCTTCTTGAATGAAGTAAACTTTGGCTTTTAGAGTCCTAGTTGAGTCTGGTTGTCACCCTAGAGTGGAATGGATTTCACTTGGGGTTAAGTCAGAAGGGGGGGGAGTGTTCCAAAGTGATGTTTAGGCATCACTCTTTTGGTTACTTCTTAATAGAAGGATAGGGGTTGTAGGCCCATGTTTGGAGACTTAAGGGCTTATCAAAGTTATATGAACTTTGGGGATTTGTAAGATCATAATGATCATTTGGAGATTTAGTTGGGACTTGTATATTGAGGAATATTAATGTTAATATTCGATGGGAATTAGGTTCGCATAATATGAACCCAAATGTTAATGATGATTGGTTCAAATAAAATGAACCCGGTTGTTTAATTATGATAGGTTCGAATAAAAAGAACCAAACACATGGATATTGGAAATGGAAATTTGTAAAGGTAATTGAAAATGAAAGTGAGATTAAAATGGTAAATGTTAATTTACTTAAACACGCCTCTCTAAATGACATCATAAGGGAAGTTCGCGCGCTTGGTGATGCCCCTGGCTAATGAATGCAGGGAGGATATAGTCCTAGGCCATATGCGGGGTTTTTATATGTTTTTCTGCGCTGGTTAGGGGATTCCGGGTGTGGTCCTGACTTTCCCGCAGGCAGATGGCCGCTTCCCGACGTTTCGTTATGATCCCAGGCTGCCTTGTTTGATAGGCCCCTGGAAGATGATGGTCATTTAGGGGGGCGCCCAGTGGGGAAACTCGGAGGGGCGGTCTTAGAATCGTTATATGTATATGAATATAACTTTTCTGCATCAAGTGGGACTTGATGGTTATATGCCATAAAGAGCATGAATATGTGCCATAAAGAGCACGGGAAATGAGATTAATAAGATATGTGCCATAAAGAGCACTTGAAACAAATGGTATTCCTATTAAGGAATGGAAAGACAATTTGGAAAGATAATTAACTATGGAAGTTAACAAATGAAAGAAAATTATATCTTCTTGATTTAAACCAAATAAATGGTTTTATTCCTATTAAGGAATGTAAGAAGGATATGGTAATTGGATTAATGAGCAAGGGTTTTAAATTTAAGTTATTTACTTTTCTTTCTTTTATGTAAATGACATTTCATTTCTTTATTAGTTAAATTGTCTTAAATTGTAATGTAGATAACATGTCATTGTCATATTATCATCCTTATCATTCATACATAACTGTTCATATCCATCATGCTTTTTATTTCTTCTGGTGATCATATAGAACCCGGCCCTGACCGGTTTACTTTCCTTGTTGTATATATGATTGTGTCCGCTCAGGTTTTCCCCCGCAAGGACGCCCGTTTTGATGTTCCCATTCGTTTGCTTTTGACGAGCTATAAGATTTTGTGGGTTATTACAGGACGTTGTACTAGACGCTTTCGTCTTTGTGTTCTAGATATGATCGGGTCTTATACTCAAGCGTGTGGCCCAAACTTTTGTATTTGATTAATGAATGTGCTTGTAAAATATTTAAATTGTTGTACGTTGATGTGGATCGACAGCTTATTCAGTCCTTTTGTATACTTTCGTCTTAGTTGTGTTATATATATACTGTTTTGGAATTCCACTTGCTTATCAGATTGGGTTGTTTAAATTTAATTTTCTTAACTGCATTTTAAACTTCTAAACTTTTGGCAACCCGTTTTCTTATTTATTGGGTGGTTTTCCCGTATACTCAGTTTATATTGTAGATGCTGAGAATGATATCCATCCATGATTCCTGTTACGTTTGAGTAATCCGGCTGGCCACCCCTTATCTCGGATCGCGGGTTGTCACATCGATGTTGAGCGGGACATAGTGAGTAGTCTCTGCGTGCACCACTCATAGATAGAATTCGGTTGGAACTAGAGGTTCAGCCAGATAATTTTGTATCAAATCGATGATTCCGGCAGTGGAAGAGGGCAGTCAAGACAGTAAAGTTTCTTTAATGGGTTGCCAACCCCAAGGTAAGATCAAGGGATTCCTTTGAACGTGTGGAACAAGTTGCCCAAGAAGGAAGTGATTGATATTCCTTTGGGGTAAATTACAATATTAGTTAGTTTGCCCAAGTTTTCCTTTGAAAAGAAGTCGCGTCGGTACGTGGTCCTACATGGTATTGTTCTAAGCAGTGGGGATAACGTTTCGTTTGGGAGTAGGTTGTATCACCTAAAGCCGGGGAGTAGGGGAAAAGTGATTAACGACTGGTGGAACTGTATGAAAGTAAATTCAAACTCATCGTGGTCATTCCATAACTGTCGCAATTATAGTTGTTTAGTACTGTATAGAGTAGTGGGTAAAAACTCGTACCTGGTTATCGTGGACAAAACTGCTTATGGAGGTTTTTTGTGGAAAAACCTTAATTTTTCTCACTCTAGATGATAAGAGGTGGGCGGATGATCAGAATTTTGGATTGGTCCATACTATTCTAGGTAACCTTTTAACTATCGAAAGAGTTACGTCGCCAGGAATTAAGATTTGAAGAACTGATAAGAGAGGTCAGATGTTCACATGGTTTCTCCCAGGACGAGAGTTTTGTGTTTAGATATATATGAGAGTTGATACGAGGAGAGGTGTGGCCTCCCAACAATATTGAGACAGTGGGGCCAATGATGTATAGGCCAGTCGTACTCGAATGTTATTTGGTAGGAGCACGATTGAGGTGCCGTTAGTGAGATGTGACCCAATAAATGATAAAGTGTCGAGAGTGTTTAACGAGCTTGTTATGAAGCGGGGGCTATAGTGATTGAGCCTTACTTTGATGTTGGTTTTGAGTAATAGAGGAAACCTGTTTTTATCAGCTATGCCCTACTTTTTTTCCAAATTTTGAGTGAAAATTCCGTTATTAGGGGGGAAGTATGTAATACCCCATATTTTTATAGCTTTTAAATTTGGTGATTTATTAAATTTAAATTGGGATAATAATTTAATATTAATCCAAAAAAAAATTTAATATTTACTAGCGTGGTGTGATGAGAGTTAGTAATATTGGGAATTTGTTGAATATTGCATAATGAGTAAAGTAATATGTATTGTCACGAGTGAATAAAATGATAATTATGGAAATTAAGTCGGGATGCGCCTGTATCGTGTCGGGACTAAATTATTATTATAATAAGTGAATAAATTATAAGTCACCCGTATGGTCATTTTGAGTGCGCCAACGTGTCCGAAAGGGTCGAGATAGTCAGAAAAGTGTACCCGGGGGTTTTTTTTGGGTCTCGGGGCGTTTGTAGGCCTAATTGACATCCCGGGAGGGTATTATGGACATTTTGTATTTTTGGTTAATTAAACCCCTGAATTTCCCTAAGATATATCAGCCATTATAAGTTATCTTTTAGGGTTAACAGTCACAAAACATAAGTACGGCCATTAGAGAAGAAGGTAGGAAGCCTTCCAAGAAATCCAAGGTCAAGAACTCATTCGATTGCACCACTATCACCGTCGAAACGTAGATCGTAAGACGAGGAATGCAGCCATATCCTCATCATCATCAAATCAGACATTATAATCCCAGGCAAGTATCTATGTTTCTTTTCTTTTAGTTAATGTTTCATCCATGTTAGATTAGGATTGTTAAACTCATGTTTTATGGAAGAATTGGATAATTTAGAGAATTTAAATCACATGTTTTAGAGGAAATAGATATATTTTGGAAATCTCAACATATGTAGAGGACTACCCACGAAATAGCATCGGTTTAGAAGTAAGAAATCTGGAAAAGAATTAAAAGAATGGAATTTTAATGAAAAATTAGGGTTCTTGATAATTCAGATGATTTACCCCATTAATTCAATACCTTTGATGAATTTGAACATGTTTCACGTAGGAAATCATGTGTGTAGGTATATATAACTAGTAGTAGCTTTGTTTGGGAGTTTGGGAATCGTTAATGGAGATTTGGTTTAGGTTAGAGAAGAAAAGTCGGAGGTTAACAATGGCAGAATTCAGAATAACTGCATGATCGATCGATCAACCAAAGAGCATCAACCAATTGATTGATGATCGATTGATTGACCACATTCCTCGATCGATCAATCCCTCCTGTAAAATGGCATATTTTTCCCCTTTTTGTTTAATCCGGATAAAATGCGTAGGAACCCTTGATTATTATTTAAAGAGAATAATGGGTAATGAAGAGGACCAGTAGGGCCTAAGTAGAGTACCGTTGGATGAAAGTTTATTTAGGATGAAACTGAGGGTTAACGGGGGGTTTACTACATATGGAAAATCGTTTGCGCGTTAGCTATGAAATTTATATGTATATAAATGGCTTAGACCAGTAGGTTAGAGAGGGTGAACCTAATGAAATTATCTTTAGTAAAAGAGAATACTTCGAGAGACGAAAATTAAGCATGAAATGATTACAATTGAGAATAAACGAGACGAATCCTTATGTGAGATAATCGGGTAGAATTGCACTAAGTACGGTTAATAATAATCATTATGGGTCGTGGGCGAACCTAATTGGAAAATGAGAATATTTATATATATATGATTGAGTGAATGTGTATATCTTTATGTTATGCTTGTGTATAATCATACCCGCACTACTTGCTATCACGGAGGTTACCGCACCAGGACTGTCTTATCTCGATGGGACCTTTATGGGGGACATCGACTTGTACCCTAGAACATAGGATTCCTTGGTACAGGCTATCTGAGAATGATAGTCAGACGGTCCTAAGAGACGTGAGGGGTATGTGCTAACCTCTTCATGACTTGGAACTATGATTTGCCTCCATTTTTCTGTGTATTGTGTTAATACAGTTCGATAGTGATTTCGAACTAGTATTTTCCTTAGTACGAGAGATACGGAGACTTAATAGTAGAGTATGCCAGCACCATAGATTTTATGTGGGGTGCCGATAGTATATATATTATATGAGTGATTAATATATATACGTATCTATGGAAATTTTCTACTGTGTGTATAAGTAGTTAAGTATTTAATAAGTGCTCCAAACTTACTAGTCGCGTACTAAGATGGTTGTTACATTAGCCGGTAAGCATTTTAAATACTTGCTAAACTATTTTCAAACTGTTTTACACTCGGGCTCTGACCCGTTTCCTGTCATTTTTCTCTCTCTTATAAATATATGTATGTATTACAGGTGCCCAGCCACAGGGTCATCATGTATAGGTTCTTTGGATTGGATGTCTTGTAGCTTATGTGGGAGTTGCAGGCCCTTGCTTTAGACGACCTCATCATTGATTATGTTCTTGTTTTAGTTCTGCTCAGTTGGGGCATGTATCGCCCGTTTTCCTTGTCCGTTTGGATTTTTCAGGGATTTGTGTTTATTTATATTTCCAGTATTCAGTACTCTTTGGGAGTGAACTCTTGTCAGGATGATTTCATTTATGGTTCGTAAACTTGGTTTGGTTTATCTAGATGGTTTAACTCTTGTGTGTTAATTGTCATCCTTAGTATTTATGTGATTCTTAAATTGTTGTTTATTAAAAAGGTTTTATATTGGAATTTAATAAAATGAAAATAAGACTTTAAATTGTTTTAACACTTAGCATAATTATCTAGGGTGTTTAAATTGGAAATTTTATTTTGCGACAGTGATGCTAAGAATGAACCAACCGTTCACCTTGATTTTAATTAATAAAGGATTTATCAAGCGGTATTTAATTAGGCGGGGTTTCACAATTACCTTGGTGTCACTCAACCAATATACTCGGACTTGCTCATTTGGCATGTTTCTTAATATTACCCGAGTCTATATTCCGACTCTAAATTAATCTATTTCTCTTCAGAATTAATTTAATAGCTTGGTGTCACCCAAACTCGCTCACTTGGTCCAAAAATACAATATCCCAAACTAATTATTCATAATTCTCCTCAATAAATTTTGCACAATTATTAATCCAAGGTTTTCAATTTACTCAGTTTACTCAATTTGCCCAGATTTTTAAAATGTTGTTTTGGGACATTTTGGAGATGTTTTGGAGAAAACGTATTAGAGAACAAAAGTTAGAAAATACGATTTTCTATAGGGCAGTGCGGACAGAATCACCATTAATAGCTTCTATGAAGCTTTTTACCTAGAATTCTCCACTGTAAATTCTTAAGTGTTCAAAATTAAGTCTAACCCCCAACTTAAGTCCAAATTCCAATCTAATCATCGTCATCCCAAATATGACATTAACCATGATGCTTCCCGGATTCTATGCAGATCAAAAACCCTTTCAATTTATCAATTGGTTTCTCCACAATTCATACAAATAAATTATCATTCTCAAATCTCAAAATTTATTTGTAATATCCAAAAATTTAAAATCCCAACTTGTGTCTACTCAAACCAAAATCATTAGTTTAACACACCTACTATGATATGAATTGAAGACTACAATTAAATTAAAAGCAAGTTTAGTCACTTGCCTTAATAGTTTGTATTGTCTGATTATCCTTTGGTGTAGAGATCGTTGTGTGATGAAGAACATCTTCCTTATTCTTCCTCTTTGGCTCCCAAGAGTCCTCCCTCTTTGTCCCTTACGTTCTCAGATTTCTCCCAAATGAGTTATGGTTGCCCACAACTCCAAAACTTTGTTTTTTATCTCCATTTTTAATCATATGGGCCTAATTAAAATGGCCCAAATACCCCCGAGTGGGCTTGGTTATGCCCAAAAATACCCCGTGACCCATTTACCACCCCCGGGTACACTTTTTCGACTATCTTGTCCCATCCGAAATCAACCGTGCACTCGGAATTGACATCCGAATTAATTTATAAAAGGTCCCTATCTCACACCCAACTTTGTCTATATCTGACTTTCCGCTGAGATAAATAAATGCCACGTCACTTATACACGTTATGAAATAAATAAATTATTACTATTCACTAAGTAATTTAATTTCCATAAATATTAACAATTTTCTCTCCGATTAATATTTAAATAAATATTAACATAATTAATTCAATTAAATTACGACACACAAGTAATTTAAAATTATCCGAATTAATTAAATATTAAAATGCACAAAAATATGGGGTGTTACATACTTTCCCCCTTATAAAGAAATTTTGTCCCCAAAATTAGGTCATACTTGCGGCGAATAACTTGGGAGACTGCACTCGCATATCCTCCTTTCGCTCCCACGTAGACTCGTCAATACTGTGATGACCCCACTGCACTCTCACTAGTGGTACAACCTTAGATCGTAGCTTGCGCTCACATAGCTACAGATATCTCCTCATATGAGATGTCTGATTGCAAGTCAATCTCCTCGAGTGGGCCGTGCTAGGATGCCCTCTCTATGGTCATCAATCTCTAACTCGATGGTCCCCGGCCATGTAGTGCCTCAAACGATGAACCTATACTCCACCGGATCTACTATCTTTATTTTAGAAAATTCCCCTCCTGTCTGGGTGCCAATTTCCTTGTTGATAAACACGTGACTTTCTTTCAGGAAATTACCCGCAATAATTCCTGACTATGCATGTCAGACTTCCACATTCAACGCATGGTAACGTACTCCTCATTACGTTCCTGAATTATATGGAAAGACATAACTTACTCAATCCCACTGATGGACCAAAACTCATTTCGGGTCCTAGTAGTTTGTCATTTCCCCACCCTTTACCAACCAGAGGTTGGATTGCAATATGTTTCCCATAGGTTCTCTAAAAGTGTCACGTAGAGAACAAACCGTTACGAGGTATCACATATAACTCTACCAGTGGTAATTACTACTCTCAAATTAACCAAAAATTTAGAATACACCTTTCTCGATTTCTCCCACTACTTAGTCGCTTCCCGTCTACCCATCGACTTATGTATGGCGCATCTGGCACGATACGTAACTCCGTCCCTATCGCCTCCTGACAATTCTTACCAGAAATGGGACTACAAGGTCTTATCCAAATTCACAACAATATTGGACAACGTGTTTTGTTTCACTTCTTCTTTTCAATTGAATAGTTGGATGTACTGCCCGATCATACAACCCATCTAAATTAACAATTAATCGTTCTGGTCAATCCATTTTGCAAATTCGATGGAAGGTCATGGCTTCTCCCCGACTTGGGATAGTCAAATTATGAATTATACTAATCCGCGGATAAATCCCATCCCTGGAATTATCAAAATTACAAAAATCGCGGTTGATAACCTTGAATCAACCTTTTTATTAACCCTTAAATGGTGTATCCAGAGATAACTTCATTATGTCTCATATAACACAAATCCCCGTGCTCAAAGATTCACATCTCGTGAGTAGGAATCTACACCTTATATATGCGTAAAACCATAATAGGCATATGACTAAGTGAGACTCTTCTCTACTTTTCCAAAATGTGGATTCTTCCTTGCCTAAAGATATATTGCGACATATGCCTCCACCGCATCTCCACTCCTCACGGTGGAGATCGTTCTTCTTGATACGCATATAGTCGGACGGTTTCCTTCCTCAAATGGATTTTAGTTCGCTGTACTTTCCCACTTATTTTCTAACTGCCCCGCCGAAATATATTCAATACACTTATTTACATATTCCTTTATTTTGGACGATTCTGAAATAGCACTAACCAGGGCGCCCATACACCCTATATCCCGTGCATATTTGCACAACATCATAGATGTCACATACGTAATATTTTTCTCTCAAGGTTATCCCGCAAATCACACCATAACATACGGTTATTTTTTATTACTCCACAAATCGCAATTTTAATTCTTCTCAATGTTGCCCCACCCATTAACTTGTGGTGCAAAAGTTTTCTCAGTTCTTCTTTCGCAGCACTACCCGACTACACTGGCCTTATAGTGTAATAGCTCTCAGCTCAAAGTATTTTCTCCACACATTCAAAAATTACCCTCTAAACCGATGTCCTAGTATCCAATAACGTCTCCCCACCACCGACGCTTATTAGGACACATGCGTATAACATTTCACGATAGAGCCCAAAAAGAACTTTTCCCAATGTATTAAACACTAGCATTGTCATTCATTGATTTTCATAAACCTAAGCATATAACTGGGATACCTAAAAGTCTGTCCCCGTACTCATAGGTCTAATTATCGACTCCCGCATCTCTAACGGAGTTAAAAATACTGAGCTCGCACTATCACTAAGTGCTCAACGCTAAGTCACTAATGAGCTAAATCTCTTCGCTCCATAGTCAATCCGCCATGCCCCGAATCACATCAGTAAAAATCCCTACGCACCGGGATACAATATACTAGACAATCGTACCCTCTAAAGTCTATTTTATAAAATATTTCCACAAGCCTAACCTTCTTTCGTGTGAAACCTCGCAAAGAATATACATCCTTCTCGGGAATAGCGAACACGATAGTCTTGCTGTGACCGCCCATTATCGCTTACCCGTCGCTAACCAGTCCGTACCTAGGATAAGATTTTACTCGCATAACACCTCTTAAAATGAGTTATTCTTGTAAAAATATGCCCTCCCAGTGTCTTCATATGCTCTCCTGCATATGGGACCGCTACCCAACGATAAATATATACATAATAGTAACACTCACGATACAACCACTAAGTATATCCACCGCGCGAATATAGTGTTAATCAAAATACTATGACTCGCCTGTATTACACCAAATTTTACCCCATTTACTTGGGGATAAAATCCATACTTTCACTCACCAATACACTAGCGGTCCAAATTATTCTTGGATATAACACTCTCATCCAAAACGAACAAAAACTTGTATAACTATTGCCCCTACTAGGCATTCTACTCTTATCCTTACTCTACTACGGACAGGATCCACACATCTGTTCATACTCTTTACACATTAAACACCTATCTATGCCATTCCCCTTTATCTAGGCCCACTGGCCATGTCGGGATTGTCCTTTCCTCGGATCTGGTAATCTTAATCCTGATTGCCACTCCCGTTGTCCCTTTGGCTTTGCTGGCCCTATGGGACTCGTTGTCGGCATAGACGATCTTGCCTGAATCCACCGTCACTTGGTAGAAACTCTATTTCCCGAAATCATAAAAATTGATCCTTTACTGGGTATTTCCCCTATGGTGTCTCATTAGCACCGTTAAATTCGGATCTTCCCTTTGGATAGATTCTTCAACACTCTCGGCTTCCCCTTCATGGAAGCATTGATGTAATCTCGTAAAATTATGGCTTTTGATGACATTGACATTAGGCATTATGACCAAATTTTCTATACATGCTTGTATATCCTACCCATGAGTCCATTATCCACTTACGGACCCCATTATTAACCTCCATATCCCCCTCATTGGGTACGAAGTTTGCTAAACAAATTAACTTTTCCTTCATGTCTGCCCATGGTTCGTCCCTCCTGAAGTAAATACTGAATTTTCTTATGCCTCTCTATCTAGGAAACTGATGAGAGGATTTGTGGTTGAACCGCACCCCAAATTCCTCATTAATTATGGTGTCTCCCTATAAATGTGGTGACTGTCTCCCATCACTCTGTGCTGCTCCTATGAGCTTAAAATTTTGTCCAAAATTTAAACCTGGGTGTCACTACACTCCCCCATATATGATCCCAATTGGGGGTTCTCTTTACATTGGCAAATCACCCAACTGTACCATCCTCGAACTCTAAGGAATGGCTTTTCTGTAAAACCTCTTCGACTCACACCCTTATCTACTGTACTGGGTGGTTCTAAATTTGCGTCACCATCCTTTTCGATGGCCCTTGGTTGACCACTGCACCCTAGTTGTTATTCCAACATTAACGGCATGAACAGTAACCATGGTGTTTCTTATCATGATCACCAATTTTAGAATCCTCCACGTCTTCTGTCGAGTCCTCGCCTCCTGCAATCCTTCTACGATCCTTATTCATCATCCCAAAGAATGTTCGGTGTAAAAAGCCCAACTGAACTCGTATATGAATCACATTAATTACTAAATCGCAGGAGAACATAAATGCACATACGTAAAGGACTACAACAATCCTATCATAAGGCTATACATCAAAGAACGTTAAGCTGAAACATGAGAAGTTGCACTAATCCTAAGGAAACTAGAACCTGATGCTCTAATAACATCGGTGACACCCCGCCCAATAAAATACCGGGTGATCATTCCTATATCAAATTAAACAGGAATCTCATATGGATCATCCTTAGCATCACTGTCAAAATTTTATAAAAATTACTAACCACCTAGTATTCAAAAAGTTAATGTCAAATTTTAATCTTTATTTTAAACAAAACATAATCTCATGCGAAAAAAAATATACACATCACATATAAATAGAGTTAACCCATCTCATCAATTAACTAAAACAACGTTTTACCGAATAAACCATCGGCTAATCCAAATCAAAGTAAATTAAGAGAGAGTAGAACATCCCATACAATCTGAAGTGAAATAACTAAATAAAACTGTGAGTGACATGCTCGAGATAAACTGAGATAGCATTCCTAAACTAGGAATAAAATGAGGAAAGCGTCTATCCAAATCCTGTAACATCCACATATGCTACAGCTGCAAGTCCCTGCAGTTAATTCAAGCCTGGCATCCCTATTGTTGGACACCTAAAAGGTTTTGAAAATAATTGGTAGCAAGAGTTAGAACCCAAAATGTTTTGAAAATATTTAACAAGTGAATAAATTGCAATAATTTAAAATGCATGAATGCTCTTCATATTTAAGCTAGTGTTGCACTCCCTTGAGGACAGACTCGCCCCTCAACTAATGTGCACACCTAAACGCTTTCTTTATATCCACCCTAGTCATCTACCCCGTAACTAGATACTTAATATAACTTCTTTCAACCACCCTACTCAAACCCGAGTATGCTTAAGATATGATTTATAACATGTTAATCACATTAACTTAGTTAATCATTTTCCCTTTTTAAATCCATATAACATTCACACCTGTTATATAACTAATACAATTCATATCATGTATTTATTTACACGAATATAATTATTTATCCCATTATATACGAAAAACCATATTACAACATTCACACATATTTTGAATATATATATATACATATAATCCATCCTCCTAAGTAATACCTCACCGGATGTAGTCTCTAAAGTGCTACCAACCTAGTCTACTCAGGCCCACCTGGAGTTTCGAGATAACTATGGTTCGTCGAATCGGAATGTAAAAAACTAACGTAATGGAGGCAGTCATATTCCCCCGAATAAGAGGACATCATCTCGATGCCCAATCTCTGTAATTGGACGCTATGACCTGGGGATATACTCTCCCTACTCCTCAAGCTAGGGGATTCACCCACATCGCATAATCTCCCTTGGTAGCACTCGAGTATATAAATTAAATACGCATCTAGTCACTGATATTTACAAGCACACAATATATATACTATCACACACCGTATATATAATTTAAATATCAAGTTTACCGTGCGTAAAATCCGTAGCACTAGCCTATATTTTATAGAGTATATGGTCTGAGTCTAATTTAATTAAGTTTTCCATTTATTACTTTATTACCTTCCTGAGTCTATGCTCCGACTCTAATTAATTAATTTACCCATTAATTAATTTAATACATTTTCGAGTCTCTCGTCCGACTCTAAATAATTTATTAACCATTAATTAATTTAATGACTTCCCGAATCTATGGTCCGACCCTAATTTAATTAATTTATCTATTAATTAATGTATTTCAGTAATACCCCGTATTTTTATGGCTTTTAAATTTAGGGATTTATTAAATTTAAATTGGGATAATAATTTAATATTAATCCGGAATTTTTTTAAAAAATATTTACTAGCGTGATGAGAGTTAGTAATTATTGGGAATTTGTTGAATATTGCATAATGAGTAAAGTAATATGTATTGTCACGAGTGAATAAAATGGCAATTATGAAAATTAAGTCGGGACGCGCCTGTGTCGTGTCGGGACTAAATTATTATTATAATAAGTGAATAAATTATAAGTCACCTGTATAGTCATTTTGAGTGCGCCAACGTGTTCGTAAGGGTCGAGATAGTCAGAAAATTATACACGGGGGTTTAGTTTGGGTCTCGGGGCGTTTTTAGACCTAATTGACATCCCGAAATGGTATTTTGGACATTTTGTATTTAAGGGTAATTAAACCCCCGAATTTCCCTAAGATATATCAGCCATTAGAAGTTATCTTTTAGGGTTAACAGTCACATAACATAAGTACGGCCATTAGAGAAGAAAGTAGGAAGCCTTCTAAGAAATCCAAGGCCAATAACTCATTCGATTGCACCACCACCACCGTCGAAACGTAGATCGTAAGACGAGGAACGCAGCCATATCCTCATCATCATCAAATCAGACATTTAAATCCCAGACAAGTATCTATATTTCTTTTCTTTTAGTTAATGTTTCATCCATGTTAGATTATGATTGTTAAACTCATGTTTTCACTATCAATTTGAGCTTCTTGATCTTTTTGATGTGTTGGAATTGTGACTCATTTGTTGTAGTTTCACGCCCATACATTCCATATCCATGTTTGAGCACATAAGTACTATGTTTGCATGTAACTCGCATTGTTAGTTTTTATGCGTTTTTGCGTTTTGGGTAAAAATCTTATTGTTTTAGCACTGTTTTGCTACTGTCAACCCCTTCCTAGAATTTTTTTTCTGGAAATTTTTTCACTGGGGAAAAATATATGATATTTCTGGGAATCTCGAAAAGTTTGGATTGTCACGAGAAGTCGTTCAAACAACATCTCCATGTCACGAGAAGTCCCGTTCGAGCGACGTCCTCATCTCGTTTGAGCGACATCCCTGGCTCGTTCAAATGACGGTCTGGGGATTTACTTCTTTTTGTTTGCAGCACCCTGGTTATTGCGGTATATTTTTTGTTACTGCTGGAAGCTTTCTGGACTGACTGCTTTATATGAAGTTTATATTGTTTCAAAATTGATATTTTGCATATGATTTCGTTTATCACACCTGATTAGTTCAAGCCTCCTCTACAGCTATATTATTTATGTGATTTCTTTATTTACTAGCTACTGATTTATCATTACTTGATGATATTTAGCTGGTTGTTTCATGATTATCTAGCGATTTTTTTGTTTGGTATATCTTCACGCTAGATACTTGTTAATTGGTTTATCTTTTCACCAGATTGTGTATTCGAGATAAAAAGGGGGAGAGATGTATGTGATGTAGGGAGAGATTTGTTGAGCATGTTTATTGAGATATGATTTAAATGTTTTTTGATTACGTTATTTTCGAATTGGTATATGTTGGTTTCATTTGTTCCACCATACTTCACTGGTATTTTTTTGTCTGTTTCATGTGTGTAGGTATGCTTTAGAGATTCGAGATTTCAAGTCTACATCACATTCAGACACTTCATGCTTGTTGGTGCTACAGATACTAGTCCGTGTCCTGTATTTTTTATTTTGGGATTATGGGATGGGATTTAGGAATCATACGGCTTAGGCATTTCACTGCTTAATTTTGTCCTGGAATAGTCAAAGGGGGAGATTTGTAAGGACATAAATTTCCAATTAAGTCCCTATATTGTTTTGACTGAATTCTGTGAATAAAACTGTGTTTGTAATATGTTATAGAGAGATTTTATTTTTGTCACGATCCCACTTGGTCTATGACATATTGAAGAAATTGAAGACGTTGCGGCAAAGCTTCAAAGAATTAATCATGTCGAAGTTTAATTGGTGCAATTTTATTCATCTTCAAGTTAATTACATTCTGAGATCACACTGGTATGAATGCATATAATTAATGGAGCTCGAAATAATTTTTATTAAAGGATAAGGATGAATTTTTATATGGAAAATGTTTTAAAATGTTTTTAAAAGTGTTTTAAATGTTTTACACTTCGCTTTATTCTAATAAGCTCAAAAAAGAGTTTGACTTAATTGGATCTATTTTGGAAGAAACGTTTTAAAGAAAAAGTCAAACTGACACGCGTGTCGTTCAAACGACAACTCGGCTCGTTCAAGCGAGATGGTTATGTCACGCGAACGACTGGTCAATCTCGTTCGAGCGACACATTTTTCGAGGCAGTTAATTTTTCCTATTTACAGCATGGTTTCGTCAGAATTAAAGTGGCGTGTAATCTGGAAAATAGTTTTCAATCCAGTAAGAGTTTTTCACATGTTTTTCTATGGTTTCAAAGCTTAAACACATCCTTAGAGTTTATAAAGATCCGAGTTATCATTACTATATGTTTATGTGATCTTGCTGCACCGAGAAGGTTTGTTATATACTTGAACATCTGGGTTTTACGGTTAAGAAAAGAGAAGGACTTCTTGTTCGACATCGTAAACGTATCAAAGCCATTCGGTGGACACCGACACATACATGGACGCGTGTGTTGTGGACAGGTATCGTGGAAGAAGGACTTTTTGCATGGGCACTGTGAGAGAAGCGGTTGAAGATTAGAAGAGCGTCAAGACCCATGGGGATCGAGTCATTGAGTGAGTCTTTTTTCTGTTCATTATAATTGCACATTCATAGTGATTGTCTGGCATGGGCTGTCCAAGGTTTTTTCCCGTCTTGGGTTCTTCCTCGTACATCCTGCGTTGTGATTATTCTTTACTTTACTTGCTTTAAGAACTAGATGGATGTTTAGGATTAATTAAGATAAAATTGGTTTAAAGTAAAAATGGGTTTTTCACAACTTGGTTTGGTGCTAATTAAAAGTTGGATAATTTTTTGGTGAAAATTGGTTTGGTGTGAAACACACTTGTGTAGGCCCACTCTTTCATACCCCGTAACTAGATACTTGATATAACTTCTTTCAACATCCCTACTCAAACCCAAGTATGCTTAAGATATGATTTATAAGTTGTTAATCACATTAACTTAGTTAATTATTTTCCCTTTTTAAATCCATATAACATTCACACCCGTTATATAATTAATACAATTCACATCATGTATTTATTTACCCGTATATAATTATTTATCCCATTATATACGTAAAACCATATTACAACATTCACACATATGTTGAATATATATATATATAATCCACCCTCCCGAGTAATACCTCACCTGATGTAGTCTCTAAAGTGCTGCCAACCCAGGCTACTCAGTCCCACCTGGAGTTTCGAGATAACTATGGTCCGTCGGATCGGAACATAAAATAATAACGTAAAGGAGGCGGTCATATTCCCTCGAGTATGAGGACATCATCTCGATGCCCAATCTCTGTAATTGGACGCTATGACCTGGGTATATACTCGCCCTACTCCTCAAGCTAGGGGATTCACCCACACCGTGCAACCTTCCTTGGTAGCACTCGAGTATATAATTTAAATAAATATCTAGTCACTGATATTTATAACACACAATATATATACTATCACACACCGTATATATATTTTAAATCTCGGCTTTACCGTGCACAAAATCCGTAGCATTAGCCTATATTTTCCCGAGTCTATGGTCTGACCCTAATTTAATTAATTTTTCCATTTATTACTTTATTACCTTCCCGAGTCTATGGTCTGAATTAATACATTTTCGACTCTCTGGTTCGACTTTAATTAATTAATTTAACCATTAATTAATTTAATGACTTCCCGAGTCTATGGTCCGACCCTAATTTATTAATTTATTACCTTCGTGTCACTCAACCAATATCCTAGACTTGCTCACTTGGCTCGTATCTTAATATTACTCGAGTCTATATTCCAACTCTAAATTAATCTATTTCTCTCCAGAATTAATTTAATACCTTGATGTCACCCAAATTCTCTCACTTGGCCCAAAAATACAATATCCCCAATTAATTATTCAAAATTCTCCTCAATAAATTTTGCACAATTATTAATCTAATATTTTCAATTTACTCAATCTGCCCAGATTTTTAAAATGCCGTTTTGGGACATTTTGGAGCTGTTTTGGAGAAAATGTATTAGAGAACAAAAGTTAAAAATGTGATTTTTTATAGGGCAGTGCGGACAGAATCACCATTAACTGCTTCTGTGAAGCTTTTTACCCAGAATTCTCCACTGTAAATCCTTAAGTGTTCAAAATTAAGTCTAATCCAACTTAAGTTCAAATTCCAATCTAATAATCGTCATCCCAAATACGAAATTAACCATGATTCTTCCGGAATTCTTTACAGATCAAAAAACCTTTCAATTTATCAATTGATTTCTCCGCAATTCATACAAATATATTATCATTCTCAAATCTCAAAATTTATTTATAATATTCACAAATTTAAAACCCCAACTTGTGTTTACCCAACCCAAAATCATTAGTTTAATACACCTACTATGATATGAATTGAAGACTACAATTAAATTAAAATCATGTTTAACCACTTGCCTTAAGAGTTTGTAGTGGCTGATTATCCTTTGGTGTAGAGATCATTGTGTGATGAAGAACACCTTCCTTATTCTTACTCTTTGGCTCCCAAGAGTCTTCCTTCTTTGTCCCTTACGTTCTCAGATTTCTCCCAAATGAGTTATGGTTGCCCACAACTCCAAAACTTTTATTTTTATCTCCAAATCCCGTTTTTAATCACATGGGCCTAATTAAAATGGCCCAAATACTCCCGAGTGGGCTCGGTTATGTCCAAAAATACCCCGTGATCCATTTACCACCCCGGGTACACTTTTTCGACTATCTCAATTCATCTGAACTCAACCGTGCACTCAAAATTGACATCCGAATTAATTTATAAAAAGTCCCTATCTCACACCCAACTTAGTCTATGTCCGACTTCTAACTGAGATAAATAAATGCCACGTCACTTATACACGTTATGACGTAAATAAATTATTACTATTCACTTAGTAATTTAATTTACATAAATATTAACCATTTTATCTCTGATTAATATTTAAATAAATATTTACATAATTAATTAAATTAAATTACGACACATAAGTAATTTAAAATTATTCGAATTAATTAAATATTAAAATGCACAAAAATACGGGGTGTTACAGTGATGAGATTCGAAAAAAAGGAAAAGTTGGCACCTCGCTATGTGGGATCATTCCCTATCTTGGAGAGGACTGGGCCCGTAGCATATCGGTTGGGATTACTGGAACACTAACAGCGGATGCATGATATCTTTCATATATCCTCACTACAAAGATTCCTTAGAGATGAGGTGGCGTACCAGCACATTGATGTCGTCGAGATTGAGATCTAGCCAGATTCTACGCATGAGGAGAGACCGATAACCATTTTGGATAGACAGGAACGCCGACTGCCGTCTAAGATTGCTCCTATAGTCGGTAGCAATGGGGGCGCCGCTGGGAGGACGAGTCGACTTAGGAGTGAGAGGACGACATGCGCAAAAAGTATCAAGAACTCTTCTAGCTAGGTACGTACTTTCTTGATTCCGAGGACGAAATCATATTATTAGGGGGGAAGAATGTAATACCTCGCATTTTTCTCTTAATTAATTAGTGGAAAATATTCCTTTTTCTAATAAATAACTACTTTTAGAAAATTTAATCTAAATAAATATATTATTCAGATGTGTTACGTGGAAGCTTATTATTGGGCATACTTGTGTGTATTATTCATTTTATGCATGAATATATTATTTGCATATGATAAAAGAAAATTTTATAATTTATGTACAACATAATAAAAAGTAATAATTTTGGCATAAATAATTCGAAGCCTGTTTTGGGACTTATATGAACTCGTTTGAGTGGTTTAAACCTTTAAAAATGGTCCTGGGTCAATAACAAATGGGTTGGGAGAATTTTGGACTAATTAGAATAGGAATTCAGGCTCATTGGGGGTCTAAAAGTTGGGCCCATAATCCAACTCGGGATTAGCACTTAATTTAGTGGTTTAGTGGGAATAAACCACTCCCCCATTATCACAAATCATAACTTAAGAAAGTAGCCACGGGAGAGAGAAAAGAGAAACAACCAAAGGAAGGGAAAAAAGAAGAAGAAGAACAAGGAAGGATCAAAGGCTTTCAACGGTTCTCCTCTACAAAATTTAAAGGAAAGAATTTTCTTGCAAAAATTATGTTTCTAATGTATTTCTCAATGCATAATCCATTCCCCTTTTTGATTCCTGGAAATTAGGGCTGCTTATATTTGATTTGATGATGAAAACCCACATATAGAGGAAGAATATACATGTAGAGTTATTCCAGAAATTAGGGATTGAAAACCTATATGTTAATTATTAGTTTTCCCTTTAGTTTAATGATTATTGGAGAAACATGGCAAATAATTATAAAGGAGATTGACGATTCGTTTATGGGTTGATTTCTAGATGTAAATTTCCCCAAATAAATACCCTCCTTATGAATTAATCACGATTGAATGTTGGAGACTTGATTTCTTAAGCATCTGAGTATTTTCATGATTGTAACTAACATTTTTGTTGGAAACTGGACTTAAGAATGTAAATTCCATGTTGTTGTTAAGAGAATTAAGAAGGTTGGAAAAATCTGGGAAACCCAGAAACTGTGAAAGGCGGAGGTAGAAGACGATGCCTCGTTCGAACGATGTGGCTGGTCATTCAAATGACATCCCCTGTCGCGCTAACGTGACCTCCAGCCATTCGAACGACGGTTGAAATCTCTGACTTTTTGTCCTCTTCTGCGTTGCCTAATTCGGTACCTGCTCATGTCGCTGTTATACCCTGTGCACTGCAGAAATACAAAATTTAGGAGGAAGTGTTGGTACAGTGGGTTAATTTAATTATGGGTCTAATGAATTCACCCACACATAAATTAACAACAATTACTCTTATCTTGGATGCTCAGTAATTATTTATGGATTGGAATTTATAATTTATTATATTTTAAATTATTAATAAAAGAGAAAATATTACGAATGACTAATTGAGGAATATTATTGATAATTGTAGAGAAATTTCCTATGCATATTATAGATATAAATAGTATGTATTATTATGTATTTTTGTGGACATACCATATTCGTGGACCGTCCTATCGGCTCGGGGGTTCTTGCATTCGGGTAGCGTACCATACGTCGGCATAGGTGGGTGTGACGATGTGTAGGCCAAATAGGTACTACGTGGATGCTCCACCCACTAGAGGTAGGGTTGGAACTGACCGTTCCTGTATCACCGCTAGGTATGGGCCATATACAATCAAAGGTGAAAAGCAGCACGTGTCAAATATCGATCGTTGTATTCTGTTCACCGCCTTAATACAAAAACCTAAACTTATGACTACACTCAGAAAGGGAGTATTGCGGCCAAGTCCGGGTATCGAAAATCCACAGAGACCACTTGCTAGAATTTAATTGATTTATTACTTCTAAAATAAAAGTGTAAAAGATAATTTTGCTAACTAAAAATAAAAGATAACAAAAGGGAAAGATTAATCTAGGCATGGATAAATTCTACCTAAAAAATTTCAATTGCAATAGGAGGTGGCGCTCATGGAGGCAAAGATGCCTTCATGGAAGGCGACTCGAGTAAGTACTCAACATCGATGAAAAGGTTTAACACTTTAAAGTTTAAAACCGAATCATCGGGTACTTGTGACGGTGTAATAACGGAGAATGAAAAGGGGGAGGAAAGAAATTAAAACTCAAGAGATGAGTTATCATCGCTTGAAGATTGAGTTTCGAAGGAAATAAGATCATTTTTAGTGAAACATTCTTCTTTGGGGGCCAAAGAAGAAATCACTTCATTACAAATGGATACTACGTTCATTTCATCCTCACTTTCATTCTCAATTAAGCGATGGGCAAAGTGAATAATGGTTTGTTCCAAAGTAGGCACAAAGTCCTCACTTGGTTCAAAACATTCCTCGACCTCAAAAGTCTCAGAAGAAAAATCGTCGTCGGATTCAAATAATAAATCCAACTCATTCTCCCAACAACGATTTTCTTCCCGATAACGATTTTCAATTTTCTCATTTTCAAGCATGCGCAGACCCTCGCCAAAAGTCATAGGCAGAGGCGCGGATTCTTGAAAATAAGAACTTTGAAAATTACCATCGTGATTATACTCAAACTCATTATTATAAGAATTTTGAAAGCTATTGCAATTTTTTTCGAAATTCCTATTATAAGGGATTAGAGGCCCAAAATCGTTATCATCCTCCTCAAAATACATGCGCTCCAAAGCTTAACTTTTGTAATACTCGCCCAGGGTCATTTTTGAATTTATAATTTTTTGGGACCCTAAGTATTGACCAAAAGTCATGGGAGTAGGGGGAGTTTGAGAATTATCATAACGATTACCGAAAGAATTGAAATAAGACATGCTTACCCCAAAGAAGGCTCTAAGTGGAGAATTCCACAAAGTTATGCGCGCGTAAAAAATTCAACCATTTCTTGGCTTTCAAATGTAGGAGTCCGGAAAAAAATGTTAGCAAAAAAAATAAAAATAGAAAGAAAAAACTACGAAATACTAAATCAAATAAATTCTAAAACAAACTCATCCCCGACAACGGTGCCATTTTGATCAAGTGTGAAAAGTAGTGCGTGTCAAATGCCGATATTTGTTTTCTGTTCACCGCCTTAATACAAAAATCAAAACTTATAACTACACTCAAAATGGGAGTATTGCGGCCAAGTCTGGGTATCGAAAATCCACAGAGACGAGTTGCTAGAATTTAATTGCTTTATTACTTCTAAAATAAAAGTGTAAAAGATAATTTTCCTAACTAAAAAGAAAAGACAACAAAAGGTAAAGATTAGTTTAGGTGTGGATAAATTAAACTATGATTAACAAAGCAAATAAAAACTATAGGTTGCGTTGGATATCCCTCACCCCGAGTTAATTAGTATAAAATGGTTACATGAGTCGATGAGTAATTAAGATTACATCTCGTTTCGACAGTTAATTAAACACAGAGTTGTCACACCCCTAAATTAGCATAAAAGTCTAATAATATTTTGGCGTCAACAAATACCTCAAAATTTATGCACGCAGGGTCGTAAATACGGAGCAATACATGATATACTCCGTTAAATCTCCTATGCAAAATAACTAGGACAACCCACTCAAAATAAACACGTAAAACTCCATCACCAAAGCAAAGCAACCAACCGACCCTAGGTGAGTTCAATCCAACGCAACCTAGATTAAATTTTCCCCTAAGCATACTAAATGACATTAACTAAATTAACAAATTAATTAAAGAAAATCATTAAATTAACAACAACAATTTAACTCGGCATATAAATAAATGCAAGAAATTAGACCTAATTAATCAAAGCACGTAAACTAATTAGAAAGCAAGAAAAAATAAAGGAACAAGGTAAGAAATAGCCACTTACATAAATGGGTGTCAAGCCACCAAGAAATGGAAGATGGGGTTATCTCCTTAAAATCTCCAAAGAAACTAACCCTAGGTCTAAAATAAGAGAAAACAACTAAAAACTAAGATTCTCTACAAAAATACACCAATGGGTGTATTTATAGTAAGTTACAAATAAGTAAACAAAATAAAAGAAAAATAAATAGAAAAGAAGATAAGTCACCTATTAACTAAAGAAAAAGAGAAAAAAAATAAAGAAAGAAAGTAGCATGTACAAATTTCGGCCATAATTAATAAAGCATCGGTCGACCACGTATTGGGACGATCAATCGCGCTAGAATGGAGGAGCAGACTGTCTCAAGCCCAAGCAAAAAAATCAAAATTCGATCGACCAGGGGCCCAGGCGCTGTCGACCGGCGCTGGCAGCACAACCCACAACAACTTCGCAGCAACTGTTTTCTTGCAAAACCCCAGACCCATATGGGTCGGCCAACTCGGATCTCCAGCGCTGCAATCCACATCCGAGACCTACTCGAGGTGCCAAAGACAAAACCCCAAGAAAAAAACTTAACGCCAAGACCCGTCTTCAAAAATAGACAAAAAGCTTCATATCTATTAATGGCCAAAACAAAACTGTAACACCCTGCCTAATTAAAGACCGGGTGATCAGTCCTTTATTAAATTAAAAACCAGGTGAACGGTTGGTTCATTCTCAGCATCACTGTCGTAAAATAATATTTCCAATTTGAACACTCTAAATAATTAAGCTAAGTGTCAAAACCATTTAAAACCTCATTTTTCCTTTATTAAATACCAAAATGAAAACCTTTTTAATAATAACAGTTTAAGAGTCACATAAATAAAAGGATAAAAGTAACTACACTACCATTTAAACCATCTAGATAAACCAAACCAAGTTATGAACTATAAATGAAATCATTCTGACACGAGTTAACTCCCGAGGAGTACTGAACGCTGGAAATATCACAAATCTCTGACAAATCCAACTGGAATAGGAAACCGGGCGACACATGCCCTAACTATGAAGATCTAAAGTAGGAACTGATTCAATGACGAAGTCGTTTAAAGCAAGGGCCTGCAACTCCCACATAAGCTGCAGCACGTCCAATCCAAAGAACCTAAGCATGACGCCCATGTGGCAGGGCACCTGTAATACATACACATATATACAAAAGAGAAAGAAATGACAGCAAACGGTTCAGAGCCCGAGTGTAAAACAGTTTTAAAAATAGTTTAGCAAGTATCTAAAATTCTTACTGGCTAATATCACAACCATGTTAGTATGCGACACTCTCTTAAAAATTCTCACCTCTCATCTACTGTGCACGACTACCGTACTATTAAATTTCATCAGTTTCCCTATCTTATTCTCCAATAGGTTTTATAATGTGAAAAGCGAGGTTATGATATTTACTTTAGGAAATCATTATCTTCCAATTTCTTACATTACTTAGAACCACTCATTATCGTTACAAAATTCACGAACACTTGTTATAAAGTTGAAGCATTTATTCATTACTTAACTACTTATACCCACAGTGTAAAGTTTCCATACATAAGCATATATATATATATATATATATATATATATATATATATATTAATCACTCACATAACATATATACACTATCAGCACCCCACATAAATCTATGGTGTTGGCATACTCTACTATCAAGTCCCTGTATCACTCACACTAAGGGAAATACTAGTTCGGAATCACTCTCGAATTGTATTAACACAATACACATACAAATGGAGGCGAAGCATAGTTCCAAGTCACTAAGAGGTCAGCACATACCCTCACGTCTCTTAGGATCGTCTGACTATCTATCGGATAGCCTGTACCAAGGATTCCTATGTTCTAGGATACAAGTCAATATCCCCCATAAAGGTCCAATCGAGATAAGACTGTCCAAACGCGGAAACCTCCATGATAGCAAGTAGCCTGGGCATGATTTTTACACAGATACATAATATATGCACAATCACACAGTAATATATATAAATATTCACATTTTCCAAATTAGGTTCCCCCACGACCCATAATTATTATTATCCGTTCTCAACACAAATTTTACTCAATTATTTCTCGTAACGGATTCGTCTCTTTTATTCTCATTTATTATTTACTTCATACTTACTTCTTATCTCTCGAAGTATTCTCTCTCACTAAGTATAAATATCAATAGGTATACCCTCACTTACATTCTAGTCTAAATCTTTCGTGAGTCTCAATCTTTTAGTAAACGTACGCACAATTTCCAGTGTATGAATAACTCCCCGTTGACCAAAAAATTTCATCTCATATTAATTTCATTTAACGGAGTCTACTTAGACCCTATTGGTCCTCTTCATAACCCATTATACTCTATCAATGATGATTAAGGGTTCCTACGCATTTTAACCGGACTAAACAAAAAAAGGGGAAAAATATGCTGTTTTCCAGGAGGGGTCGATCGATCGAGGAATGGGGTCGATCAATCGATGATCTTGGTTGATCGATCAATCAAGTTGTTCTTTCCCAGTTTGCTGCAAATTTCAACCTACGGGTTCAATCATTCGAACCCCTCCAAACCTCTATAATTTCATCCCAAACTCCCATCAAAGTAATCCAAGTGTATAAGCAATGTACATAAACAAGTTCTAACGTAACGACATCAATAAATCCTCAATGAATCAATCAAAAAGGGGTTTGATCTCAAATCTCTTTATAAAACCAAATTTTGCATGAATAATCACCACCCTCTATTTTAATCAAGATTTTCTTCCCAAATATCATACTAAATTCATGGGTAATCCTCTACATATGATCAAGATTTTAGACTACATGGGTTCTCCCTACAACACATATAAATTCTCTTCCAAAATATATAATTTTTCTATTAAAACATGTGATTTTCATTCCTAGACTAACATGGAAGGTATATTAACTTGGAATTTAGCAGGATAGATACTTTCCTCGGATTCAAGGGTCTGATTTGTTGATGAAAAATATATGGTTGCGTTCCTCGTCGTGCGATTTACGTTTTGGTGGTGGTGGCGATGAAATCGGGTGAGTTCTAGGCCTTGGATTGCTTGAAGACTCTTCACCTTCTTCTCAAATCTCTTCACCTTCTTCTCTAATCACTTCACCTTCTTCTCTAATGGCTGGCTTAGGCTTTGTGTTTGTTAACCCCAAGAGACAAATCTAAATGGCTAATAAAAATAAGAAAGTTCGTGGGTTTAATTACCCAAAAATACAAAATGTCTAAAATACCCTCCTGGGATGTCAATTAGGCCTAAAAATGCCCCGAGACCCAAACTAAACTCTCGGGTACACTTTTCTGGCTATCTCGACCCTTTCGAACACTCTGGCGCACTCAAAACGACTATACGGGTGACTTATAATCTATTCACTTTAATAATAATAATTTAGTCCTGATACGACACAAGCGCGTCCCGAATTACATTTCCATAATTGTCATTTTATTCACTCGTGATAATTTTAATAAAATCAATCTCATATATTACTTTACTCATCTAGTAATATTCAACAAATTTCCAATAATTACTAACTCACATCATGCTAGTAAATATAAAAAAAAAAAAATTCTGGATTAATATTAAATTAATACCTCAAATTAAATTTAATAAATCCCCAATTTTTAAAGCCAAAAAAATACGGGGTATTTCATACTTCCCCCCTAATAACGGAATTTTGTCCCGAAATTCAAAAAAATAAAGCATAACTGGTAAGGACAGCTCCGGTTATTAATTTCACATCTCATGTAATTTCCGTCGTACCACCCATACAGTACATTACCGAATACCCCCACTAATGTTATACTCCAAGCCTTACCATTTAGTTTAAATTATCTTGAGTTAAAATTTACCCAATCCGTACTATACCATCCTCATGGAAAAATTATGGGGAGTAACGATCTTAAGTCATCAAATAACTAAATCTGGAAGTCACAACTTCTACTTTAACTAACCTCAAGAATACTTACTGTGACACAAAAATGGAAAATACTACAATCAAACTATCCAGGGCGCCCATACACCCAATGTGTGTACATTCCATCATAAGGTCTAAATGAATGTGATTCCTCTATAAGGTTACCCTTAATTAACTGACTACTTAGTCTATAATCCGTATTTCTACGATTTTCGTATTCTCATTTGACGATTTCATTTGCCTCAAATCATGCTACAACTCATAACTCTCTGATATATATATATATATATATATATATATATATATATATATATATATATATATATATATAGAGAGAGAGAGAGAGAGAGAGATAGATAGGTAGGTAGATAGATAGGTAGATAGATAGATAGATAGATAGATAGATAGATAGATAGATAGATAGATAGATAGATAGATAGATAGATAGATAGATAGATAGATAGATAGATAGATAGATAGATAGATAGATAGATAGATAGATAGATAGATAGATAGATAGATAGATAGATAGATAGATAGATAGATAGATAGATAGATAGATAGATAGATAGATAGATAGATAGATAGGTGGATAGGTGGATAGGTAGATAGGTAGATAGGTAGATAGGTAGATAGGTAGGTAGGTAGGTAGGTAGATAGATAGATAGATAGATAGATAGATAGATAGATAGATAGATAGATAGATAGATAGATAGATAGATAGATAGATAGATAGATAGATAGATAGATAGATAGATAGATAGATAGATAGATAGATAGATAGATAGATAGATAGATAGATAGATAGATAGATAGATAGATAGATAGATAGATAGATAGATAGATAGATAGATAGATAGATAGATAGATAGATAGATAGATAGATAGATAGATAGATAGATAGGTAGGTAGGTAGGTAGGTAGGTAGGTAGGTAGGTAGGTAGGTAGGTAGGTAGGTAGGTAGGTAGGTAGGTAGGTAGGTAGGTAGGTAGGATAGATAGATAGATAGGTAGGTAGGATAGATAGATAGATAGATAGATAGATAGATAGATAGATAGATAGATAGATAGATAGATAGATAGATAGATAGATAGATAGATAGATAGATAGATAGATAGATAGATAGATAGATAGATAGATAGATAGATAGATAGATAGATAGATAGTTAGATAGATAGATAGATAGATAGATAGATAGATAGATAGATAGATAGATAGATAGATAGATAGATAGATAGATAGATAGATAGATAGATAGATAGATAGATAGATAGATAGATAGATAGATAGATAGATAGATAGATAGATAGATAGATAGATAGATAGATAGATAGATAGATAGATAGATAGATAGATAGATAGATAGATAGATAGATAGATAGATAGATAGATAGATAGATAGATAGATAGATAGATAGATAGATAGATAGATAGATAGATAGATAGATAGATAGATAGATAGATAGATAGATAGATAGATAGATAGATAGATAGATAGATAGATAGATACACTACTACCTAAAATAGTTGGTCATCAAAACTCCTCAGGTCCTTAGTCTATAGTATATAACATCCTAAAAAGTTTTATCTAGTTATATAAAAGTCTAATTATTCACTCTCTTGTCAAAGACAATATGATGGCTATAACGACCATTCTTAGTCTCATATACAACAAGTCAATCCATGCCAATAATCACATCCTACTCGGACATGTCTATAACAAGTAAATCCCTGATAAAATTAAACTCACGTTTTGATATATACAAGAAAATAATAGGCGTCCCACTACCCATCGGTGAGTCTACATAAATAATAGTGTCAATGGACAAGTCTAGTAACCCTATGGTCCACGCAATTCTAATAGCTACAAATGAATGTGAGGTCCTAATAACAATCATTATACGCCCCATAATTCCATAGATAGCAAACGTACCCTCATTCTCGGGCGGTGGTTGTTGACTCCCACTGTTGATGTAAAAAATTAGATTATCTCTAATTTATCAATCACAGATTAAATGAATAAGACAAAAAGATTTTTAAAGTGGTTCAGCCTTGTAAGAATGGCCTATGTCCACTGTTTTTGTTATTGCTGGTTGTTTGCTAAGATTTCTCGATAATTGATTTACCAAGAAATTTCGAGCCCCCCTCTAATGAGGAGATTACAATGTATTTATAGCCTTGAGGCCGTACATGTGAAAGGACAATGCACTGTTATCTAGCAGACATATACATCTGTACAATAATAATGAGCATTTAACCCGCAGTCGTCTCTTTGATTGTCCTGATTTGAGTGCCCTGTACGCCAAGTAGCTCGGCATGCTTGAGTTGCTCGAACCGCCTTAGTAGCTTGGCATGCTTGAGTTGCTCGGACCCATGAGTTGCTCGGGGAACTTAAGCTGGTCGATTCACTTGAGTTGTTCGGGATGTATGAGCTGCTCAAGACGCTTGAGCAGCTCGGTGGTAGTAAGTTAATCGGTAAAAGTATTTATAATTATCTCGTCAGTTGACACGTGTCTTCGAGTGATGGGTCCACATCAGCAGATTAAATTTGGTATCAACAGAAGCTCCCAATGTTTCGTTGTTTGATGTTGACGAAAAGTGTGGAACATTCTGCTTGAAAACTGCATAGATTATTGGTTTGTATGGTTTTTCGGAAAGCATTCGTTGAATATAATCCCTTTTTGAGTGCACAGTATCAGGCCTCATAAATATTTTGAATTTTCATGACTGCTTCGATTCCTGTGCTCTTTTTCTTCTTTTAGCCGTCGGATATGCAAACATTCTCCTTTGTAATCATTGCTTTCTCCTATTCCCAAGGTAAAGTATTTAAGCGCGGTAGAAATCTTATCATCTTTCACTTTTTAAATTTGTATCTTTGAACTTTTCATTTTTTCTTTATCTTGTGCCTTCATTCCTTCCATTGTTCGTTGTCAACTGATTCACTCTTTCTCTGTAAGAATTTCTTCGATTTCTTTTACTTTTTTGTTCATCATGGTTTACCTTGTTGAATCGCTTGACAAATTTCGTTCTGAATTTTCAATCCCTTCATGGGTCATTTTGAAAGAACTTTCTGAACCATCTGATTAGTTTTCTTTGGCTGAGGGACATTGGTTCCCAAGTCTCTTTGTGGCCGAATGTGGCTTTTATTTTCCTCAAAATCCCTTATGTTTGGAATTCTGTCAGTATTTTGACGTTGTACCTGTAAAAATAGCTCCAAATACCTAGAGGATAGTTAATGGCGTTCATAGATTAAATCAACTCCATGGAACTCGCTTAGGGATCCCAGAGATTATGTACTGCTACAGATGGGTTGTCAGTGATAGTAATTTTTATTTAAAAACTAGGTTTTTGAATAGGGCGTTAGTTGTCAACCTTCCTGATGCCAACAGGGATTATTTTGAACATGGAGTGGTAATGAAAAATTGGCAACACCCTCCATTAAATGGAGATGATGTATACCAAGTCCTAGATGTCCTCCTTATGGCAATGGGATAGGTTGTTTTTATTTTTTGAAATCTTGTTTTCTTTGTGTTTGATAAAATGTATCACTGACATTTAATTTTTTGATTATTTGCAGTTGACAGCAAAAGAAAATCTTCCAAAGAAACTGACGTTAATTTGAAGCATTTGAAATTTATCTGGAGTTTTCACCAATCTATTGCCGAAGAACATATTAGATCGGCCTCTTATTTGTTCCAGTACAAGAGCTATACTTCATCTTTTATTGCTCGTCCAGTGGTGGTTAACCTTGACCAAATACCAGCTGCTGAGAGTAGTGTGGAAGGTTCTTCCTCTGAATCAAGTATTCCTATTAGTGATCTAATGAAGAAAAGAAAAGTTTCTGCTTTCTTCGATAAGTTTTCCTCTACTGCTGGAGAGGCAAAGAAAAGTAAGCAAAATGTCCCTGAAGAGGGGACAAGGAATATGTATGCACCCCCTCCTGCTGCTGCCAAGAAAGTTGTTGAGAAGCCCCCAGTGGCCCCGAGCAAGGTTGTTGTTGTTTCTCCTTCAAGTGAGGTTATTGTTATTTCACCAACCAAGACAACATCTTTGGTTGAGAACATTCCTGCTCCTACAAGGAGGTTAAAGAAAAGTTCTTCTAAGAGACCTGTTGAACCTGTCTCTCAATCTTTGAATGTTGAAGGTGGTATTCCCACTTTTGTTCCTCCGAGCTCTGCTATGGGCTCGGTGAAGTCTTGGATTATCCCAGAAGTCCAAGGTATTGAAGATACTCTTTCTTGTGATAGAGTCACTACCTTGGTTGCTCAAAATATTTCCTTAGTAAGTATTATTAGTCTAAGTTTTCACTTTTCATTTCTGTGTCCCTGTACTGACTCAAAATTATTTCTTTTTTTTTCAGCTGGTAATGTGTTTCAACACTATTCTGAAGAAGGATGAGGCTATCAAGGCTTCAATTTCCTTGGGAGGTGTAGAGGAGGCTTTTGTTGGTCTGACTCAGTCTTTAAAAGACTCTCATCATAAGTATGAGGAAGATAAAGTTGCTTGGGAGAAGCAACTCAAGTCCATCGAGCTAGAAAAAAGTCAGGCTGTGAATGCCTCCAAGGATTTGGAGAAGAAATTGACAAAGTCTGAGCAGAGCAACAAAGTCTTCAAGCAAAGCAACAAGGAGCTAGAGATTAAGCTCAAGTCTGCCGAAGAGGAAGTTGTTAGACTTCAGGATGTTGGGCGCCAGAAACTGGAGGTGGAGGAGAAGTTGAAAGCTACCGAGGAGCTCCTTAGGGAAAGGACCTCCTCGGAGAAGGAAAAAAGGAAGAAAGCAGTTAAAAGTCATTCAGTGTTGGTTGGGATAAGGGATGGAATAAATGTTTGGCTTTCATGTCCTCTCAAATGGAATACGCCAGTCTTAAATACTTCAGGGATGGATGGGTGGCAGCCCTGCAAGAGCTGAAAGTTGCTAAGGATTCTGAATTATTTCAGCAACACACTCATGGCCCTCCTCCTTCCTCTGGTGAAGAAGAAGAGGATGAAGCTTCTTCAGATGAATCATCTATGATGATTATAGATCAGGCCCCTTTTGTCCCAGTTGTGCATCTTTTCGAGCAACCGCCACCAGCCAGTACTTTTGCCGAGCAACTAATTTTGCCTTCCGAGCAACCAGTATCTTCCTCAAAACCTTGGATTTTGTATTTTCCCTTTATGATGAAATGAAAATTCGAACCTTGGTTATTCGTCTTGACTTTCTCTTTTACTTATTCTATCTGCATCCTTATTGATTCTTTGTATTTCTTCTCTTTATTAGTTTATGGCCAGGATGGAAATCTTATCAACTCATGACACATAATTAATGAAGAAATGTAACAACTATTTTAAAGCTGGTCATGCTGATCTAAATGAGGCCTAGATACATGACATCCTTGGTTCAGATGCTTCTGAATGAGCAGTAGAATCCTATCAATACCTGAAGTGTTTGCTTGATCGCGCAGTCGCCAATAATGTGGCCTACTATGAGATCATTGAGGACCTCCAAGGAACTATAGAGGAACTCCAACAGCACTTCAAAGAGTCCTCCACACTTTTTCACCAGGGGTACGAGAAGAAATATTAATAACAGAGTGCTGATAGAGGGTATGATAAATTTATATCTGCTTATAAGAAGAGAGAAAATGTTCTGAAGCTTGAAGTCGAGGAGCATAGGCATATCGCCAAATTGCTGGAACAGGAAAACATTGCCTTACAAGAAGAGAATAAACAACTGAAGTCTGCTGCATCTTCCTCAGGAGCCTTGGTTCCTATTAACGATGAAGGTTTCTCTTTCTTGGAGGTCGAAAATGCCAACTTAAGAGATGAGTTGGAAACTTTAAAAAGAGATGGACCTTGCACCTCTACTCGTGGACGAGCAAGATCTTCTTCTCAAGGACGACCAAGGGTTGGTCGGGTTTCTATTGAAGAAGCTAGAACACATTCGGCTCTAGAGAATCAGGCCTTTCAGTTGATAGCGAAAAACAAAGCCTTAGCAGAGATGTCCAAGAAAAATTTTAGTCTCAGTGAGCAACTTACTACTCAGAGTTCTGCCTTAGAAAGTAAGGAAATCTTGGTGAAGAATCTCCATGAGCAATTGGAGAGGTTGACTTATAAATTCCATAAATAACCCAGAGAATTTTGGATGGCAGGGTACAATGAAGCTCTTTACCATCTTGATGATCGAATCCACCAGGCGAATAATGAGGGGTATAAGCAGCGATGGCTGAATGCTATGTGTGTGTTACAATTGGAGCAAGGACACTATTTATGGGATTATTATGAGCCAGGAGTGCTCGATTTGCCTGTGCCTCCTTTCAAACTTGATTTTAGTTGGATACCTACTCGGGCAATTCCTCGGTGCTTAATCTCCATATATCTTGGCGACTACAGTCTTCATGCCAATGTTGATATATCTCGCCCAGAGCATTTGCTTGATCGGCATCAGTGATGAATGTTCGAATGCTTCGTGATGTAAACTTTATAAATTCCCCTTATGCATTAGATGACCCTCCTTCTGGGGTAGAACCTGTTTCAAAAGCAGAAGGGAAGAAACAAATAGAATAGGATTTTTTTATGTGATGAAGTAAATTTTTCACATCATTTGTCATTCTTTTTTATTTGAATGAAGAAATTTAGTCTTCTGCTACTCCATATTCTTCTAAATAGTTTGCAGAATGTTTTTGTTTGTGAATATAAGAATATTTTGATATGTCCATTCTGTTTTAGTTTTTTGAATAATGGACATTGTCCTATTTAGGCCTAAGCAATGAAATGATTTGTATCTCATTTTGTATTCCATGTTCCTGCTTAGTTTAACCAACTAGAATTGATTGTATTTGATGCTCGACCAACCGGAGTTGGTGGTAATTGATTTCTGACTAACCGGAGTTGGAGGAAATTGATGCCCGACCAACCGTAGGTGGTAATTGGTTCCCGACCAATCAGAGTTGGAGGAAATTGATTTCTGACCAAATGGAGTTGGAGGAAATTGATGCCCGACCAACCGAAGTTGGAGGAGATTGATGCTCGACCAACCGGAGTTGGAGGAGATTGATTCCCGACCAATCGGAGTTGGTGGTAATTGGTTCCCGACGAACCGGAGTTGGAGGAGATGGATTTCCGACCAATCGAAGTTGGAGGAAATTGATGCCCGACCAACTGGAGTTGGTGGTAATTGGTTCCCGACCAACCGAAGTTGGAGGAGATTGATGCTCGACCAACCAGAGTTGGAGGAGATTGATGCCCAACCAACCTGAGTTGGAGGAGATTGATTCCCGACCAACCGGAGTTGGAGGAGATTGATTTCTGACAAATCGGAGTTGGAGGAAATTGATGCCCGACCAACTGAAGTTGGTGGTAATTGGTTCCTGACCAACCGAAGTTGGAGGAGATTGATGCCCGACCAACCGGAGTTGGTGGTAATTTATTCTGAACTTGATGTGTAGTGTGTAGCACTAATACTCCGAAAAATGTCAACAAAAAGAGAGAATTGGGTAAAATATACAAAACTTTATTCATATTGAAGAAACTGAATTACATAGGGATTTCAATTACTGATAATACTGGTGCAGATGCTCTGCGTTCCATTAATTCTTAAATTCTTCTCCTTCTAAGGTTTCAATCCTGTATGTCCCTGGACGAACAACTTCTATTACTCTGTAGGGTCCATGCTAGTTAGCTTCCAATTTGTTATGCTTTTTAATTACTTTCTTCAGCACATAATCCCCTTCCTTCAAATCACACTTTTTCACTCTCTTGTTGTAGAACAGAGCTGTTCGTTGTTGGTATGCAGGATTCCTAATTGCTGCTTCTTCTCTAACTTCCTCAAGCATATCTAAATCTAATCTTCTCATTAAGTCACTGACAGGAGAATTGAAATTAAGCACCCTGTGCGTAAGTAGCCCTAATTTGGCAGGTATGACATCTTCACTTCCAAATGCCAGCATGTACGGAGACTCTCATGTTGCTGTTTGTGGTGTGGTGCGATAGGCCCATAACACGAAATGTAGCTCGTTAATCCAATTTTCCTTTGCATCATCCAGTCATTTTTTCAAACCATTCAGCAGCGTTCTGTTCTTCACCTTAGTTTGTCCATTGCTCTGGAGATGACCTGGTGCAGAGTGAGTCTTCAATATGTTTGACTGATGACAATATGCAGTAAACTCCTCATTATCAAATTGAGTTTCATGATCTGTGATGAATGCATGGGGAAGACCATATCTACAAATGATATTCTTCCAAATGAATTGATACACCTTATCATATGTCATATTTCATATGTCATATCAATAAGAGGCTCAGCTTTCACCCATTTAGTAAAGTAATCCACAGCGGCCACGAGGTATTTAAATCTTCCCCTGGTCATTGGAAGTGGCCCGACCAAGTCTATTCCCCACATAGCAAATGGCCAAGGGGACGTGATGGGTGTTAATAATGCTTGGGGAGTTATTCGAGTAGAAGAGAAGCGTTGACATTTATCACACTTCTTTGCGTAAGATGTATAATCAGCTCTCATCGTCGGCCAATAATACCCCTGCGTTGTTATTCTTCGCAAAAGCGTCTGACCTGCCACATGGGCTCCACAAGACCCTTCATGGACTTCTTAGATCAAATTTTTCACCTCGGAGGGGTGGACACATCTTTGTAACCCTGCTATAATTCCTCGTCTATATAAAATACCATTGGTCAATAAATAACGAGCAGCTTTAAACTTCAATTTCTTGGCTGCGAGTTTGTGAGTCGGCAAAGCCCCCTCTTCAATGTAGGCCCTGATAGGGTCCATCCAAGATGTTCCCAAATCAAGGGCAATGAAATTCATCATTAGATCCTCGTTTATGCTCTGATCAGCTAGGATCTCTATTGGGATTATTCTTCTTAGCTCAGTGTGTGTGGCTGATGCTAACCGAGCTAATGCATCTGCTCTTGCATTTTTCGATCTTGGTATTCTAATCAACTGTACGGTATTAAAACTCGATAAAAACTCCATTGCTTTCGCATGATATTTGATCATTAATTCTCCTTTTGTTGCATATACCCCTAACATTTGATTTATGATCAACTGTGAGTCACTGAATACAATGACCTGCTCTGCCTTCATGTTTTTGCCAAACTTAGACCTACAATCATAGCTTCATATTCAGCTTCATTATTAGAAGCTTTAAATTGAAAGCGCAGAGCATACTCCAGATCGATCTTATCCGGGATGTTTAAAATAATCCCTGCTCCACTGCCTGTAATGCAAGATGAGCCATCCACATATAGATTCTATATAGGCACTTTATCATCACATTTTTGATCGAACAGAGTTCCTTGGTGGAATATTTATTGCTTCTTTATGTTCTCCTCTAGTACTTCTTACTGCTCGTCAACCATCTTCTCTTGCTCCTCTACCGACTTAAGTTGGTCGGGGTTTAAATTTGATGATCCCGTAACGTCTACGAGTTGGTCGGTATTCAATTTATGCTCTTTGGAGGTGTCAGGATAGGTGAACTCTGCGATAAAATCTGCCACTGCCTGCCCTTTAAGCGACGATCTAGGCTCATAAATTATGTCATTTTCACCAAGTTCTACTACCCAATACATCAATCTTCCTGATTTTTCTGGTTTATGAAGAGCTTGCCTTAATGGCATATCAGTATACACGACTATGGTATGAGCTTGAAAGTATGGCCTCATCCTTCTACTTGCTTCGATCAATGCTAGTGCTAACTTTTCCAGCCTTGGATATCTAATCTCTGCTCCTCGGAAGGCCTTGCTAGTGTAATAAATTAGTTTTTTCACTCCATCTTCCAATCTTATCAACGTTGAGCTTATTGCATTTTTTGAAACTGCCAGATACAAGTATAATCTTTCTCCCATCACTGGTCTGGATAATAATAGAGGTGCTCCCAGGTATTTCTTCAATTCTTGAAAGGCCTTCTCGCATTCATCATTCCACTCAAAAGTCTTTCGGAGTGTTTTGAAGAAAGGGAGGCATCTATCAGTTGCTCGTGACATAAACCTGTTAAGTGCTGCAACTCACCCTGTGAGGCTTTGTACTTCCTTCTTTGTGGTTGGAGATCGTAGTCCCAATAGAGCTTTGATCTTGTCGGGGTTCGCCTCAATCCCTCGTTGGTTAACAATATATCCGAGAAACATGCCTTCTCATACTCCGAATATGCATTTGGTGGGATTCAGCTTCATTTGGTATTTCTCTAGTTGATCAAAGGTCTGGCCTAAGCCAATTAGATGATCATCAGCTTTCTTGCTCTTCGTCAGCATATCGTCAACATAAACCTCCATGTTATGACTGACTTGTTCTTCAAACACCTTGTTCATCAGCCGTTGATATGTTGCACTTGCATTTTTAAGTCCAAAAGGCATAACATTATAGCAATAAGTTCCCCTTGGGGTGATAAAAGAGGTACTCTCCCTGTCTTCAGGCTTCATTTTAATCTGGTTATAACCAGAATAAGCATCCATGAAACTTAATAGTTCATGCCCCGAGGTAGCATCCACCATTTGATCAATTCGGGGCAAATGGAAATGATCATTTGGGCATGCCTTGTTAAGGTCGGTGAAGTCTGCACACATCCTCCACTTGTTATTTTTCTTCTTTACCATCACCACATTTGCTAGCCAGTCAGGATATTTGACATCCTCAATGAAAGAGGCTTTTTGTAGCTTCTCTACTTCTTCCTGTATGGCTTGATTCTTCTCAGGACTGAACACTCTTCTTCGCTGCTTCACTGGCATAATTTCCTTGTTCACATTGAGCTCATGACACAAGAAATTAGGATTTATTCCTGGCATGTCTTCGTGACTCCATGCAAAAGTTTGCTTTCTTCGCCTTAGGAATGATATCAATTCTTGTTTTATCGATACATCCAAGGGTGCACCAATTTGATTTGTTCGTTCTGGATGCTCGTCGTCCAGAATGATATTCTCAGTATCCTCCATAACCTGTCCCTTCACGAGTTGAGACTCGTCTCTAGGATCTAATGTTTCAATCTCTGTATCTCCTATCTCATCAACTTGATAGGTGATAGTCTTTTGCCTAGATTTTTCGCGTTCCTCTTGTTCAGCAGATGAATAGTAGCATTCCCGAGCTACTTTATGGTCGCCTTTCACAACTCCCACCCCAAAATTTGTTGGTAATTTTAAACATTGATGCACACTAGATGGTATTGCTTCGAACTTCTTCAGACCTACTCTTCCCATGATTAGGTTGTAAGCTGATTGGACATTTTTATCCATGATAAAAAAATGTACTCTTTCTGTTCAACAAGCATTCCATGTACCGATAAGCATATCCAACTTGATCGTCCCAAGTGGAAAAACATTCTCGCTAGTAAAACCAAGGAGGAGCCTATGATATGGCTCCAACTGGGCTAACCTCAAATTCAAACTATCAAAGCATGGATAGAACATGATATCTACCAAGCTACCATTATCCACCAGTACTCGTGAAATCACCACTTCCTTCATTCTCATCTTGATTACCAATGGGTCATCATGAAGATATAGTACACCTGCCAGGTCGTTTTTAGAGAAATCGATGACCAGTTTGTCCTTATTCATTTTCCTCGGGCGATCATCTTCGGCCAGATTTATTCGCTGAATGTACGAGCAAGCTTGAGCCTCATTGAGGTAAGATTTTCTCTCGGTAGTCTCCACCTCCTGCATCTCCACCTGTAATGACATTACATTCAAATGATCCAAATTGGATAGAAAATACCTCACGTTCTGGCTATTTTGGTCTTTGAGGGAGATCGGGGTCATCCTGGTCATTATTCGGGTCTTCTTCATGACTTCTCTTCTTATCTTCTTTTGCTCGATGAGGATATCTAGACCTCTACCTTGCTCAGTCGTTGCTCTTTCCACCATTTCGGCGATCAACATACTTGGCCAGCTTTCCTCGTCTGATGAGCGCTTCAATTTCATTTTGGAGAGCTATGCAATTTTTGGTTGTGTGACCATGGTCTTTATGAAACTCGTAATATTTGGACTTATTCCTTTGGTCGAGATCCATCTTTATTTTTTCTGGCCAGTTTAGCTCCTCGTTGTTCTTGATCTCTTCCAGAATGTGGCTTATATCTACCTTCAAAGGAGTATAGTTTCCAAATTTCTTCAACTGTCCCAATGCTTGCTTTATTTTTAATTGCTTGTTGCCACCATTGTTCTTCTGCTCCTTCTTCTCGACCTTATCAGCCTCAACTTTGGTCTCCTTAGTATCCATGTTCTTCTTCGCAGCCATAGCTTCCTCGGCGTTCATAATCTTGGTTGCCTTTGCCATTAGATCTGCCATGGTTCTAGGCGGATCTTTGGCTAGAGTGTAGTATAATTTATCTAGCAACAGTCCACTCATCAGAGCAGTAATTATTATTTTCTCCTCGTAATCAATTACCTCGAGCTTCTCATTATTGAGACGAGTAATATAATCCCTGGTGCTCTCACCTGCCTTCTGTCTAACACTTAGCAAGTGTGCTACTCGTTTAACTGGTTTTGCTCCAAAACAGAAATTCCCAATAAAGAGCTCGGCCAGTTGAAAGAAAGTCAGAATCTTCCCCCGAGGAAGATTGTTGTACCATATTTGAGCAGATCCGGTAAGAGTTCCTAAAAATGCCCTGCATTTCATCTCATCTGGAACTGCATAGATATCGGTAGCAGCTTGGTATTGTTCAATATGAAGGACAGGGTCAATTTTTCCATCATATTTAGGCATCACCACTGGAGCTTTGAATTTTGATGGTGTTGGAAAATTCACAATCGCCTGTACAAAGGGTGTCCCTTGAACAAAAGTCCTTTGTAGAGGATTCTTGGCCTTAACCATTTCCCCTAATCTGTCCTCCAACCTCTGAATAGAGCCCTTTCATGCATCATTTCCTTCCTCGGGCCTATTGGTTCGAGCAATTGATCGCGTTGAATTTGCTTCTTGGGATTTTTCATTATGAGCAGTTGGTAGTGATTGGGCAGAGCCTTCCCTTAGATCGGATGGTCGTTGAGAGTTCCTTGACGTAATCCTAGGTGGACTTCTATTCCTCCTAGGGCCCAAACGATCAAAAAGAGAGATTCTACTAAGCCTTTCGAGCACACTGGTCCTTTCTGGAGATAAGGTGGTATTCTGTTGAGTGTCTGTAGCTCCTACTGAGGAAGTCCGACCAGGTTGATAAGAAGGATCATTAGATCTCTCAGTACGATATGATTCAGTGCATCTAGATTGTGATTCCTCAGGGAATAACATTCTCCTAGTTCGTGAATAGGGTAAACGAGTATTTCTTCGAACACTTCTTTGTCCAGAATGAGCTGGCACTCCGTCTTGGACAGTTTGTATGAGTTATCGCATGGTTTCTTGCATGGTCGTCTGGCCCTGGGCCGAATTAGCCATTATACTAACCAGATCTTGGACATTTTGGGGAGTAGATGGATTTGGAAGGATTCCAGCGTTTCGATTACTGGATTCAGGATTATCAGCCATTGATAATGAATTATTTTGGTGAAAAATGATAAGTACAGTTGTTTCCCACAGACGGCGCCAATCTCTTGATGTAAAAAATTAGATTATCTCTAATTTATCAATTACGGATAAAATGAATAAGACAAAAAGATTTTTAAAGTGGTTCAGCCTTGTAAGAATGGCCTACGTCCACTGTTTTTGTTATTGCTGACTGTTTGCTAAGATTTATCGATAATTGATTTACCAAGAAATTTCGAGCCCCCCTCTAATGAGGAGATTACAATGTATTTATAGCCTTGAGGCTGTACATGTGAAAGAACAATGCGCTGTTATCTAGCAAACATATACATCTGTACAATAATAATGAGCATTTAATGCGCAATCGTCTCTTTGATTATCCTGATTTGAGTGCTCTGTACGCCAAGTAGCTCAGCATGTTTGAGTTGCTCGAACCGCCTTAGTATCTCGGCATGCTTGAGTTGCTCGGACCCATGAGTTGCTCAGGGAACTTAAGCTGGTCGATTCGCTTGAGCTGTTTGGGATGTATGAGCTGCTCGCGACGCTTGAGCAGCTCGGTGGTAGTAAGTTAATCGGTAAAAGTATTTGTAATTATCTCTTTAGTTGACACGTGTCTTCGAGTGATGGATCCACGTCAGCAGATTAAATTTGGTATCAACACCCACTATTATAACTTTGCTCCGATGAGTCAAGAATAATTTTACCCCAAATTTTCAATTTTAGTTAACCACACTCCATTATATGTCCAAGCCTTCGAATATATTTCCTTCGTTGGGTAATACACCCAATTCCCGTATTTCTAGAACTTCTACTAATGACTCTCCTCAATTTTCCATTTGACCCTCTCCCAAGCGTACTATGTTGGGTGAGTCTAATTTGGCATCACCTTCGACTATAGCAGCACTTGGAATTTGTAGGCTACATCATAACCGTCTTTACAGTCCTGGCCTCTCATGCCATACTAGGGGTGACCTCGACTAAGGTTATCATCCTCGAACATACTTCATAACCTCCTAAGTACGACCTCCGTTATCCATCCAATGGCCCTCATCTGCCATACTTCTTGTACGAACATATCCGAATGCAAATAAGATTCACTAATATATACGTTATAGCAGGAGAACTGAATCTTACCATAGAAATCAACAATCCTAATCATAGGACTCTATATCAAACAAAGTAAAGCTCATCTGAAAGTATAGTACGTCTAAAGGACACTAGAATCTGATGCTCTGATACCACCTGTAACACCCCGCCTAATTAAATATCGGATGATCAGTCCTTTATTAAATTAAAAACCAGGTGAACGGTTGGTTCATTCTCAGCATCACTGTCGCAAAATAATATTTCCAATTTCAACACCCTAAATAACTAAGCTAAGTGTCAAAACCATTTAAAACCTCATTTTTCCTTTATTAAATACCAATATGAAAACCTTTTTAATAATAACAGTTTGAGAGTCACGTAAATAAAAGTATAACAATAACTACACTACCATTTAAACCATCTAGACAAACCAAACCAAGTTATGAACTATAAATGAAATCATTCTGACAAGAGTTAAGTCCCGAGGAGTACTGAATGCTGGAAATATACAAATCTCTGATAAATCCAACTAGAATAGGAAATCGGGTGACACATATAAATGGAGGCGAAGCATAGTTCCAAGTCACTAAGAGGTCAGCACATACCCTCACGTCTCTTATAACTGTCTGACTATCGATCGGATAGCCTGTACCAAGGATTCCTATGTTCTAGGGTACAAGTCAATATCCCCCATAAAGGTCCAATCGAGATAAGACTGTCCCAACGCGGAAACCTCCGTGATAGCAAGTAACCCGGGTATGATTTTCACACAGATACATAATATATGCACAATCACACAGTCATATATATAAATATTGACATTTTCCAAATTAGGTTCGCCTATGACCCATAATTATTATTATCCGTTCTCAACATAAATTTTACTCAATTATTTCTCAAAACGAATTCGTCTCTTTTATTCTCATTTATTATTTACTTTATACTTACTTCTTATCTCTCAAAGTATTCTCTCTCACTAAGTATAAATATCAGTAGGTATACCCTGACTTACCTTCTAGTCTAAATCTTTCATGAGTCTCAATCTTTTAGTAAACGTATGCGCAATTTCCAATGTATGAATAACTCCCCGTTGACCCAAAATTTCATGTCATATTAATTTCACTCAACGGAGTCTACTTAGACCCTATTGGTACTCTTCATAACCCATTATACTCTATCAATGATGATCAAGGGTTCCTACGCATTTTAACCGGACTAAACAAAAAAAAGGGGGAAAATATACAGTTTTCCAGGAGGGGTCGATTGATCGAGGAATGGGGTCGATCGATCGATGATCTTGGTCGATCGATCGATCAAGCAGTTCTTACCCAGTTTGCTGCAAATTTCAACCAATGGGTTCAATCATTTGAACCCCTTCTGATACGACGCAAATATTGCGTATTTCACCCGTTAACCTACGCGTTATTAGCCCCCTCGGGTATCTTAATCCCTATATTTATGCTCGTTAACCAGACAACCTAGGATTTCTATGTTAACATGTTTTGCAGGGGTTAATTGAGCTTTTGTAGGTATTTGGATGCTAAGTATGAAGTTCGGATTCATTCCGGTGAAGTTCCGTACGCAAGCGCATGTTCAAGGGAATTTTAGTCTTTTCATAGCTTGGGTAACTGGCCCGACATCTCATGGAAGTTGTAGCCCTCCTCTCTAGCTTCGCATGGCCGCGAACGGTGTGCGATTCCGATTCATAACGAAGAAGTTACGGCAATTTCAGCAGAGGAAAATCAAGGAAAGCAAAAGAGGAGAAGGAGACGAGGAAGAAAGGAATGCAGTAGGCTGCTGCAATCTGCCCTTCTTGATCGATCGATCGAAACTTATGGTCGATCGATCGACCATTCTATTTTGTCGAAATTTTGGCCTTGATCGATCGATCGACCAAAGGGGTAGATCGATCGATCCCCTGTTTTTCTGCAGATATTTTCTTTTCTTTTCTTTTCTTTCTTCTTTTCTTTTAATCCAACTTACTATAAATACAAATTTTCTTATAATAAACAGGGGTGAACGTTTTTAGGTTAGTTTTAGTTAGGGTTTGGGGATTTGAGAGCTCTTCTTCTTCCTCTCTTGGTTTGACACCCTTTAGGGTTTGTAATTGGTACTTTCATCTTCCCTCTCCATTAATATAGCTTGTTTTCCGTTAATTCTTGCTTTCTAGATAATTTTCATGCTTTCATAATTAGGTTTACATGCTTCATTTATTTCTTTCTTAGTTTAATTTAGTTTAATTCATGTATTACCCTTAGATAAATAGGGTCGGGATTTCATTTCCGCTATTTACGGGTTTGGACCTCGAAAATTAGGTTTTGTGTAAAATTGTGTTTAATTGAAACCGCGGGTATCAAAGTTGGATTGCTATGCGTTTATATTTCTTTGTCACACAACGTTAGAGTTTATAGCGACAATCCGAATTTAATCCGCGTGCGACCATTTTCAGTTAAATGTTTAATCTCGCAACTTTGGGTTAAATTCCTTCTTGCGTGATGTTTATGCTTAATTGAAAATGATCGATTAAATGTTTTCGAACCGTAATTCTAATTAGTAGTTGTTTAGCCCGTGTGGTGGAATGCGATCCCGATCCTCTCTTTAATTTTCTGTAGCGTAACTTATTCTTTTCTTTTGTCACCATAACCACCCATCACCTTTTCATTTACTTATTTTACACTTTTATTCCTGAAGTAATTAAACAATTAAAATCTAAATTTTAATCACTCCCTGTGGATTTATTACGACACCCGACTTACCGCTGTGCTTGCTTGTCAAGTGTAGTTATAGCTTAGGTTTTTTTTGTATCGCGGCGGCGAAACACACAACGATTGTGTCCCCACACGAACACACTTTTTCCGCCCGGTCACAAAATGGCGCCGTTGCCGGGGAGTAATTATTTTAGATAGTAATTGTTTTATTTTTTCCTAGTATTTTTCCTTTTGTATTTGTATTCTTTGTTTTAACCTTTTTTGCAGGATTTGCATACTTTGAGCGCTAAGAAACTTTGATTCGTGGCTGCTCACTTTATTTCTCGGATTCTCCATCTACAAACAACGAGGTAATCATGTCCTACTATTATAGTTATTACGGTTATTCTAATGATTCATACTTTGGGGATAGTTTTCAAGTTTTCCATTTTCAAGATTTTCTTGAAAATGAAAGACTTGAAAACATTTATCGGAATGAAAATCGTTATTGGGAGCTTGAGTTGGATTCATTATTCGAATCCAATGACGATTCTTATTTCATTACTTTCGAAGACGAGTTTCAACCAAAAGAGGA